>CM074187.1:33164008-33908300 GCA_037179385.1 Holothuria scabra
GAAATTGTGAAAGACGTAACGTGACTCACTTCAAGATACGGAGAAAGCAGATTTTCAATAGTGACATCTTTAAGACATTTAGCGAGTTCCTGTGTGCCTGACGTCACGCAATTTAAATGATTTCCCTAGAGGGGAAGGCATCTTCCATTCCCAAAACAAGATTACTAGCACCAGGCCACCACTCTCAGGGAAAATGAAATTGCAGACTGGGAAGGGAGTTTATTACTCAATCTAAATTGGAGGCAATAGCTTTTAGAAACTTTTCTCTGTGGCATGGAACAAATTGACAACCGTAACTCACAGTCAAACGGGTCGCAACGAATGACTGTGATGTTACGCAATACCAACAATTTATATTATTGTGCTCGTTATGATATAACCAGGGGCCATTAATACCAATATTTGTCAATATCTCTCGTCAAGACATTGTTTTTAAAAAGACCCAGAAGTTGTAGACGTCGCTGAAATGTAAGGTTATTTACAAAATCCTCTTCTCATATTGAGGTTCAGAGGTCGATGCCATCAGAAATTAACACCTTAGGACGATACAATTTTGTTTACACTTTAAGGTCGCTATCCCTTCTTTGTACAGGTATCAGTGAAACGGAAACTTACCGGATTTCGTCCTTGGCGCAGGACTCGACAATCCCATTTTATCGCTTGTATCTGTAAAATCAAACCGCTGTTGTATAATTTTTCTCCGAAAAGACACCACTTCATCGTTATTTAACTTGTATTTATATTCTACACGTATTCATGCTACAGGATCAAACATATCACTTCCAATGAAAACATTTTGACCGCCGGGTGTTTGGTCTAACGGTAAGAGTATCCGCCTCTCACGCGGAAGACCCGTGTTCGCTTCCCCAGGTTGAGTCATCCTAGAGGCTCTAAAAAGCAACCTACTGCCGTTGTGCGTGATGCTCTGCATAAGCAATGGAGTAGGGAAAACAAGCCTGTGAGCCACAACTGGAAAAAAGGCCGTGGCTGGTTCGACTTGAACCAATAGGTCGGACACCGGGCCGTAAAACTCTATCTAGCTAACTATGTAACTAACTTATAGAACCATTTTAATATACCGTAAACATTAGACTTTACCTGCTTTGTAAACGCAATAGATCGTTTGCAAAGGTTATTCCTTAAGTTTATTCTTGACCCAGTTTGTGTCCTTACAATACCCCGTTCATTCGGTCAATGTTAGATCAAGAACACAGGGTTTTCGACTCACAACGGTTACTTTTGTTTGCTAATTTTTTGTCTGAAGTGCTAAAAGTAAACTCTATTTTGCACTTAAAATCTTCATCCAAGGGAGAAGCATCAAAGCATGCACTGATTGTCAATGTCCATTTTAAAGTAATTATCCTCATTACAGAAAATTCCAATTACGCCAATTCTGCAGTTTTTAGTTGCTTTTGTAACTGTATAAACCACCGACTTCCTTCTTCAGTTACAAAGCAATTTCATTGCCTAAAAAAGTTACGTTCCCGTGTGAATACAAGGTTATCGAGTGCAAGCAAAACATCCTCTCTGCACAAGGAAGAAGCTGTTGATAAAATGGTTAAATGTTTCCCCAGCTGCCTAGCAAACTAACCCAAAGTACTAATTTCACAGTAGGTTCTTATACCTCTATTTATAGTTACATTTCCGTTCTGGTAAAAAAACGGATGAGCCAGTCAGCGTTTATTTATGAAAAACGGCTTGTTTAATGTTGTCATTGCAATGGAGCCCCAAAACGAAGACGAAAAAGAACATAACCTGGTTCAACCCCCCGTATAGTGAAAGTGTCATAACCAACATTGGCAAGAAATTCTTTAACCTCTTGGACAGCTGCTTCCCACCTGGGCACAAACTACATACTTTACTCAACAGAAACACGGTGAAACTGAGTTACAGCTGCATGGCAAACATAGACCAAATACATACTGGCGGAACAGGAAGTACAACCAGCAACGCGAAGCAACTGCAATTGCAGAAAGCAAAGCGAGTGCCCATTGGAAGGCAACTGCCTCACGAACAACATTGTGTACCAAGCAACTGTAACAAGCCACGACAACCACAACGAAGAAAAATACATTGGTCTAACAGAGAACACATTCAAAACAAGATGCACAGCCCACAAGTCTAGCTTTAAACACAAAGACAAGAGAAATGCAACTGCACTCAGTGAATACATCTGGAAACTAAAGGATTCAAATGTAGAACACTCCGTAAAATGGAAACTCATGAACAAAGCTCGAACATACTCCACATCCTCTAAAACTTGTAATCTCTGTCTGGAAGAAAAGTTCTTCATTTTACTCAAACCTTCCTTAGTAACTCTAAATAAAAGAAACGAACTGATAAGCTCTTGTAGACACAGGAACAAACATCTACTGTTTAATTATTCTAATAGGTAATGTACCTTGGCTCGCTGTACATCGTTCTTGCCTGTTCACAACGAACTCGGGACGAACACGTGCCTTAAAACGGGCACGTTCAAAAGCAGCGAACACATACGTATTTAAAGTTATTGTCATCAATCTACTTCAGGCTTCTGAGGAGTGAGGACCTACATCATTGGCCCTTATGAAACGTTCTGTAAAGCTATGTTGTAAGAACTTATTGCAACATTTTTAATATTACAGCTCCCTTCACAGGGTTGAGCACTTAAAGAAACCGCACTTGAGAAATAAATAGGAAACAATTGCTTTTCCCTGAGCATCGTATATAAAGTGAAAAGAATAAATGAAATCAATCTCTAATTTCTAATTATTTACATATTTACTTTACAGTTCACTTTCAATCACCCTGTCTTTGGGCTTATCGGTGCGATCAGAGTCGAAAAAGGACGAGGCGTCCACTGCTCTATAGCGCCCCCTCAGTGAGAGATTGTCATCTTTCTGTGATGAGAGCAGCCAAGACCGGCTTCATAGCCTAATTGGTTAAGGCACCTACACGTAAAGCAGGAGGTCTGGGTTCGAGTCCCAGTGGAGGTGGTCAATTTTTCGCTGAGGTTGATTTCATTTATTCTTTTCACTTTATATACGATGCTCAGGGAAAAGCAATTGTTTCCTATTCATTTCTAATTATTTACATATTTACTCTACAGTACATTTTCAATCACCCGGTCTTTGGGCTTATCGGTGCGATCAGAGTCGAAAAAGGACGAGGCGTCCACTGCTCTGTATAGCGCCCCCTCAGTGAGAGATTGTCATCTTTCTGTGATGAGAGCCGCCAAGACCGGCTTCATAGCCTAATTGGTTAAGGCACCTGCACGTTAAGCAGGAGGTCTGGGTTCGAGTCCCAGTGGAGGTGGTCAATTTTTCGCTTTATATACGATGTCAGAGAAAAGCAATTGTTTCCTATTTATTTCTAATTACTTACATATTTACTTATATAATATATATATATATATATATATATATATATATATATATATATATATATATATATATATATATATATATATGTATATATATATATATATATATATACATATATATATATTATTGAGTTTATTTATTGAGTTTATGCCAAACAAAGAACATTGTGTACCAGGCATCAGTCACATCCCAAAGGGGCTTATACATTTACATAGGGGCCTGCGACACCGAATTTAAGAAGAGATGGTACAACCACAAATCCTCCTTCAAACTCGAACACAAACGCAACGACACCGAACTTAGCAAACACTTATGGAATCTCCGCGAAAGCAACGTCAACTTTAACCTAACTTGGAAAATACTAAAACAAGCCAACTCCTACTCCAACACATCCAAACGCTGCCAGCTATGTCTATGGGAGAAGTACTTCATCATAACAAAAAGAAAAAGCCTAATCCTGAACAGCAGAACCGAGCTCATTAGCAAGTGCAGACACTCCAACAAGTTCCTACTCGGCAACAACTAATCCACCTTTTGTATTTGACCCACTTGACTGCCTCTACCACGGTAAACGCTAGAACCTGTACCTCAGTCACACCTGACGAGCCTTCGGGCGTCACGGACCGTAGTGTGTATTAGAATTAGTATGGAGTAATCACTCAGTCTTCTTTCTATATTGTATACAAGCTCTCTGTAACGGATTGAGCCCTGTTTTTGACGAAAGAAGTATGTATTTTTCCGTATTACTTAGCTCCTTTGTGTTGAGCACTCTCATACTACCGTCAACAATGGACCGAGTGAATTTCGACTATTCCATGAAAAATATTCCCGTGCCTACCAACCGGGAATATTTGAAACGACTGATCGAAAAGACTGAAAGCGTTATAAAAAGAATGCGCTGGAAGGCATTTTTCTATTTGCACCCAGACCAACGACCGTTAGTCAAGGAAACCTTTGGGTTCAAGTCAAGAAAAACACCGCCACAAATAACTGAGATGGACAAATTTGAGCAGGACTTATTGCATATGCTTGAAGACATCCAGTTTAGGAGGGTAAGATGCAATTTCCTTCACAATTTGCAACAGGACGCTAACAGCATAAAAAATTCTAACACTATTTTTGTTGCAGCAGACAAAACCACCAATTATTACAAGCTACAAAAGGAACAATATTCAAAACTTGTCAGTGATAACACTACCGCTAAGAATAGAAAGGCCGATAGCACAAGCGTACACAGAATCAATAGCTATGCCAAACAAATTGCTTTAAATTTGGATTTAGCTGACAGAATTGAGACACTCGCCCCAAAACCTGCTTTTATCACATTGAAAGACCATAAAGTAAATTTCCCTAATCATGTCCAATGCAGGCTGATAAACCCAGCAAAGTCTGAAATCGGCCTAATAAGCAAGCGCATTCTCGACCGCATCAACTCCGACGTAATTAATGCTACCAAATTACAACAATGGAAAAACACCCAAGCAGTAATAGACTGGTTTAAGGACATACCAAACAAACATGAATGCTCGTTTTTTGGTTTTGATGTTGTGGAGTTCTACCCTTCAATCAACGAAAAACTCCAACAACACGCATTGCAATTTGCCTCTGAACACACCCAAATAACACCGTGGGAAAAAGAAATAATAATTGCTGCCAAGAATACACTTTTGTTTCATGATAACTCCACCTGGCAAAAGTCGAACCAGTCCGACCTTTTCGATGTCACAATGGGGTCATTTGATGGTGCCGAGACCTGTGAATTAGTCGGCACATATATCCTTAATAAAATCGAGCACATTTTCAGCAAAAGCACAGTTGGTCTTTATAGGGACGACGGATTAGCCATACTACGCAACACCCCACCCCAGGTAGCAAACAGAATAGCTAAACAACTAAGTGCTACGTTTAAAGACCTTGGGCTGCGTTTAACTTCCGTTCCGCATGCTAAAGTTATTAACTTTCTCGACGTAACGCTAAATCTCACCAGCCAATCGCACCGACCTTACACAAAGCCAAACAGTAAAATACACTATGTAAACAAGCTCTCAAATCATCCACCAAGTGTAATCAAAGCGATCCCGGAATCCATAAACAGCAGACTATCATGCATCTCAAGTGACGAGAACGAATTTAAGGCTACATCAGGCGAATATCAGGATGCCCTTAACAACGCCGGCTACCACCATGAACTAAAATACGCGGGAAAAAAGCCCCAACAGAAACGAAACAGAAAAAGGAACATTATTTGGTACAACCCACCCTACAGTAAACACGTTACGACGAAAGTTGGTAAATCATTCCTTCAACTACTGGACAAGCACTTCCCAAAAGGTAACCCGCTCCACAAAATTTTCAACCGAAACACTGTTAAAGTCAGTTACAGTTGTATGGATAATATGGCCCACATAATTAGCGCAAACAACAAATCCATCTTGGCCAACGGGGCACGCACAACAAAGGCATGTAATTGCAGGATACCAACCATTTGCCCACTGAATGGTTTATGCCAAACAAAGAACATTGTGTACCAGGCATCAGTCACATCCCAAAGGGGCTTATACATTTACATAGGGGCCTGCGACACCGAATTTAAGAAGAGATGGTACAACTACAAATCATCCTTCAAACTCGAACACAACCGCAACGACACTGAACTTAGCAAACACATATGGAGTCTCCGCCAAAGCAAAGTCAACTTTAACCTAACTTGGAAAATACTAAAATAAGACAACTCCTAACATCCAAACGCTGCCAGCTATGCCCATGGGAGAAGTACTTCATCATAAAAAAAAGAAAAAGCCTAATCCTGAACAGCAGAACCGAGCCTATTAGCAAGTGCAGACACTCCAACAAGTTCCTACTCGGCAACAACTAATCCACCTTTGTATTTGACCCACTTGACTGCCTCTACCACGGTAAACGCTAGAACCTGTACCTCAGTCACACACCTGACGAGCCTTCGAGCGAAACGGACCGTAGTGTGTATTAGAATTAGTATGGAGTAATCACTCAGTCTTCTTTCTATATTGTATACAAGCTCTCTGTAACGGATTGAGCCCTGTTTTTGACGAAAGAAGTATGTATTTTTCCCGTTTATATATATATATATATATATATATATATATATATATATATATATATATATATATATATATATATATATATATATATATATATATATATATATATATATATATATATATATATATATATATATATATATATATATATATATATACATGGCTTGCTAGCTTTTGGCGACAAGAAAACTTTATTATATGCGCGATGGAAATGATGAAAGAAGGACGACTTTGTATATGTAAATAGCAATCAAGCAACCGCTTAAAAAGATTCTTAAAATATTACAAAAGGTTTTATAACAATTTTCAATGTTTTGAAAAATAAAATCACTTAATTTTCATGGGTTTTAGGTGTGTAATTATGTACCAACAGGTTGGTGGACGTGTGCTTGATCAGTTGCATTGTCGTCTTAGCCTATTGAAATTATTCAGTAATTATCTGTGTGGGTCGGCCAAATAGATCTTGATTGTATCTGAACAACCGACACTACTCTTTCCTGCACTTTCGCTTAAAATGGTCACTCAAGTTTGGTTTTGCCAAACGGCCCTTTGCCAGAGGGTCGGGAGGAATTTTGGAAAAAGTGCTTGTTTTCTTGCTGTCAAAAGCTGAAATAATAACGAATTCAAAATGAGATTCTTAGAACTCCCGGCATTACACAATAATTTGAATTGCTGTAGGATATGGTAAATGTTATCATTGAATCATTGATGTTCAAAGACAGTGTAAGAAACTTTATTTCTTCTTTCAAATACGAGTGGTTAATAAGGACTTGATAAATTCACCGCCATGACTTTCGTTCGTGGCCTTCATTGATCCAAATTTCAATGCAACGTTCTTATGTTTGAGATACAAGTTTTCTGATGTTTGCTCTATTTCCGACGGTGACAATTACGAGCATGGTTCCAAAGATGAGGGACAGGAAAGGAAATTTGCTTGGGGATTCTCTTATTAACTTGCTCCACCTTAAGTTTACTTAAAATAAACATCTTTTACCTAAATCGTATGTGTCAAGTAATAAGGCTATCATAATGAATTGGTACTATTCCAAAGGTCTTTTTGAGTTCCGGCTTTTCCCAATAGCACAATTTGATAACAAACACAAAACGGCTACATATTCCCTCAGTAAACATTTAAAACAGTTCTGCCAAGAAATATAAAGCACAGCGTCGACAGCATGCAGTACGTACTAGTAGCTTTGTCTACAATTCTGTCCATTTTTAACGAACAATTGTTTGTATTCTAGATGATATTATTTTATCTCCTACGGTGGGATTGGAAATCAATAACCTCGCTTAGATGAGAGAAAAAACCAAGTTAAAGAATAAACTTTTTTAATTTATAAAGCGTACGTACCTAGCCATTTAACCCAATTAGTGCCCACTGAAAATAATTTAAAACTTGCAACCCACTTTTTGTTGTAAGTTCTGATAGAACAAGTTGATTATCAGCTCTCTTTCCACAGTGGCTTTCATGTCCAGTACTATGCAAACAATAAGGCTTATGTAGAAACCTACCCGTTTACCCAACTTCAATGCTCAGAAATTAAGTAACGGCAGAAACTAATTATTAAGTACTAGCCAGTTTAATACCATAGCTACCAAAATCAGATCATGACAATAGGCTTATCTTTCTCGACGCTGTCCTATTTATACTGAAAATTAGGCGTGTTGAATTGGGTCGAAACGCAACTTACGTCAAGGTGGTTTAAGAAAAGTTGGTACACCCGCCCTGATAATAGCCGGATCGGGTGGTTCACGGCAAACTTTCAAAGAATAATTGTTTCATGATGCGAAAACGTATATTTTAACCTAACTTGAATAAGGCTCAGCCTCTGTCTTCTCTCGGTTAGACTGATTACATTTAGTGTTAGGACTAGTAATTCCACGTTAGAAGACCTATATGTCTCAATGCACTGCAAGAATAGGAGAACCCCCTGCAATTTGTACTTAGCCAGGTTTAAGAACCTATTCTGAGCATTCTACTTGAAGCTGGGAAAGTCTGGATTTCAACTTCTGGCCGAGATACAAGCAAAGACTTGTTGTAAGTTAAACATTCCTGTTTGCTAACCAGAGATAAGCTTTTGGTTTTACAATCGGATCATTTTACCAGACCTTGATGTGGGATATCAAATGCAACCACTGAGTTATTTTTCCCTTATATATAACATATCTATACAATCATTATTCTTGTTTTGATAAGTAAGTAACTCTTGGTTCTTAGGTCGCATGACTAAAATTGACGTTCACAAACTTCTGTCGCGTTATTACATATTGATTGCCCTTAGATCCGAAAAACTTGAGTTACAACCCTAATATCACATTAAAGTATTTAACATTAACGCAAGATCTTCAATTTATCAAAATCATTATATTCTCCAGTACATTTTCTGTTTTTCTTGTAGTTGTTTTTCTGTTTACTTGTAGTATTAGTATTTAAAGTGTATTCTTCTGCCCTTAAAACTAGACAAAAGTTTTAACCACAGTGAAATATCAAGTCAAGCCATGTAACGATTTAGTGGGATCTCCGAGTTTGTAATATTTTGCATGGCAATGTGTGCTGTGTTAAAATTTTGACCAGTTTTTCCAAGTTTCTATCCTTTTCATGCATGACCACATGATTGATATATAGCCATGTCAGGAAAAGCCAAATAAAAGAAAGTGAGACATTCAGATAGGTATGGGTGGGACCATTGGTGTTGAATTGGCTCTCATTCCACTTTGTGGCAACAGTAATTACCACACCCGTGTTTTCCTGTGTCCCTCCACACGAGATTATGTGTGTTCACATTTGGACTGCCACAATGCGTTTTCTAAGGGTCACGGTGCCAGGATTGCCATTTCTTCATGAGACGCAATGTTAAGGTATCGATAATGAGAATATAGTGACTCACCATATTCATTTTAAAATTTGAATGACAATCAACAGGGGTTGGGTAATAAATTTTAATGTTCAACATCCAAATTGGAGAATGGTTTGTGCAAGCAGCAAGCATTGAAAGCGCCTCGCTAACGTTGTCATTAATATTGTGGTTGTCGACCTGCCCAAAACGGATGAAAAATAAGTTGTCACCACAATCACTTCATCTATATGTAAACCACCAGTTCCATAATATTTGATGAAGTAACGGCTACAAGTTTTTAACCTGTCGACAACAATACAAATACATTGAGGCAGTAGTTGATCACGACAACTATGACGTCTTCGAAGGCCGCAAGGGGAATGCCGAAATAATCTTCTTCATTACCAGATCAAGCTAAATTAGAACCATCGTGTATGTAGACTATTACTGAAGCACTGGAAGGCTAAAAATAAACCGGTTCGTCGTAGCAAATGTCAGTACACATCATTAATAGCATTAAACAGACTAACTATAATGGATGTAATGTCCATTTCTGCAGGAGAATCTCTTTGAAAATAGGAATCATGCGATGATCAACGTTAACCTTGTGTGAATGTAAAATATGAATGAAATTGTGCCAATTGATTAACATTTCTACACTTGTCATAGCCCAAAACGTGTTCATTGGGAAAACGGCCTTACATAGAAAAGTAAGAGCACAAGTTGAGAGGAGGGCACAAGTTGGAAACTGAAGGTTATTACAGGTTGTGACGAAGCAGTGGCTTGTTTAGGGAACCGTGAATCCCGACTGCCGCCTGGCTACCACCGGTTATTGTTAATAAATTTGATTACCAAAAATATGTATATATTGACACCAATTTTGCATCAAGGTTAATTTATTTGCAGTAAAGTGTTTATAGACGAATCCGATTAGCGCTTGTTTTTAGTGACTGTAGGCAGCCATTAGTGGGATCCATCGGCCCTTAATCGTCTTCATTTATTGTCTAAGATATACTTCAGTGTAAAACCATCCATGGAACAGGTAAGGAAGGAAATTTAAAGATTAAAGTTGATGGACCCTAGTAATGACCGACTAAAATCAGGCTGTCACAATCTGTCCGGGTTCGTCTATAAACTACTTCCTACTGTCTAATTGAGCCCTCGCCTTAGGTGCAGTCTCCATGAGGCAGTCACCAGATCATACAGAATCTCATCGTTACTGGACAAAAAAGTAAAATTTAAGAAAAAGTATACGACAATAATGCTCACATATTCATTACTTTAGCTCATTTTACTGCTAACATATAAATTGCCAATTAATTCAAAAATATAGATTAAAGGTAAATGGAATTTAGGGGCATGATCATACTTTTTACAGAGCGTATATTACCCTGTGGTAGATAAATTTTCATTCAAGGTGTAAACTTGAAGGAAATAAACAATCTAAACAACTCTAAAAATTTATAGAAAAATAACAAAACTTCAGCCTGTTTACTGAACTTTTTTTAAATCATAAGCTGATTATGAACGTGCTTACCTCAAGCGCTTAGCCAGGAATAGGAATTTGTTAATGACGGACACTGTTTTAAAGCATATAAATACATATTTTAATTAAACTAGGGAGACATACATATTGATAAAATGTCAGGTAATATAGTGAGGCCATATAATTCAAAGAGTCGTTTTCAAACAGAGTACGGGGTTACTCCATGTTTGAAGTTGGAGTAACTGCATTTTTCGTGAATACTGGATTTAATACTGACGTACTCACTGAAGGAGCGTAGCCAGGAGTCCAAAGGCAATGCAGAAACGACACGAAAATAGTTAAGTGTGCTCTCCTAGGTTAAGCTACACACCCAATCAACTGTACTGCATTTTTTGTTGCAAATGAAATACTAAGAAACAACAGCATTTTATTTGAAACTCAAATATTAGGTTATTTACAAATAGAACATCATTCACTCAGATAAGAAATAATGAATACAGTCGTTCGCTTTTTTCAAAATGTATTTAAAAAGTAGTCTTCCTCAATCTCAATCTTTAATATTGAGCTACGTAACTATAATAAATTATACAAACATATAAAGGAGAAGGAAACGAAACAACTTAGAATTAGATTTCCAAAACGAATATCTTTACAGGATCAATACTGGAATGAAAATTAAAGTGTTTGAAAGAAGACTTCGTTAGAAAAAAATGTCTTAAGATTCGTAACTCATGGAACCTTTGGCCTAAAAACCTACATTTTACTTTAACAGAAGCAGATAACCGCATCCAATAGATAAGCGGTCATTTACTACTCCAAGAGAAGTTAATATAGTTTACCCAGTCCTTGCAAAATTTGCCCAAGACTTCATCATTTTCTGAATAATATTTTCTCATTGGCTGACATGTAGTGATGGTCTTTCAAGTTCGAAATGAAACCCCATCCAAACACAAACGGAAGCTGTTGCACGAGATCATATGAAAACCAGCTTGTACCCGTTTCAACCCTCTCAAAGTACGACCTATAGACGAATCCGATTAGCGCTTGTTTCAAGTGACCGTAGGCCGCCATTAGTAGGGTCCATCAGCCCGAAACCGAGAATTTAAGACACAAATTAGTGTACATCCATCCATGATAGAGGTAAGAAAGAAAATCGAAAGATTTAAAAGGTGATCGACCCCAGTTATGGCCCACTCAAATCAGGCCATCACTTGCTGTCCGCATTCGTGTAAAGACACACAAAATACACGAAAAAGTGTCCATTGTTTGGGTTCGCAAATTTGAAAAATATTTTTTATGTTGGCAAACGTTAAGTCTGCCACTTAAGATTTCAGAAGTTATTGAAAAACATCAACATTTTATTCGATGTCTTTTAAATATTTAGATATTACAACTTGCTTCAATAAGAGCACTCCTTCCCTCACAACTGTTGTTTGTCCCATCTTTAAGAGGGGGGTCCATTAACCTCAAAACCGTCTTTATTTATTTTTACATGAATTTCAAAGCCTCATATTTAGTGAAATTGGAGAATTTAAGACACAAATTAGTGTACATCCATCCATGATAGAGGTAAGAAAGAAAATCGAAAGATTTAAAAAGTGATAGACCCCAGTTATGGCCCACTCAAATCAGGCCATCACTTGCTGTCCGCATTCGTGTAAAGACACACAAAATACACGAAAAAGTGTCCATTGTTTGGGTTCGCAAATTTGAAAAATATTTTTTATGTTGGCAAACGTTAAGTCTGCCACTTAAGATTTTAGAAGTTATTGAAAAACATCAACATTTTATTCGATGTCTTTTAAATATTTAGATATTACAACTTGCTTCAATAAGAGCACTCCTTCCCTCACAACTGTTGTTTGTCCCATCTTTAAGAGGGGGGTCCATTAACCTCAAAACCGTCTTTATTTATTTTTACATGAATTTCAAAGCCTCATATTTAGTGAAATTGGAGAATTTAAGACACAAATTAGTGTACATCCATCCATGATAGAGGTAAGAAAGAAAATCGAAAGATTTAAAAAGTGATAGACCCCAGTTATGGCCCACTCAAATCAGGCCATCACTTGCTGTCCGCATTCGTGTGAAGACACACAAAATACACGAAAAAGTGTCCATTGTTTGGGTTCGCAAATTTGAAAAATATTTTTTATGTTGGTAAACGTTAAGTCTGCCACTTAAGATTTCAGAAGTTATTGAAAAACATCAGCATTTTATTCGATGTCTTTTAAATATTTAGATATTACAACTTGCTTCAATAAGAGCACTTATTAAAAAATAGATATTAATAATTTGGCCATAATTTTGCCAAAAAAGATAATATGTGCAAAAGGAAATGTCCAGATACAGGTAGAAAATCCATTATGAAAATAGAACTTGTTAAATTCGCAGTAATGTTTCGAAATATGTTTTACACAGCATAAAGGCCTATTTTGGTTTTATTCCCGATTATGATATTTCACATTTACACACGGCTTAGTTAAACTTAAAGTTACGACTTGATTGTCTGCAATTTACGTGTACCTATGCTAAGGACAGTTCATATTATCAGAGTCATTGCACTCTTATAACATGAAAGGAACCTTTATTAAGAAATCTGGGAAATGCAACACTCTGTAGTGGCAATTAAGGTACTTCACGTTTGCAGAAGGCAATCATGCTAAATTGTATGCTCTTTAGCAAGTTAACTAGCATCCTCTCTGCACAAGGAAGAAGCTGTTGATAAAATGGTTTAATGTTTCCCCAGCTGCCTAGCAAACTGACCCAAAGTACTAATTTCACAGTAGGTTCTTCGACCTCTATTTATAGTTACATTTCCGTTCTGCAGAAAAAGCGGATGAGCCAGTCAACGTTTATTTATGAAAAACGGCTTGTTTAATTGATGTAGTTATAAGTGAGTTAGATGATTTGCAAGCAGAATGGAACTGGAGGATAGGCATCCATGCAGTATTCATACTAATGATACCACTGAGCTTGCTGTGAGATATATATGTATGTATATGTATGTATATATATATATATATATATATATATATATATATATATATATATATATATATATATATATATATATATATATATATATATATATATATATATATATATATATATATATATATATATATATATATATATATATATATAATAGCAGATTGGAATATCACAAAAAGATTTCCACAATTAAAGTTTTCTTACCATTTTTATTTCATTTCTTTTGGATTTATCCTGAAAATATCCAGCAAGAGTGTCACTTTTATGAAATGATTTGGCCATAATTTTGCCAAAAAAGATTAGATGTGCAAAAGGATATGTCCAGATAGAGGTAGAAAATCCATTATGAAAATAGAACTTGTTAGATTCGCAGTAATGTTTCGAAATATGTTTTACACAGCATATAGACCTATTTTGGTTTTATTCCTGATTATAACATTTCACATTTACACACGGGTAAGTTAAACTTAAATTTACGATTTGATTGTTTGCAATTTACGTGTACCTATGCAACGGACAGTTTATATTATCAGAGTCATTGCACTCTTGTAACATGAAAAGAACCTATTTTATGAAATTTGGAAATGCAACACTCTGTAGTGGCAATTAAGGTACTTCACGTTTGCAGAAGGCAATCATGCTAAATTCTATGCTCTTTAGCAAGTTACCTAGCATGTTGAGTTATACATAGTCGATAGACTTATTAAATTAAGCTTACGTTTGAGGAACATGGGTAAAAAAGTATTGGAAAACAGGCTCACAAGAGAGATTGGGCCCGAATGATGTCGATAGCTGGACCCTAAAGGCACTTTCTTCATAGATCGGAAGGAATGATGGGAAGAAATCGGCGCTTGAATTATCTACTAGGGCGCAATCAATATATTCCTGTTTAACAACTTTTTCTGTTAGCTTATTCGTAAACTCTAAGGAGGAAAGGAGAATGCCACTTGTTTTCGAGGGAAGAAAAGGCAAAAAGATTTTAAACGATGTAATAAAGATACAGCATTGAGTCCTAGACGGATTTCTGATAAGTACTTCTTAAGATTGGCTTTAAATGTTTGGTTCAAGTTGCAAAATCGTTATATCATCCTTACAAGCAGTAGACACAGTTGGTTTACTTTATTGTGCCACCCAAAGACCGGTATTATAATCATTTTAGAGGTTAAGCTCCTTATTTATGACAAATTAATACAGTCATATTTTGTAGTAATTACCATTTTCTGAGTGACTTTAAGAAAATAATTTAACAAGAAGCATGGCTCAAACAAGTCGAAAGTTAGGCGAATGCTTGTTCAAACAGTTTCACTCGGCCTTCAAACAGGCATTGTTAGCCGAGACGTTTGCTTTTCTGTGATCTGTTACCGTTTTCCTAGAAGCTAAATTTGAGAATGTCTTCGGTTCTTTGAATTTGAGGAATGTTATAGCTTCTCTTTATCTGTGAATATTCTCGATTCTTTAAAATGGAGAATGTTTTTCATTCTTTACATTGGAGAATGTTCTAACTTCTTTGATTTCAGCTAGATGGTAATTAAGGATACCGGCAGCAAGGTCTCTGTGCGGAAAGCCGTGACTTCTTTCCACACGTGCAACAAGTCCGTGATTTTTTTTTTTTTTTTTATAAAATGGTATTCTCTCAGACAAGGGTAGTCTCCTTGTCTTAGGTGCGACAAGTAGCTTTGATGAACGGAACAACTGCTTTTGGCACCTGTGACAAAGAGTCACGGAATATTGGCAAAAGTTACACTCTTTTTAGGTATTTTCGTTTTCGACATGTATCCCAAAGGGAACAGGTATATTTGATACAAAAATTTAAAAAGAAAGGGAAATGGGAAAGGGTACAGGAAAAAAGAGAGAAGAAAGGAAAAAGGGAACGCAAGGAAAAGTGGAACGGAGAAATAGAAGGGAAGGGTAAAGGACTATAAAAGGGAACGGGAAAAGGAGAATGAAAGGGGTATGGGATGGGAATAGACTGGGAAAGGGAGAAGGAAGGGTAGCCGAAATGAAGAGACGGGGAAAGAAGTGGAAAGAAAGGTTAAAGGAAGAGAAAAGGAAGAGGAACTGAAAGGAAAAGAAGATATTGTCTGAAAGGTTGGCAAAGGCGATATTGATGGAGTGGAGAGAGTACTACACACTCCTCAAAAGGCGTTCGGAATGATGCTATTTTAACGGTGTGCTGCCCCTGAGTTTATTAACAAGGTTCAGATGCTAAGCGCATGTGTCATATTCCTAAACATTTCGCATTTAAACACGTACAATTGCTAAACATTCATTGCTGAATATCTAAACTTGTTCAGAATTTACAACTGTTTTACAAAGTTGGGGCAAAATTAATGTCCGTTTCATGCTATTTTTTTCTCTTTTTCCACTAGCAAGAACAATTTTTTTTTAAAACTAGAAAAATATCTGTACGGATTTTTTCTTAAGTGTGAGCACTGCCTTAGGCTTTTCAAAAGCGTAATTTGCTGCGCACGGAGCCCGCTGAAAATTTTGGTTCTTTTGCGCATTTGTAAATATGGAACTTTTACTTGCAAAAAATATTTAGATTCAGGGCTTCCTGTCAGGAAATTTGAATGTTTGAGGACTATCTAATAATATGCGATTCCTACTACCATATATCTGAGATAACATGTCGACTGAAGATCGTTGTTGTTACATAATGTTATCTACGGGGTGCGGGTTGAGTCTTCTCGGCGACATTCAAAGAACTTTGCTGACTTTTAGGACAACATATTTAAAGATTAAACGCTTGTATTGAAGGAAATTTTAGGGAAACGGCACCGTAGCGGCTCGGAAAAGTTTATTACCGACTACTTTATGGGCGAATAGTTATACTGCCTCGTGGGTTGCAATTGAGGGCGCTGAAGAATTCGGAATTTTATGAAGTAAAATTTGGAAAACCACACTGTATGTGACTGGTGTGTCAAATTGCAAATTTCCGAATTTTTTACTTTCTCGACGGAGCGACTGCAGTGGGCAGGGGAAATGGCCCCCTGCCTCCTGTAAGCTACGTCAATGCTCTGCAAATTTGACATTGATTTCATTTTGACATTTCAAGAACTGAAGAATCCATCTACAACCACTACTAACTGACAGGGTTGAAAGATATCTCATGATAGGTGTATATGAGAGCATTTCAGTAACGTAGGCCAATGGTTCCTTCCTGGAATATTAAATCTTGCTCGAAAGATTATCTTCAGTTGGCACGGAGCGGACAGAAAATTTTGAAAAATATCGACATATCAAACAGCCGGAAATGGCATGTCTCGGGCTTGTAAGTAGAAGCCAAGTTTTCCGATTTTTCTTTCAATTGTGAACACCACTGTATCAGGGACGATATTTTCGCCCCTTTGTGGATAAGGAGCTTGTTTTGCAGAAAGCTTGGATTCTTGGTTTCATATTAGGAAATTAAAGAGGTATGGATTGCTAAAGAATCTGCAATTCTTTCATATATTGGTGGCGAATCTGCGAATAATGCATGACGACTGAATCTTTGTTGCTACATAATGTAATCTAAGTCCTTCGAACTGACACTCCCCGATGATATTTCATCAGTTTCATAAACTTTGTTGTACTTTTTAAACAAAATGTTTCAAAATTAAGAGCTTTCATAAAAGAAAAATTTGAATTCTATGAAAGACAGTTGACAAAAATAATAATATATCTGCCTGTGTTCCTTCATGGTGTGGTATGACTTGTGGTAAACATCAGATTCTGTCAATTGCGGAGCACTGAAAAGTTTACCAAACTGATTTACGAGCGAGAACTAATATAAGTTATAATGCATTTTGCAGCGCACGAGGCTAGCCGAAAATTTTGCTGCTTTTGAGATATGGAAAAAGGCGTTTTCTAACCCGGGAAGTGGGGAGGGGGGAGACCTCCGCCCCTCATTTTTCACTGGGGCTATCGCCCCAGCTCCCCGCTGTCTACGCCTATGCAGTAAAATGAATTCAAAACACTTCTTTGTTCATGTAGCATAGGGCTAAAATGCACATCATTGGCAAAATGACTCAAAGGAGGTACAGAGAGATTGACATCAACGTGATTTTACACTGTAGAAGAAATGTGTATCCATTTTTAAAATATGAAATAAAGAAGAGCAAAAGAATTCATGAAAAGAGTTGTCCATACATCGTTGATTGCATTTTCTATGTATTTTTAACATATTTCTTTATGCTTTCTTCTCAATTGGAAAGAAAATTTTGTGATATTGAATACATGTTTGAACACTGTGCCTGTAAATCAATTCGTGGAAAAAGAAGTAATTCCATGACCAAAAGGGCGTTTCTAAACGTTTTAGTACAACCTTGGTTAACGAACTTTAATATGTATACATTGCTTGCTTCCTCCTCACTGCTAAATCGGCATAGCGCCACTACAAATTGTGAAATAAAACTAAATTTCTGAAATAAATGCACAGTAATACATATCCGCGTAGTAAGTTAGTTGGATGGAGTTTTACGGCCCAGTTTCCAACCTATCGGTTCAAGTCGCGCCGGCCACGGCCTTTTTTCCAGTTGTGGCTCACTGGCTTGTTTTCCCTACTCCATTGCTTAGGCGGAGCATCGCACAACGGCGGTAGCTTCCTTTTTAGAGTCTTAGGTATGGCTCGACCTGGCAAGCGAGCCCGGGCCTTCCGCGTGAGAGACGGATACTCTACCGTTAGACCACACACACGGTCTACATTTCCAAGTAGCTTTTGTAAACGATTCCATAGGTTCTAATACTACCATAGAAAAAAGTGTGGAAACGATAAGGTTAAACCTTTTTCGCCATAATCTCCGTGTCCACAATCATGGCTTTTAGACATGTTTTCTCCCAGTTAGTAAGGAATAAAAAAAAAGGAATAGACATATATTGCAAGATTTCTTACCTTTGGGATGGAATGCATAAACATTCAAGCAATCTTCATCTACGTTTGGCGTATACCACGGTCTCCATGGATCCGTAAATGGTTCCTCGCGTCAAGCACACACATAAAGTAGCATTCAAGTCTCCTGTCCAAGATGTCGTAGGCTCTGGTGGATGGAATCGAACCGTAGGTTCCCAAACGGGATACCTTTAAAAAAAATGAAAAAAATTGAAAACAGGTTTCTTTCTAAAAAATCGAGTCAAATAGGACATATTTAATAAAATATTTTCCAAAAAATGACTAGAAGATGCTCAAAAATGACATTTATCGTTTCATTTATGAGTACTCTAAACTAGTGAACTTTTTTAAAAGATTCCGATCCATCCCAAAAATTGATTTGATTCTATATTGAATTTGAGGAGATAAAAACTAAACATAAGAAGCAAAAGAAATTAAAGCACAGTATGAGAACCAGAAGTAATCCAGAAAATCGTTGCAGTGAGTAGGATATCAAGCTAAAACACATACATAAAACACAGAAAGGCCCTTAAAGTGCAATAGTTTAAGGGCAAGAAAAGTCACCCAAACTTATGTTGAAGCAACAGCTAGCTCTCACAAGTTTCTTCTTATTCTCTTCAAAGTGTATCTTTCATAATATTTTGCATTTGTAAGGCAAATCAAACACAAACTACCACTAGCCTTAGTTTGACATTTGAGGAAAAACGTCACATGGCTCTCAGGTGCCAATCATGAAACAGGACAATCTGCTACTCTACTGTTAGGTTAGGGTGAATGCTATTGCTGTTAAAGTGAACAAACTTATACAGCCAGACAAATAAAGGGATTAAATTCGCCGTCTTTTGGCTTAGCTCATATAAAGTATCTAACTTTCCGGCAAAATCAAGGACGAGAACACGCTTTTCAGACACTGTACTTAATGGAAAGATTTGAAGGTCGAGACGTTTGGCGCTTAAGTTTGGGTCCTTTCGGAGACAAGGGAGCTGCAATGGTTGAGTGGTCTTTAGAACATAATCAAAGGATATCCTTAAAAACTTAAAATCGTATGTTGTTTTTATTGGCTAAATATCCTTATTCAAATATACCAGTATGTGTTTACATAGTCTTCAGCCACCACACTGTTAAAAAATTTCTCTGTAAATTTACATAATTTTTATGGCAAATTTTTTTTCCAACCAAATAATGTTTTTTTTACAGCCAGACTGTAATCATGAAAAAACATTAAGGGTTTGTTTTTTCTTTACAGTTTTTGCATGTAAATTAGTTTACAAAAGTCTACTGTAAAATCGAATTACAGAATTGTTCTGTTTCGTTTACCTTAATTTTATGGGAATTTACAGCCTACTGTTTTCATTCCCGACGTTTTAATATTTATTATAATATCGCTTTTTTACCTTTCATATGTTATTACGTACCATAAACTTCACCATTACGTAGATCAGGTATTTGCTTATCAACGTAATGTGTCGTTACGAAGTTGTTTTCAATCAAAACACATTGAGGATGCTTTGTTGTAATATTGTTGTCAAGTAGACTGCTATCTCTAGGAACTTTGTAATTGGAAAGTCACATTTTTTGTACAATATAATAATTGTTTTTAAAATAAATATGACAAAAAATACAAATAAATTGGTTGCAAACATTTCCAGACAAGGTAAACAATAAGTTTATCACTTCTTGATTAAAAAACGCCAAAGAAGATATTATTCAAAGCAACAGCAATCCTTTTGTTAGGAAAATGCCTACAAAATAAGCTCCACCCATTTATGCAAAATGAAATTTACGTCATAAAGTTGTAAATTTACAGACTCTTTCAAGTAAATTTGTGAAACGTTTTTAATTTGCTCCGATCAAGTGCATGAGCGCCTGTGGCGATGAGTTGACATCAGTATACCAATTGTCAGTGCTCTGAAATTAGGGCCTTACAATTTCTTTTTACTTAAAAATGTGTGACAAAACACCAGTTGTATGATATTTATAACTAAGAACGTAATAACTAAGTATGCTTTTATAATAAATGTAAGTTAATTTTCAAATAGGGCCATAAATTTGCCAAAACTGTTTTTTCTTTTAAACTGAAACTTCGCAGAACGATGCATGTTATATATTGAAAATTTTCTGGCTATTTCTTATTTGTTTGTTTGGGCTTATTTTTGTTTCTTTTTCAGCTTAAAAACAAAATGAATGTTTGTTAAATGACAGTATATTTATGTGTAATCAGAAAAATACAAAATACTGTTAAAATTTCTGTAAATTTACAGAAAAAGTTTTACAAAGCAGTAAAATTTGGTTAAAAAAGCAGACAGAAATGGTTTTCCAAAAAACAGAAAATACATGTTAAACAACCTTTTTTTATTGTAGCAATACAAAGTGTCTGTAAAGATACAGAAAATCTCTATTAAAAGTAAAATACAAAAAGTTTAAGTTAAAAAAAGTCTGTAAATTTACAGAAATTTTTAGCAGTGCAGAAATATTGCTTTTTGCCAAGAGGACCATAGAAATTTATCTTGCGAATAGTGTAAGGAAAACTGATATACATTCTAAAAAGAGTTGAGTATACTTTTACCCATGGTTTGGTCCGCATGTTAGTACCTAAAGTCTGTATTCGAAACTCTGTTGTTTACTGCTCCGGTACGTGCCGAGGCTATGGGTTAGGAGAGGTGAGATGGAGTTTCAAGTTACTTCCCAGTTTCCAACCGATTGGTTCAAGTTGAACCGGCAAAAATCTTTTATTCTGTTGTGACTTACCGTGACTTGTTTTCTCTACTCCATTGCTTACGCTGAGCGTAAGGCACAAAGGCAGTACGGTACACTGTAAAAAAATTGTAAAATTTACAAATTCCTGTAAAATTTACAGCATCATTTCTGTATTTTGTGTTTACCACAAAAAATTGTTTTTCAATTATGCAGATTAGCAGGATATCTAACTTGTGAAAGGTTTACACTGTAAACACCTTGCAGGGTATAGGTTATAAGTGATATCACAATAAAGCACTGTGTAACCTTTAGATTACTTCAAACTGACCTAAACTCCTTTTGGCTGCTTAAGTAGGCGTGGCCAAAATTTTGAAATAACAATTGTAAATTTATGCTTAGGTCAGGCCTATACTAACAGGATCTGTAGAAAAAAACAGTTTTGGAAAAAAGAATAAATAGTCAACACAACAGGTAAAGAAAATTGAGATGTGTGAGCTCTGTTTCTTTAAAAACTGGTGAAGTAAAGTAATATTCACAATAACCAACTTGTGATATAGGTACATATAGCATAGCGTTACCCTACAGAGTTAAAATAACGTCTTCAAACCCAATTTTAAACGCCGCCCGTGGACCTGAGACACGAGGGGACATTAGCCAAATAATGTACTGCATTTGTTCTGCTGGGTGAGACATAACATCATGATGCAAAACAGTTTCATGGTCTTTCTGTACTTCTACATAGATCAGCTCACGAAATTTTTGCTGTAAAATTGACAACTGCTTCACTGTAAATTCTACAGAGTTTGCGTCATTTCGTTTACAATTGAATGTAAAAATAACGCGTTTTTGTTGGCAATGTTGCTGACGGTGGTTTCACTGTAAAATTTACAACTTTTTTTTACAGTGTAGGTTCAGTTTTCATAGTCTTCGGCATGACCCGTCCAGGGCTCGAACTCCTGACTGCAAGTTTGATGCTCTAACCACTTGGCCATACAGTTGGTCTGAGAACATGATAACTCCTGCGTTAACGAATGCTTGCGCGGTATCATGCATACATGTTACCTATATCAATGTCGGTCCAACTCACCCTGTCATACTTTAACCACTTACTTCGCTTAATTTTAATTAGGACCTCAAAATTGTTGCTTTGGTGATCAGCTCCTCTTGGGTACGTGTTCTGCTTCAGCTCAGCCATTTTGGTGCTGCTGGTTCCTCACATTCCTTCCTTGAGAAGATATCTCCGCCATATTGTTTACTGTCTCACTGCACCACCTGTGAGGTGGTGTGAGATTTTGGTGCAACAGCAGTTCGTAAACGCATGTTCTTGTACCTGTTCGACTGGTTATTGAACATGGTTCTCTGATGTTCCGAACAGGCTGAGAAATGGGAGTAGAATACAGCCAAGCTGCTGGGAACGACCGAAGGTGGTTACAAAATTACGTTTTTCTTCAAGACAATTGACTTAAGCGCGGCCACCTTTTGACCAAAGTTGGATAAGAAATAACCCAACAGTTTAAGTGGTGGCATACGGAGCAAACCATGGGTAAAAGTTTCTCCAACCTTTTTAAGAGTGAAAGATAACCGTGTGTACGACAAAACTGTCTGCGATGTTACGTCACAAAAAGCAAAAATTTCATTTACAAAGACCCTTAATGCAAATCATATATTTACACTTAATAAGATCCAATTTCAAAATGGATTTCCAAAATCCACGTCTTTTCACCATTTTCATCAAACATGTTTGTTTCCTTTTGGGATGCATGTCGACAATACCCAGAGAGAGTGCCACTTTTGGCATTTATCCGTGATTTCTTGTCACATGTGTGACAAGTAGTTAGTCGGTTCATTCCAACTACTTGTCGCACCTGCCACAAGGAGTCTATCCTTGTCTGAGTAAATGTCACCTTTGAAATATTTCCCGACTCCTTTAATTGTTTCATGTAGGAGTTGGTCATTTTCCCACTGAATACAGCATGAGGATATCGTATCGGACTATAATTTTGTCAAAACAGTCAAAAATTTCTGCAAAAGGAGCTGTCCAGATTAGAGAAGAAAATCCATTTTGAAAATAGAACTTGTTACTGGTTGAAAAGCTTTTTCTTCCCCCTCCCCCTTAAATATAACATTTTGGCGCTGTCACTTGCTAAAATTTAGTTTCATAGAGAGAGGAAGTTACCTTTTAATGACATTTGTTTCGCCAAACAATTCCCTGAATCATTTCAATTAAGTCTTTAATAGGAACAAGCGCGACGTATTTTGAATTTATCGAAGTCATTTAAACTTTAGCAATGAACTATAAACTATCTGATCTCCACATAATAATTTCAGCAGGTATAAAAACTTCTTTTCAACATCGGCGTACTTTATATTACCAGAAATCATATTGTACTTCAAAACAGTGTGAAGGGGCTTAACATAGCCCAATTTTTAAAGAAAGAGAGAAAGAAAGAAAGAAAGAAAGACAGAAAGACAGAAAGACAGAAAGACTGAAAGAAAGAAAGAAAGAAAGAAAGAAAGAAAGACAGAAAGACAGAAAGAAAGAAAGAAAGACAGAAAGACAGAAAGACAGAAAGACTGAAAGAAAGAAAGAAAGAAAGAAAGAAAGAAAGAAAGAAAGAAAGAAAGAAAGAAAGAAAGAAAGAAAGAAAGAAAGAAAGAAAGAAAGAAAGAAAGAAAGAAAGAAAGAAAGAAAGAAAGAAAGAAAGAAAGAAAGAAAGAAAGAAAGAAAGAAAGAAAGAAAGAAAGAAAGAAAGAAAGAAAGAAAGAAAGAAAGAAAGAAAGAAAGAAAGAAAGAAAGAAAGAAAGAAAGAAAGGAAGAAAGAAAGAAAGAAAGAAAGAAAGAAAGAAAGAAAGAAAGAAAGAAAGAAAGAAAGAAAGAAAGGTAAGACCCATCATTCTCTACCAAATCATGATATCATACATGTTGAAGATGTGAACGGAGCGCCGCCCTCAGTTAGCGTACAGAAAAATACGAGATATTACGACCTCTCAAACAACAGAAACATGTGAAACATACTAAGGCAGTCCTTAACGTAAAAGCCCGCTTAAAATAAAATGTTCATTTTATTTTCACAAAGAAATGGGCAAGTTGCAATACGATCAAAAAAAAAAAAAAAAAATACAACGAGTTAAAATGTACAAGTTTGTATTCAAACTTTGAGTTCTGTACTTGGATACCCCCCCCCCCCTTCCCCCCGTCTGCCTGTGTAACCTAAAGGTTAAGACGATAGATTCCACAACTTTTTGTAGCTTTCCCATGAACAATATTCTACCATTTCGAGTAAGTTGATACCCAAACTATGGAGGATATCGTTCATGGAGGATATGGAATAATTGCTTTTAATAGGCTGCCAGACTGCATGGCCAATTTTCATCATGAACTGGACTTTCCGTGAAACTTTTACTGTAACTATGAAGCTTTTAATATTTCAGGCATGTTCTTAAAAGGATTCGGGCTTGCTTAAGATTTTTGTGTGTAATTAAACACATGCTAGACTTTTTAAGACATACATGATTGCCAGTCAAATGTTCTCAAACTTCTGCCGATTCAAATCTTAGGAAACGTTTGGGTACTCTGTCCCTCCCGGCCCCATGGACTTAGCGTCTAAGGGGAGGCGTTCTTAGTACTCGCTTGGGCAGTGAAAGTTTAAAAGTCCACGCATAAAGAACGGAAATTAACTTCAAAAGAGTGAAATTCACTCCGAAAGAAAGAAGTTCCACCTCATTGGAGTGTCTACAGACAAATCAGTTTAGAGAGAGAAGAGTGTTCTCTGCAGGCACTTGTGAAAAAGTGATGTTTCACTCTTCTCAGAGTTCATTTCACTCTTCCTGGAGTAATTATAACTATTTTTGGATTGACTTTATATTGTAATGGAGTGAATCATAATTTTTCAGTAAATTATGGAGTGAACAAGTTCAGTTTTTGGATTTAAGAGAGCATAATACGGTGACATTTCGTAAAATTATGATGATGTTTCATCTCACGAGTTTGAGATTACGCGACATTCAAGCTGGATGCGTGAGAATTGACAGTACCTAGCACCGTAACCGGACAACTCCCACCTGGACAATTCGCACCCGGACAACTCGCACCCGGACAACTGCCACCGGACAACTCGCAACCCGGACAACTCGCAACCCGGACAACTCGCACCCGGACAATTCGCAACTCGGACAATTGGCAACCCGGACAATTGCCCCCCCCCCCCGACAATTCCCACCGAAAAATTCCATTCTTACGTATGAATCTCCTCCACGAATTGCTCTCAATCATGCCATTTCCTGAAAGATGTGCAGGAAAACTCATCCCACAAAATCATACTATACTATGTGACTAAAAATGTAGGCTTAACTGTTTCCGGCAAGAAAAATTTGAACTGCTATTATATCAGATTGTAATGTTTTACATTCATATAACTGGTGTATCTAAAATATGTTAGAATTGAAAATTGAAATCGAATTTAGATACCGTTAAGCACTTTTATAGAATTATCCTTTGGTCAATTATAAAAGGTCTGTTTGCTTTACCAAACTCGGACCTGTATTCAGGCCTGAGTTCGTGCGCCGTGGAGGTTCAGGGGCGAAGCCCCCGTAGGCTACTGCGGTTTGATGTTTCAGATAAGACTGTCCTAAGCTATGGCGTAGCCAGGATTTTTTTTTTTTTTGAGTAGCCAATTGCACAGCTGGGGTCTGATCGCCGGTATGGGGGAGGGGTCTAAGGAAATTTTTGAATATTTAAGTACCCTCAGATGCAATCTGATGTAACATTTAACATCAATTGAAGTCATTTTTTGGTTTTAATTACCCAAACAATGAATTTCTCTGCAAAGAAACATTGGCACACTGTGTCCGGCACTGAACTGTCCTAAGGAAAACTTTGCTTAGCAAATCAAAAGTGCAGTTCTACGGTGTAGAAGTATAACCTATACAGCAGTCAGGTGTCTACCAACACTAATTTACTTCTCATCAGTATCTGGGTTTACTTGTCATTTGAATGACCATATTTAGCACTATTCAGAATCCTAGTAGGGTTGTTGATTTTTATATAAGAAATTAACGTGGAGCAAGACCATAGGCGTATAGGAGCATTTCCAGCTGGGGAAGGACATTTTTCTGCCCGAAATATATAACTCCACCCGAAAGACCATGGGCGTCCGCAGAAATTTTTACAACGGGGGGGGGACAAGGTCATTCATGGATGATTGAATTGTGTACACTATCTAAGCGGAGCACCACCATAGGTTGGAGCGGAGCGTCCAAGGAAACTTTGGGCCTTACTAACCTTCCAGATGGCCGGAAACGACACTTTGCGAGTGTTCTAAGCTGCATGTACCCAGCCCTGAAACAGGAATTTCATGTCTGTAATTTTTAGATTTTTAGAATTTTCAATGTAAAAAATTGTTGAAGGGAAATCTGCCTTTCGGTCACGGCCTCGCATGCCTATGCACGATAACACTTAAAACTGCCAAACAGCCTATATAGGCCTATATTCGTTACCCAAGTATGAATCTCCCCCCCCCCCCCATTTTCATAACATCTCTCATCCATCAGAAGGGAAAAAAAGACATGCGAACTAGTCACTCTACTTTAATATACTGCACTCGGCTTATGAGGAAGCCAGTACTTTGAAAGGGCCAGAATGTTCGGACCCGTACTAGTCCGTTAACTTCACATTTAATACAAAATGGAACAAAGGTGCATTTAAGGGAGTTGATGGAGGCTTTTTTCTGTTTTTAAAATATGAAATATATCTTATCCCCTAAATTAGCAAGGATTCCCTCGTACCCTTACTGATGGTTCGCCGAGGCTTGCATCGAATGTGTGCAAAGTCGTGCTTGACTACTCACAGTGCATCCTAGATTTCTTATCCTTGCTTACCACCACTTCGGTAAATTCTGAATCCGCTTTTTTCATTGAAATATCCTACTCAAAATCGTGTTGACCGGTATTTTTCATTCACATATTACCGCTTGACATAAAACTGTGATAACTGCAAGGGTAACAACGGCCCGGTTTGCCAATCGTCGGGGTCATAATATGTCTGCATGTTCATTGTCCGGGTTGGCAATTGTCCGGAGTGGGAATTGTCTGGGTGCGAATTGTCCGGGTGCGAATTGTCCGGGTTGCCAATTGTCCGAGTTGCCAATTGTCAGGGGGGCGAATTGTCCGGGTGCGAGTTGTCCGGAATGGGAATTATCCGGGTTGGCAATTGTCCGGGTGGGAGTTGTCCGGCAACCCCTAGCACAACCTTTCCCATCAGTTCATATCCATTCCAGAGCAAGTTGTGCTATTACAGTGTTGTCTCTGAACAAAGTCATTGACAGTGGCAGTATGATATCTTTAGTAGGGTGGGATTTCGTAACTTATGGTCCCCGCAAACCTGTTATACATGGAGTCATTACATGAATAGACCTTTTGCATATAATGTCACAGAGCAAATAGCACGCCCTCCTTTGGGGGCAAAACAAACCAACACCGACAAATGCCAATCAGTCAAATATGCGCATAGTCTACTACGTACATGACGTCAGTGTGTCGTCAATGCATAAGGTCTATGTGAACTCAAATCTCAGTTTTCCTTGTTTAACTGGTGCCCCTTAAAACCATATGTCCCAATACGGACAATCATATGTCCTATGCCAATAATCGGTGTAAATGCCCCCCCCCCCCCCCACCCCTTCGCATATTTGAAACTGATGGCTCTTGTCTTAGCTGAAATGACTGCAGGGGCTATTCTTAATACCCGAGTCAGACTAAATTCGCAAAGTTATACAAGAGTCTACTCGATCTACTCTGGTCTCCTTTTCCAAATACTTGACTCGACACGAGTAACTATTGGCCCTTTCAGATGGGAGTAGACTGTTAGAATTTATTGTTCATCCTGTTTAATATATATTGTTGAATTTTTGTCTTGAGGTAAACTTGAAAATCTCCATTTGGTTTCGATAAATATTTGATTGGTATAGCAGAACTACGAAGATTAAATTTAAATACTATAAGATCATATCGACGATTATATCGACAGACAGTTTTTATCGGACTGCGCTTTTCCGATTAAAGTTGTTTGTCGGTGTGACTCCGCGAAATAATCATTAGCATTTCATTTCCGTATAATTCTGTAAGAAAGCAAGCAATAAAACTGATTGGTGGCAAAATTTTTGCCTTTCCTGTCAAGAAATAAGGAAGATTTTAATGAAAACTGACAAAATTGTTTTTAAATCCTATCCCAATTCGTGCAGTGTGATCAAGTCAACTGAATCGAGTACAGAATTACAAGCATGATGTTGAAAATATCCACCCCAAACCATTTCCTGCACCGTTATACTTAAAATACTAACACCGAAGGCATTACGACTTGCAAACCAACAAAACCAGAGACTCAAGTTGAGTCTTCTTAAAGATCAGAGATCACGTTACTTCAGACAACTCCCTGCTTCAGAAAACGACATTTTATCTTTGGAGGACAATATTTTTAAATTCCTCCGGAAAACGAGATATTTTCTCGAGAGAGAACGAAAAAGTAATCTTTCAAAATACAACATTTTGTCGGAAAGCGAAAGGCAAATATTTTTCACGGTCTTAAGGCTTCTGTATGTTTTCTAGACAGTGGAACAGACATCCTCTTTTTGACGCAGGATTTTCCATGACTTTTTGACTAACTGCAGCTTAAACGAACAAAGGGTGCCAACCAGACCTCTGTGTTATTATCGTCAGGAGTAAATCTTGTCATTTGATACACGGAATATAAACCCCAGTCTCCTTAAATCGACATTCTGTGGAATTTGTTTCTTCACTGCCAGCAGCCAGTGTTATTTTGAAGAAAAAATTACGTGAAGGTGCCCAATAGAAAAGCTAAAATAAACGCAACAATGCGTCTGAAAAGGCGAGAAACATTGGCCATTTTCCGTCTCCCTTTTCCGGATTTAGTGCAGCTTTCTATTGGAGAATGAGTTCCAATAGACACTCAGTTATGGGCTTCCCTTCTTCTATTATCTGTTCTACCTGGTGCTTATCCTTTGGTCATTCAATATGTTTCTTCGAGAACTATTCATAAAGAAGCACCAGGGGCTGTTTTTCGCTAATAAAATCTCCCTGGTAGAACTAAGCAACCAGAACAAATCGGGAATTTGTTATATGAACCGTACTAACCAATAGAGCCCTCTCAACGACCAACAGGTTTCCTTGTTTGGTTCACCTGTTATGAAATCTATATTACATTTTAGATCTTACTGTAAAAATTTATTTTCGATTGAAAGTGTAGCCACTTCAAGTTTAATTTGATTGGTCTTGTATTTTGAGTCATAATGTAAAAGGTAGGGCTTGCACTCACGGATGACCAGTTTATTTAAGCTGTGGTTCAGAATCAGAAAATAACAGTGGTCAAGGTGAACGAAGCTTGATAGTGAATTGGCAATACCCCTTTTAATTTGTCCCTCCGCGTCTTCCCAGACTGTCCTACAGTTAGGGTGCAGTTTCTAATTTTGTTTCGGAATCACATAAGTACCATACGAAAAGTGTTTAATCTCCGCTGTTATTAGAAGCTGGGTCTCAAACGTTCAGACTGAGCAAAAAGTATTCAAACTGAAACCAGCTTTTCACATTTTGGAATCAGAATTTTCTTCACTGAATTCGCATGAACACTTTGATGTCAAAGATCTTCCAGGCAATGTCACTTTTAATTGGGGTTAAGCTTCCGACGTGACACAACTCGAGGGACCCCCCCCCCCTCCCGAGTTGGGCAAGTTCTGGCATTTGTATTCCATTAAAAATATGGTCTGGATAGGAACTTCCTAAATATCACTTACAAAGGATTGTGGGAAACCTTTGTGGAGGGGCACGTCTTGTTTTTCATTTTTAAAACCTACATAAAATAATGTACCCAGTTTTTTTATTTCAGTTAAAGGTGCCAATACAAGGGGAACTGGTGGCTGAGATGTACACTTACACTTGCAGTTCTTGAAGCGGACATGCAAAGACGGTTCCACATTCGAACTTGCCGTATCGTAGTCTGACGGGTATTGTTATCTGACGCGAATATAGCACATCAACAATGGCTGTTTATTAGTTTCTTCCTCCCTACAGAAATAAATGCTGCACTTAGCACAATACAGAATACATTCACTGCACTGTGCAGCTACACATGTGTAGCAATAATACACTTCCTAATACCCTGCTGCAATGTCACAGTTATTCCGGCAGCCAGAAATTTGGAAGCAATCAATTAACGCGACTTCTTGGTTTAAAGTTTCGTTGTATGGTGATTATATATGTCAATGAATCTGTTGCCACAATTACAGGTGAATATTTTTCATGAAACGAGCTGCAACTTGAAAAAAGTCTGCATACTGTTGGTATTGTACGTATTTGTGTTTCTAAACCCACTATGGCCTTTGATTTCACAACATATTAACGATCATTGAATCATTGAATAAGATCATGGCTTCCAGTTAATTAGGACGCATTTGAAGTGTCTCTGCTAACCTGTCTTTTCTTCCTTGCGTGTACTTTCTCTGACGCATCTGTTGTAGTAATAGGCCTTATGCATTGACGACACACTGACGTCATTCCTGGGGCAGAACAATGGACCGCCTGGCCGCACGCATAAGAATTAGCCCGTGCACGTGCGGCAGACTATGCGCGCAATCGACTAGTTGACAAATAAGCTGTCTGCATTTGTCGATGTTGGTCTGTATTGCCCCGAAAGAGGGCGTACTTTTTGTTCCGTGACGTTATATGCATTAGTTCTAGTGTTTGACGTCTTTAGTGCTTACGAAACTAGCCATATACAACTGTTCTTGCACCCAGTGGAATTCGTCCAATACGTAGAATAGACTTACATTCTTGTGCCATTTGCTGACGAAACTATCTGCATTTATCGGTGTTACTTTGAATGATACGCGTGTTCCTCAAAAGGAGGACGTACTTTTGCTTTGTTTCATCATACATGTAATGTATATTTTACCGTATCGTAGACTGAATAAAGGAGGGACTCTCACACCTCCATGTTCATAATGTGTGTCTTGAGCACATAACAGGCATATTTAAGTTCAATGCCGTCGTTATCAGTTCATGGAGTATGTGCTGTGGCTCGGTGCGTGTCCGTCCCTAAGAAAAGATGTATGCATACAATGTTACGGACATGGATCAAGAAGAGTTTGGAAGAAAACGCAAGTAAGATCAACAGGATAGCGAACGAAGGGAAATGAAAAAAAAAAAAAACCCTGGTGGGCTTTATTCGCCATATATGGCAGTCCATATAGGAGTCATTTCTTGGTCCTTGAACAGTGCCTTAAAGTTATAATACCTTTCTTGTGAGGACATAGGAAAGGTCTATTGCAAAATGGAGGAAACACTCCCAGTTCTTAATTCAATCTAATCAATTCAATATATTTGTCAAGTAATGTGACGTAAAATACATTGAAGAGCAAGAGGTTTCGAGCTGTGGCACGAAACAACAACATAAAACAGCAAATATAAACAATTAGAAAGAAGAACCATAGGCGGTGGAAGCGGGAGGGGGGCTAGGGGGCCTGGTCCCCCTATAATTTTTCTATGAGATAACTGAATGTGGCAAAATAAATTTTTCAAAAGTAATTGAACAAATTTAAATTGCTTTTATTACATTTCGGTTTTCCTTTGGCTCTCATATTAATTATCAGAGTGCAAAAGTTGCAAAGCTTTCGTGGGCTTCGCCTCGACCACTGGACCCTCAAATTAACGATGACCTGTAAGAGAGTTTTTTTTTTTTTTTGCCCTTCAAACAGTTGCAGGGTATTCTGCAATTGTGCCCACTCTGAATTTCGGAATAAATCCAGGTAGACTGTGACAAGCTTCATATCTTCGGATTCTCTTGCCTTTTACTCGTCGGGTTTCAGGATGGATAATTTTCTAGCAGATTTGGAGTGGCTAAAGGTGTGGATTTAAGTGTGCTCCTAGCATCTGCCATGTTTCTACCTCATGTAGGAAATTTTGCAGTTCCTTGAGATGCACAAAATGGTTCCAAAATCATACTTGGTGTTGTGAGTAGAATATTTGGTTATATTAGCTCAAAAAGCTATAACCGTTACTTCACAGATAATCAGAACACAACGCCCGAAATTGTCGAATTTCCAAATTTTTTCAAGCGTTTACCCGAAAATGGAAAAGTATCATTGTAAGGGTAACATTATAGTTACGAAAGGTTAAGATATAAAAATATATTGCGACACATATGGGAAGCCTGTGGCTTTAAAGAAACAATTATTTTTGAGACTTTTTTTAAATCTTGTGAAACACAATACCCGAAATGGCCGATTATTTTAATAGCTTAAAATCGTTGCCGAAAAACAAAAGACGCTATACGTAAAGTACAATTTTCATGGAAAATAAAAAAATCTGAGACACGTTTGGGTGGAATGTGAAAAAGGGTTTTCATCATCCCAACTTCACACTGTAGTTTTTCAAAAATTTGCCCGAAATTGACAAATATTCGGGCAAAGGCTTAAACAAATGCTGGGACGTTTTCAATTGCCAAATTAATTCAACGGATAGACAGAAGGGTGTCAGGGTTCCCAAAAGTTGCCATTTGTCCTGCTCTAGGGCCAAAAACGGGCAATGGTTATGAGAATTAGGTAATTTGTTTTTCGATACTTTCATGGGTGAGCATATCTTCCAGTAAGTTTGAAAATTCATTTCAACACAACTTGTAATGTGACAATTCTGTCAATAAGTGTTACTAATAGAAGAAAAATCATCTACTTCATCTCATCCAATGGTTGTCAGGTAGTGGTAAATTTTATCTGATTCTTCTGATCAAAAACGCGACTGCTAAGATTCCCATAGGCCTGTTTTTCCAAAGAAAAATCATATATAGTCGGAAGTTCGGGCACACAATTCCGGTTTGTAGTTTCCCCCGAAAATATACGCTTGACCAGTTCATCGATTGGTAGTGATACATTTTATTTGGTGATTTTCTGATCAAATAGCGACTGCTTAGGTCCCCTATAAGCTTGGGAAATGTCATTTTCGACTGTCTAAGGGGTCCGTTTTTTCAAAATTTTGTGCTCGCTTCGCGCCAACCAGTGGTGAAGCTCCGCATAAACAGTCTTCCTAGCAGCATTTTAGTTTCAAGTGAACATTTTGTGTGCAAACAGGACTTCGAATTAGCGACTTCTAAGACCACCTATAAGCATAGGAAATGGCATTTTTGACTGTCTGAGGTGGTATAAACATTTTCAAAATTTCCTGTACGTTTCGCCCCAACTGATGGTGGTGCTCCACCTAGACCGCTTCATAGCAGAATTTTAGTTTCAAGTGATCATTTGTTAAAAAAGGAAATTTAAAATAGCGACTGCTTAGATCCCCATATAGGCCCGGGAAATGCCATTTTCAACTGTCTCAGGGGTCGGATATTTAAAGACGTTTTGCACGCTAAGCGCAAACCAATGGTGGCGCTCCGCTTAGTCATATACATTACTCAAGGGTGCACTGGAACAGCTGCTTGCAAAATTCAGCAGGATTCCGGATTTGCGATCCTAGGATACAAAGACCAGTGGAGGATTGAACTGAGCTAATCAGTACTTCAAAAGTGTCTTTTAATCTTAGAAAAATTACAGATTTTTCTCACCAGAATTAAAGACAAATACACCTGGCAAATGCCATTTCCAGCCATCTTGGAGGTTTTAAAATCCAAAATTTTCTTTGTACGCTCCGCGCCAACTGATGTTGGCGCTACGCTTAGATAGTAAACTCCAGGCATCCCCCATAGACCCCTACCCAGGCTTTGCCCCCTAAACCCCACCAGGGGGCCTTAAGCGGCCCCTTGAAACCACGCCGATGGGGTTTTGTGCTTCGCGCAAACCGGATGCCTAACGGCGTCACCATTATGTCGGCTTCCCAAAACTTGGGGCCCCCCAATAAAAAAACATCTTCCGCCGCCTATGTGAGCTACCCCTCAAAGATCTTTCATTAACTTTTTTGGTTCTTTTAAAAGATCTTTCATTAACTATGTTTCATTAACTTTTTTTGGTTCTTTGTAGTCCCTGAAATTTTCATGTTCTTCTGCAGACTGAATATTTATCAGCAGAACTCCATATTGCTGGCATCAGATAGCTTGAAAGTGGCCATACCATTCAAAAGTTTTAAATTTACGTAAAGAGCTAAAAAAAAAAAAAAAAAAAAAAAAAAACCTGTTTGGCCTTCTGCAGGATCTCAGGCAGGTTCACATGCCAAGAAAAACGTGCACCAAGTATATCATTTTTGGAATAATGGGTCGCCTGGGTTTTTCCATGAATTTAGGACAGAAAAGGATGATTGATCAGTTTTTGGAAATGAAGTGTTGTTTAACAGAAAATCTTAAATTTAATCACATAAAGACAAAGGGAGCTTCGTCTAAGGTCGTAAATAAGCGTTAGGTATTAAATTGAACTAAACTTAGCAAATAAAACACTGTCAAAAGACTGCTTCACCTCACGATGTTGTTAAATTTGATGCAGAATAATAAAGATTATTTGAACTTCTAATGCACTCGTTTTTGTAATACAAAAATTGAGTTAGATATGTGAAAGCCGGAGCGACTCCTTCAGTTTGCCCTTGAAAGCCTGACCAAGATTCAAGACTCATTCATTGTTTGCCAACAAATGCTGTCATGACAGGGTGTCATAAAGGTTGCTAAGACGCGTTTACACTGTGGTCACAATGAAAGGTAGATTTCAATTCCGGAGACAAAATTCGTTAACTTCAAAATAAGCAGAAAAATTTTCTCTTTCAGAAAGTGAAAACATCATCTCCATAGCTTTAAGCGTTCAGGAGATACAAATTTTTAAAGTATAACAAATTTTTCTTGGGATTTGATGCATCATGGGAAATTTATGATGTCACATTAATTTGCATTGCATTCAGTTTATTTATAATTAGATGCCGCTGCAGGAAATTATTAAGCAATGTTGGTGGTTGTACTCCATGTATGGTCAAGGGTAATGCTACATCTACAGGAAAAGATATTCAAACATCCCAACAGTATCAAATTTCAAGGACAAACAGGATGTTCAATTATAAAGAAAAACAAAAGGAATTTGAAGCACTGTCCCTACATTATGAAACTTTTTGTGGCTTTGTTGAAAAGCAGAGGTATTTTTTAACAAAATAACCAATTTATGAAGTGATATATCCTGAGTTAGGAAAATGCTATTGTGATAGGTTTTGAAAGGTATGGTGTGGAATATTTTTGTTTTTCTTACAAGACAAAGGCAAAAATCCACCAGAACATGCCTTTAACACGTGCAACACCTATCATACACGCGTGGGTCTTTGCGCATGCTCTATGTCAACCAATGCCGACCAGTGACGTGAACTCCCTGAGTGGTCATTTCCATATTCCGCTGTTTTCACACTGTTACTAATTAAGTTGTTGTGTTTACCCCAAACCCATAATTCCTATTTCAGGCCAGCAAAATGCAATTGGACAGTCACCTAGGCTGCATTGGTTGCGAAACAAGATCGCGGGATTTTCTTTGCTTACGAATCACTATCCCGAGGCAGGGATCTATTGCCTTTCGCCTTACGCCTTTAGAAATGTCGAGCATCACAAGGTGTCTATATGGTTAATAGTGGCCCGTGGCATTCGTTTGTAGAAAGAGGCCTTCAACTTTCAAAATAAGGGTTACAATGTTAACAGGACAAAGGACCTTCATCGCACACTGCACAAATTGATATTACAAAACACAATAAGATAAGCGGAAATAATACTTTTCGTACCCCGTTGTAAGACATTTTAAATACCATTCACAGTGATAAAAGGGGGTCTCTTCCTTGGAGATCTAGTGTCATTTTCAAATTAATATATTTGAATTTATACATTACAAATATATTACAGCAAATACCCCAAGTAACGATTGAATTCACAAATTGCGATCTGTTGAGTCTAGCGCTCAAGATAATTGCCTTTTGCCTCACTGAACTTTCTTTGTTGAAATGTAATCCCCTTTTCATCCTACTAGAGCCTTTACGGAATAACAAACTTTAACGCACCCTGATCATTTAACCGTTATAAGGTTGAAGGTTTTTCCGAGGGTTCAGACGCCCATTTTTCCTTACCATTGGGAAATAAATTCATTTGACGTTTGCTAGTGCTGAGTTGTTTGTGTGGAACTACTAATGTCGGGTGTACGTCTGCATCGGAAGATATCACATGCGAGAGCCTGATTTTAAGTTCTAAAAGCACCGTCGTCCTGCGTTGGAGAGTTTATTGGTCAGCACCATGGACCACAACACCGCCGAATGGTTTTCTACTGTAGAGAAAAAATTTAAGGAAATCTCTGGAAATGATAGAGTCATTACACTTGAAACGTTTCAAAAGGTATTTGGTGGGAAGAAGGTAAGAGAATGAAAATTTTCACAGATACTTCAATCTGCGAAATCTTTTTCAAGGTAAAATACACCTCAACTTGGAGTAGTGTAGAAAACTATTTACGTGAAGTAGAATAAGTGTAGAAGACTTTATTTTATTCCACGAAATGCTCTTGAGAATAACGTGACGTTTTATTTCCTCCTTAAATGTGAAACTTACTGCAAATAACTGCTTGGTTTACCTTCCTTTATGCAAAATTGATGTCATGAAAGATACCTGGAAAAGAGATTAGACGAAAATTTTGTGAGATGTAGCGCAGGTTGCTTAAAAAAAAACTCTTAAGCGAGGTACTACAGCGGAAGGGGCAGTTTGATGACTAAAATTCCTCCAAGTATGACCCCCCTCCTAGGATGCCCGATGTCGTTTACACCTTTATGGTAAATTTGCATATATTGAAAAAACTGCCCTGAATATATTACATGCCCTACATACATGCTGCTTCTCCCCTTACAAGTGGTTGTCGTTGTCGGAGTCATGTTCCATGCCTATGATCTTCATTTTGGAGAGAGTTCAACGTGTTATGCAAGATAGTAATGTGGTCCCGTTTCTCGTATACCACTCCACGTACAAAGGCTAGAGTACATCTCTTTGAACTGCAAGCAATTTAACCACGTTTCGCCCTTCTTAGGCGTTGTACTGCGTAGCTTACTAAATGGCATTGTTATATTCGACGAAATTGCACTCTAAAATCAAAAGAGTGAACTTAGTCACTCTTTGATAGAGTGAAAAGTGTGAATTCGCTCCATTAGAGTAATAATTCACTCCAAGAAGATTGAACTACACTCCAAAAAGAGTGAAATTCCCTTAAAGCAGCGAAGTTTCACTCTTGATGGAGTGCCCACAGTGATCGCTCTTTAAAAAAGAGCGATCATTTCAGGCAATCGTGGAAGAGTGAATTTTCCCTCTCTCTCTAGTGAATTTCACTCTTTTTGGAGTGAACTTCACTCCTCTTTGAGTGAATTATCACTCTAATGGAGCGAATTTACACTTTTCACTCAATCAAAGAGTGACTAAGTTCACTGTTTTGATTTTAGAGTGTATTCAGATTCAGAGGAGACGTAGCTACAGAGGGCAGGGAAATTTCCCTCTGGCTCTTGAGAGAAGACTTTGCCGAATCTCATAGAGAAAAATTGCACCAAGTCATCACAATCCAATTTCAGTCCCCCCCCCCCCCCCAGTTTCGTCTAATCCTCCGGAGAAAATGATTTGGGCTTTTTTATTTCTGTAGCTTTGGAAAGAGCGACCCCAGTGGGGTAGCAAGACAGTTACAAATTTAGGCTCTCCATGGACATTTTAAGAGTCAAGAGCTTGTGTTTCAGGAAATGTGGAATTTGAAAATAACACTGTAGTTACCGAAATCACTTGATGATTGGAAATGTTTACCAATTTGAGTGATTTCTGAACGAACACGACTCCATTAGTAACTTCAAATTGCTGCGCGCGAGGTGCGCCGAAAATTTTGCATTTTTGAAACAAATAATAACAAAAAAGAACTTTAATTGGAGAGAATTGGGAATTTCATGAAATAAGAGTTGGGAAAACAACACTGTACTTGACTGGTGTCACAAATGGTAAATTTCCGATTTTTTACGGGGCCGAGCCGACATACTAACGGTTTGCGGGGGCTAGTGCTGATAGTCCGTGATGTTAATTTCAGGTCCGTAGCCAGACAAGGAACTAAACTGGGAATTCCTGTCAGGAGGCGAAGCCAAAATACTTACGACGGTTTGCGTTAGATCTTTTAGGAAAATAACTCTCGCCGTTCATAAAGACAAGCGACGTAACTGCAATAAATTAACGTTGGTCCTTTGTCTTGTTAGATTTCTTGTTTCGTCACATTTAAAGACTACAACACTGTCTGTAATCGTTAAAAATGATTCACTCTGATTTTTGTGGTAAAACGCATGTTGTATTAAATTGCCAAATCTTTTTTCAACTGCTCCGAAGCTTGCATTAGTTAGGGAAAACAGTGCGAAACTTCTTCACCTTCGCCAATTTCAAGTTTTATGAAAAATACCTTTCTCTAATTCAGAACTTACCAAAGTTTTTTGTCGATACTCAAATATTATGAATCCTTCCATGAGGCAATTGGATTTGTAAAACAGGCCTCTATGGGACAACTTTCAAAGAGATTAGATACATAGGCCCGTCTTTGTTATTTTTCATCCCGTTTAGTAGTACCCATCTTATTATATGTTGATCGTGTTTGTCATATACCACACTCGGTCCTATATCCTGGCCATGGTTTAAAAAGGAACGTTGGCGTTCCAACAATGCTACTTTCGAAATAATGTGAAGTCTTGGTGGACATATTCGGACGTAATTACACACCTGTAACATAAAATGTATTCAGGCGCATAGTCGGGATTCTGCCATGGGGGAGGGGGGATTGGGACACGACATGAGGGAAAAGTCTAAGAACAGAGAGAAAAAACTCGCAATTTTAAGTTTTCTTTTTGCATTGCAAGATTGGGTCATGGGGGAGTTCTAACCCCGCCAACCCCCCGTGGCTACGCCGTGGCCACTGGGACTGATAGAGAGACGGCATTTGATACCTTTTCTGTCGTAACTTTTTATGGTAAATGAATAGTAGTTTATCTCCACACAAAAAGTTGAAATTAAAAACTCAAGACAAAATTATTATGTTGACAGTTCTTGTTTATTACACAAAGATTTTTCTTTCTCCTTTTCTCTAATTCCTTCTGAAAACTTGTTTTATATGTTAAACCAATTTTACACTCAACACTCCTTTCTCGACTGCCAAACAACCTATTTTTAGATTCATCACTTCAATAAAGTTACATAACAAAGTGGAAGTTTGGTCCCTTCCAGAGAATGTTTGCCATTCTATTTACCTATTGTACTGAGCATACCAAGAGTTGGACCAAGGACATGGACTATACACACATAAAAGAGTTTTACCAGGGACCTGGACATACAATAATACATTCAATTAGTAACGTAAACCAAGAAGTGGAAGTTTTTCATCCTTTAACACTACAGGGGTATAGGGTACCAACTGAGCATGGGCATTAAAAAGATGGTAAATTGGTAGACATTTGAACCTTTACAGGTTACATAAACTTAAAAAAGGGGTGGCTATTTTCCACAATGCTTTGTTCTCCAGAACAGTAGTATTTACATTTGGAATTCCGTATTTCAGTGCTGTGCACTACGGTAGCCTTTTAAAATCTGTGTTTTACCGTAGCCTTTTATAACGTTGATAGTAATAGTTTAATACGTCCAAGGAGGTGATAAAATAACGCTCTTTTTAAAGCAAATTATGCAACAACAGTCAAGAACGGGTGCAAAAAGCCCGTGTGTGACGTTTGTTAACTAATCCTGTCTAGTGTAGTTGACATGTTTTCCTTTCTTTAACCCCCCCCCCCCTTCGTTAAAAAAAATACTGTGCCAGTAGCAGGGGTGGCGCCATCGGGGGGCGGGGGGCCATGCCCCCCCCCCCCCCGTCGGGGAAGGTGGGCGATTTCGTCGGGGAGGTCTAAAAATGCAAAAAATAAAAAATAACAAAAAAAATAACGAAAAATCCCACAGCACTGTCCCCCCTCCCCGTCGGGGAAGGTCGGTGGTTCCGTCGGGAAGGTCTAAAAAATGCAAAATATAATAAAAAAAATAACAAAAAAAGTAAAAAAAATCCCACAAGTACTGAAGTTACTGGATGGGCGATCTAGGACATATTTTTTGTTTTAAAATGTTTTTTTAATACATATCGCAATCGATTTTAAATCACTTCTTAACTCTGTCAAACTACATTCTATGTACCTTGTCCTATCTCTTCCTCCGTCGGGGAAGGACGGCAATTTTTCGGGGAGGCCTAAACATGAAAAGCGTTAAGGACTGAAGTTACTGGATGGATGACCATGATTTTATTTCTTTTTAAACTATTTTTCCCTTTGTAACGCTATTTGAATGCATATCTGAGTCGGTTTTAATCACTTCTTACTAGCTCTTCTATCCCTCATCCCATCTTCAATCCGTGCGCTCAAGGTCATGCCTCCGTCGGGGACGGGCAACCCACCCCTGTTTTCGAGAAAATCCAATTTCGTCGGGGAGCCATTATCTGCAGACCTCCGATGAAAGATGTGGGTCTGTAGTCACGACCTTCTTGATCTTGCTTAGGCCTACCAGAAGACCATTTTCTTCAAGAAAACTCACAATTCCAATTCTCCTTACAAAAACGGATTAGGGGTTGTTCATGTGCGTGCAGTACCCAATAGTCTGCCATTTGGCCTGCCCCGACAGTCGAATTCTCACAGAGGTGATGAATATCGGCCATGTCGTTTTCAGCTACACATAATAATAAACAGTGGTCTGACTGAGAATTTATTTGAAGGCCCCTTGCAATGTGCTACGTTTTCATGTTTCATACATTGAGAGCAAAACCATTTATAGTCTTGGTTCGTGCAGTCAGGTTAAAAACTTCATCTATTTCGTGAACCTTGCAATTGAATTCAACGAAGGTTCTTAATACAGTGAAAAACATTTTACTCTGTTTTTAATTCCGTTGTATAGTCCCCCCCCCCCCCCCACCGAAAAGACACAAGACCATCTGATTGTAGCGGTACCTTTTATCTGGTACTTTTCTTATCATTAGCAAGTTGGTTTTTTATCTATTGATATTTTAAAAGAAAGCTCAAAATAACGACTGCTTCCTTTTTAGTTACAAGTCTGGGAAATGCCATTACGGGTATCTTAGGGGTTAGATTTCTTAACAATTTTTGGTACGCTCCGCGCTAACTGATGGTGGTGCTCCCCATAGATAGTGTTTTAGTCGAACAGATAACTGATCAGAACAATGCGTGCTTGTAAATTATTCTTCGTTTTGGGCAGTATTATGAAGTGAAAATAATTTTATTGCGAAAGAAATCTGAAAGTAAGGACTTTTTTAGTTACGAGCCCAGGAAATGTCATTTCCTGCTGCCGCGGGAGTTCTCCATTTTTCAAAAAATCCTGTTCGCTCGACCTAGTTAATCTTGCGGGCAAGATAACATTTTTCGGACAGAAGAACAATTCTGTCCTCTCCCAAACTCAGCTGACACGCTCCCGTACGGCTATGACAATAAATAAAATATAAAACTTAAAATATATGCGAAGCTAAATTTTTGCCTTGGGAGAATGCTCCAATATGGTCTACTTAATTTCCTCATGAGAACGTCAGATTCCCCCATAAAACCCCCAAACTCTCATAAAGTTACAATTTTCCTCCAATATTTTTAAATTTAGATTTTAATGGCAAAATTTTCCAATTTCGATGGATACTCCGTACAATAAATAACCAAAGCCAACTCTGTTAATCACCCGGCATATGATACTACCTAATTTTGCTCCTGAAAGGCATATCATTGAATAAAAGAAACCAAATTTTTCATTATATCCTTACCAAAAGACCAAATTTTCTTTCAGTAAAATCCCAAATATCTCAATCATGATAAGCTCTTAATTTTGAAAGATTCGTTCAAAAAAGAAAAATACTTTCCTGGCAAACTTCTAGTCTCGTCTCAAAACCTTAGTCAGTTAGTAAGTAGGTCTTGTACTATTCAATGCGTAACCCCAAAAGAATTTCAGCTGTCATCCATATAACGTTTTTGATTTTTCCCTTATGAGGGACAGGTTCTTCAAGAAACACCCCAAAATTTTCATAGTACCAATAAAAGCCAAATTTCTTTCAAAAGTTTTAATGTTTACTTTAAATAAACTGATATAGCTATACGTTTTTTTTTTTTTTTTTTTTGCTTTTCGGGCAGTTTTTACTTTACTTTTAGGACTCAGGGGCGCATTTTTCTTGTATTGAGGGGCGCTAGACTGGTCATGGGGGGGGGGGGGCAGTTGACCCTAGTTGCCCCCCCCCCTGGATCCGCCCTTGATTAAAAGAATCAATAAGGAACCCTTTTAAAACACGCAATCGCCGACTTGTGAATTGTCCAGTTGCCTCACCAGTGATGTCATTTACAAGGCCACATTCACACCTGACAGTGCTGAAGGGTGATCGTACATAGCCCTTGCAAGCGGCCAATTCAAAAACAGGTACAATGACCATACCAAATCATATCATACTAAGAAAATCGAAAACAATCAAACGTCAATCCGGACTCTGCAATCTATGCGTCGAGTAGCCTGCTGTAAGCAGACTATTGTGTTTGCGTTTCAACTACTACATTGAAATATCAAAAATCCTACTTTCGCTACTATTAGTAATACTATGGGTATTTCAACGGCTTCACTGTTGAACAGTTGACGTTTCCAACCACTAAGTTACATGGCATAACTACGGTATACAATAGCCTGCCAACTTTCTAGCGAATCTCATTCACGACCACCAAATATGACGTCACGACAAAAATTAAAATACTAAATTATATCTCGCTAAGTTATATCTCGCGTAATAGGTAATTTTAACTGCATCGAACGTATGGCCTGGTACACATTTTCCACCTATAAAAATTACTTTGTTCGCCGTTCGTTGTATCAGTTGTATGTACCAAAAAACACTATTCATACTTGTTTCGTGCACCACGTGACCATCTCATGTTTGCTTATTCGTCCCTCAAAATGCCGGATTCCTTAAATGGAAACTGGACGAAGGTTGCAGACTCTGTATATTATACTGTTTAGAGAGGTGTATTTTGATTTTGACAGAGCGCCATCTTTCGGCTACTACAGAGTCTGCTCCGCAGGCTATGCGTCGAGGAGAAACCAGCCATAGTCCGCTGCGGTGAATTTCAAAACAACTTGAACAAAAGAATTGAGCAAGTCTTCACCACGTATCGCCACAACAACTTGCACAAAGAACAACACTTTTTGGTTTCCCGAAAGGGAAAACCGATTCGTGCAGTGCAGACAAGACTTTTGAAAAACATGTGTAGGATCGTGCATTTTAGTGTTGGCATAAGCTACGGTTTTAAAGCTTAACTAAGGAGGATTACGTGTTTGTTTTGCATTGTTTTTAGCTGCCCAGCACGAAGCCAACGCTTGTCTTCATTCCCAACGTTAGAGATTGTTGTTGCTAGGGTAGATTGTTTAGAGGGACAGCTGTCTGAAGGGTATTGTTAGAAAATAAATTAAGCAAAATTTATTGCAATGTTTGGTAGTTTGTTCCTGTTTGAAAAAAGATTGAGACCTTCATTGGGTATTTCTAAAAAATTTGGTTGCATAAACGTTAAATTTGGCCGCGAAAATAAGTTCACCTGGGCCGTCAGAAATATGTGTACCTTCTGTAAAATGTAGCAATCTATGTATAGTTTTGTGTCACTTAGTGGTTGTACATAACTTGGTAGCAGCATATAGTCAAATTTTGTCATGTTTTTACATAGTTAAGATAATCATGGAATCATCACACATGTGACACTATCTTTTGTCTGAACGAACCGTAACTTTCGTTAATTTTATTTTTATAGTCCATTTTCGTTGAACGCATTTTTGAGATCTTCGACAAAGACAACAGTGGGAACATTTCGTTAGGGGAAATGATCGATGGCTTCCAGCTGATAACGAGTGGCACACAGGAAGAAAAACTAAAATTTTTGTTTGACTTATGTGATACCAATGGTATGTATTATTTTTACCAATCACAGGAACTTGCTTAACACCCTCTCGCTTCCTGCAAAAAAAAACTAAGTCTCACCAAAACACTTTTTGTAACATGTACAATACAGCCAATGACTAGGTTGGTTTCAGAAATTTATGGGATCCCATCAATGCAAAAAGTTGTCTTTAGCAGTAGATAATCATGGAATCATCACACATGTTTATCACTTGAAAGAAAAGTTACAGTCAAATGGTGCAGGTAGTGTAGAATATTATTTTTCCAAAATTTTCATTCTTTATTCTCGTAGTGGTTGTTAATATTGTATACAGTTTATGTACTTTGAATATCAGAATATGGTAACGCTTTTAATTTCTCATTAACCATGTTATGAAAACGTCCAATTGTTTGTACGTACCATCACTTCAATAGCAATCCACAAAAAAGCATGATATGGTATACTATTCATGTCACTTAGGAAACGGTCAAATCGACGCCGATGAGCTTGACGTTCTTTTTTCAAGCGCTCTTTCACAATCAGACATTACCATCAAGGATAATGAGTATGAAAAGATGATAGACAGTTTCATGATAGAAGCCGATGAGGACGGTGATGGCGCGATCACTTACGAAGAGTTGCTTTCTCAGTTTAAGAAGTATCCAGATTTACTGCCCAACCTACCACTCAGGTAAGTTTCTCTCACATCATCGTTCTGAGTCTTCGATTTTGAATATACTTTAGTGACTGGAATCGAAGTAATACCTTTGACTTGTGTGTATCTCATTTAAAACTACCAAATCCCTATTTCTCATATCCCATATTACACTTGTAGGGAAAACAAGCCGGTGAGTCACAATATGCCAGTTCGGTAATTCGTTTCAGTGGTTCTGCACATGCGCACTTCGTTCAAACCATCGAGATAAACAAACCGCACCTACAACACGTATTCCAAAATTTAAGATTACATGAAAATTGCTGACACCATTCTTTCTTGATCCATCCATAACTCAAGGACATACCCTAAGTGTGGATTCGTGTAGTGGATTGTGTAAAACTTGTCCTTTTGGTGTAAAAATGTGCATTTGAATCTTCCGTAGAGTAGAATCAGACCTCTATTTTTGTTCTAGTTGGCCAGACATGTAGATAGTGTTGTGAGCACGTTCCAACAAAAAATAGGAACAGCGTACGTTTTGTATTGAGCTCGGTTTGTGTATCCCACGCTATGACCCACAATTCCAGGGGGCAACAAATTACTGAACTAGCAAATTGGAAAAAGGCCGTGGCCGGCTAGACTTGAACCAATTGGTTGGAAACGGGGCCGTGAAACTCCATCTTAGTAACTATACCATGTTGTAACCTCGTAGAGCAAAACAAATTGCCGCCACCAGTCTTACAGTCAAAACCACAAATCAAAGCGAAATGATCACATTAGAAATTGGGAACGAACCGTACCAACGTTGTTTTCTCGATTTCTTACTGAACTTCAGGGGCAACGATTTCCTTCACAAAAACATTTACAAGTCGAGACGGGCAATACAAAGGGAAACCTCAAATTTTTGAAGTCATCAAGTTTTGTTTTGGAGGAGACCGGTTGGTTAGAAGCAGAAAGGACAATGTGTAGACATATAGTGTACCGGGTGTTTAGTGACAGAAAATCCGTCTCACATCCGAGAACCCTCATTACAAAATGGGATCTACTGTTGTTATGAGTGATGCTGCGGTGTGACTAAGCTTTTTCGATCATACTTTGGTAGCTTTCAAACCGGCGTTGTATCAATGTCATTGCAGTACCTAACTATATCTGAACCAAACTTATTCGGGATTATGAATGTGTAAGACTATAAAAGTATGGTTAATTTGGGCTGGCATTGGCCATAGAAATTGGACCACAGTGGAGAGAGTTTACATAAACAACTGTGTAAAGCCGGAAAGTTCACTAACATTGGATGTTTGAAACTTGTAATTGTAAGGAGTAAACCCTGAAGATTTTCCATTTGGCCAGAATGGGATTTCAAAAAAAAAAAAGCGTTCAACCCATTTTGACATCTTCTCATAACTCAAGAACATGTTGGTGTACCAGAGGATAAGTTCACAATAGGTAGAATATATTTACGGAGTAAAAAACTTTCAATAACATCTTTTAGCTTCAGTTAACAAACACTAACACGGCGATGATCACAAGATGGCTAACAAATGACTTTTTCCAGGAAGTAATGGGTCATTCCTTTTGTTCTCTGGGATCTTGACGCAGGCCGGGGATGTTTCAGTTCTTAAATAGCCTATTGTTAGTGGTTGAAGAAAAGGGTTGGAAAAATTTGTCCTGATCTTTGGCTTTAATTTAAACGTTTCGCCGTGACAGGTGTACTTTAACTGAAAACAACGTAGTCGAGTTTGAAGATACCAGTATTTGATATTTAAAAATTTGTTTTATATTATTTTTGTATTATGTTTTTTTTTTTCATTGAAAACTGTAACCATGTTCAAGAATTTTGCATCATTTGCAGCAAATTTAAGAAATATTACTCGGGAAGAACTCTCAGTCTCCGGCCTCCAGATTAGGGCCTTTGGCCCTCGTGCTTTACTGCATTTCACAATTTTTCAAGATCTATGTAATGTTCAGGCTTTTCATCATTATGGCATTGTATATTAATGTCCCGACAGACCTAACATCCTTTTGATCATCTATTTTCTTACTGCTCAAGCTTTGGAAGAAAATTATAACTTTTAATTATAACTTAATCGTTTTTGAAAAACTAGGGCATATGCTAACAAAAGACATACGTTTTGGTGGTTGGCGTTTTCGTTATTTCCTTATAATTTCCCAACAGGAATTCTCCAGCACTTACAGATGAGTTAAAAGAAACGAGTGGGGCGATGCGTTTGTTTTCCTCTCTTTGAAACATTCTACGATCCTGTGGAAGCATATCTCAACTTAGAATATAAACGAACCAAACTTACAAATGTTTCCGGATGAACCAATTTCATTCCTTGCAATCCACAAATAAAAACTACATAAAAAAGGATAAATAAAAGCTTATAAAAGTTCTTACCAAATCAGAATTCTCCTGACGTTTGCAAATGGGACACGAAATGTTTAATCCCACGACATAAAGGACAGGGTACGATTTTCACAAATTTCCACTCAAAGAAAATTCCCCTTTTTTCCTTAGCCGATTTTTCCTAAGAGAAATTCTCCGTCCCCTTGTCAACGTCAGGGGTGGCGCCAGGGGGGGGGGGGGGGAAGGTGGGCGGGTTCGTCGGGGAGGCCTAAAATAATAAAAAATAATAATAATAAAAGAAAAAAGCCTACCAGGACTGAAGTTAGTGGATGGGTGAACATATTTTTTGTTTTTAAATGATATTTTAATACATATCGGCAATCACTTCTTCTTTGCTCCGTTACACCACATTCCATGTACGCGTATCCTTTCTCCTCCCCCGTCGAGGAAGGACGGCAATTTCCTTCGGGGAGGCCTAAAAATGAACCTAAAGGACTTAAAGTTAGTGGGTGGGTGATCATGAACTGTTTTTTTTTTCTTTTTGCATTATTCTATTCTTTTGAAACGGTATTTTAATGCCTATCTGAATCTGTTTTAACCAATTCTTACAAGCTCTGCCATCCCTCACCCCATCTTCAATCCGTGAGGTCGGGAAAGGCTGCCGGCCTTTCCCTTGTTGTTGACAAAACCCAATTTCTTCGGGGAGCCTTCATCTTCATGCCCACGGTAATATAGAATACCATATTCTTCAAGGAAACTCACAATTCCAAATTTTCTTGACAAAAACAGACGAGAGGTTGATCATGTGCATGCAGTGCCCGATGATCTGCCATCTGGCCTGCCCCGACAGTCGAATTCTAGCAACGGTAATGAAAATCGACCAGCCCGTTTTCAGTTACTCCTACTGATAACGCGTAACCTCAAAAGAATTTCAGCTGTCTCCTATATAACGTTTTTTATTTTTGCCATATGAAGGACAGATTCTTCAAAAGAGACCCAAAATTATTCATAGTACTAACAAAAGCCAAATTTCTTTAAAAAAAAACTCCAGATTTTTAAGTATTTGTTAAAAAGAAAGCCCAAAATTTCGGTGCGCTACGCGCGCCTGAAAATCTGCCAAGTCACGTCCCACCGGGACATAACATCACCTCTGTCGGGGCCTTGAAATTCTGGCTCCCCTGTCGGGGAGCTTGGACCCCCTGTCGGGCAAATCCTGGCGCCACCCCTGCTCAACGTATATAATAGCAGCAGTTTTCGGTTTCTGTGGGCTATTAGTATTAGTTCTGAACGATTTTAACATTCATCCAGTGGTTTTAGGAGTTTTACGGCTGAAAACAATAATGAAGGAAGATATTTACTGATGATCAACAGTATGCATACACTTCTACTTTTCTTCTAAAAATGCGCAAGAGTCGTAAACTACGGAGTGTTTTCACGTGTCGTTATAAAAGGTAACGCCACTCACACTACCGGGTAAAATCAACAGTGTTTTAGTGCAAGAGTCACAGGGGTCTTCAACCGCTTCTTAGCTAGCTACCTAGTAGACCAAATGCGAACTACACCAGATTTTGCTTGGACAAAACTGTTGGGACACTGTGCCATTATATTCTTGAATTTCAGTTCAAAGGCTTGCATGAAACCCCCTCCTCCGCTCCCCCTTTCAAAGTTGCGCTGAAAGAGTGACTGTATGCCGTGAATAGCCTAACTGTGGTCAACATTGCGAAGGGGAGCGGGGATGTCCCAAGGAGTTTTGTCCAAGATTGTAGCTCACCGGCATTTTCCAGTTTTCCTAGCCCATTGTTTATGTGGAGCATTACACACCTCAGCGGCAGTGCTCTGAAGTGAAACAATACGTTTATGAGTGCAGGTAATTTCCATGATGCCTGTCTGTTAGAACACATGCACTCTAAATTGAAAGAGTATAATTTCAGTCGTTAGATGAGTGGAAGCTATAAAAGTTCACTCCAAAATAGTGAATTAAGCTCACAGTCTCCCACTCCAAAAAGAGTGAAATTCACAACCTTTAAAAAGTAGTGATCCCTGCAGGGACTAGTTCAAAAGTAGGTTTTTCTTGGAGTGAAGTTCACTCTTCTTGGAGTTATTTTACTATCCTTAGAGTAAATTGGCACTCTTATGGAGTGAATTGACTCTTTTAGCTCTATATAAGGAAATGACTAAATTCACTCTTGTTTTTAGAGTGTACATTGACTTATAATCAGACTGTCAAACATATTCCCAAAAATATGCTTTTCGCAAATTGACAATAACTGCTGTTCTATATACCTTAGCTGTTACATTTTTCCATCTAACTAAGCAACTGACAGCCATCAGCGAAGAAGCATCTAAAGCGTTTGAAATATCAATTTGCTACTTTAGAAAGACAATTTGTAGTCACCCCTCACGATAATTTGTGAAACTATCAGTTTTTCAGTTAATGAAAGTAAATTCTGCCCAACCATTTTTTCTCAATGTAAATGTAGATTGTAATGTTTCATTGGCACACAAACGATTTTGTAACTTTTCAGCTTGCCTGGTTTACTCCAAATTCCTGCAAAACACAAAACTTCTTTCAAGCCTGGATTAGGAAAAACCCTCCTGTATGCCCCAGTCAATACTTTCTACTGGTGTATGGACAGAAATAATCGCCACAACCTGTTGCTAGTACTAGGTTTCTTGTCCATAAACCTCGCATTCTTTGTAGATGCGGCTTTCAAATGGCGAGCAAAGGGAGCTAACTGGTTTTTGGTTGTTGGTAAGTTTTGTTTTTTTTTGTCTATCTATATTTGTTGCCTGGGAATCGTTTTCTTAGTATCGAGTCTGTCTTCACCCTAGTGTTTTGATTTCGTCATGAACATGAACATGACTTGCAGAGGCCCATATGATTTGAGGGTTGCCTTGATTTGAACATATTCGACTTAGCAATTTTGGAGAACAAAATTATTTGTAACTGACTGCAGTTTGAATTTGTCGTGATATTTTCAAGGATTAGGAAAAATACCCGACTTTACAGGGAACAAAGTTACACCCATTATGCAAGGTACAGTACAAATAAAATTGAAAAACGGTGGGCACAACAAGCAATGTGCTAAAACTGGAAAAGGCCTTGGCCGACTCGACTTTAACCAACTGGTTAGAAACTGAGCTGTAAAAGTCCATCTAACCTAACCTATAGTAACGATGTGAATTGACAATATCCTTCTTTTCTAAAACGATGATTCCATATATATAGTAATTTAATTTTTTTTCTTCTAGTGTACTGACAACTATTAAGAATAAGTGTTTTCAGCTCATGTGATCTATAAATACTCCTGATGAGGTTTTTCAGTCTCCCACTTCATATTATGAGTTGCAATCTACAGTCCTTGCATCTGTTCATTACACGTCTGGTTAGAAATTAATAACCAGCGACTTTACCAGAGCAAAAAAACGTGATACCCAATTGATTTGAAGGAAATGACAGCTGTAGGATTAACTGTCTACTCCAGAAAATTAGCAAAGATCACCCTCATTTGAAGCTTTATTGATTCAGCTCATCTCATCTTTTTTTCAGCACGAGGCAATGGAGCTTGTCTAAACTTTACTTGTTCTCTCATTGTTGTGTTGGTTTTGAGGAAACTTCTCACCCATATTCGTTCCACAAGGGTTGTAAAGTACATCCATGTTGACGAGAACATTGACATCCATCGATACATTGGTTACGCTATCGGGTTACAGGCATTGTGTCACACATTTGCGCATATTGGTAACGCTGGTAAGCAAGACGATCTATTTAAGTAACACCTCTAATGAACGGACAATCGGATTTTTCTTTTAATTTTTGTCTCAATAACAGTGCACTAATATCGTTCTTTATTAGTTACTTGTGACTAATAATGTGATCTGTCATCACGGTCCAGTGTCGTGATTTCTCAAAGTCAGCGAAGGAGGCAGTTCTACCTTGCATATAAATCAGTGGCGTAGCTAGGATTTTTTCCAGGGGGGGGGGGGGGGGCAAAGGTATGAAATTTCCCCAAAACTTTTTCCGGTCAATGTGTATGTATTTCATATAAAATATGCAAACTTACAAGTATAACCACATTACCATGTCATTTTGTAATATTACCTGCATTTTAATTTTAAAGTATAACACAGAGCAATCGGAAATAACAAAGTATATTATTTTGGTAAACAATATCTGGTTTATTTGTATGTACTAACGCAGTGGCGTACGCAGGATTTCTCTGAAGGGGGAAGGACATGCGGTATGGTCAAGGGGAGGGGTGTCCGGAAATTTTTGACGTTTCCAAGGAGCCTACATGCAAAATGGTGCAAGATTTTCGACTTTGACAGGAACAGTGTTAAAAGTTGAATTGTGGTGGTTCATGAGGATAAAACTGAAACTTTTGTGTCTTGACATGCATTTCCGTATGCCATTTTATGCTACCTTGCGAAGAAAAACTTGTCATTAAATTTGCACACTTTTAAGAGTCAAAATAAAAGAGCATTGATCGGTATTTGTGGTTTTCCTTGGCCACAAAATGTTATTTTGTCACAAAGGTTATCTAAGCGGAGCGCCACCATTGGTTGGCGCGGAGCGTAGAGAAAATTTGGAAAAATTAGACCCCTTAGATGGCCGGAAATAGCATTTTCTAGGTTTATACGAAGAATCTAGCCAGTCGCTTTCTTCTTTTGTCGTTTGCAATAAAATGCTCACTTCAAAATATGTTCGCAAACTGCAAAGTGATCAGAGAGTTAAGAGCTAATTTTACCCCAAATATGTTATTTTGCCCAAAAGACTGAGCGAAGCGCCACCATTGGTTGGCGCGGAGCGTAAAGACAATTTCGAAAAATCAGACCCCTCAGATGGTCAAAATAGCGTATTTATGCTTGTAAAGAAAATCTAAGCATGAAGTCTTTTGATAGATGCCACCAGTGGGAAACAGAGTCTACCTTTTCTAAGTAAAAATTGGAATTTGACAAAATTTGCCTAGGTCTATTTGCAGGAATTAAAAAAAAAAAATGGCATCACTGAAAGACCTTGCAGGGACAATCCTTCCCCTTTGAATTTTTTTGGGTGTGCTTATAAGCAATCTGGTGCCCCATATGCTATCTTTTGAAGTAAAATCTGTGTTGATAAAGTTAGACTACGTATTTTTAAGAACAAAGAAAAATGGCATCTGTGAGGGGGGCATGGCCCAATGGTCTCCCCTTCGCACTTCACTAAAGAGGCCTAATGGTGGCTCGATCACACAGGATATCCTGTGAGAAAAGCAGTCTGTTAAGTGTAGAAGGCTACAAGGTACTCATTGTCCATTTATTGTTACACTCAAAGTGAGCAGAAAGCTATTTTCCCGAACTAGGTTGTAAGCCTCCAAGGATTAGGCTAAGTAACCAAATCTAAGTGTGCCAACGGATCCCGTTAATTCTAATTTCTAGATTAACTTTAAGTTTATCGTTGGCCATGGATTGTTTCAGCCCCATCCATCGTTATGTACACAGAGTAAAATCGTACAGCTACTGCTAGGTTGAAGAAGAACATACCAACCTCGGGGGTCTACGGTAGTGACTTGTCAGTTTTCACATCCTTTTACTGAATTCCCAAAGTATCACCCGAATAACAGCTTCCTGTGCACTGAAATGCACTGATCATAACCCCCGTGCGTATACAAGCACAAGAGAACATTCAATCTGCTACGCGGCGAGGACATTTCTGTGGAACGCGAATTGGCCCGGTTCATGCGACACTGACGAAATCTGAGTTAATTTGTTGCATGAAAATACGAATTATGTATGAGAAATGTCTCACAGTTTCTTATTCTAACAAAAATTTTGAGAAATTTTTGTGAAATTTTTGTAATAATAATAAGATTCATCAAATTTCCCCCATTTTCATCAAATTTCCCCAAAAAATTTTCCAGGGGGGGCAACTTGCCCCCCTGCCCCCCCCCCCCCCAGTAGCTACGCCACTGATATAAATGTGGGTTGTATGGCCAGGAAATGCTAAGAATGTGGAACAAAACTTTCTATCTTTCGACTCCTTTTTTTAAAGACATGTTTGTCCCAAGAGCTGTTCTTCCCAACATTCCAACGATATATGTTAAAAGGAGTACCTGTTTGATGGGGCAATTATTTGTAGACTAAGAAAACTGAAGAAAACAAGCTTACGAATTCACTATTTGCACTATTTGTAATGCTTCCCATAAGAATGGAGTTCATGTTTGTGATAGTGAATCAAAACAATTTATCACCGTAGTGTCCATTGGTTTTCTCAAATATTGTTCAATAATGTTTAAGGCGAAATTAATACAAAATTTTATGTTTGGATGGTTTATTAATTCAAAGATTTCGCTGCCAATGAAAGCGATGGCAAATTTACGATGACTGAACTGTTGTTTACCAATAATCACCTGACAAGCCTCGGACATCATTGGGTGGCTGGAACGGCCTTCCAGACAGGATGGTTGCTCGTCGCTGTTTTAACTACGATGATTGGACTTTCCTTGAGCTGCATCAGAAGGACAGGTTATTTTCAAGTAAGTAATAAAACATCCTTTCCTTTTCAAATTAAAATCTACAAGAGAAAGGGATTTAACTTCAGTTGTCTTAGTCCTAAACCTGCAGATTTTTAATATACTATTTTTTGGATATCAACGTGCATAAAATGGATTGTGATGTAAATTTTAGGGACTAATCCTCTACCCCAAACCACAATTACTGAAGTGGTTCATAAAAATTTCTATTGACACAGCTGTTTAATTTACTGCAACTTCAAACGAATTGCAGAGTACTGGTGCTCATATTTCAGCGTGTACTGTACTGAGAGTGTTTTGATTACACATTGGGGGTCTTGTAATATGTCTGAAACAATAAACTGCAGTTATTGTTTTTGCATGAGAATAAATATGAAACAGTTGTTGAAGGGCTTGAGTAGGTTAGGACTGCTTGGGGTGAGAGCATTCGGCCTTTAAGTTATAAATGAGCAGTTGGTAACAAGTAATTAGTTAACTGTAATTTATTCTTAAACATACCGATCTTGAAGACACATTTAGTAGGCACAACGTCTTACACTGTATCATATTTCAGAGTTTTCGTTGACTGTATCTATTATATTGACACCGCGGTATACATCGCTTAGGTAAAATACATCGTGGGCAATTGCAAGTGGCATCCACAGTTACAGAAATCTGATTTGTCACCAATCAGATACGAGCTTAATGACGTCTTCGTTGTACATAGAGTGTCCTTCATTGAACCACCCTTAAAAGACGTAGGGTGACGTCAGTGCATAAGGTCTGTTTTCTGAAGGAACTGTGATGACATTCTTCTAACTTTGTTGTCATAATAGCAAATTATAAGGAATAGTTCAACCAAAATCCCATTACCTCTATTGAACTCTGCAGTACGCTGTATGGCCTAGAATGAGCGCTTTATAGATCGCGGGGAATGACCTTCTCCAACCCAGTTGGGGCCCACCTGGGAATGTTTGCAGGGTTCTTCCGAACCTTCATATTCAACCAACCTTCACGCTGGCTGTCAGGGGTATAAAATAGTTCAATTTATGGATGTGCGTCTTGCCGTATATAAAGGACATGTGAGGACAACCTACAATGCGGAGTGGACGCCATGACTCATCAATTTTCTGTGCTTGTCGGTTGCGGCTAAAACGCAGATCTAGTAGGGTGTTTTACTCCTGTAGCTAGCTACAGTGCTGCCGAATGTTGCACAACGTAAGAGAACACATTCAACAGTCTGCATTCAAAGTCTGTGAAACACATTTCACCTAGATTTATTATGCATCGTTCCTTATACACTCTGAATGCATGAATAGTCCATTGTTGTTACACACGGTTTACGTGCAAAGTACAGGGAGACTGTTCACTGTGCTGTGCTAGTAGCCTACATGCCTAGTATATTTCTGTAGGGAGGAGAACTAATAAACAACCATTGTATATGTGATTTGCTCTTGTTAGATCAAGATACACTTAAAACGACGATACTGCAAATTCGAAAGTGGAACAGTCTTCTCATGGATGAGAAGCAATTCTAATGATGATCAAAACTGTTCACACATTAGTCTAAACATGACCTCAACTGACTTATCACATTAGTCAAAAATAATTGACAAATATTTGTCTAACAATTGACCCAGTTAAAAAAGTTTCTGATAAATATGAAGTGTCCTAGACTAAGCTTTGACTGATATCCTTAATTCATTACTACGAAATTAGTCAGAAATCAACAGAAATTAGTCAAATATGAGTGACTAAATTGGGAAGTCAATTCAGGTACCACTTTGACTGATTGTGTTTACAGTGAAGGAAACATTTTTTCAAGTAAATGATTTCCATTTCTCTTTCAGGTCTTTTACATCTCCCATTTGTTTTACGCCGTATTTTGGTTTTTGCTCCTCCTTCACGGTCCTCGTTTCTGGAAGTTCTTCCTTCTACCAGGGTCGTTGTTTTTATACGAGAAACTATCAAACGTGTTCACACGTGGAGGCAAATCCTACATTAAAGAAGCCAATTTACTCAGCTCTCGGGTAATACACTTTCATGATTACGAAAATAACATCACTTGATACCGGTAACTATGACACTAAATTAATGAGGGCGCAGGTACATTCTGTTCTGAAAGGCCCTTGTACCTCCATTTACTGTTTTTAATAGATCCCATCTTATTATTGGAGGATAGCTATCCATAATGTTCTTTTTTCTCACTCCTTGAGCACTGCTCAATTCTAATTTGAAATTGTTTCTCCAGTTAAACAAAGCCTAGATTGTTACTAGACACCTTGGGTGACCAATAAAGTGAAAACCACAACACAAATCATTCTATTGACACAATAGAACCTTTAGTTATATATGGTCAGCGCACTCTTGTTACCACATGGGCTAAGGAGGAGGATAAACAAAGGATACATGAAATGCAAGTATCAACAGACTAGTAAGCTCAACAATCGGGTAGGTGCGCACTGTTTAGCAAGGTGTTTCTTGATTGGCTGTAGCATTTTTTTGTATCGATTGTATTCTTTGTTAGGGTTAAGAATTACGGCTACCGGTGGTCACATGAGAGGACGATCCACTTTGCAGAGATACCCCAAGACTCATCAATTATTCTGCGCCAGGACGAGCTTAAACTCAGATCCAGTGGGGTGTTATACTCCCCAGCTAGCTATGGCGCTGTCGCACATTACACAACGAAAGAGATCACAATTGTCTGCATACACGTAGATTTATCCTGTATCGTACCTTTGTATACGCTGAATGCATGAAAGACCTATTGTCGTTACATATGAGTACGTGCAGAGAGCAGTGAGTGTACAATATGCTGTGCTAGTCATAGCAAGTGTAAAATATATTTGTATAGGGAGGAAGAAACTAACAAACAACCTTTGCTGATGTGCTATACTCGCATCGGACGATGATAAGGCAAGTTCGAATGTGGAATCGTCTTCTCATGAGTTAAAAAATTTCTTGTACACAGTGCGCATCGCTCCAAACAACCCTATTTTACAATACACTGAGCATTACCCGCTCAAATAACAGATTTTGTGGGTTGAAAGACAAAACACTTACTCCAAATCCAGATATGGATTGATATCTGGATATATCTGGCTAAATTAAACCTTTATATGGCCATATCAAGCCAGATATGCAGCCAGATTTAGATGCCATGATATAATTTATCAAGTTTTATATGGCCATATCAAGCCAGATATAACTTGATTCAAAAAAGGCCCAAATATGCAAATGAAGTTTTATATGGCCATATCAAGCCGGATATAACTTGATTCAGTCCCTGTCCAGATATGCAAATCAAGTTTTTTATGGCCATTTCAAGCCAGATATAAATTGATAAAATACCTTCCCAGATATACAAATAAAGTTTTATATGGCCATATCAAGCCAGATATAAATTAATGAAATGCCTTCCCAGATATGCAAATAAAGTTTGATATGGCCATATCAAGCCAGATATAAATTGATAAAATACCTCCCCAGATATACAAATAAAGTTTGATATGGCCATATCAAGCCAGATATAACTTAATGAAATGCCTTCCCAGATATGCAAATAAAGTTTGATATGGCCATATCAAGCCAGATATAAATTGATGAAATACCTTCCCAGATATACAAATAAAGTTTGATATGGCCATATCAAGCCAGATATAACTGATTAAAATACCAATACAGAATTACATATAAACTTTTACATAGCCATATTAATACTTTTTGGTTTAATTTGGGTGCCTGTCCTACATAAAGACCTTCTCTGGAAGCTGAACAAGTATCAGCAAACCAAAATGAGAACATTCAAACCATATTCAGCCATATTATACTAACATATGCAAATGACTTTCCAATGTGGGCGTGGTCAGGAATTTAGGGCCCTGATTTCTTTTTATTGTAATTAAGGAAGTAATATGTGAAAAATCATGAAACCTGTAACAAAATTTATGTTGGGATATTGCCCCATATGATAATTTAAACCAACAATGCGGCGGCGTAAACATTTAAAAGTAGGAATTTCAAAGCAGTTTTTTTCTTCACTATTAAGTAATTTAACAACTTCAAATACTTAAATCAATGTTATACTATGGACATTCAATTTTTTTTATAGATGTTTAGATAGCCCTTGTCCATTTGGGACGTGAAGCTCCTTAAGGGAGCAGAACTCCTCCAGGAGTAACCGTTTGGTTTTCGCCCCTTGGCTCTTCGCCAGAGAGTCGAGGGGACTTTTAGAAAAAAGCTGGCTCAGAAGGCTTCTTATACGCTTGACACAAAGGGAGTGCACTAATAAATTTAGGTCCAGTCATATATGGTCCAGATATGGGACATATATGCACCATACTTATCTCCTTAATATGGGATCAATACAGTGAATCTTTATATAAACCAGATATGGCACTGCATTATATGGGATCATTATGGAATAGCTTTATATAAACCATATATGGTTTCATTCTTCCAATGTCCCTTAACTTAATGTAAATAGTGTTAATATTGTACATATTCTGATGTCTGAATGTAAATAAATTTGGAGTTTTCACTTCAAAAAAAAAAAAAAAAAACCATGTATGGTTTTGCGTTACATGGTTTATATCTGTTCCAGATAAAGACCTGATCCAGATAAAATTTTATCTGGCCCATATATGGATTAGATCTGGCTCTGGCACAGATCAAGGTTATATCAGCCCATTTTTTATCTGGCCCAGATATAAATCCCATATCTGCAGCAGATATGGGCCAGATATGAAATCTATATCTGGCCCATATCTAGAATTTCATATCTGGCCCATATCTGGATTTGGAGTAAGGGAAAATCTATTCGGAGATTTTTACGACACACAAGGGGGAACAAACGACAAGAAAAATGAGTTTTGAATGCAAATCTCGACAAAATTGACATGCAAAATGTTGCTTTGTATAATGTCTGGAACTAAGAACTACCGGCATTGGTGCTGGTTGAAACTTATCATGATGTCAGAAGGGTTGTTACATAGTTTTCGAAACACTGGAGTCAGTTAAGATTTTATGCTGGAAGAAGTATGACATTCAATTGACAATCAATTTTTCTAGGCCTATAAAATTCTTATAACAAGGAAAAAATTTGCACAAATACAGATGCTTTGAGAGCCTCAAACATTTGTTAAACATTTACCTTTCAGTAACTAATTATCATGTAAGGCAAAAATTCAAGCCTTGTATTTTACATACGCATATTCTATTCATAACATGGATCTTGTGTCTCCTTGAAGGTCACTCACCTGGAAATAAGCAAGCCGACCAATTTTGAATTTGAACCTGGTGATTACGTTTTCATTAAGATTCCCGCTCTGACGTCCTACGAGTGGCACCCTTTCACCATCAGCAGTGCCCCAGAAAAGAAAGGTAAATTCTGTGTAAACACGTATTAGTCAAAACGGTGTCTGAATTGACTAACTACATATTTGACTAATTAGGGGTGTTATTAGACTAATTTCACAGTAATGGACCAACAACAGCTGTTAACAACGTTCAAAAGATACAAAGAAAGAAGTAAATTAGTCAGCTTAGTCAAATACAAGTCCACTGTGTTCAATAACATGACTATTCCAGTAAATGATCTTTTCAAAGTAAAGTATCGCATAGTGAACGAATGCACGATGCGGGATACCTCAGAAACAAAACTGTAGAGAGACTTAGTTTCTAAACAATTTTACGTAGTGTGAATATAAATGCGTCGTATTTGAAAATCCGAGTGTGGCCCGCCTTAAAAGTAAAACTTTCGGTCGTATGAAATAATGCTGGTAGTTTTTAACCTGATTATTGATCTGAAAGCTTTCGGATTCGCGTGCAGTTTATGAGATAGAGCTTCGATCTGACATTGTGTTGTTAAATTTTGATTTTGTTTTAGATACGTTCTCCTTGCATATACGATCTATTGGGAACTGGACGAGTCAGCTTTACGACTTTTTCGACAGTACAATCAACGCGGATGCTGAAAATGATGTTCAAGTTTCTGATAAAAAAGAGGATAATACGGGAAAAAGATCGTGGGATGCTGCAAAGACCCCAGTTGTTTCTGTCAGGAAGAAATCGCATTTCACGCTGAACGGAAACCATAAGGTAGGTTTCCAGATGGCACAATTCGTTTTCTGTTATATTGAAAAATTAATTGAGCACAGAAATATGTACAAGCGTGACATATAAGCAGCAAGTCATCATTAATAACTTACAATCGGAAAAGGACCAGACGTTTTAAAAAGGGGGGCGGTTAAATCTGATATACTATTTCAGAGCTCCACTATCACATTAGAAAATTGTGCCCCTTGAAACTGGGCGTCATCACTTGATAGACTTCTTGAAGCTAGAAAAATGGAAATACCAAAATGACCTTTTAAATTTCAACAGGGTGTTCAGACAAAGACTGAATATCAAGGAACAATGCTCCTTTGGAATGATCAGAAAGCTTTTCGTTGATTTCGAAACACCTATCTGATGCGCTTATTTACGATAAAGTGTTCAAGATGAAAATTAAATGTAGAGAAAATTAAATAAGCTTGTAAGCGCATTCTACAAACTAGTTTTAGGAAGTATTAAGTTCCAACGTGAAATTTATAAATATAACTTGGAGTGATTTCAGTCTCCTACGAAAGTCGCGGGTTACAAATTTCATGGAATATTACTAAGCACTTCATCGTACACAGGCTACCTATAAGTACTATCAACCTTTTAATCCTATTTTTTCGAACAGCGAGTGCAATCGTAGAATCTTACATGCTCGAATTCACTGGGGAGAAATTCATAGCACTGTAAACTGAGTGTTAAAAAACTGACTTACACGATTTCAATGTAGCCTGTATATACGTAATCATTTGAACGGATCCCAACGAAGAATGGACTTTATGCATATGATGTCACAGAGCAAAAACTACGTCCTCTATTGGGGGCAAAACTAGCCAGCACCAGAAAATGCAGACAGATGATTTGTCACGCATGAAATACGCGCTTAGTCTGTTACACGTGCAGGGAAAATTCTCATGCGTTCCTCAAAGGATGACGTCACTGTGTCGTCAATGCAAAAGGTTTATGGGCAGACCCACTTCACGTTGCAGCCATTATACTGTCCGTGGTAAAGTATATCAACGGGAAGCAATATCTTAAAAAAACTCAGGGTACGGTGTTTCTCATCATTAATTGGCAATATGAACGTTTCTTTCCAAACGGTTACAAACTGAAAGATGCATCTTTTGTTTCTCCTTCAATGAATGTGTCTGATCTTCGTTCCTTTATACCAGGGGTGTATACACCGATACTAGCGAAACAGCTTCAATTTGCCTTATAGCGGTCCTCTATGTAGGCCTTTTGTGTTATTTTAACATTAAATACTTCATTATTTTAACTTTTTTATAACATGAATCAAAACGGCACTGATATATTTATGTTTTCCACAATATTAAAAGAGAATGATAAAGAAACTCTGCGGGTTGCTAAATACACCTACACAATCCTAATATCAACAAAGTAATAAAGAGACCCTACCTATTTTTAATCAGATCTAAGTAGGCCTACGCCTACGACAAAGGCTTTTAGGTCTTGACTTTTACAGGAAGCAAGCCAGTGCTTGCTGTCCAACTGTCTGAGTTACTCCAAAATGACTTTAACTGGAAGACAATACCAGATGAATGCAGGTGATATCATATACCAAGTTCAGCAGGTACAGCAGCGCATTTCTGTCTTTATGGTGATTTTTCGGTTTTGGATTTCGGGTCATGCCAAAGACTGCACTCACAAACATTGTACGTGACGTCCGGCACTGGAGTATAGTGGACAAAAGAGTGCCTTGCAAAACTGAAAAAAAGACTGTAGGCGAGATTCGATTTAACCAGAAAATTTGATGCGAAAAGAGCATCGAATGGAATTACAATTATGCAAGGGGTTAGTAATTGGCATGTGTACATTTTAGCAGACATATTCCACAAAGAGTGGAGTTGCCCCAATTATTATTTTGAGTGATTTCTTAACATTAAAAGTTTATGTTTCTGTATTTGAAATAACAATGTTGTGTTCAACGGAGATAAGCATGGCTTTCTCTTTACTCCCTTGTATTTATTTATTTTTTTTACATTTCGCTGCATTCTTCTAAAAAGAAATCCGAAGGTGAAGGTGTCAATGAAAACCGCTTGATTGAGGTAAGTAACTGGGCACACAGGCACGGAACGGAGTTCGGGAAGGGGGAGACTGCAGTATCTCAATAGGCACGAACCTAGTCTGCCTAGTCTGCGGAGTAGGGCAGACTTTGGTGTCCCAGTCGGGCGAATATTTTGTCCTGTTTGGAGATTTGGAGTTGGGCAAAAGAAGGTCACCGGCTCCTAAGAGAAATGTCTCGTATTGGGTAGCACTCAATATAAGCTTGTTGGAGATTCTAGAGTGCCTGCTTCTCAATATGTCTTTCTCATACATTTATACATTACTGCTTTACCCGAAATTGTCATTAAGCAAGTAAATGAAATCAGCATTTACACTGTTACTTACATGAGTCTCTATGTGAAATGGGTTATTTACCTTTTGGTTAAACTGAAGAGAGCAAATAAAGAGAAAGAAATTCACATCAAAAACATCTCTAGTAACGTTTAAGGTGCAACTGTGGGCAGTACTGAATTTGAAGATCCCCTCCTTTGACTTCAGCCTGGCTGTAACAACTCTTCTTGAAGTAAGATGCAGTCATTCACGACCATAAACTTCACATTTTTCTGTAGCTTATACAAAAAATCTCAGTTATGCAAATCTTTGTTGGGTCAAATTCAAACACCCCTGTATAGCAGTCTTTCCTTAATTTTCTCTTTGACTCTTTGAGACATCATAAACTATTCAAAATTATGCCATTTTTTCAAAGAGTTAATCAAAGAGTCACAAATTATAAGCAAACTCCCAAACAGAATATTGATCTTTTAAGTTTTTACAGTTAAGGACGTTTACGCGACCAAGATTATGGATCAACCATATGTGACTCACCCTTAGAAAGTTGCCAACATCATTACGTGAAATAGCCCTTACTGAAACTGCCTCCCATTAAAAAGCCTAAAACCCGACTTTTGTGTGGTAAGTCCGGTTTTTAATTGATTGTTAACACCCACAGTTTATGGCCAGTTCAATGCCTACTGGGTTTTATCATATTTTACTGATTTTAAGTTTGGAGTAACTATAAACTGTAGGTGCAAACATCAAGTAAAAACCCGACTTAACTGCCTAAAAGTCGGGTTTTAGACTGTGTAGTGGTAGGACATTTTACTAAGGGCCATTTCACGTAATGATGTTGTTCTGAACTGTCAGTCTTTTAACCCTTTTTGTTTCTCTGTTAACAAAAATTAAGGCAAGCCTCCCCTAATCCATCTAAATCTAACCTTTTTCATGCGCTCAACCATGACTATGTAAAAAGTTGAATATTTTAAAAGTATTTCTGTTTGAAGAAAAATTGACTTGCCGGTAGCCACCCTTGAATACAACTGGATGCGACTAGTATTATTCCTTGCGCCGGAATTATTTAAAATAACTCACTAGGTACGCTTGGTTTCTCTAAGCAGTTATTCAAAGCGATAAATCTGATATTTTTGCACCATCTACATCATGACGTCACCATGAAATTAGGATCAAATTACCCTTTACCTCTATTATTTGGTTTATGAAATAGTGGAATGAAAAGCTCAAACTAACTATTCAGGTCAGGCTTTTCAAAACCAGCTTTACCTAATTAGCACATTGCTTTCATGTTGCCTATCATTAGCCACTTAGGAATTTTCTCAAAAAAACCCAATGCACGATCTATTCATGGTTTCGTCTTTTAAATGATTTAGTAAAATGATATTCTATACTAACAATCAATGCTTTTGTTTCAACTTTTAGTCAATGTTTATTCCAATCAAAATCTTTGAAATTAAGTATATATCGAGCTGGCAATAGCTCTTGCCGTCAAGGCGGCATCAAAACACCACAAACTGTAAACAGACAGGTCTTCCGTCTCTGCTCTTGATTTAATAAGTATTACGTTCCACTTTTTGCAGCTCATATAGAAGATCTACGCCTAGGCTATTTAACTTTTTCAGTTCTTGAAGAGTAACGGCCGGAAAATTGTCCTTGTATTTCTAAAGCAATTACATTGTATGCACCATCTTTCTGTCTAGGTTCATATGTTCCCAGGATTTTATTTTACATATATCAGCATTCAGGTAGAGTTGTGCAAGTTACTATGACTCCCAGCATGACTTTGTGGTCGAGATCTCTTTGTCAGCCATCATGTCGTTTGGACGGTCAGAGAGTTCATGAATAATGATCAATACACTGACGCGTCGTCCAAGCAGTCAATTTGAAAGACCATATCAAAGGATTTGCCGACAATGTCCCCCATACACAGCCATTTTTTGGTCAGTTGTTTGATATCAATTACTTGACATCAATTTATTTACAGAGAAAATGGTCGTCTATGAGAGCATAAAAACAGTTTACAGTGGACCTTATTCTTAGCATTCTGGTGAAAGTTATTCATTTCTCATGTTCTGTTCTCGAGACATAAGCAATGGAATGTGGCAAATTTTCTACATAAACTGAACTTGGAGCTAGCAGGCCTGATTTCATGGCTTCACATTGTCGGCTAATGGTTTGTATTTATTTATAATTTACCACGAATTTTATGCGACAAATCTTTTATAGATAAATACCATCGTTGCATCCAGAGCAATGGTATTTTAAGATCTTCATATGCCTTAGGGGCATTTTAAGGTCAAACTAACAGGAAGAAGAATATATAAAGAAAACAAGGCGTTTGTAAAAAATGGGAATCCATGACATCACACCTGCTTGCTTCAAGTTCGCTTTTCATAAAAATGTGTCAACTTCGATTGCTAATAATTATCTTGAGAACCGAAAAGGAGTAATGAATGAAACTTTCACTAGGATGCCTAGAATATGTTCCTCTTTAACATATCAAACATAAATTTGGTTCTTGACTATTCATTTACGGCCGGAAAAATGGACTACTGAATGGCAACCTTGGCCGTTTCAGGTTAAATTAGAAGAAAGGAATTTTGATGGTTCTTCTTTTGAAGTACCTCTCATCCCAGGAATTTCTTTCTCCTTTGACCCTGCAATGGTCACAGTTTACTAGCCATCACCTTAAAGTTTCTATTGTTGTACCCGGAGATGATCAGTAGGGTTGATAATCTTGTTAGTTTTTGCTTCATTCATCACAAAAGCGCAAATGGGGCCCGAGGAAAACTCGACCTGTGTTCAATCAAGCATTATCAGGCAAATTCCATTAAAGAATAAGTTCTGTGAGGAATGGTATGAGGCCATAAGAAGCAATTACGCTGGCATTATTGTGAAAACGATATCTTGATATAAGGGTTCTCATAGATGATAAAAGGATATCGGTGGTGTCTTTAAACACGGGTCGCGTATAAAGAAAAAAAAACCCAAGTCTGGACCAAATCCTATAAACTCGGCAACAATATACCTTTTACCTAACTCAAGATATCTTATTTTAAAGATTTGGTTGTCCTGTTTGCCCTTGGAATTTTAGACTGTTGGAATGATGTGTTGTCTTTTCTTGTATATCTTGCATAACCCTACAACATATGTAGGTTACAGCAAATAGTTTTGTTAAACATTCTTAGCAACATTAATATCATAAAGAAAGTAAATACAATAACAAATAAATGTGCCGCAATGACATCACAGATTTTACAAAGTGCACTTCATCTGAAGAAAAAATTGCAGTTCCTTAAAAGTAGTTTCTCTTGAATGTTACATTCTATTCATATGCACTTTTTACTTCCTGAAAGAAAAACTTTCTGCACATTTTGCAGTAGTGAATTTTGTCTCCTGAATAAGCCTTTAACCCTGGTTCATGCATGGAAGGGCGGACTTTTTTCATTGAAGGGCAAATGTGCTTTAAAAAGATACCCACAAATGCGTCTCGCCTCACAAGTTGCAACTCCAACCTACAGTATTGTCACAAATACCAAGAATGGTGTGAGGCATTGTAGAGAGCTCTGTCCCCAAAAGTCAAATCCGTTCATAAGTAGCTGCATTACTATCATCAGTTTTGATCGTCTAAACTGGCAGGCATAGGACAACTGCTTATCGAATTTATTTCAGTGAGAACGTTCGTTTTCTTGAAACGAAATGGCTACCGAACTGCCTTAATTCAAATAATGGGCCATTTTGTACTAATTATAGTAAAAAGTCACCATGTCCCCTGAAAACAGGAAGATCTGTGCAACTTTATTCCTAATTAAAGCTATATATGCTTTCAGATTGCAGTTATGATGAAAGGGTTATTACACCAGCCAAAACATTTCGTAGGCTAATATTTTTTCCTTTACAAGAAATATATTTATCGTACATCACCCGAACTTTCTGAAAACCATCGCTTCGTTATAGTAATATACCCAGTTAGGAAGTTCTATGGGTGAAAAACCAATATTTTATCCGGAGGTTTATACAATGCCGGCTCTATAGTAAACCACAGTGGTTGCACAAAGGGTTTCATTTCAAGTTGAATTGAGTTGCAAAAATCACATTTTTTAAATTGTTCTCAAAAGTTTAAAACCATACTGTTTGAAAGTGTTAAATGTCGGGTTGGCATCAAGGGCGGCTATAAAGATATTTGTTTGGGGGGGGGGGGGAGTGGCAAACTCAACTTGAAGCCAAGACATTTCAAATAGTATCAGGAGATGTCGTGCAAAAATCCTTTTTTTCAGGGGGGGGGGAGGGCATGAGAAGTCGGTGACTAACTGCCCGTAAGGCTATCTAAGCGGAGTGCAACCATCAGTTGGGGGGAGGGGAGGAGCGTACAGAAAAGTTTGAAAATTCGCAACCTCTCAGATAGCCGGAAACTGCATTTGCCAGGCTTGTAAGTAGAATTTAAGCAGTCGTTATTTTGAGCTTTACTTTTCGATAAAATCTTCATTTTAATTAATGTAGTAATGAAGTAAATCAAATTGTAAAATGATCAGAAAATTGCCAGATTAAATGTACTGGCTCCTTTACAGGACGACGTGACATTTTATCATTTTCTTTGTCGAAAAATAAAATCTCCATGAAAAAGAATAGACCAAAATCACATTTTTGGGTAAAATGTTAAAGACGAACATATTCTAAGCACTCTGGTGAAGTATGCATTCGTTTCTCATGTTCGGTTCTCGAGATATTAGCAACTGAAGTTGACACATTTTCCCCAAAAGGTAAACTTGAATCAAGCAGGTGTTATGTTATGTATTTATATTGATAATCAAGATTTTGTTTTGTTTTTTATTTATTTTTGATCTATCTGTTTGATCTTGAATTGATAAGGGATGCTATCTTATCCTTAAAGCAAATTAAGTTTTTCAACTTCCATTGCTCGGGATGCACTTATGGTTACAACATATCAGAGTTAAATTGTATAAATATGGTGTTAAATTTAAGAGAAAAACAACTAAACATTTCCATCAATGTGAATACATGACATCACGTCTACTTGCTGCAAGTTCGCTCTTTGTAGAAAACATGTCAACTTTAATTCTAATATCCCGAGAACTAAACATGGGGAATGAGTAAAATTTTCCCAGGTAAGCTATTCCTAGAATATTTTCCTCTTCAAAATATCAAACATAAATTTGTTCTGGACTTTTTTGTTTAAAGGAGCTGCTCACCGTTCGAACTAAATTGAAATCACAACTTTTCGAATCATATTAACTCAAATGACCAGTGGTCGAATGAGCCTGTAAACCTGAATCGGCCACACAGAAGCATTTGTAGCGCTGCTAGCACCAAAAACAGTACTGATTCAGTACTGCTATTGGTGTCGGTAGCGCTATCAACGCTTTTGTATGGCCAGTCCTGGGGTAAAATTTTGATACAATTACGAACTATATCCTTGACAATTACGCATTAGTTTATATGTTGTAAATAATATATGACATGGGATAGAAGGTTGGGATACTTTGCCCAGATTAAGAAAAAGGCTACTTTTTATTCATGGCATATCGAATAACGTTATTTTTGAAAAATTGAAGACCATGCTTTGGTTCTTTTTTTTTGGGGGGGGGGGAGCAAGTGCCCCCAGTGCCCCTATGGCCAGCCGCTTATTGATTGACTTACAGCAAGGAAAGTGAAGTGTCATTTTTTTTTTCATTGCGATGAAACAAAATGAATGTTTCAAGCAGGTTCAATGGCGTTATGGCGTTATGGCGTTATGAGTTGAGCACACCAACGAAAATGCGTTTGAATGCAACTGGCGATTGTTGACTTCTTACAAGTTGTGGTGCTTTACAGGTATCACAAAATGCATTCAATTATGTTTATGAAAGAGATAACCTTCAGTGTCGTGAATACATAAATTTGATTTCGCTATTTCGTTTCCTTTCTAAAATCCTGCTAAAAATGTTTCCGTTGTAGGCTAATTAAGATTCAAGGTTTATGATTAATTTTACGTAGGTTTTAATAGAAGGACCATACGGAACACCAACGAGGGCCATCTTCAACTCTGAACATGCTATCCTCATCGGTGGTGGAATTGGAATTACACCCTTTGCCTCCATACTGCAGTCGATTATGTATCGATACAGACTTTCCAGGCAAACCTGTCCCAAATGTCATTATACTTGGATGGAATCTTTGCCCGACAACCTCATGACTCTAAAGAAGGTACATATATATCAAAGTTATGCACATAACATAGGTCTACTGAATGGAGCCAAGCAAGTGTGATAGTGACCCACAAAACTCTAATACCTAGAACTGGCATCGCCCAAGCTGACAATGATACATTTTTAGACGAGGCGAAGAAGAAACGCATTCTAACACTAACGTTGTACACAGGTGGTAGACCTATACATATACGGAACCAGTTAAGTACGTTTCTTTCACGCAACCCTTTATAGGCAGACTTCATAATTATGTACAGTTGTCTATTTTTGCCCACATTTTGACAAAAAAAATACGAACTCAAAGTTATGAAGCCTTTTTACCTAACGTACTCGTTTGATATAAAACGACCGTGTAGGCTGTCTGTTTTGTGTGCAGCGGAAATCTTCGTTTCGCCTCACAGTAGGCCTACCACACAATACACAGGCTGACAGGTTTTAAGCCAGTTCTACGTTTCTGACACGACCCAAGTAAAACTAAAGGGAAGACAGGTGTTTTGTGCAGGGAAAGGGAATTCACGCGTGACCGCAGTGTGAATGGTCTTTCGGTAATAAGTCTAGGCATTCAATTGAGAAAGGCACACGATCAGCTGGTGCGCTTAATAATATCAATACCAAGGTAATCTTAACAGACTAGATGATCAATGGCTTCTCTTAAAGGGTAAAAAAATTGAGAGCTGAAGTGTAAATTTGACCTTGTGCCCATTCTTTTCGGTTACCTTCTTGCGAAACTTTGTGCGCTTTACAGGAATATTATGTTACATATTGTGACGGCGTGAGCTTTTACAAAGAATGTTATGCGTTATGCACAAAGGGTATGATAAGCGTAAAGTAAAATCGCATACACCTGTGCGAATACAGACCATTGTTTCTCGGGTGTAAAAATTGAGCTTTTAGGTTAAAGTGCATATCTTGCAAAATCGGAAAAATAAGAAAGTTAACCGACTTTGAGCTATTGTGTGTTTATTATCAAGTGAAATTTTCCTAAACCTATTCGGGGATTAGACGGTATCGGAGCTCCGGGGAGCGCCGGGGGGCGCTAAGAGCTCCCCACAACGGCGTAGGGTTTAGGTGATAGCCTTAGGGCCCCTGATAGCGTCCAGGAACAACATCCAGGCGCAGGGGGAGAATCCCCGGAAGCTCTGGGGGTATGGAGCTAGTGTGATTCCATTTTGCACTGATCTTGTTGGTGAATGCTCTGTGGCGCCCCGGCAAAGCTTTCTGAAGTTCCGGGGATTTGAAGTTAATTCGAGCATCAGAATGAACCATGATAGCTATGTGTATATTGCCCTGAAATCTTTTTACAGAAACCTAGAAAATTTCAATTTTCTCTAGTTTTCAAGTTGCACATGTATAAGTCTATCCTGAAATCTTTTCGTATGTAGGTATAAGTGCATGATAACAGGGGTTGTTTGGGCTTTTGAAGAAAGACTTTTACGTTCTAACGGATGTCTGATTCTGTCAGCCTTCCTACGTTTTCAAAATGAGAGCACACTTAGTGCACCAAACGTGGTATTTCCATTGACGTAATATCACGCCATATTCTCCATTATTTTCTTGTGCAAAATGCTTTCAAGTTTCAATATGTTTCCTCCGCTTCATGTTCAAATGAAACAAAAGAAACATCGCATTGGTCTACAACGTTCTGGACAAGTTGACATATCGTTCGTGATACAAAAGTAAACTTAGGTTAAGATTTTTTTATGTTTCCCATCTTTGAGTAGAAGAAATCGAGTGAGCTACTCAAAGATGAGCTTGTCCGCTCAGCGGACGTGTACTCCTCCTGGACCTTACGCTACTTGGGTGCACTCCTTATAGATCAGCACTTGTGTTTAGTGACTGTAGGCAGCCATAAGTGGGGTCCATCAGCCTTAAATCGTCCCCACTTATTGTCAACATGAATTTCAAACCCTTATATTCAGTGAAATCAAATGTATCAATTAACCACTCAGTTTGCATCCATCCATGATACAGATAAGCAAGGAAGGTTACCAATGGGAGATTAAAAGGTGATAGACACTAGTTATGGCCGACTGAAATCACACCAAAAACAATCCATATTGAAGAGCGTTCAAATGTTGTTTCTTTGTGACTCAGTAGGGTGGGTTCCCTGGAATACTCATAACGTTTGCATATCTTCACTTGCATTTAACCAGTGATTCCCAAATGGAAAAAGGGCCGGCTCGACTTGAACCAATAGGTTAGAAACTGGGTCGTAAACCTTCATCTAATTAACTATCTATCACTCCTATTTAGCTAATATGTTGACAAGGGTATGCGGATTGTGAATTTGGAGGGGGGGGGGGAGAATTTTGTACATTTAATGTTCAGAAAAAGTGTTCGCGAATAGATATTTATTTTGTAACACAAGCAGAACTGAAATTTTGAATCAACGTTAAAATATAACAAAATAATAATAAGTGCCATACAATTTTGATCATTCTTCTGAAAATCTGGGGGTGATTGTGTAGGCCAATCTCTCTTGACAAAAAATGGGGGATATATGCTCCCCGTGTCCCGAGATTTCCGCCTAGGTTCCAATACAATACAATTACTATCTCTATTACAGGTCAACTTTTTTTGGCTGAATCGTGATTACAAAAGTTTCGAGTGGTTCATCGAATTGTTGACACAAATGGAACTAGAACAAGACCGAAAAGATTTTGAAGACTTTCTTGAGATGGAAATGTTCATGACAAGCCAGCTCCGTAAGAGCGACATGCGAGGCATCGCTCTTCAAATGGCATTGCAAGTCATGCACAAGGCCACCAAAAGAGATGTGCTGACGGGCCTAAAGACCCGCTTGCAAGTCGGATCTCCCAACTGGGAAAAGGTAAATGAAGACTGAATGTAAACGAGCAACGTTTATGTCAAAACGGAAGTAAATTATATTATTACTTCAGATAGAGTTACTCTAACAAAACAAAGTCTGAGAAAAGACAGTTAATTCAATCAACATGGCAGCATGGGGCTTAACATTGCTTTCGCTCAAATAAAAATATAGATAGATGCGGATTCTGCAATAGAATGTCACTCAAATGCATGAATTTGCACGATTGCCGCACTTGAGGCAATGATTTACAAACTGCTGAAAAAAAACAGAAAACGAAGTCAGCCGACATTACAAATTTTCAACTTTGACGCAATGCCTACTTAACCAAGATATATTTACATCCAAAACTTGTGTTGTTAGTTCCAGGATCATAAGAGTTCGTTCGTGCTAACACTTTATTGCTGGTTCTTTGATCAAACGGACAAATGCTTACAACCAATCTCCTCCTTGGGCCTTCCATTACCAAAGAGATACATATGGTTACTAATTTACCCATCGTTCTTTGCAAGCCAATGCAGATGGAACCTCATGTTATGTCCATTTTCATGATAGCTTTCCCTGACAATTCTGAATCCTGTCGTTAGAAAGTTTACATAGTTTATCCTCTGAAATACAATATTTAAAAAACAGAAACCTTTTTGAGGAACCTTTTGCTTGAAAGTGTAATTCTTATGATTAATAACTAATTTTTTTACCAAATAGAATCAAATTTAAGGATTTCTTGTTCAGTGCCCCTTTATAGAGAGATTTTTGGGGCCCATGCGTTCTGTTTCCAGACTATCTGACACCTTCTTATTTCGTTTTTCCGCTTTAGATTTTTGCTAACATTAACAAGAACAGACGAGGCTGTGTGGAACTTTTCTTCTGTGGCCCACCTGGACTCGGGGAGACCCTTCACAAACTTTGCAAAAAGTATAACTTTGCGTTTCACACAGAAACTTTCTAGATTTGAATTAAGAAAGGCTGTTAAGTTTGTACCAGATAAGCCTTAAGGGTTCTTGTACAAAACAGGTTGCGTGTTTCAAATAGGTTGTTGAACTGTGAACTGAAATTGTGGTGTCGGTATGAATTCGAGATTGTAAAATATCCGAATCTTTTCTGCATGTACAGTGTAACCCAACCAGTGAAAAAGAAGAAAAGTTCTCAATTGCAGGACAATTAATTTGGCAAGTATTATTATTTGTAGGGGCATATTTGACTTGCATTGTCTAAGGAAGCGGTGGCAAGGTCATCATACTGCGGCATTACATTATTATTTTGACGTATTGGTTTATTACTGGTATTATCGGTAAAAGGTTTATATTTATTTTAATACATAGTCTTGCATCTTACAAAAACCCTTGTAAACACCCTTTTGATTTATTGCTCTTCTGCAATTCAGAAAGCGTTTTTACTTTGTAAATGATAAATCCTTCCAGATTGCTGTAACAAACTAGTCTTTTCAATACTATAACCAAGCCTGTATGAAAGGGGTTTAATCTCAACAACTAATATCTCAGCAATGAAAAATGATGTGACGTGATACATACCGTTTATTTTTTAAACTCTATTACATATTTTCTTTTTAAAATTCTTTCAAAGATGCACTTAAGTTGCTAAGCAAGAAAACTTTTCTACTACTAAATAGTCAGAAACCGTTTTTATTTCTTTACAGATGCAAAATGTGTACATCTAACAGTGATTAGGTTCCAAAATTTTCTTCTTTCTGTAATACATTTTGCGTCTGGGTCTAACAATTTCACACCACGTCAGTCCCCTAGAGTTTTGAATCTAGATCTGACAAAAACTTAAATAATGATGGCTACCCATATCACAAATTCGTGGCAGGTGAGAATAAAAAAAAAATATTAGTGGAACTTTTCGAAGAAGAGATTATACCACAGTAGTTTTCTACCAGGTAAAATCAATAAAAGAAGGGGTTTAGGAGTAGCCGTGATTTAGATCGTAGAGGGATGTGTCTTAAAGGATAAAAAGTCCACCCGATCATTATAGTGATTTTAGAAAGTAGATAGCAAGTTGTGGAATACTTGATCAGCTTGAAATAAAAATGATAAGGCGCATTGATTAGAGCTGCAATTGCGAGAAAAAATTCCGAAAATTATCATCCGTTTCTGTGTAATCAGGCAATTGACAACATTACACAACCTTCTCGCAAAATTTAATTTTGCCAAAGCAATATTCTTCCTTTTTGGAAAAAAATGCTGTCCACAGTATAAAGTGACACTGAGGAATAAATGTTTTCATAGGCTGTCATCCATCGTGAAGTCTCATGCGTTTTTTTTTTTTTTTTTTTTTGCGGAGGTAACTCATACGGAATTGATCTGATTAGTCTATGCCAGTGTTTCCCAACCTTTCTTAGTAAAGCGCCCCCTGTCGTCGATTGGTTTTGTTCAAACGCCCCCTACCGCTCATCGAACAAGAAATAAACAATACTATTGAATAATTTTCTGAATTTCCTATACACTCTAAAAAATATTTAAACGATTTTGTTTAAAAATTAGGATACTCACGAAAATCAGTATTTCTACTCGAAATAAGTGAGTACTTCAACTGAATTTGTGCAAAAGTTTACACAAATTGCTGAATTTGTGCAAAATTTTACACAAATTGAGTTGAAGTACTCACTTATTTCGAGTAGAAATACTCATTTCCGTGAGTATCCTAATTTTTAAACAAACTCGTTTAAATATTTTTTAGAGTGCATAACCATGACAACTTGAACAAAAGTATACCACAATAATAAACAAAGCTACAAAATTGGTCGTTTATGTAAAGTACTGTGTCCCGGTTTTTCTGGTCTGCTTTTGCAGGACCACTAGGTAGACAGTTCATAACTTGACATTTACCCAGTTGTCTCGAGAGACCTATGCATATATATTGAACTGAACATCAGAGGTTTGTGTACACCCCCTTCAATCAGAAGAAAAGTTCGCGAACAAAAGTTATTTTAATGCCAACATGCTTTTTTTCGGGGTGTCTTCAGAAATTTAGTTAGACGACCTGAATACAAATATCATGATTATTGCAGGTATTGTCTGCAGAACTTAAAGGGCACGTCATACCTCTAGGTGTCACAATATCAAGAAATAAGTGGCTCCCCTGAGCTTTGTGCGACTTCACCAACTTGGTGATGTCAGGCTCAATGTTTGAAAGACGGGGTCTAAAGTCTCCCCTCCACTGATCTTAGTCTGTTAACTTGCTTGGTTTGCAACTGTACAACAGTGCTAAAGCCTCTTTCGACCAAATATGAAGAAGAGAAGGCTAATGATAGCTACTATAATAATAGAAAATGACTGTGGTAGACGGGTAGTACAATAATGACATTTATGCTGGAATGAGATAAGGGTGAGTAATTATGGAATTATTGTTATTTTTTGATGTTTTAACTGAAGAATTTGTCAGTCTCATTTCCTCAGGCTGCTTAAGTCCCCTACCGCCCCCTTGACCCCTTTAATTGCCCCCAAAAGGGCCGTATCGCCCCCGTCGGGAACCACTGGTCTAGACTCGCAAAACACTAATAATTTTTCAAAATATCATCTTGGAGAACTTCTGTACCAAGACGAATGGATCCAGAAAGAAAAGTTTCGACAGGTATTGCATCAGAACGGTAGCATATCTTAGCCTTGAAAGGAAAGAGCCTCCAAAAAACTCACAGGCGTGTTCTTATTCCCGTGTTTCCATAACTATAAAATGGAGACTTCATCAGAAGACTAAAATCTGCGCCTTTCAAAAAATATGAGGTAAGATCATCTGAATCCTCTTACTTCAAACAAAATTGTTAAGGGAACCGCTGACAGTCAAAGGGTCCACTGTCAACAAAACATGGGAATGATCTTTCTTGCCATCTGGAAGGTGTGCAGAACAATAGTTTCCTAGGTACGCTCCTCTCCAACTCACGGTGGCCCTCCGCTAAAAATGATTCATACTTCTGCGCCGACCTCACTCGAAGAGCACTTGGCGCACACTGGGTGAATGTACTGGGGGAACAGCTTGTCTTCCGTTCATACGACTCGCTTTGCGTGTTTTTATCGCCGATCTCAAGCAAACATTTTCTACGTTTCTATAATCCGCGTTTCAATCCATACTCTGCGTGTATGTAGCGGAAACCCTCATTAATCGAAGCCTACAGCATAGATTATTGGATTTGCTCAGTTTGTTAAATGAATTCGTGCCTTCTTTCTCAGCTCGGCGTATGAATATCTTCAGTGTGATGCCTCCCTGTTTACACACGAACAATACTAACTTTATACAGCATTTCATCTACCACCCAGTTATTTTGACTTTTTCATGAAGTGAAAATTTCGACTACTTCCCCGATTTCACCGACTTGACAGTGTTCCAATAGAATAATCAACTTATTTGGAGCAAGTAGGAAGTCTTCTTTTCGAAGGACGATTAGTCGTTACGCAGTTTTATTGACTTTCTTTAAATACGTGATTTGATCACTCATAAAATAGTCCAAGACTTGAACGCCACTACGCAGACTAACGCTAGGTACTAACTCCACGGCCACACCATCGAAAATCCCCGCTTGTTTAACACTCTTGTCAACCGCTAAAAGTCCGTTGGCACGTCTCAACTTCGGATCGGAAATGCTTACAAATGACCGCTTAATGAGCGACCACTTACTGCATTAAGGGTTGCAATTTAGGGCGCGTGAAGCGCGCGGAAAGGTTTGGCTTCTTTTAAACTAATAATTACAAATATGGAGCTTTTATTAGGAAGAATGTGGAATTTTTTGAAGGAAAAGTTTAAAAATCGTACTGTGTGTGACCGTGTTTCAAATTGCAAATTTCTGAAATGTTCACTTTTTCGAGCCAATGGGGCCCCCTGTCTCCTGTAGCAACGCTACTGCTCTGCAACATTGAACATTGATAACATTGTGACACTTCAATAACTAAAGAATCCATCTACATTGACTTTTCAACTGACAGGGTTGAAAGGTCTCTTGTGATACCCTAGGTGTGTAAGCATTTGGTTACAGTAGGCCGATGGTTCCCTGCTTGGAATAGGAATCAGTTGGCATGGAGCTTACAGAAAATTTTGACAAATCGCGGCCCCGCAGACAGCCGGAAATTGTATTTCTTGGATTGTAATTAGTAAATAAGTTTTCGGTTTTTTCCAAGTGTGAACACCACTGTACCAGGGGTATATTGAGGCGCGCAAAGCCCGCCGAAATTTCTGTCCCTTTTAAAGACACAGTATGTAGATATGGAGCTTGTATTACAGATACCTTTGGATTCTGGGTGTCCTGTAAGGAAATTTAGAGAATTTAGGGATCGATGAAGAGTCTGCACTCTCTTCATATATTGGTGCCAATTATGTAATGATTGCAAGACGACTGAATATTTGTTGCTACTTGGCTGACACTCTCCGATGACATTTAATAGGTTTTCCGCACTTTGTTGTACTTTTTAGACAAAATGTTTCAAAGCCGATAGCTTTCATTGAAAAAACTGGGAATTCTATGAGTGACAGTTTACAAAAGTAGCAATATAGCTGCAGGCGTCTCTTGAAGATGTGGTATCACAAATGGTTTATATATCCGATATTGTCATTCCAGAGCTCGAAAATGTTTACGGAACTGATTTAAGATCGAGAACTAATGCATTCTATACCGAATGTTTGCGGCGCGCCAATCGCCCAGGAAATTTTGGTTTTATTGAGATTTAGAAAAATTAAAAAGTGGTTTTCTGACCCGGGAAGTGGGGTGCCGGTGAGGGTGGTGAAAGCTTACTCACGCTCCCTCATTTTTTACTGGCGGGGGGGGCGCCCCCCCCCCCCCCACTTCCTACGCCTATGATTTTCAAAATAACGGTCCTAATTATTGCGAATAGGCCATGCCCATCACACCGACTGACCATGAATGTTCGGCACTTACTCAAGTTTTCCACTGAAATACTGAACAATAACGCTACTCCATAGCAGGCGCTGGTTATTTCTAAACGGTAGAGACATCTGGATGCCTGATTGCCCAGGATAACGTATCTAGCTGTAACGTGACGTTTGTATAGCAATCGGTACAAACATGGCTGTTAGCGTTGTAAACGTCAACAATACTAAGAATTTCTGTAGTGAATATTCATTTCTGGTTTCCTTCCACTGGCTTGTCTAGCTAGGAGCCTAGATTGCGTAACGGTGTGATGACCAACTTTTTTTGAACAAGTTTAAGCATTGTTTTTTGGAAACTCTGCTGGTATGTCGGAACGGTACCATTTCTTAAATATAACCTTCTGTATTCGGATGACATGTTTGAATGATATTACAAGTTTCTGGTGATAGGCTATTAACTTTAGGTGTTTCATTTTACAAAAACAAAGAGTCACTTAAACCATATCAGAAGCAACAAACAGAAATTTTACGATAGCTGGAATCTAACCTTAAAAGTATTACTTGGATTTCTAATCATATATAAAGGAAATTGGTAAAAAATGTTTGTCCAAATATAGAATTTGGCACCATCTGCCTATTGGAGCAATCTACAACCATGGGCTAACCTGTTGAGAAGAACCCGAAAACGTTGAGTCGATAATTTATGACAACAATGATGACATTTTCGAACGCTGCCATTAGAATACCTCAAACGTCATTGTCCATAGCCGTGCCAGAACTGAAATATCCTGTGTGCATATAGACCATCACAGATGCATTGGTTGGATGAAAATAATGTTAAACAAAACCAAGGATTCTCAGGATTGTTAAAGAGGGAGTAAATTTCCAATTGAAAACTCACGTCGCTTTATTTGGGCGTAGTAGTACCGGATGTGAATGTCTGCATTTAAAATGAAAAAAAAATGTGAACTTCGATTCTCCTCATTTCACGAATGAAGATATTTTAACGACATTCAAAAACATGGGGGCAAGATTTCGAAATTTTTTCACAGCTACAAAACTTTCCTAAAAAAAGTCGTAATTTAGTTTTGTTATATACTGTTAGACAAAACAGTGTGCCTACTACTTTAAAAAAGCCGTGGGAGCAGGTAGTCAAACCAAAAGTCTTAATTAGCGACGTAAAACCCTATCTTACCGGATCTTACTCCATTTTGATCATGTATTTACAGAGCCAGGTAATTGATAATTTTGAGGCATCCTCGCGTTAGTTTTTATTTTCGAAGGATATCGAGGGGAATTCTGTTAATGCGGAGCAATTATCTCATTGGAAATGAACCACACCCCTAAGTCGACCCCTTTGTAATTCTGACACCGGAATATGTAAGATCAGTACATATGACACTTGCTCACGCACCACTCCAATCTTACTAGCCCTTACAATGATTTGGGAATAAATGATAACATTTTCTAAGAATCTTAATTGGACCAAATTTGCTGAAAAGTGCCCGATCAGCACATGTGATTATCGAAACAAAGTACATTGACAATTTTGGTACACCTGCAGAACGCCGGTTTTGTAAACTCAATAAAATAAAATTAAATATTCAAAAGAAAACAAACAATTTTCTGGTGTATCTGTCTTAAGTATTGAAGGGAACTTGTTGAGGGTTCATCTTTTAAAAGTAAAAATGATAGTTTTGGCGCTAAACAAAGCGAAAATGAATGGTCTGAATGCTATTATTATTAACAGGTGAAGCTCAAGTTTCCAATACTCTTGATGGAATTTAATATCTAGTAACCGCTAACACGCCAATTTTACTTATTACCTTTACCTATGACCATGGGCGTCAGCAGAAATTTTAACAAGGGGGGGGGGGACGCAAGGTCATTCATGGATGATTGAATTGTGTGCACTTTCTAAGCGGAGCGCAACCATAGGTTGGCAGGGAGCGTGTAAGAAAATTTTGAGCCTTGCAAACTCTCCAGATGGCCGGAAACGACACTTGGCGAGTGTTATAAGCTGCATGTACCCAGCCCTGAAACAGGAATTTCATGTCTGTAATTTTTAGATTTTTAGAATTTTCAATGTAAAAAATTGTTGAAGGGAAATCTGCCTCTCGGTCACGGCCTCGCACGCCTATGCACGATAAAACTAACAACTGTCAAACTGCCTATACAGGCCTTTATCCTTTACCCAATTATGAATCATACCCCCCCCCCCCCCATAATCACCTTGTATATCCAAGCTACATCCGCGCGTCGCCACTTGAGATCAGCACTGGACCAAACCAAGACCAACCCATTTATCAATAGTCGAATGTCATATGCGCACTACATATCTGACAACTACAACAATTTTGGCATAGTTATTACAATTACACATTTCCAATAGGCATCACGAATGATGGTCCCCAAATTACGATTTCGCTGTTCAGCATACCATCTTCTCTTTTTGCTGTTCCTGGTCAAATGTCCGCATATTTCACGAGTAAAACCTGACGGTGTGAGTGAAGATATTTTGATGATTTATTTTTAATTTTTTATTTCAATTTTAAATAAATTTTTAATTAAGTTTGATTTTCCAAGGGGGGGGGGAAGTGCTCCCCTTTGCCCCCCCCCCTTCTGGACGTCCATGCCTATGATCGACTGCATGGTGCTCCTACGCACTCTTATCATGTCTTACTATGACACGTCCCATGGATTATAGCTTGACATATATTTTGCACAATTTAATGATGACGTTGGAAAAAATAATTTATTTTAATAGAACAATATCGGTTTCAATCTCCATGCAAAAGGTGAATATTTCTGTGACAAAACATGGCATGCAGTTTGCATCTAACCGGCTCAATTATCTAAAGCAAATCCTCCCAATGGACCTCTTCCGCAGGTCACAAATTACTAAATTACTAAATAGGGAAAATCTTGATTGCCTCGTTATATTCCTTCTTTGACAAAAACCTGGCCTGCCTACGCCATTGACGTCCTCCACTAGACCGGAATGATATTTACTTACAATGTGCGAAGAAGCAATCTGTTAGACTGCATACCAGGTGATTAAGGAAAGATAAAAGTCAAACACTTATATAACTTATATATAACTTATACCTATATATATATATATATATATATATATATATATATATATATATATATATATATATATATATATATATATATATATATATATATATATATATATATATATATATATATATATATATATATATATATATATATATATATATATATATATATATATATATATGTGTGTGTGTGTGTATATATATATATATAAGTATATAAGGTCGAATACTGCGTAGCACTGGTAACGTATGAAGGTAAACAGATTGGAATGATAAAAAGTGCTAAAATTCGGAAGAAAGCTCCACAACGTTTCGGGTATGTACCCTTCATTAGGCGGCAAAATAATAACTGATCAAATAAACGATATTCAAAAGAAACAACAAACGCGTGCCGATACAACTCGGTCGGCGCGCGTACAAAGGCCAAGCACCTACGTCAACGCGTTGTGTGTCTTGTTATGTCCACATCAACTCCTTACAATCTTTTCTAAGTCCCTGTATTGCGGACGCACTAGTAACACACGCACTACCCTTGACAACATCCATCCAGCAAGCCAAACCAAAGCGCGCCGACATCATGCGTACAACCTCTTTACAAAGGAAATGCCAATAATGAAATGTTTGCGACGCAATTTTAAACACAGCTAAACGACGCAACCGTGCAAAATAAGTTAATAGTGATGACGCGATAGAAATAAAATGTAATAATAATAAATATATATATATTTATATATATATAGAGAGAGAGAGAGATAGCGAAATAAATGATCACATAGTTTCAAGAATGCAGCTGGCAATTAGAACATATCTTAGTTTAATTGTTAGCAAAACTTTTTTTGAGTGCCTGCAAGTTGAAATAAATTCCGAAAGTTTGTTTAGAGAGCCAAAGTCCATTACGCAAATTGTAAATACTCTTTCTTAAAGGCAACAATAACAGCGTTTTGATAAATTAATAAACGAATAAGGTCTCTTCAGGAATTTCCATGTAATTGAAAAAAAATCTTTAAAGTATCATGTAAATTTACTCAACTCAGTGACATTTATATATTTTTTTATCATTGAAGGAAGTATTGTAGATCGGCTATCGATTTGTAAACTTGTTTCGGTTAAGCTAACAGAACCTCCAACCTTGTTGACTCACCCCCTATAGTTGCCTACAGGCATCCGGGTAATTTGAGGTCGTTCTTGGTTCATATTTCCCTTGACTCGGACTCTACAGACATGCCCTCCTTAGACAATCAGCAGTGTGATAGACCTAGATGTCTGGTATGTCAACATATTGATACTTCACATACTATTACCAACAATGCCACTGTACGGTTCTCAAACCAGGAAGTTTTAACTTTGATTCAGCAAATGTTGTTTATTTACGTTACTGCACCCTTTGTCCCCTCGCCGCGTACGTAGGAGAAAGCAGCATTAGTTTCAGACTTCGATTCAACAATCATAAACACAGCATACTAGAAATAGTACTGGCTTTCTCGTAGCAGAGCACTTTAATCTTCCCAATCACAGCTTATCCCATCTTACATAGAGTATTTTTTTCGGCTCAAGACAGCCCAAGAGAAAAGCGTGCAAAAGAGACCACCCTCCAATCACACCACTGGCCTTAATAGAGACCTCTCTTTCATGAGCATCCATACATTACCTTCCCCCGATGAACTCATGCTCTAATAATTTCTCATAAATCGAGTCCGTATTTCCAACCGAAGAAAAGCATTCAATCGCTCAAAAATTTTGTTTCTGTTTTTTAATCCATTAAGCAGTTGGCATAAATGTATCCGTTTTTACGCGGGGTCGACTGGTATGGAGAAATCGGTGTATGTTTAGAACGTTAAGGCGAAACTAACGCAATAAAATACATAAGAATATACATCCCCTTTGCGTTTTGAGATACGCATACTCCTTATTCCAATGGCCGCTCATAAATTCTTGTTAAGGGACACGTGTTCGAAAGATGGTATACATTCAAGTAATTACATGAACTACTAATGGTTTATGGGGATTTACCATACTGTAACGTATTCCCATTGAAAATGTGTGTCTAAACGTTAAGGGGAAAGGGGTTTTTTTTTTTTTTTTTGCTCTATTGGTACAGTAATTTGCCCCATGGGTCGTTTTTAGACGGTTTTTTCGCGCTTATCAAAACAAACGTTAGCAGAACTTTCTTGACGCTCATAGCCTAACACTTCCTCCCGGCACAAAAATTGCACGAAATATAAAACAAAAGCCATGTGAAAGTCAGTAAGAACTGCATGAAAAACAGGAAAGTTCATAATTGACCGAGATCACCTGACGATCGCATTGATTTGTGAGAAACTTTAATTTTGCTTTAACAGCGCAAATACTTGGTGAAAACCTGCTCTTCTACTTGCAGACTTGAGCACTTTGTTCAACCTTGTTTTTTGGACACTTATTTGTTTGAATACTTATATAAATAAATATTTATATCTAGATATATGTCTTCTAAAAAACGACCCATAGGGCGAATCTACTGTACCCATAGGGCAAAAACTCGTTTCCCCTTAACTTTTTTCTATGTTAGATATATAGATGACATTTTCTTAATCTGGAATGAGGGACCTGAAGAACTCTTAAAATCTTTTTTCAACTGGCTAATGACCAACATCCCTCTGTAAAATTTACAATGGAGTCCTCCCAAGCCAGTATTCCCTTCCTTGATGTCGAGATTTGTCTCAAAGAGGGTCGTGTTGTTACGAAAGTATATAGTAAGACTTCCGACATCCCTCCATGATAGAACCTTTAACCCTTTACATATTAAATGATCCATAGTTCACAGTCAGCTTCTTAGATACAAACGCAGTTGCTCCGAAAATTCTGATTTTGTCAAAGAAAGTAAGGAAATTTTTCCTTTACTTCCTACCATAGCGCGTAAACAACCCCGTAATTTAAGATCTATTATTAGCAGAACCAAACCTTTTTTCAACGCTACCTTAGGAGGCAACCGACCCTGTAATAAACCTAGGTGTCAACTTTGTACTTTCATTGGTAACTCTACCCACTTCATTGACACTTCCTGTGGGGTCAAACTTACTCCCGGTCCCTTCAACTGTAACTCGTCTAATGTTGTATATTGTCTTTTTTCTGTTTAATGCCCTGAAATTGCATACGTGAGAGAGACAGGTGATATATTTCGACTAAGATTTAATAACCATAAACATTCTATCAAACACAACAAAACGGGTTTTCCTGTAGCAGCTCACTTTAACTTACCTGGCCTAGTAGGCAATTTTCCTTCGGCGGGCAAACGAAAGCAATACAGTTGAGCACTATCCTTAAGCTTAAGTCACATATAACAGGATTGAATAGGGATCTATCAATTTTGAGTAACTACTCTTGTGCACAACAAACGTAATCTTCTTAATCTTTTTAAGCCTATTATGTCTAATTGTTACCTAATTGTAATTCTTTTGTGTTATGCTGTATTCCCTGTATAACTAAGTGCTGGGCTTGCTCGTAGTTTGGCTTGTTTACTTCCATTTTGTCCTTAATAGCTGAGGAAGAGCGAGATAGCTTGAAATATATTGTTTACTATGTTTTACTGGATATGGTGAAGGCGTTATCCTCTCTTTTTTTCTTTTATCTATTTTGTTTGTATATTTATATATATATATAAATGAACATTTATATCTGGATATCTAGATATAGATGCATATATATCTATCTATCTATCTATATATATATATATATATACACCTATATGTATTTGCATAATAATATTTACAAACTAGATACAATTGCTTCCGAGTTGTCAAATTAACGGACAAATAGGTGTTTACGAGAACGGGTGGCCAGCCATCCGTTCGTGTTAACAGCTAGACGTTAAGGCGAAACTAATATTTCGTCTGAAAATTTTTTCCCCCTAAGGTCGACATTTCAACAACAACTTTCCCCCTTAGTGCCGAATTTCGCAAATATATATATAATGTACTCTGAGCTGCACTGAGGAGACCTAACAAGGTCGAAACAGTACTGTCTGCAAATTGAGCAAATATATATATAAACATATATATTTCTACATATGTATTTAAATATATATATATATATATATGTTTATATATATATACATATATATATATATATAAATATATATATATATATATATATATATATATATATATATATATATATATATATATATATATATATATATATATATATATATATATATATATATATATAAAAGCGCGTGTCGGTTGGCTTAAAGTGTAGGTTAGAGGTAATTGTAAGGTTGTTGATGGACAGTTTAAGGTCGAGAAAAACAACAGATAAGTCCGAGATACAATGGGTAAATTTCAAAAAGGGGCAAAAGGACCTAACAAAATCCATAAAATGTTCTAAATCACGACGGGATCCAGTGACAACTCCTACAATATCATCAGTATACCTTTTGTAAAGTTAGGTCGTGGCCCGGTTTAGTGAGAAAAAAAGTTGTTCTTCAAAGTGACCCATGGTAAAACAGGCAACAGAGGGACCCATTTTGGTTCCCATTGCCACTCCTTTAATTTGACGGAAAAAACGCCCATTAAACTGAAAACAATTTTGCGTGAGAACAAGTTCCGTTAAACGTAGGAAGGTGTCAGTCGGTATAAGAGGATCACGCCGTTTATCTAGGTAGTAACGGATAGCTGTTTAGGCATCATTATGAGGAATGGACGTGTAGAGGCTGGACACATCCATGGTGAATAAAAGACGTCCTCCGCAATTTTCAGGAAACTCAAAGTCACAAATAAGTCTCAAGAAATATTTTAGCATGTGGGAGATGTAACTCGTTGTATGTGGGAGAGACCAAGAGCCGCCTCGCGGATCGAGTCACCGAGCACCTTTGGTCCATCAAACAGAATCTCCATGGATTCCCGGTGGCTGCACATTTTAATCCCCCTTCACCTTGTTCTATACAGCATTTAACTGTTACGGCAGCTGTAATGTGCCGAGGCTCCGATCGTGACCGCCTTAGTGCTGAAAACGGACTGATCATGAGGCTAGGTACTCTCGCTCCACACGGCTTTAATGTTAGAATTGACCTTTTGTAATATTCACCCCTTTTCGAGCGAGTTTTTACTCCTTTTACACTTACCCGTTCGTGCTCATTTTTTACTGTGTAGCCCTAATTATAATTTTTTCCGGACCTAGTTTTTGTCTACTTTTTCCCCCCTTTTTCCGACTTTGTTCGATTTGTTCGTGCACTTTTTCATCCAGGACGCTCTTCTTCTTTTTTTGATTTGTGTTTGATCCTTCGCACTCATGATTTCTGACAGTCACTTTCGTTCGGTTCTGTTTTTACAGCGATCGCGTCCGATTTGATGTTTGTCGTGTCCAATTGTTACTGTTGGTTGTTCAGTTTGGTTTTTGCCACCTGATGAAGGGTTTATACCCGAAAGGTCGTGGAGTTTTCAGCCAACTTTTAAGCACTTTTTACTACCTCTTTTCGACCTATATATATATATATATATATATATATATATATATATATATATATATATATATATATATATATATATTTATTTATATAAGTCGCTACGTCACTCGACGTACTATATATCTATATATATATATATATATATATATATATATATATATATATATATATATATATATATATCTATATATATATATATATAAATAAATAAGCAAAAATCACCAACATAATACAAAAGCGTTGTCTAATATTTCGAGGTCCTACCTCTTCCTCGGAGACTTGAGGAATAAAGCAAAGTACACTCTACTACGTAAACTCGTTTAGAATGCCCAAATCTTTGTTCAGACCCCTGGTATGTGTTTTTAAGGATAAAATTAGTTTAATCTCCTCAGCTTTTCGTTGATCGTCGTCCCTAAAGTTGCCTTTCCAGATGAATAGCTTTAGATTGTCTATTGTGTGTTCGGGAGAGGAAAAATGCTCTCCAACAGAAAATCCAGTAAGTCGCTGTGAAACAATCAACAACCAAGAATCATAAACACACCATTTCACAATGTAATAACCCCTCATTTAATAATTAATAACGACAGAGAAAACGTTTAGCGCCCATTGTTTTGTTATAATTTGCAGACCAGTTAGAACAGTAAGTTACAAAGTTTGTTTCATGTAGCGTTTTGTTCATTTTCCAAAAAATAAAACATCTTCGCACCCAGTTATATTTTATTTAAAGTGTTGAACACCATTGAGATCCAGATTCTTTGCTTGTATTGAAGTATCCTGAAGGTTCCACAGTGTCCGAATTATTTCACCGAAGACGACATGAAATGAAAAAAAAACGTCATCTTTTTGCTGCTGTTTTCGAGGTTTTTATTGAACACACAAAATCATAGTGTTCATTGTCTTAATGCTTAATTCAGGGTGGTGATGGGATAGGACAACGTTTTCGCTTGTCGTAGATCTGCTCTTACAAAAAAGGCAGCCCTCTCCGTAAATGTAGTTTTGATTTAAAGAAAGCAATATTCTTATCATCTGAATGAACTTAGGTTGTCATAAAAGTCGCAAGGTGCAGGATATAGCTCATATTATAAAATATACACAACGACCGGTTCTATAATTGTATATTATTCATTTGTTAATCACTCGGGACATTTTTTGAGCAATGTAAACGGCTTGCATTCTCACGTAAAAAGGCTCGAGACATGTTTGGGAGGGGCTGCGAAAAGCGTAGTTGGGGAAAATTGAAATAATACTGGGATGAGAACGGTAGCTTTGTTTCGTTTTCTTAACATGAATCCCATATATTTTCAGTATAACTTTCTTCAATAACATATCATAAACATAATGATATTAACATGAACCAAACATTTTACAAGGGAATATCATCCTTTTAAAGGCAATCTTAGTCGGCAAAGAATGATATCTAATTAAAAATAAGGCAGTGTGGTAGCCTTTTTTTTTTTTTTTTTAAGAAACGAATTTCCCTCGGATAGAAATTCAGTTTTTTGCTGCTCAGAAGAACTTGTTAACCAAAACTATCAACATTTTAAAAGATGCAGCTTTCTTTGAAAGCTTTTCTTGTGCATAATGTTTTAAAGAATATGGAGCTATTGCCGGGTTTAATTGTTGACATCAAATTATTTGATAATGACTAGAGCTATTTACTTTTAATGCTATGTTGGAACATTTTAACGCAACTTTTCCCTTTAAGCAAGAAAGGAGCTTAACACGACTCATCTCTTTCTTTCGTCATTGTTATAGAAAATTGTCTTTTATTCTGGCTTTGGTTTGCTGAATCCCTATCGGTTTTGAGTTTGATCCGATATATTATTTCCCGACCCCTTATTGAGTACCTGCCAGTCTTTCTGTTATGTAAAAATAAATCTCTTGCGAAGTTTCCGGTGCTAATCTTTCATAATCTAAGCTTAATCACCTATGTGGCTTTATTAGCAGGAGCTTATGACGATATACACTTTCCCAACCAAAACTAGGCAAAGAAGGCCCAAGTTTTACAGTTTCAGTGCGTTGTGGAGGAGTGTCGTGTGAACGCTTCCTTGGGTGTAGCATATTTAGTGCTAATTTGTTACTAGACTACTTACATTAAAAACTAACCTACCTCATAGTCTAGTACCACAAAGTAAATAAAACAGACCCTATTTTTCTCTTCGCGGGAAAAGACTGTGATTATTATTTGAACTAAACGCTGTCGATACATATTAAGTTTCTCGAGCAGACATTCAAAGTTCTGCTGAAATCTCCATACCACTGTTTCGATGTCATAATTTTTACGTGTCTTTATTTAAAAGGGAATCTGAAGGAGAAATTCTCAAGACAGAACCTTTTCGCGCCCTTTATGTTTATGATGACGCCATGAGCACCAACACGTCTGTGAAAGGCTTGCAATATCCCGCAAAGTAGTTTAAACACGAGGTTTCATCTGACTACAAACATAACCCTTATTCAATGAACCCTCTGCGATGTTGGTGATTGATGTACCATCTTTATCTAGATGTTTCTCCTGCCCCATACCTGCCACATCACCGTCTTTGGTTTCACAAGCCGTAATTCGAAGCCTAATGCAAGTTAAATTTACTTATTTCCTCGAAAGTATTATCTATTTACTCAAGGTATGGTGACATGAAAATGACAGATTTCATTAGGAATTTCTTCCTCGTGAAATTGGGCGTCATAACCTTAGGCGATTATTTGGAACGATAGAAAAATTCAAACAACAATCTGACCTACCACTACTGAAAATGTCAAGAAGCAATGCTCGATTCTAGTTATAGACACGTTTTTCGTTCATTTCGGAACATGATGTACCTGTTTGATAATGTTTTCTCCCTAAACACCAATTATTAGACATATAAATCTGGAGATTTTTTATCCAATTCCCGGATTTGTTTATTGATTGAAGTGCATAACTCCACTAATTCAGAACCGGCTTTCACGTTCACAAGTCCACGTTCATTTGGAAACTAATTTAGCCACTGGTTTCCATAATAGCCACAGTTTAAGTGGAAAAAAACAAGTCAATCCAGGGTTTAAGGAGGGAGGAGTTTCTAATATTGGTATTTAATACGGTGAAACTGGAAACTGTCCACAACTGTCAATAATTTCCATCAAAACCCATTGAAAGACCATTTTACAGTGGCGGAGCTAGGGATTTCGGTCAGAGAGGCGAGAATGGTCTGCAGGGGCGCTTCGAAGGGGTAAATACGCCGGGCCCCAGCACGATACTTTCCATTTGATTTTCCGCACCTGGTAGAAGACTACTTTGCCATTTCTCCTCAACAAGTTGTTTTATTCAAACATGTTAGAATTTCCTGTCCATGGGCCTCCGCAGAAGAAATTTTTCGAGGGGAAAACTTTAGGGGGAAGCTCCGCACCACCATGAGTTGACGCGGAGTGCAAGAAAAGTTTGTCCCAAAACGCCTCCCAGATCGCTTGAAATGGCATTTCTAAAGCCTATTTTACTGCATATAAATAGGGAAAACACTGAGTGAAAGAAATGTTGATGTTAATTTTTCTTCGTCTTTTTGTTTATGGTTTCTTCGTTTCTTTTCGGGTTTTTTTTTATTTTGCAGCGGAGGGCAAGTGCCCCCCTGGTCCCTACCTGCGGACGCCGGGGTTTTTATCCGTCTCTTTCACATTCTAGTAAGGGGACAGTCTCTATACTTTGTTTTATTGCCAGATCGAAATATAAGATTTTAATGTAATAATGGGCTACTTTAATAAAGATTAAACCTTCTAGAGCCAAATAGCAAGCAATATTACAGAGGGGAAAAGGTTGTGAAAGTAAATCAATGTTATTTGTACATTTTTGATATCTGGAAATCAAGATAAGTACACGAAGAAACTTTAGTTGACGTAATTCGCATCATGTGACCACTCTGAAATAGCCATGAATTAAGTACATTGCAAGAAATAGCCAAGAAAAGGGGTCTGCTTGGCTCTCTAGATACTGAATTCATAATAAAAAAGTAGTCTAAACCTTTTTGTATGTTTTCTGGCTTTTGAGACCACGAACGTACAGAAATAAGCATTTTCATGTGATAATCTTGCAGTGCCAGAAATAGGCATTTATCATGAGAATGGTCACTTGAAGAAAAGAAAAATGGAAACTGCTCATTACAACTCTTAAACCATAACCACTTTGAAAACAATTTTATTTAATAATTTTAACCTGAATTTTGTGGAAGCTATTTTGGTATCCTTATAAACTCTTTTTTTTCTATGATGACAATTACCCCTGAAAACAAAAGGAATATTTGTGCTACAATTACTGTTGCACCCTTTATTGGCAGGGAGGGTGAATTTTATGTAAGTGTGTGTATTTTGTAAGCTTTTAATCACGCTTGGTTTGGAAGCAATAAACTTACCACAGCCACAACATCCATTAGTGCGTATGAAGAATGAAGATACGTTTCGGTAAAACCTATCCCTATATTACAGATTATAACCCTTTTCATCGGAATTAAGTACGGATAGTATAGTTACTGGTGTCGGTTTTAGCATTTTGTTATCTGGGCTTTAAAACAACGCTATTAAAATATGTCTTTTGTCAATAATGGTGAAAGAGTAAAGTATGTTAAAAACCTAAAAGGTTAGACGACTTTGGTCCGTCGACCCCCAGATCATATGGAAGCTCCGTCACTACTATTTTAGGATACATTCTGATTTTCATTCTTTTATGTATTTAACGTCATACGAACTAATGAAATATGCAGATTTGTGATGTCAAGGTAGCACAGACAATATATGTATGGTTCTTTTGTGTTGAAACTCAAGTTCTTTTCGAAGATAGTTGTAACTAAAAATGTGCTGGGTGCTTTATTCTGAAAGCTTACATTGAGGCCGTGAAAACCACCAGTATCGCTTACCAAATTGTTAGCTATTTGAAGAATCATTAAGGGATGGCCTTTGAAAAGTGTTTTCCTAGCATGTCTCCAAACCCTTAAAGACTAATGTGTTTTGAAAGGACCCAAGTACCCTACCAACTTAGTATTGTCGCGCAACAAAGACATAACATATTTATGGTCAGATCCTGAAAATTGTTTCCCGGCACCATGCAAGCTTTTCACTGCGTGGAATTTGTCTTCTTAACATACAACCATTTTAAGTTTACATGTTTGCATTCTTATCGTCGTAATTCCATTTAACCACGTGTCTTTCCTTCGGTATCATCTTTGGCCTTTTATGGTTGATACTGTTAAAGAACAATATCTACAATACACCCAACAATGAACACATTTTGTTGTAAACAACTATAAACCAACCTATGGCGAATGCTGCTGAATATAGTATTGATTGTTTTAAAGACTTGGAAGGCAACATTCTTGTCCCCCAGTTAAAAGAAGGGTTGGGGATCACATCAAGCTTTGATATGCAACAGGGGTACTTCGTCTAAGAATTCTGGTGAAGTTTGCATTGTAATCCGATGTGTCTTTCTAAAGATATGAGAAAGCGAAATAATTGTCACATTTTCAACAAAAAAAAAACTTTACATCATATCCTCACAATTGATGTGATTGCATGAGGATTTTAAAAAATATGCATCCCTTCCTATCCTAATTTACTTCAAGGTAAACATAACAGTCTGAAAAACGAAAACAAAGCATGTTATGTCAATGTAAGGAAGTGGTGTAATCTCGGGTGTGGAAGTGACATAACTCCTGCTGCCCTCAAACTCACTTTAGTACACAAATCAAGTAATTTTATTTACCAATATCTCGAGTAACAAATATCCGATTTCAATGGGAGTTTCACCGCACTGTTAAGATTTGCTTTGTCGCTCACCCATAAGAAAATTAAATTTTGGCTAAAACTTCCCATTTAGTGCAAGATTAGGAAAGACTTTCAATGTCGTTCAAGTAAGTAACATGGGTTTTACGGCTCAGATTCTAACCAATTGGTTTAACCCTCTACCGTTGTTTGGGTCCTTTTAAACCCATACGGAGAGCGCGGCTGTCACCCATCTTTACTGTTTCACGTGGAGCTCGAAACTGCGAGTAGCTACCCGAAAATTCGGCCACAACAACGAGAGAAAATAGGTTTAGGGCAAGGGATCAATAGCCTACGGAAGCTGATGCGGGGCGTGCTACGTCCGTTTTTCCGCCCACTCCCGAGGGGCGCAAATATGCCCCGATTGGAGCACAACGGTAAAGGGATAAGTCGGGCTGGGTCAATAACGTTCAAAGAATTTCTACCATGCATAGGTGCATAGGAAATATTCTCCGTAGGCAAGTTTCTTCCTTATGTCATGTTTCAGTTGGTAACATAATGTAATTATGGAGCATCTTTCAACTGTGATGATCTATCAAATATGTCGTTACCTTAAAAACGTCTACTTTAGCAGTCACTCCATCTTCGTTGAATTCCTCTGTCTCTCCAAAGCCGCCCTTGTTGAACTGTTACATAAGGGATGGTTCGCACTTTGGTAACTAGTAGGGATATCACGAACACATACACTGTTAAAAATTTCTGTAAATTTACAGACTTTTTTTAACTTAAACTTTTTGTATTTTATTTTTAATAGAGATTTTCTGTATCTTTACAGACACTTTGTATTGCTACAATAAAAAAAAGGGTTGTTTAACATGCATTTTCTGTTTATTTGAAAAACCATTTCTGTCTGCTTTTTTAACCAAATTTTACTGCTTTGAAAAACTTTTTCTGTAAATTTACAAAAATTTTAACAGTATTTTGTATTTTTCTGCTTTCACATAAATATACTGTCATTTAACAAACATTCATTTTGTTTTTAAACTGAAAAAGAAACAAAAATAAGCCCAAACAAACAAATAAGAAATAGCCAGAAAATTTTCAATATATAACATGCATCGTTCTGCGAAGTTTCAGTTTAAAAAAAAAAAAATTTCTGGCAAATTTATGGCCCTATTTGAAAATTAACTTACATTTATTATAAAGGCATACTAAGTTATTACGTTCTTAGTTATAAATATCATACAACTGGTGTTTTGTCACATATTTTTAAGTAAAAAGAAATTGTAAGGCCCTAATTTCAGAGCACTGACAATTGGTATACTGATGTTAATTCATCGCCACAGGCGCTCATGCACTTGATCGGAGCAAATTAAAAACGTTTCACAAATTTACTTGAAAGAGTCTGTAAATTTACCACTTTATGACGTAGATCTCATTTTGCATAAATGGGTGGAGCTTATTTTGTAGGCATTTTCCTAACAAAAGGATTGCTGTTGCTTTGAATAATATCTTCTTTGGCGTTTTTTAATTAGGAAGTGATAAACTTATTGTTTACCTTGTCTGGAAATGTTTGCAACCAATGTATTTGCATTCTTTGTCATATTTACTTTAAAAACAATTATTATATTGTACAAAAAATGTGACTTTCCAATTACAAAGTTCCTAGAGATAGCAGTCTACTTGACAACAATATGACAACAAAGCATCCTCAATGTGTTTTGATTGAAAACAACTTCGTAACGACACATTACGTTGATAAGCAAATACCTGATCTACGTAATGGTGAAGTGTATGTTACGTAATAACATATGAAAGGTAAAAAAGCGATATTATAATAAATATTAAAACGTCGGGAATGAAAACAGTAGGCTGTAAATTCACATAAAATTAAGGTAAACAAAACAGAATAATTCTGTAATTCGATTTTACAGTAGACTTTTGTAAACTAATTTACATGCAATAACTGTAAAGAAAAAACAAACCCTTAATGTTTTTTCATGATTACAGTCTGGCTGTAAAAAAAACATTATTTGGTTGGAAAAAAATTTGCCATAAAAATTATGTAAATTTACAGAGAAATTTTTTAACAGTGTACCCCTTTACCTTACCCATTTTCACACTGATAAGTGTGTTATTATCCTAAATCACCTTCCACAGTGGAATATGTTAATAGTGTGGAGCCAAAATCAAATCAAGGACCAGATTTGTCACAAGGTGATAGTACCTTCCATTACCTACCTATTCTGTTTGACAAGTAAACCCATTCATGTTAGACTGATATGAGCCCGGTCAGTTTGTCACCTACCGATGTGAGCCTTTTAAATAGTTTATTGTTTTTATCAAGACAAGGAAGTTTTTGTTTGAATATAAGAGCTCCCGGTCCAGGCTCTCCACACTTAGGTTGGCGCTACAAGTATTTTGTCAACGAAAATGTTGATTTTGCCTTGGTCGCTGGTCCTGGAAAAAGAAGGGAGCTCATGTCCTTCCTTTCCCCTTTCAAACCATTCTTTTCAGAATGAAGGGGTTTTGTCTCTCAAAGTCTAAACGTTTCTGGAAATACATTGTTTGAAGATTGATCGTTCCAGCTCCTAATGAGAGATGTGTTTTAGTTAATCCTCACGTCAAGTAATCATCGACATGTTTTTCGGAATTTAGTCATTAAAGTAGAGTTATGGGACTGTAGTTTCAAAAAATCCCCAACCAAACCTACCACAGAAATAGAGCCATCCAGAAATCGGGTTCTGAAATTATTAAACGAAAAAATACAACTTAAAATTGTGCTACACTCCTAAATGGTCTTGCAAATATTTTTGTGGACCTGCAGAAGTCCAGAACAATAGTGGCCATTACTTTTGTAACGACCGTTGTTTAAAATTTTTACCTAATTGTTGATTCTTAAGGTTTGACCAGTTAAATAATCCACAAAATAATCACTACCTAACCCCAAAATTGGAAAACGCATACCTTCATTTAGTAAAGTTTAGTGGTTTGATAATAATTGAGCAAACGTTTAAGTTAAATTGGTAGCTTTATGCTCCGTCAAAGATAAATTTATTGAATTTAGCGATCCATTTCTTTCTCTGTCCTGATATACTGTGGGAAATAATCTAGATGTGGACCATAAAATTTTCAGACTCTCCGAGAATAAGAACCAAGAAAACTTGAAGATTGTTGAGTTTTATATGAGCATCTGACATTGATAGTAGTATTCAATGCTTGTATCGAACTTGAGATCAAAACGGTTGGGATAAATTAGATGCTCCCACAGTAAGCAAAAAGTCCAATAATCTAGGCTGGCCTAGTCAATGCGCTAACCAATCTTAAAAAGTTACTCATTACATTATCCTAAAATACTGTCCAGAGGAACTAATGAGTTTGATCACGGCTAACTGGCAGCATCTTGTTCCTTTTTTATTATATATTCGATATAAACATTAAAAAAGGGTAGAACTTAACACCTTGTAATCCTATTTACATAAATATCCAAGCTCACTCCTCGCGGTAAGTTGAGACTCCAGATCATCGAGTTTTATGAGCTATCTGTGGCATAACACAAGTGTTACGTACGTCTGCACATACGTATGTAGGCTATGTTCATGTGTCCATGGTGTTCAATACTGAAATCTCATTTATGGAAAGCGGGCCGTTAAATTCTATGAAACTACCTAACTAACTAACAAACTAACTGACTGACTGACTGACTGACTGACTGACTGACTGACTGACTGACTGACTGACTGACTGACTGACTGACTGACTGACTGACTGACTGACTGACTGACTGACTGGCTGGCTGGCTGGCTGGCTGGCTGGCTGGCTGGCTGGCTGGCTTACCCATTTACGTATGCGGAGCGCTCAATCTTTTGGCAAGAAAATCTAAACTAAAACGGTATACCAATAACTGGTCGATTACTTGTTATGATCTTTTTTTCACTTCTTTGTAACTTGGTTTAACAAGTGCCCAATGGTCATTTACACCACACGAAATCATCCAGTCCAGTCTAATATAGCCCTTCTTTGCATCAAACATTTCTCTACTCAGAACTTCCCAAGGTCCTGCACTTTTCCAGCCCTAAATAAAAGCCCTTTTTTACACCAGTGAATCTGATATCATTAGTAAAAGGTCATAATGAATCAGCAGGGTTTAATCTTTGTGGGATTAAATTCTTCAGTGGTTGCTTTGTATGATTTGAAAAGATTAAAATTGACAGGCATTTTTTGCTAACCCAACTTTGTTTTTGTACAGAAACCAATTATAAAATGAAGGTTCTGTTAGATTGAGTGACGGGAAAGGGCACTTAACTATGGTGAGAAAAGCATTTAACATTCCTTTCTTAAAAGTTGTTACCCTGTCACTGCTTTGGATTAAAACCTACTACTCACACAGTGAGAGAAAATTGCTCACATCATCTAATACGCTCTGAAAACACAGATTGTTGTTTCTGTGTGTAAAAATTTAGCTTTTAGGTAAAAGTGCATATGTTGAAAAATTGGAGATAAAGAAAGTTACCCAACTTTGAGCTATAGTGTGTTTATTATCAATGGAAACTTTTTTGCTGTACCTATTCAGGGATTAGACGGTGTCGGAGCGCGACGGGAGCGGTAAGCCCTTCCTCTAACCGCGCAAGGTTTAGGGAATCGCCAAAGGCCCCTGATGGGGTCAAGGTGCAACGTCTCGGTTCAGGGGACGAACCTCCGGAAGCCCTTGGGATATGGAGCTAATGTGAGTCCATTTTGCACTGATCTTGCTGGTGAGTGCCTGGTGACGGTCGGGGACGGAGATCCCTGAAGTTCCGGGGATTTGAAATTAATTTGATAATCACTAGAAACCATGATATGTGTAAATTGCCCTGAACTCTTTTAACAGAGACCTGGAAAAATTTCGACTTTACTTAGTTTCCAAGTTGCACATACTTAAGTCTATCCTGCACTCTACTTGTATATAAGTATAAGCGCATCATGACAGGGGCTGTTTGGTGCTTTTGAAGGAAGACATTCACGTTCTAGCGGATTACTGACTCTGTCAGCCTTCGTACATATTAAAGATCAGAGCACACATAGTTCACCAAACGTGGTACTTGCATTAACGCAATGTAATACTATGTTCTTCATTATTTTCTTATGCAAAATGCTTTCAAGTTTCAATATGTTTCCTCCTCTTTATGCTCAAAAGAATCAAAAGAAACATTATCGCATTGGTCTACGAGGTTCTGGGCAAGTTGACATATCGTTCGTGATACAAAAGTAAACTTAAGATTTTTTTTTTTATAGTTCCCATCTTTGAGTAGCAGAAATCGGGTGACTCAATGAACTTGTCCGCTCAGCGGACGTGTATTACTCCTGCACCTTACGCTACTTGAGTGCACACCTTATAGAAGAACGCGACCATCGCTTGTGTTTAGTGACTGTAGGCAACCATTAGTGGGGTCCACTAGCCCTAAATCGTCTCCACTTATTGTCTACATGAATTTCAAACCCCCATATATATATATATAAATATATATATATATATATATATATATATATATATATATATATATATATATATACATATATATATATATACACAGATATATATATACACAGATATATATATACACAGATATATATATACACAGATATATATATACACAGATATATATATACACAAATATATATATTCACAAATATATATATTCACAAATATATATATAAATATATATAGTGAAATTGAACGTATCAGTATACGACTCGGCTTGTATCCATCCATGATACAGAAAAGCAAGGAAGATTACCAATGGAAGGTTAAAAGGTTATAGACCCTAGTTATAGCCGACTTAAATCAGACTGTTACTTGCTCTTTGGATTCGTCTGAAGTAACCCATATTAAAGAGCGTTTTTGCGTTGTTTCTTTGCGACTCACTAGGGTGGGTTCCCTGGAATATCCAAAGCGTTTGCATATCTTCACCTGCATTTAGCCAGTGAGCCCCAACTGGAAAAAGGACGGGTTCGACTTAAACCAATAGGTTAATAACGGGGTCGTAAATCACCATCTCATTAACTTAATTAACTATCTATCACTCCTATTTAGCTAATATGTTGGCGAGAGTATGCGAATTGTGAATTTGGGGGGTTAGGGATTTCGTTCATTTATTGTTTAGGGAAAGTGTTCGAGAGTAGATGTTTATTTTGTAACACAAGTAGAACTGAAAGTTTGAATCAACGATAAAAAAAAAAAAAAATAACGATAAGTGCCTTGCAATTTTGATCACTCTTCTGAAAATCTGGGGGTGATTTAGTAGGCCAATCTCTCTTGACAAAAAGTGGTGGATATTTCCTCCTCATCCCCGAGATTTCCGCCTAGGTTCCAATTACTGTGATTTATTGAGTGCTTATTCTTCTCATACTGATACTGATTGATTTCCCATTTTTTGAACTATCGTTTACTCCATTTTAGAGTTATCTCATTGGAAGACAGGGGAAGGCATTAATTTTTTCAAATTGAATTAAATGTTTCTCTTTAAGCACAGTTCTGGTATGGTTATTTTGTTTGCTTTTAACGCTAATACGATTTCTTAACTTCATCTTCTATTTGGTGGGTATGAGTATAACTGCCTCATCCTTTTCGCTTACTTAAACATCTCACAAATACAAGTACTATTTCTATTACAGGTCATTTTTTGGGCTAAATCGTGATTGCAAACGTTTCGATTGGTTTATCGAATTGTTGGCACAAATGGAACTTAAACAAGACCGAAAATATTTTAAAGATTACTTGATATGAAAATGTTCATGACCAGTCAGCTCTGTAAAAGCGACATGCGAGGTATTGCTCTTCAAATGGTATTGCACAAGTCATGCACAAGACCACCAAAGGAGATGTGCTGACGGGCCTCAAGACCCGCTTGCAAGTCGGATCTCTCAACTGGGAAAAGGTGAATGAATACTGAATGTAACCGAGCAAACACTATGTCAAAACGGAAGTAAATTTTAGTATTACATCAGATATCAACATGGCAGCATGGGGTTTAAAATTGCGTTCGTTCAAATGAAAAATAGATAGATGGGAATTCTGATATCAATTGTCAGTCAAATGCATATATTGGCACTTTTGTCGCACTTGAGGCAATGATTTACAGTCTGATAAAAAAAAACAGAAAACGAAGTCATCAGACCTTGTAATTTTTCAGCTTTGACGCAATGCCTACTAAACCAAGAAATATTTACATCCAAAATTTGTGTTCTTGGTTCCATGTTCATAAGAGTTCGTTCCTGCTAACACTTTATTGCTGGTTATTTGGACAAACAGACATACGCCAATAAATAATCTCTTTCTTCGGTCCACCATTACTAAAGGTACATGTGGTTGCCAACTTAAGAATCGTTCTTTCCAAACCGATACAGATGGAAACTCATGTTATCTCCATTTTCATTATGATTAATAACTAATTTGTGAACCGAATGGAATCAAATTTAAGGATTTCTTATTCAGTGTCCCTTTGAAGAGAGATTTTTGGAGGGCATGCTTTCTGTTTCCAGACCATCTTACACCTTCTTATTTTTCCGCTTTAGATTTTTGCTAATATTAACAAGAACAGACGAGGCTGTGTGTAGCTTTTCTTTTGTGGCCCACCTAGACTCGCGGAGACCCTTCACAAACTTTGCAAGGAGTTTAACTTTGTGTATCACACAGAAACGTTCTAGATTTGAATTAAGAAAGTCTGATAAGCCTGTACCAGATAAACATTGAGGGTTCCTGTACAGAACAGGTTGTTTGTTCCAAATATGTTGTTGGACTATGAACTAAAATTGTGGTGTCGGTATACATTCGAGATTGTAAAATATCCGACGGAATCTTTTTAGGACAGTCACTACACTTACAGTGTAGGCCTAACCATACCAGTGAAAAGTGGGAATGTTTTCAATTGCAGGACAATTATTCTTAGCTACAAAGAAAGTCAAGTGTGTTTCTCAGCCCTTGCAAGTTTTATTATTTGTAGGGGCATATTTGACCTGCATTATCTAAGGAAGCGGTAGCCAGTCATCCTACTGCGGCATTACGTTATTATTTTGACGGATTGGTTTATTGCTGTTATTATCGGTAAAAGGGTAATTGGTAAAATAGTTGTGCTTCTTACATAAACGTTTGTAAAAATTGTTTTGATTTATTGATCTTCTGCAATTCAGAAAGCATTTATACTTTATAAATGATAAATCCTTCCGCGTTGATGTAACAAACTAGTCTTTTCAATTCTATAACCAACCCTTTAGTATCCGATTATTTAAATGGAGTTTCAATTAAAGGGATTAATATCTCAGCGATGACAAATGATGTGACGTGATACATACCGTTTATTTTTCAAACTCTATTACATATTTTATTTTTCACAATTCTTTCAAGGATGCACTCAGGTTGCTTAGCCAGGCCGTGAAACTTACCTTGTTCTAAATAGTCAGAAACCGTTTTTATTTCTTCACAGATGCCAAATTTGTACAATACAGCAGTGATTAGGTTCCAAAACTTTCTCCGCCCAGTAATACATTTTGAGTCAGTTTCTAACAAATTCACACAACGTCAGTTCCCTAGAAGTTTAAATCTAGATCTGGCAAAAACTTAAACAATGATGGCTACGCATATCACAAATTCGTGAAAGGTGAGAATCAAAATAAAATTTTATAAGTGGAACTTCTCGAAGAAGAAGTAATACAAAAGTAGTTTTCTTCCACGTAAGGTCAAATAAAGGAAACTTTTAGTAGTACCCGTGATTTAGATCAAAGAGGGACGTGTCTTAGAGGATAAAAAGTCCACCCGATCATTTAAGTTATTTTAGAAGGTAGATAGCAAATTGTGGAAAACTTGACCAGCTTGAAATAAAAATTAAAAGGCGCTTTGATTCAAGCTGCAATTGCGAGTAAAAAAATCCTAAAATTATCATCTGTGTCTGCGTAATCAGGCATTGAAAAACATCACCCAACCTTTTTGCAAAACTTAATTTCGCCGGTAAAATATTCTTCCTTTTGGGGAAAAATGCTGTCCACAGTATAAAATGACACTGAGGAATATTTTTTCATAGGCTGCCATCTGTCGTGAAGTCTAATTAAGTTTGGTTTTATTTTCTTTTTCTGATCTGTCTAATTAATGTTACATAACATGTTTATATTACCTTTTAACCATCAGAATTGCAATAACACACTTTGATACTTTTGCGTTATCAAATTTGATCTTTTGCTTGTGATATTCAGGCATGGGGCTATCTGAAGTAGCAAACTGAATTATGATTATGAACGACAGTTCTTTTATCCAAAGCTAAAACATTACAGTCCTAAATACAGACATATTATCACGAATTTTACCACAACCACCTTTCACCATAGTTTAACACCAGGTATTTTACTAAGAAGGACCGAAAACTATCTGTGCTAAAAAATGATTTTTACAAAATCATCATTCTATCATCCAGGTGGGATGTGATACCTTTTCAAATGTCTTTGGTTCAAATTTGATGAGTTCAGAAATGAACTTCAATCATAAAAATATTTGTGTCAACCTCTTGTGCCTTCAAGGTCAGTACTACATTTTAGCTCCCCTAATCACTCTGAAAACTAGTAACTGGAGGAAACGACTGGACTGTTTCCGACGTTTCATGGAAATTCGTTTGAAGAAAGAGCAAAATAAATGTCCGTGGAAACAACTTCTCATCACTTCTCATGTACCCCCTACGGAGTCACTGATCCCTCATCCAAGCTTTTATTTGCGTACACATTTTCAGTTAATTGGTTGAAGTTTATCATCAATGCAGAATAGCCTTATTCTCATATACTATATTCAGTTTCATACCAATGGAAAAAAGATAACATACATGTTAACATTCATAACATATCAAGAATAATAAAGTGGTGAAGAGTATATGCATCATGTGCAGCACTTCTGTTACCTTGTAAAAAATCTGTATTTAACAGATTGTTTTCCGGCAGATTTTCCGGGAAATTTCTTACAAAAAAACCTAGGTAAAATTAACAGTATGCAAGTGTCTTTTTTAAAAAAAAATTATGGCAGCAGAGTTTCCAGATAATTCTGTAATTTTACATGACAAATAAATTACGTAAAGGGTAAAACTGTAATCCATAACATTTACAGTTTTGGTCTGTAAAATTTTGAATTATATTTTACTGGTGGTTTAGATGCTGTGAACAAGCGTAAATGAGCCCGGATTAATCAATGTTTTAAGCAGGGCCCTGTTCTTTTGACAATATCCTACTGTTCTTTTCCCTCTTGCGTGCTTGAAAATGATTTTTAAGTACATAGGCACAGGCACCGTGAAACAAAAAGTCCAAACCGAACTTGATCAAAACATAACTGATAACTTACCCCACGCAGCCAGCGGAACGAAGTCGAAAATTTGCAGATTAAATCTTGAGCAGTCCCTGTGTTCAATGTACGGACATTGAGCTGTGCTATGTACCACGTCTATGATACGTTGTTTTTTATGAAAAATGTTACTACAAATTTGTTCCAGATATAAAGTCCATACATGTTAAGATTCTTTATCGATTTTGACCAAAAAGGGTCTTTCGTTACAGATCTGATAAGTTCAAAACTGTTGCAAGGGTCAATATACAATTTTTATTCCAAGTTTTGGCCACATCCACTTAACTTACCTTTCCTATAAAAGACATTTCAGTCTTTACTTATTTAGAGATTACATTACACAATGCTTTATTGTAATACTTCTGATCAGCTTTAACTGCTGCAAAATGTTTAAAATGTTATCTCCACACAAATTAGTTCTGCTTTTACTTTGCATATGAAAAACACATTTTTCACAAAACTGTGCTGGAAATATGTTAAATCTCTGTTAAATTTACAGAGAAGTGTCCTAAATATGAAATACAGATACAGTCTTCAAAATTTTACAGATATTTTTTGAAAATTTTCAGTGGGTATGGGAATATAAACTTTTCCTTAAACCACTTGACATACATAAAACGTCTGTAAAAATCATAAAATATTATACATGATATATGATAGAATCTTGAAAATCCATCAGAATTTAGCTGTTAATTTTACAAAGATTTCTAACGGAGCAGCAAGTGCAAAAGTTTTTCTCATTCACATTCCTTGTGCTCCTTGTACGAATTGAGCTCTGTTCTCCACCTCTCCATATCTTTTTTCCAGATGCTGTAATCTTCCCGCCACTGCAGTTCAGCCTCGTCTATCGATACTAAAAGCAAACACAAAAATATAGTAAACTCATGTTATGGTCCACAATGTAATGTTATTAAAACGCAGGGTTTCATTTAACATGATACCATTTTTCAAACATCTACAAATTAGGTAAACGAATCAAAAAGTGGATTTGACCCTTACACACCAAGAACATATGTTTCTTTTTGAAACATGAAGTCATGTTCTGCAAGCATGTTTGTCACAACACTACACAAAAAATAATTCATGGGAATCCAAATGCTAACTCGACAATTTTCTTCATGCACTGGATATAAGGAATTTAACATGTTGAAAATTAGCGAAAACCAGTGGATATATTTTCATGGACATTTATCCGTGAACATTATGAATGTTCACGGCTCTGTTGAGGTCCCTCTCAAACAATCATTGACTCCTTCATGGAAGCTCGGATAGCCAGGACTAGCTTCTCAGCCATGTAGAACAGGAAGCCCAGTGGAGACGGACAATTTTTCGTCACAACAGGTTTCATTATGATTTATTCTTCTTACATTGAATTATTTCACTTTCATTTTAGTATGATTTTTTCTTCTTGCATTGAATAATTTCACTTTCATTTCAGTATGATTAATTATTTTTACATTGAAATATTAAAATTCAACTTCAGTGTGAGTTATTCCTCTTACGTTGAATTATTTCACTTTTATTTAGTATGGTTTATTCCTCTTACATTGAATTATCTCAATTTTTTTCAGTATGATTTATTCTTCTAGCATTGGATTATTTCATTTTCATTTCAGTGTGATTAATTGTTCTTACATTGAATAATTTCTCTTTCATTTCAGTATGATTTATTCTTCTAACATTGAATTATTTCAATTTTATTTCAGTATGGTTTATTCTTCTTATATTAAATTGTTTCACACTCATAAAGTATGATTTATTTTTCTTACATAAAATTATTTCAATTTCATTTCGGTAGCATTTTTTCTTTTTACATTGAATTATTTCACTTTCATTTCACTATGATTTATTCTCCTTACACTGAATTATTTCACTTTCATTTCAGTATGATTTATTCTTCTTACATTGAATTATTTAACTTTCTTTTTTGTACGATTTATTCTTACATTGAATTATTTCACTTTCATTCTAGTATGATTTCTCCTTCCTTCATTGAGTTATTTTACTTTCATTTCAGTATGATTTCTTCTTCTTTCATTGAATTATTTTCACTTTCATTGTCTCATGATCAGTCCTTTGTGTTCATGATCTGCGTGCTAAACGAACGCAATCATTATTGATCTTCTTGCGCGTGTTATTATGTCAGCCATTGCCAGAGAACCCAATCATCAGTAAGCTGATGGTCTCTACAGATATGTTCCCATTATGTTACATGCGTTCGAAGCGTGTGCATCTTTAGCAAAGCAAGGTCCCTTAAAAGAACCAATCGGAAGTGCGCGCATACGTAGGGGTGCAGAACTCACGAGCGCGTGTACCGTCAAAGTGTGGATGGCTAGGTTGGCAAACTAAATGTGCGACCCCACGCGATGGTTTCTAGTTGTTTCTGCATTTCAATGTAACTGCCCGTGTGTTCTATAACCGGTCAGTGTTTAACCTAGCAGAATATATGATCCTCAATAACCAGTCGGTAGAGATGGTAGATCATTTTCTATACATCACATGTATGAAAATGAGAAACTATTAAAATGGTCATTCCTGCGCTCAAGCACGAAATTGGCTAATATTTTTTTGTCATGGTGCTTTCTGTGATAATGATTGCATTGCTAGTGTTGATCCGACCTTCCATGAAACCGTAATACTACCTTTCTTCTTTTTTTATGTCTTCCGGCAACAAAAATATAATTTCTACGCTTACTCAGTGTTAATCTTAAGTCTTCTAGGAAATTTCCCCAGAATGCACATTCATTAGCCTTTACTCCTCTTCCAACAGGCATGTCCAAAGATAGTTCCTTGTAATACAATTCAGGAATAGAGAAGCGCGGCCATTCCATTTCACCTGTAGATGGACGACCGGTAATGGAGGTTTTACTTGGATCTCTGTCAGAGGAAGTGTGTTGAAAGAAACATAAATCTTGAATACATAAGCAAACGCGTTCGCTTAAGTTCATTTTCTAGGTATGGGATGATTGCAAAGTTTTAGCTAAGTTTAGAGGTGAGTGACTTCCATATACATACCAAAGTTCTCACAAAGTAAACCACCTTGTCAAGTATGAGCTTGTTGTCTACTTCAAGTTCAATACTGCCATACCAATAGTAAACACGAAAACAATAAAGGCGGCCATCCATTTTGAAACGAAGTGTTGTAATTCTATTCTTGTTTGCTGTCCTGATAGACTAAAGTAGGAACCCCCTGCAAATGACTTTTCCTTGTACATGGCGATGTTTGATTTATTACTATCATCACCATCACCATCACCATCAACCACCCACCGTCGCCGTCGCCGTCGCAGTCGCCGTCGTCGTCGTCGTCATCATCATCATCATTATTATTATTATTAAATTGTTATTATTAAAAAAATCTTTGTTATTGCAGAAATGAAGCACACGGAAATTGGAGGGTCGTTTGCAGAATTGTCATACAATGCAACGCAACCGATTCGGAAACCAACTTACAATTGCTCTTAGACGTTAGGTTACATATGAATATTGCCCAAACATATGTTTATGATGTATTTTAAACCAATTATTAATTCAAATTACGTAAATAGTTCTTATGCTGTGTGCCATGTTAATGTTAAATGGCTCGTCTTGTAAAACTGAAGTCATTTATAACAAACTTAAAACCTACCCAGTCTTTGCAAAATTAGCCCACATTTTCATCATATTCCGTGATAGCCGTCTCTCTTCTTGCGTCCAGTAGTGAAGGTCCTTTATATCTGTGTTAAAGTCCCACCCAAACACAAACGGAACTTCCTCAACATGCCCTGCTAAAAACCAACCTGTGCCTTGATCACCTCTTTCATAATACGATCTGAAAGAAAATAAAAACACATCACCCAAAATAGCAAGACACCAGCACAGTTATGATTTGATATTTTGCATGAGGAATAACCTCTGACTTTCATGCTTACTAAACTTTCTTCATTACACAGAAAATAGGACGACATAGTTTTAAAACGACTCATTCATTGTTTGCAAATGCCATCACGTACGGGTGTCAAAAGAGTTGAAAAAGGTGCCTTATACTGTCTTCACAATGAAAGTTCGAATCCAATCAGCCTTTTTTGCAGGTAATCGTTAACACGCACAACATCTAACATACACGGATATGTTCCTGCGCATGCTCTGTGCCAACCAATGCCAACTAGTGACCCAATCGAGGTCACCTTAAAAAATTCGCAACAAAAGCAGTCCACAAAAGACTTTTATAACAAACGTTCAGGTAAAAACTTGAGGACTAGATTTAATAAAAAACGTACACTTAACAACATCTTCATTAAGGGTGTTGGTAGAGAAGGAGATGCAAACCAATAAATGTTTTCCGCCATTATGTGCTTGAAGGCAATTTATATCTCTTGAAGTGCCAATTTTTGATTGACAGGTGTCTTTGTTGCTATTATTAAATTTCTTGTGACTAAGCCATGGAGATCCATTCCATTTTTGGCAAGTAATCCCTCAAAAAAGGTTATCGTCTGCAAATATTGTGAGTTCGGGATTTTATCTGCCAATTACGAAGTTCGTAATGAGATCTTTTCTTTAAGAAAGACAACTGTAAACAAACATTTAATCAATATGTTTTTCTTGTTCCACGTTCGTCATTGAACGAGAGCATTGTTTAAGTTCATACATTTCCCTCAGAATCAAACATACTTTTCTTCATAGTTAGAGACAAAACTGTCCACGTAATTTGCAGAGAAATAAATTGTTTTTGACCGCACGGTCACCAAGAAACGCTTTTATAGTGAGATAATTACTTGGAAATGTTTCCAAACGCGCGACGTTTGCCTTCTTTCACTCTTTTCCCTATTTTTCCCAAAACATACTTAGCAGAGCATATGTCTTGTGACTAAGCCATGGAGATCCATTTCATTTTTGGCAAGTAATCCCTCAAAAAAGGTTATCGTCTGCAAATATTGTGAGTTCGGGATTTTATCTGCCAATTACGAAGTTCGTAATAAGATCTTTTCTTTAAGAAAGACAACTGTAAACAAACATTTAATCAATATGTTTTTCTTGTTCCACGTTCGTCATTGAACGAGAGCATTGTTTAAGTTCATACATTTTCCTCAGAATCAAACATACTTTTCTTCATAGTTAGAGACAAAACTGTTCACGTAATTTGCAGAGAAATAAATTGTTTTTGACCGCACGGTCACCAAGAAACGCTTTTATAGTGAGATAATTACTTGGAAATGTTTCCAAACGCGCAACGTTTGCCTTCTTTCACTCTTTTCCCTATTTTTCCCAAAACATACTTAGCAGAGCATATGTCTTGTGACTAAGCCATGGAGATCCATTTCATTTTTGGCAAGTAATCCCTCAAAAAAGGTTATCGTCTGCAAATATTGTGAGTTCGGGATTTTATCTGCCAATTACGAAGTTCGTAATGAGATCTTTTCTTTAAGAAAGACAACTGTAAACAAACATTTAATCAATATGTTTTTCTTGTTCCACGTTCGTCATTGAACGAGAGCATTGTTTAAGTTCATACATTTTCCTCAGAATCAAACATACTTTTCTTCATAGTTAGAGACAAAACTGTTCACGTAATTTGCAGAGAAATAAATTGTTTTTGACCGCACGGTCACCAAGAAACGCTTTTATAGTGAGATAATTACTTGGAAATGTTTCCAAACGCGCAACGTTTGCCTTCTTTCACTCTTTTCCCTATTTTTCCCAAAACATACTTAGCAGAGCATATGTCCAAGCAATTGATGGAAATAATATTTAAGTTAATTAGCAGTTTCATATCTCAAGGGCAAATCTTTACAAAACCTCGAAAAAGATTATCTGATACTGGAGTTCATAGTTAGCAAAATGGTCCACGTTGTCATCAAGAAAAGACTTTGCGAAGGGCGGTTTGCCTGTTCATGTAGTAAAAAGCGTCACCAGACGAGGTATTCCTTTTACCCTTCCATCTTTTTCCGAATTCCGAAAACAAAGACCAGAACAAACTTTACTCCCAGCAAGTACATAAAATTATGCGCAATTCTTTAGCTTATTTCATTGTTAAAAGAACATTCGTAACTTTACGATCTTTTCTTACGACGTCAAAATACTCCTCCATGTGAGAGTATATGTAACTACGTAGTAGATCTCGACGCGCTTGCTTGATGAATGTGTACACACCTTGCATACCACAGTGCACACCGTGCAATGCGTTCAGCACTAAGCCACGTGCATTTAGCATAACTGTCCTCCAGCATGGCGGATGCGTGACGTAATTGCAAAGCCTTTTTAAGCTTCATAGACATTATTCAAATTGAATGCATGGGGTTTTTTACGATCCATATATCTTTGTGAAAAATAGACCGATATCTTCCTGAGTTTATACTTTTTTTCATGACAATTAGAGAAGTTGTAGTAACTGTTGATGTTTTTGACTTTGGCCCTTGTGAAATGTTAAAAGTCTAGGATATTGTTCTGTAACAACGTTGTAACTGATCTGTAGTTTAGTAAAATGAGCATTATTTTTTCAAGAAAGGTTATTTTGAAGAAAATAAATTCCTTCGTCTATACCTTGCTTGAAACGTAGCTCTTGCATAATACCTCTCCCACTCTCATCTACTTCTATTATACTCACTCATCCTTTTACTTACGTAGAAGGAATGTGCGTGAAAAAGTACTGAAAGACTGGTTCTCCTGAGAAAAATTGGGCCCTGATAATGTCCAGAGCTGCACAGCTGAAAGTGAGGTCACCGTAAAGGGGAATGAAGTCCAGAAAGTAATCTGCCCTTGCGTTGTCTGCCTTGGACCAGTCGATATACTGTTGTTTTACAGCATTCTCTAAAAGCTCACTCGTAAACTCACCTGTCTGGCCGATTGCAAAGTTTGTTAACTGAAACGAAGCATACAAGTTCCATGATCAAATGGATATTTGACCTCTCTCTAGACAGCTAGTTTTTGGCTACCTTCTTGTAAAGCTTCAAAAAAATTTTACAGCTCGATATACGGCATCTTCATATGCTATTTCATGGGAAACAAACTGACTCCATGTCGTTACTTTGTTAGAAACCTAAATGACCAAAACAGCACTTCCTGACTGTGCTAAGCTGCTTGTAAACAACCTTAAAATGTGTACGGTATGTCATGTGTGCAGTTTCTCATCAGTTCTTTTCTCCTCCTTGAAGCTTCACTGTACAAATATCGGGTGGGGGTTGAAAATACCATTAGACCCCGCTTTTTCTCTGAGGGACTGATATCCCCTGGCAGGCTCCATTTTTAGTTCTCCCTGCCTTATGTATGACAAAAGGTTACGGCAAAATTTTAAGTAACTCTTTTTGGGTTATTCTTGACATGAATCCCAAAGTAAACAGATACATTTCATGAAAATGGTAAGGATACATTGTCTTTAACGCTCTACTGCCAAGTTATGCGCTCCTGCTACAGACGGAGAGCGCGGCACCCACACGTCTGACTTTACTATTTCGCGCTGAGCTTGAAACTGCGAGTAGCTACCCGAAAATTCGGCCACGACAACGAGATAGACGATGGTTCAAGGTCGCAGGGTTTAGAGCCTATGGAAGCCGCTGCGGGGCGTGTTACGACCGCTTTTCCGCCGAACCCCGAGGCGCGCAAATATGCACCGATACGAGCCGGGCACGAGAGGGTTCATCTAAAGAATCTGCAAAACGGAGCCGTGCACACACGCAGAGGCAGCACCGCCAGCTTTGCAGTAAACATGCACCAAGAATCTTTGATTAATGCTCTACTGCCCAGTGTTGCACTCCTGCTACAGACGAGTAGCGCGGCACCCACACGTCTTTACTGTTTCAGGCGGAGCTTGAAACTGCGAGTAGCTACCCGAACATTCGTCCACGACAACTAGAGAGACAATAGTTCAAGATGGCAGGGTCAAGCACCTACGGAAGCCTCTGCGGGACGTGTTACGACCGCTTTTCCGCCGACCCCCGAGGCGCGCAAATATGCACCGATTGGAGCCAGGCACTAGAGGGTAATAATCAATTCTGAAACTGGAACTTGAAATAACTTCTGTCATAAGTGATTCATATAATATTTACAAATATGGTGTAACATTAAAATATGCAAATACCAACGCTTTTAATCTCTTACAAACTGACCAACATTTTTACATATCTAGGTCAAACTCACTGATCTACATACCTGGATGTAAGGTGGTGCCGTCGTGCAACGGCGCCTCTCTCCACACAGTTGGATAAGAAATTTGATATGATGGCTCCATGATATGACGTTTTTGAAATAAGGCCAAATATGTTAAGGAATGTACTCATTTTTAACAGAAAATAAGATACTTTCAAAATTGATCAAGATCATGTTATATTGAGCTCAAAACTTTCACTTAGTGCAGTTCGTGGGGGACTAAAGTTCAACTTGACTGAGGTCCCTTATGGGTAAGGCCCCCTGTAGAGAAACTTTTTTAAAGGTTAGATTTTGTTAGGAGGCGAGTTTTTCAGGAGTGATATTGTAACTGGGTGTCTTAATTTTTTACTTGGGAAACTGTGTAGAGGAGACTTCAACTGTGGGGGACTTGCTAGAGTGTCTTGTCAGTAAAAGCATGAACTTGAAGTACTCCCATCTAGCGCAAAGAGCAGCTACACTTTTGTTCCGGATTTGGCGCTATGTAAATTTAATGTATTATTTTTATTAGTGGTAGTACGACTAGTAACATTAAACCAGCACAATCGTCAATTTTCTAACTCTATCTAATTGCAATCTGTTGCTGCATAATTGAAACTAAAAGCAGTACATGATCTTGGCATTTCTGGCGTCTTCAATTTAGGTTGCATACAATGTATACCTTTCAGTCAGAAAATCAAGAAAACTAGTTGAGTTAAAATTTTGTCAGTTGTCACTTACTGCACATACGGCTGTAGGAATTAATGCCTCGGCTGATTGTTTTTGTCACCTGCAAATTGGCCACATGTTCAATTTGTCACTACACAGTTACGTGCACGCTTTTCAACCAGGTATGTAGATCAGTGGTCAAACTGCACTCCGATAAAAAGATTTTATATTTTGCAACATCATAATCACCTAGTACCCTCACATTTTGCAGCGAGCAACGGAAAGCAAAGGGAGAGGTTAAATAAAATAGGCAAGTGTAAGATCATACGGAAGCTTGCAATGGAAAAGATCAATATGGGATTTTAGTGTAATGCTTAATTTTTACAGGAAAATTGGAACCGTTCAAGAGAAATGCTTTATAACATCTGAAAAAAGGGATAACTAGGTAAAATAAGTTTCGGGAAGCAACAAGCTCGGACTTCCTCTATAGATGGACAGAGTATGTAACGCGTACATTGTATGCGTAGATTTTCGTCACCGCCTGAGGCAAAAAAGGTGCACCAAGATGGTCGCCGTGAAGCTATAATTTGTATTACTTGAAGAAGACTCTGAAATATTTTAATCAAAAGTCAAATTTAAATAGGAAACAATATCATATTCCGGCAAAACGTCTAGTGTTTTTACCTAATTTTACATTATTTCGAAAATATTTCAAGTTTCTTGCAAAAATCTGTTGCGTTTGAGCTATTTGAGCAAGCCCAAACCTTCACACATACAAAACCCATAGCCGACGGTCATCTTGACACGCCTATATTCACAGGTATGGTAGCGATAGTATATCACACAGTATGATCTGTCCATATATATAGGAAGTCCGTGGAAGCAAGGAATAGTACTTACGAAATCAAACCTTTCTCGACTAACGTAAGGTGGGTCTTCCCCGAACAAATAACCAGGATGGAAATATGGAAAGAGGAGGGTTCCCTCGTCTTTATTGAATCCAACGATTAAAGGACCGTGTTTAAAGTCACCTCGTTCGAGCATATCGTGTGGGGGCTCATCAAGGAACACACCATCCACGTTTGGTCTCCAAGAATGTCCACTCTAAAAATGAAAAATTGGATTTCACTGTGCGCTGACTATCACGTTGTGAGTCTTAAAGCTGCCCTTTGCATTGGTTCATGGAATTCAGCAAATTTTTTCAGTCCTTTTAAGTTTTCTTCACATATCAATGACAAATGGTCAAACTAATAGTTGGTTTGTGAGTGAGTAATTAACGGTTCAATTTTCAAAAGTTCTTGACCAGACAACAAAACCTTCATCAGTAAGTACACCTCAGTTTATCTTTTCCTTTAATTATTGGATGTGAAACTTGATTCATTAAGGTTGAGCCAATTATAAGCCAACGAAAAGCATTGCCATGTAATAGTGACCCTTCAACACTCTCATTCAGTTTCCGATATAAACACAATGAGCCTCTTTCACTAAAGAAGCATTGTGTTCAAAATAGACTGTCAAAACCACCCCATAATATAAAAACCTTATAGTATACAAAATCCATCTAACATTAATTTTGTGGTTGGGAATTTCAATTATATAGTAGACTACAGCAGCCACGTTGCCAGAAATTTGTAAGAGGAAGCACTTTTGTGATTGCAGGGAGGGGAAGCTTTATTTTTTTTTTTACATTGAAAGCCCTTAAACGAAAATGAAAATTAAATCCGGGACAATATTCTGCCAGTTTCACCATTATGATATCATATATGCAGCAGATCTTTTTCCTGTTTGAACAAAGGATGTTAAAAAGTAGTAAAAGTAATACGTGTTAAAGGAATAGGTAGACAGTAAGTTAACTAAAAAGTAAAATAATAATTAACAAGGAATAAGTAATAAGTAAATAATAAGTAAAAGTTATACACGTAATTAATGAAATAATTAGTAAAAAATAAAAAGTCAAAAGTAAGTAAGTAAAAATAAAAGTAAATAAGAAGTAAAAGTAATATATAAAAAAAACTTCATTGAAAGGGGCATCTGACATTCCCCTCGTTCCCCTTCTGGCTTCGTCCTTGTTGCATAGTATTTATTTTCATAATCGGAGACTGAAATGACGATTTTTGTGAGATTTCTTTCCTGAGCATTTGTTAATGTGATAGATGATTCTAAGACAACTGATTGGAACAGTAATGGTTAGTGCATGCTTAATAAACGTCCACTTGCAAATTGGAGTTACACATACATTACAAGTTAAGTAGACCATACTTATGTTAATAGTTAATCCGAAAAAAACTATAATTTGCCTAAATGCCGTTGCATAGAAATATACTTGCCGTTACGTGGGCTCTGTACAGCTCGTCGGCACTTACACCACGAAGACACTGAATCAATTCTTGTGTGTCGTCAGTCTCACAGTTTAAAGTTTGTCCCAAAGAAAAAGCTTGCTCCCTGTCAAATAAAGGGTTGTTTCTATAACCCCACCAGGAAACAGCTGAACCACTCTGCAAAATTAAACTTACTGAATGAAGCTCAGCGAGAAAAAAGGTACGCTGGAAAATGTCTAAAGCAATCGTACACTAATGCTTGATTGATATTAAACATAGGAATAATTAGTTCAAATTTGATTTACTTTGGTTCATTGATAAAAGTAAGCAATAAACTGAAAGAAAATCTAGGTGTTTTAATAACATTTAGGCTGTAGCAGGCTCATCCTAATAATTAGAAAAACATAATACAAACAGTTTGAAACGGTCAACCATGCAGTAAAAACGCCTTCGATTTCGAAGCTTGTATAAGAACGTTACCATTGTGGATTTTTACAATAAAATGGATGCTTAAGCCAGTGCTTCCACACAGTGCAACGCAACTAGGCTTTCAATTATGTACAATGTATCAATGTAAATTCTGGATAAGGTGCATCAACCTTTTCAACCACACTACTGCTAAGGTCTCCGAAAGAGCGTACTACTGAAAAATGTAAGGTCTGCCTTTGATAAACAAACAAACAAACATACTCTTTTCGTGAAGGGAAGTGATTCAATAAAATCCTGCTGCTCCTCGGGACAACGAATAAGCATAAATTATGAAAGACAGAAGATTAATTGAAAATTTCAGTTCCATTCAACAATTAAAGAGACATCACCACACCGTTATAGACAGCAATTCTAACTGTTTAATAACTATGGTTAACCGTGATTCCTGCGGTTTTCCACAGATGTACGACTCATGTGAATCATCACTTTACAGTTTGAACGAAACATTACTTGTATGATAGCTTGATCGAATAAATCTCTGCTGTATTTGGAGAACCGATGTAAGTCAACACTTCCTGCACCAGCGCTTTCGCCGTAAATAGTTACTCGAGACCGATCTCCACCAAAAGCTACAAAGAAGGAAATTTCATTTTGAGAAACCGTTCGTCGTCTCAGGCTGAATTAATTTAAAGTCATAATGGAAACATTTACAAACTTTACATCTTTGCAATATTTCCGAGAGACAGAGGCTGTCGTGTTTGACGGTCGTTGTAGGCCCCAGGACATAATATACTATCTTACTTGCCCGACAGCGTCAGATTTAACATAATTAGACACGCCAACAAAATGTTATTCAATGACTTAAATTTCTTTTGTTTTTCCATAGAATTAAACATCCTGTTTGCAGGAGAGGCGATTTGATTTTCAAAGTGGGAGGGGGGATATCTGGCCGAAATTCTTTTTCTCCTGTCCTCGTAAGGTGTCCAGAGCTGCGTAGCTACATATTTTTGAGGGGGAGGGGGTAGGTAGGCATCCAAATTTTTCGACTTTTTAAGTGTTAACACCACTCTACTGGAGACGTAGTTTACGGCGAGCGCATAAATTTTCGTCCCTTTTCTTTTATTTGAAAATATGGAGCTTGTATTGCAGAAAAGTTTGGGATTCTGAGTTTCCTGAAAGGAAATTTGTAAAGTTGAGGGTTTACTAAAGAATTTGTATATCCTGTTGGCAGATCTAAGATTGAGCGGCGACCAAAGATCGTTGTCGCTACGTAATCCGCCTACGGAAAGAGGCTCTCGGACGAAATTTTTTGAGTTAAGAGCTTATACTGGAGAATTTTACGAAAGAAAATCTGATTCTATCACCTACAGAGCTCGGGAAAGGTTACCAAATTGAAGGTATGAGCAAGGACCTCTGCTTAGGAATTACAATTTGAGGTGCGCGAAGTGCCTGGAAAATTTTGCTAAATTTGAAACACCTTATGACCAATATGGAGCTCTTGTTGGAGAGAATTTGGAATTTCGGAATTTCATGATTTGTAAAACCACATTGACTGGTTTCACAAATGGCAAATTTCCGAATTCTTCATTTCTTCAGAGCCGCCTGCCCTCTGTAGCTGCGCCACTGGGTGTCTGAGAAAAGGGGGCCCAGATGCAAATGGCTCTAAATGTTTCAATATTTTGAGTAACTAGGAAACTCCAAATTTTTCAAAACATGGCTTTGGAAGTGTGGGTAATTACTTCAACGGACAAAATCATTCCAAAACTATCACAATTTTTGTTTTGATTTTTTTTTATTTGTTAAAACTCACATTGACCGTATACAATCCATTGCAGGAAAACCACAGTTCCAGGGGGTATGGCACCCACTGGTGTTACTGAGACACCGTTGCATAGGCCTACCGGTGTAAGATTGTTGATACAAAAACATTAAAATATGTCGTTTCGAAGTTTTTTGCACTTTCTGCAGACAGGGGATGGAGGTGTACCTCTAATTCCAGATTGAAGTCTCTCATCTAGCAAAATTCACTGTGATTTTTCTTCTCTAATAATGATATAAATACGAAACAGTCGAATCGCTATACGAAAGTGTGATGTGCTCGTGTCGAAATTTTGCATTTAAACTCATTTATTTTTCTGAAAAGTTGCATGCAGACTGTGTACCGAGACATTTTCCTTAACATATTTTAAGCCTGCCAAGCTGGTCATTCACTAATGATTACAAATTTCATTAAAACATAGTGGGGGATGATTCCTCTTTTTTCAAATTCCTAAATGTTGTGCTCCTTCGTAACCCACACCTGCTGCACTATTCACTCGAACAATCGACGTAATCATAGAATGGTTTTGGTATTCGCAAATGGTTCCAAATGGTTCAAACTGGAAACCATTCAGTGTATGGTATATATTATGTACATTAATGGAACATGTCCAGTTCAACATGCATGTACATGATGCAAATGGTCAAGTTGTTAGTTGGTATAAGCCAACTTCCCTGGTGCAATAATTCATTTGAAAGGATATGTAAAGCTCAATGAAACAAATTTATAACCAACTGGATTTGATACATATCTCACAATTTGTACAAGGTACAACTGAAGGTGTAGACAGGAAAGTAAGAAACTTTGTATTAACCTTAACCAGTTAAGATTCTTCTCAGCCCGAATATTTCCCTGATCATTTCCCCAGGCACATATTATTTATAGGGGTTTTGGAGGGGCGGAGCACACGTATCGAATTTTTGGGAGCTCAAATGAATCGGGGGTTACAGCCATCCATAGCAACTCGAGTAGGCAATGAACCGCACCCCTGGATTTCCCTGAAAATTTTAGCTGCAGTTTTCCCTAGCTAACAGTATAACCCCCTCCCCTACCTTGGAAAGGATACACAGAGATACTGTAATGTACAGCACGGATATCAGCTGGAATAGGAAATTCTTCCTTTCATTCCAATACCCGACCCACGCTCGAGACCGCTTGATTCCCTTCCCCACTCCACTTTCTGGCACTTTCTTAGCCAATTTATGAAGCAGACCTTTTTAGGGAGAGGGGGTGGTGGACATTTTATAGCCTACAAGGAAAAGAAGGACAGAAATATATGCTATTAATACACATAAAACCCTCTACAAAGAGAACCAAGCTAGAATCCAAGTTCATTAACCAAATTTAGGGTTTTGAAAAGTCACAGACCTATTACTGGCTTCGGCTTAGTCATACCCAAAATAGTTGACCCCAGATCATGGTAAATTTTAAAGTTGGAGTAAAATGGTTTTTTTTTTTTCTTTGGGGGTGGGGGGTTGGCTATGAAGACTGTCTCTTTCCTTTTGGGTGCTGACTCAAAAATAACAGGATGGAAAAGGAATTCCTTTTTGCATGATTCCATCTTTATCTGTACAGTATGTACAGTTCTGTAGCAATGGGCCTGAATAATAAACAGGTACACAATTTGTTGTAGGCCTAGGCCTATATTTATTTGTGTACGTATGATTAATAATGAGTTTTCGAATTCCACTAAGTCTCTGTATATGGCCTTTAGCAAAATTTGACTGCAGGCCTATAGGCCTATACCACAGTCTCAAACAAACAGAGACACCGTCTTTAGTAAAACAAAAGCAGTCACCCAGGCTGCGACAAATCCCCTGCCGACAGCCCGGGACAAGTAAAAAAATCACTCGGGCAACTACCATGCTCAATGTTGCAGCCCGCTGGGCAAGTACCCCCAGAGTTGCGCAAAATGGCATTTGTACTTTTAGACTTCAAAAATTATATGTTCTCAACAGATTTGAATTGGACAAGTAGATATTTATGCAGGCAAGTAGATTGAGAAAACAGCTGGCCCGTCGGAGAAGTATTAAAGAAAAAATTCGTCGAAGCCTTAGTGTAGTAGTGTAGTAGACTGTCCTGTTCCGTGATTGGCTGTTTAGAGTTATGTGACAACATTGTTTCTCTTCAAATATGACTTAAACTTTACTGCTTGGTTTACCCAGAATATGCAATATTGAAGTCTAAAAATATGATGCAAGATACTTTGAAGAGAGATAAGAACAAAATTGTGATTCTTAGCTGTTGCTTTTAAACAAATTTCGGGGACAGTTCTTGACCTTAAAAGCTTAAGTTTTCTTTTGTCAAGAACATTTTACCCTTTAAAACCAAGTTAGTTGTACAACTTTTTATATACTTTTAAAATTTTATTTTTCATTTCCCAAACAGAATGACATCATAGTGAAACTGTCTCCTGCACAACTGATGGAGCTATTTTTCAGGGTGTCTTAAATACTTTTCATTTATGTCTGGACTGCTGTGTACCATGTAGCAGAGTCAAGCATAATCATTTTAGTGAGTGAGGAAATTGTACTGCATACATGGGGCCATGGACTGAACAAGTTATGCTGCTATTGAACTGTGACACCAATGTACTGGTAACCTTTTATGGCCTGCTTCCTTTTGAATAGCGATTTTCTTATTTGAAACTACAAAGCCTGTTTTCGTTATCACATAAAAAGAGCAGTCCTGATTGTTGAATTATAACATATCCATGGCATGCAGGCTACTGGACCTTTTGAAGTTCTTGCTGTGGAGTGAGAATGAGTCCTGAGGTTGTAGAACTACAGAACAGTGTTGAAGTAGATACTGTTAAGCAGTTACAGGAGAGGAGAGGCATCTTTGAATTGACCACAGCACTCAAAAAGATATTTGCTACAGATGGTTATGGACCAGTACCAAAATACAAAGGAAATGCTGGTGTCCTAGTTTTTGTGCCTCATTGTTATCTGATAAATTGAACGGTCTTGTTTAAACTGTCAGGATGATGTAATTAAGAAGTGTTGAATCCTTGGTGTGGAATATTTCCTTTACTCAGGAGTCAATGGGAGGATCGGACGAAGAAAACAGCCATTTGATTTGGGAACAAAATAAATTTTCCCCTTCGTGGACCTTTCATGTGCCATGTGTGCAACCTCTAAAGGCATTTAATTGTGTTAAAACATCTTACTTTTTCAATTTGGATAACCATGAGAATATTTATTCTTGTACCAAACAGTTACCAAACTTTGTTTTAGTTGGGAAATGTGAGAAGACTGAAGCCTATTTTATGATTTTTCATGAAATACATTTTACCATGGAAATCCCCATTATTTTAACTGCAAATGTGAAATAACTGGTGCTTAAAGTTACAGTATAAATTATTTGGTGGCCAATTTTAATATTTTGACCGAACTTTGATTTTAATTTGAAAGTCAGAAGTTTATCTTTTTCACTCTGGACAAAACATTCTCTTCGAAAATTTTTCTGCTTTTTCTTCCTTGGAAAGAAAACCTACAGTGTGATTTTTGTCATTCCTTCAGTTTACTGAAAGGTGTATCCTACATTTGAATTACAACGAGCTTTATTTTTTGTCTATACCGTGTTTGCATATGAGTGCGTATTTCATGATTTTGGACACCATGAACTGTTTTACATGTGTTAAGTTTGTACCAAACTTGCCAAGTATCAATTGACTTTTTAATTTGAGTGAAGTTGTACTCATATGGACTATTTATGTTGTTCTTCATTTACCTTGTAAGTGTCAGATCCCAACCATTACATGTAATATCCTTCAACTGGGTTGACAGCTGCATGATGTGCTATCCATTATACTGTTCGGTAAGCCTAAAAGAATGCCATCAGGGGATAATAAACGTACACTCTGTTGCGACTATAGATAAATTCTTATATTGTTTTAATTAATTTTGGTTTTACAGCAACTGTACAGTATTTTCCATCTCGAACTTGCACATAGAAACCATTCGCAGATCATTTGTGGGTGGTTTCCTGTTTACATTATTTGAAACTGTTGAGATGCATAACATGATGAACCATTCACAAACCATTTGTGAATGGTTCCAGTCATTACACTCAAAAACCAATTGCATGCCAGACCATCTGAAGACCATTTGCAAATGGAACCATTCAACACCATTTGGGACCAGTTATTCCATTTAAAGACCATTTGCATACCAGACCACTTAAAGACCATTCGCAAATGATACCATTCATCACCATTTGGGACCAGTTAAAAACCATTTGCGTACCAGACCATTCGCAGACCATTTGCAAATGGAACCATTCAGGGCCATTCAGGACCATTCAGAACTGTCCAAAAATACAGTGTGAAAAATACCATTTGGAACCATTCAGACCATTCGCGAATGGTTTCAAATGGAATTTAACCCTGGGTTTTCCAGAGAGTCGAGAGGACTCAAGAAAGTAACTCGCAGTTTGGTTCCGCCGAATCGGCGTTTTTACAGAGGGTCGGGAGGACTTACGAACAAGCGACCCGGCAGCCAATTTTATGAGAAATGGAAACATAAAAAAAGGAATAAAAGCACTCTTTTAACGTGTGGTCCACACGACCCGTCCATGCCTAGCCTCTCAACAGGCTTGACAGTTAACAGGAACAACTCTCGCAAATCGTTATTACCAATATTGCTCTATTTTCTAGTCGGGCCAACCGGATCTAGTTCCAAGAATTACATCAAATGCAGTATCTATTCCATGAATTAACATAAATTATCAGAAAAGTTTGAAAGCACCGGACCAGTTTGGAAAAGCTTATTATGCTGGAAGAGCATATGTCAGAAAGCAAAACAAGAATAAGGGTCACAACTGGATGACTTACCGTGTATGTTATCTCTAACCCATTTGAAAGCCTCTGCTTGATCAAGTAATCCAAAGTTTCCTGGGGCATTGTGGTCGCCTGACAAAAAAGAAAATAAGTGAAACAAAATAAACCGGGCGGCATAATACATTGAAATATGTAAACAATTTCCTCTTGACACTGGTACTTCTTTAACCACTTTACAAGGGCAAAACAGATCACTAAAGCTAAAACATTTTGAATAACACATGGGAGGACATACATTGGTCTAACAGAGAACACATTCAAAACAAGATACAGCGCCCGAAAGTCTAGCTTTAAACACAAAGACAAAAGAAACGCAACTGCACTCAGTGAATACATCTGCAAACTAAAGGATTCAAATGTAGAACACTCCGTAAAATTGAAACTCATTATCAAAGCTCGAGCATACACCACATCATCTAAAACTTGTAATCTCTGTCTGGAAGAAAAGTTCTTCGTTATAATACTCAAACCTTCCTTAGCAACTCGAAATAAAATAAACGAACTGATAAGCTCTTGTAGACACAGAAACGAACATCTGATGTGTAAATATTCTAATAGGTAATGTATCTTGGCTCGCTGTACACCGTTCTTGCCTGTTCACAACGAATCGAGACGAGCGCGTACTTTAAAACGGACACGTTCAAAAGCAGCGAACACATACGTAGTCAACGTTGTTGACGTCATTCTACATCAGGCTTCTGAGGAGTGAGGACCTACATTATTGGCACTTTACCATTGCCTGTTTGACATTATTAATTACTTTTTACTATTATTTAGCTTTATTTAGAAGGATTTGATCGCTAGAGCAGATACGTCGGTATTTGAGAAGTTGGCTGTAGACAATAGATTTAGTGTGTCGGTGATGGAAGCTATTGAAATGAAGATACGAATGACTGTCATTTGGTTTTGTATACACAGTGGTCTCTATTTTATGATCTTTAATCATTACTAATATGTCAAGATACGGAATTTGATTAAAAAATATAAATAATCAAAAATTAAGCATACGGCAAAACAAGAAATGTTTCCCGGTTGCTGAGCATTTTAATCTCCCAAACCATGACCTTTCCGACCTTAAATTTTCCATTCTCTATGGCAACTTCAAAACAGCCCAGGAAAGAAGCAACCGAGAATTGAATACAATCCTACGTCTAAATACCCCCCACACTGGACTTAACAAAGATGTCGCTTTTCTAAGCTTCTACGCTCAAATGCACCCCGATAAGGTCTAGTTTCTTTTCTACGTACTGTTATTCAGTTCAACTGAGGAAGAGCGGTGTACACGACGCTCGAAATATTTTGTTTGCTTATAATTTTATTATATCGTTTGTGTAGACGTTTATAGTTGGAAATAAAAGTATCACTTTTTGTGGTCTGTTGTTTCTTCTTATATGTATATATTTCCAACACACGCCAACCATCATATAAATATAAATATATATATATATATATTTATTTATTTATATATATAAACGGAAGAAGCTAGAGTTAGGACAGCGTAAAAGTATCACAAACCGTACGTCATAAGATTACGAAGTTGCCAGGCAGTTCTGACTAAAGGCGAACAGGCACAATATTTTAGAACGAAAAAACGAGTTATGCGGAGGTAACTCATGTAAAATTTATCTGATTAGTCTAGATTCACACGAAAACTGATAAATTGTCAGAATATCACCTTGAAGTACCTCTGTTCCAGGACGGATGGATCCAGAAGGAAAAATTTCGACAGGCATTGCATCCGAGAGGGAGCATATCTAAGCCTTGAAATGGGGAATCTTAAAAACTCAGAGGCATGTTTGCATACGCGTCTTCCCATAACTATTAAATGAAGTCTTCAGCAGGAGACTTATATCTGCTCCTTTCAAACAACCAAATGATTGAAAAATGTGGTAAAATCGTTTGAGTCCTCTGCTTCTCTAAGCAAAATTGTTAAGGGAACGTCTAAAAGTCAAAAGACCACTAGCGAGATATGAAGACCAAAGATTTTCCAGGTACGCTCTTTGCAAACTCACGATGGCCCTCCGCTTAGATGGATCCGTGAATGGTGTTTAAGTCTGTCAAAATTAATTTTATAGTCCCCCACTTAAGAATATTGCCTTCCTCTAACAAACTGCTAATACTACGAATTTAGGTAATAATTATAATTAAAAAGTACGTGATAGTTATTACGTTCGAACGTAAAGGGAGTACGTACATACGTACCTATTAATGTAACACACGTACGTAATAAAACTGCGAAGGTAACAATTTTTTACCATTTCCTAAATTGATCTTTCTGTAAAAGCTATTTACATTCTTTAGTATAACTATTAGGAGGTAAATGCTAGACTATTCCAATTTTAAGTGACTTTCTGTGTTTGGACAATGAAATACATTTATACGCTCAACATCTCTATGTTTTACTTTCTTTTGCAGCTACGGCCAAGCACCTTCCATGGCTCTTAGCCTACAGGTTACAAGAATTAAGAAAAATGAATTAATGACAGTATTTTCAAAATGATGGTCCTAATTATCGCAAACAGGCCATGTCCATATCACACCGACTAATCATGAATATTCAGCACTTCAGTTGTTGACTGAAATACAGCGCAAAAAGGCTACTACATAACACGGGCTGGTTATTTGCACATTGCAATATACAAAGGATAACTTATCTGGTTGCAACGTTACGTTAACGTTGTAAAACAATCAATAGAAGCATGGATGGTAGCGTTGTGAACTCAACAATACTATAAGTTTGGTTTTGAAAATTCATTTCTTGTATCCTTCCATTGGCTTGTCTAGCTATAGAGGAGCCTAGTTTACAAAAATAAAAACGGTAGAATGACCAACTTTATTTTCATATTTTTAAGCATTTTTTTTTTAAACTTTGGGGGTATGTCGGAACGATACCCATGAGATACTCTTAAACACCTTTTGTGCTAGGATGACGTGATTGAATAATGACACAAGAATTTGGTGATAGGCTACAATCTTCGGGTGTTTTATTGTACAAACACACACAGTCACTTAAACCATATCAGAATCAACAAACAGAAATTCTACGAAGGCTGGAATCCTACAACAGAAGCACTAGTTGAACTTCTTATCATATCTAAAGGACATAGATAAGAAATGTTTGTTCAAATATAGAATTGGGTACCATATTCATATTGGAGCAATCTACAACCATGCGACAGTACTAACCTGTTGAGAAGAACCCAAAAACGTTGAGCCGATAATTTACGACAACAATGATGACATTTTCGAACGCTGCCATTGGAATACCTGAAAGGTCATTGTCCATAGCCGTGCCAGAACTGAAAGATCCTCCGTGAATATAAACCATCACAGATGCATTGGCTGGCTAAGACAAAAAAAAAAGATTCTTAGGTAGTAAATGGGGAGTGAATTTCCAAACGAAAACCCCCGCCGATTCATTTGGGTGTAGTAGTACCGGATGTGAATATTTGCATTTTAACTGAAAGAAAATCTGTGAACTGTGATTCTCTTCACTTCACGAACAAAGACAATAATTGACGTCAGTCAAAAACATGGAAGCAAGATTTCAAAATACTTTTACAGACACAAAAATCTAAAAGACTCATATTTTACATTTCTTTTAATAGCGTTAGACAATACAGTGTCCCCACTATTTGAGAAAAAGCTGTGGGAGTCCGTAAATAAAACTACAATGTTTTATTTAAAGGCATAAATTTCCTCATCTAACCGAATGTAACTCTATATCGATCATGGACTTACAGAGCCAGGTTATTAACAAAACTGAGCCATGCGTTAGTTATTATTTCCGTAGAACAGAGAGGTGACTTCCATTTAGGCGAACCAACCAACTTGTAAAATGGAACTTTTTCGATCCCTTTTATATTTCCGATACCAGATTATGAAAGATCAGTACATATAACACTTGCTCGCACACTCCGTACCGTATATCTAGCCCTAAGCATGATTTTGGAACAAATGTAAACATTTTAGAAGAGTCGAAATTGCCCCGAAATTGCTTGAACCAAATAAACAGCACAAACGATAATCGAAAAATAGAATTTGTTACCTGTGGATTTGGCGCAAAGATGTTGAGAAATAGGCAGTCTTCATCTACTGTCTTATGAAGTTCCCACGGCCTCCATGGATCGACCGGAGGCTGAATACAGCAGTTACTGTAATGGCTTGCGTTCCAATCTCCAATCCATGGTTCTTTTGGTTGTGGAGCAGAGAACCGTATTGGAGCCTCTGCGTATGGAATACCCTGTAATATATTTTTTTTATATATTCATATGTATATTTGATGTCAAAATATATATCCAAGACCCATTTACTAAATGCTACATGATTTTGGATGAATTTAATCACCGAATTTACACCAATTTGTTACAAAACGGACATGGATAGCTTTGTTCTTATTGACCGTTTTCTCGGTGCAGACAAGAGACGGAACAGGATCCAGGACTTAAATAGGCACCAATATCTAATGTTCTGCCGAGACTTTTGAATCCGGAATGGAGCAGAAAGAGTAACATTCCAATTTCACTTTGAAGCTGTGAATGGGGATTTACATCTTCGTTACCAAGGTATCAGGAGCAATGGACTTGAGCATTGTACCCCATTAGTGGTTTAGCCAGGAGGTAGCAGTTTAAGCTGCCATAATAGAAAATTCTTGGAGAAAGATTGAAAGAATGTTTCACATAACATATAATTATAACAGAATTGGATCTTAGACCACGATAAGAAGCCCAAAGATGAAGGTCATAAGCCATTATTGCAAGTTGCTTGAATGTGCAAGGGTAAATATAAAAATGATCCCACTTAAAAATTTTGGTCAACTACCGACTCATAATCCATACGTCTTACTGTACAAACTTATCTGGTTAGTGCGGTAAAAGACGTTGCTACTCTGTTGTACTGTATCAAATTAATACGTCGACCGAAGGTCCTTAAATTGGTACCGTGACTGCTTCTACAATGATCAAGTCCACAATTACAGACTTACGCCATTGAAGAATTAGAAAATTTGTAGTCTGTACTAAAATTAGCCAATAAATACTTCAGTCCTGGAAATGCCCAAATGACAGCACCACACAAGAAGTTTCTTTAAAAGTCAAAGCTCGTTCAATTTCCACCTAATTGTTTTAATTTATAGAGACTGCTAGGAACATTGACAATTTCTTTTGCACCTGAAGAACGCCCGTTAAGTTAACTCAACAGTTTTAAACCAGATCTATGCAAAATGAGGCAAACGATTTTCTGGGTTTATCTGTCGCGATTATTGAAACGGAACTTGCTGAGAGTTCATCTTTTAAAAGTGCAAATGCTTATTTTGCGCTAAAAAAGTAAAAATGAGGGGTCTGATTTTAATTATTACCAGCTGCTCTTCAGGTCTGCAACTACACTTGATGGAATCTAGTTTCCAGGAACCACTGACACGCACATTTAACTTTTTGCCCTAACCTACTAAATACGTTTATAATTATCACCAGCTGTTGTTCAGGTTTGCAATAGTCTTGATGGAATTAAGTTTCTAGTAACCGCTAACACGCCAATTTAACTTATTGCCCTAACCTAGGACCGACTGCATTTTGCTTATTTATTTTAAGAATATAATATCAGTTTTAATCTTCATGCAACCGATAGATATTTCTGTGACAAAACAGGGCATGTATTTTGGATCTAGCCTACTTATTTATCTAAAGCAAATCCTCCCATTAGACCCGTTCCCCAGGACACAGTTTATTAAAAATGGGAAATCTTGATTGCCTCGTTGTTTTCCCCTTTGACAAAAACCTGGCTGCCCAACTGACCTCCTCCAGTAGACCGGAATGATATTAACTTACAACGTGCAACACAACATACTGTAACACTCTGTATTCCAGGTAATGTATGTGGTGTACCGTCTTCTTCCATAGATCATATGTCAAGCCGTGTATTCCGTGTAATTATCTTTCAAAGTGACTAGATGAGTTGGCTCATTAAATTCAACATTATTTTTTCCAAACCTGTTAAGTTTTCTTCACATGCTAATGGCACATAGTCGAACCTAAGTAGTGAGTTCTTCCGGGTTCAATTCCGTTTTCAAAAGTTCATGACCAGCCATTTTATTAATTTTGCAAACAACCATTACAATTCAGGAGACCACAAAATTCATTTTCCGTAATTATTGGATATAAAATTTTACTCATTAAGTTAGCTATAACCTGTATTACAAGGTACACTCAAGAAAAAAGAAGAAAGAAGAAATTTCACCAGGACCGTTTTTCTATTTACTCCCACACAATCCAGATTAATTTTCCTAGTTAAACTAACTCACCTCCATGTTACTCAAACTAAAATTTGTGTTAATTTTGTGTTAAGTTTGCATTACAATTGAACGAGGATTGTATTGGGGTAAATAGAACACGAATCCAGGTTTTAACCACGATGTTTTGAGATTGTAGAGATCTTTTAACACTCTCATTAGGTTATCTACATCAAATCAACAGTGCGTCTCTTTAAAGTTTTGCATAACTGTCAATATGTATCAAACATTGGCAGTACAGTACGTTTTTCATACTTTAAAAGAGTTGCTATATTGAAACCTTGAAGTGAGACGTAAAACTGCTCAAAACATATTTCATACCACTTCGTATTCAGATCTACCTCGAGGATTGTCTTTTGTTTTGGAAATGTAATACCACATATATCCAGAGCTTTAAGCGCTAGGCTTTAATTTTTATACTGCACGAAAGGGACTGATGAAAGGTACCCATATGTTTCTTTTATCGTAATATTTACACATGGTATGAAAAGGTTCTAACTACAAATTAGCAAACGATAGTTCGTTAAGTGCAAAAAAAAAAAAAAACAGCTACATAAAGATGGTCCAACCATACATTCCATCCGAAACAAGTACCTTATATCATCCACCTTCTACATTTTTAAGCAATGAGTTCTAAAGTAAAAATGTAGGATAACGCCAATAAAACACACTTGCACCATTTCACTCTTCAGATACCCACCGTGCTCATGTACCGGTACTGATTTTGATTGGTCATATAGCAAACTGAAGCACTATTACGTGTTCGAGTGGCTTATCTAGTAGCATACAAACCTTGTTCTGTGGAACATTGACCTTAATAGTCATACATGCTAAGCTAAAGAAAAAAAATGTGCCAAGCCAAGCGATCATGTGCAGAATTTAAAGGAATACAACATTTCTGAATAGAAGTTCCATATGCAGTTGGAACAATATCACTGCTAATGATAGTAAGAGTTTATCTGCTGACAAAATGAGATTAAAAAGACTTAATTTTATTGTTGTCACTCAAACATTCTGGCAGTTGAGTTTCTTTAACAGTTAGCTGAAGGTTTTAATCTTAGTTCCCCCCTCAATTCCTAATTTTTGGCCTTTTCCATTTGTTGCTTACTGGCCTTTTCCCCGTACTACATTGCTCTATAGCTGAGCACCAAGCACAGTGAAAGTAGACTGTATTTTCATGTATTTGGTATGACCCGGAAAGGAGTTTTGTAATATCTAATACTTTTACAACGCGTGTACTATTTATACAAATTTGAAGCAGGAAACAAGTAAGGTCAACATATTCAAAGTAGATTATATGCACAACTATGATTTCCATGTAGTATGGGTTTATTTCGCTCGGCTGAGGCCACTCAAGCCATAGACTGGGTGTATCTGGCGATAGCAAGCACTGGATAATTAGCTCGCATCTGCTGAATGCCATTGCGTAACACCACGTGCCATATTCGTGAATGCATACGCGTGCTGGAACTTCAACTGACACCTATTGTCTCGTACACATGTACACATGCCAGAGAGATTTGGTAGGTTTCAAACGCTTTCAACTCGCGTCCATTGACAAGCTTGTATCGAATGTTATTGCGTGTCATTGCTTGTTATATTTACACATGTACATGCGTGCCGAAACTTTCAGGGGACACCCAATGGTCCACGTGTGTAATGCCTATGCGTGTCACTGCGTACCATATAACTCTCTGCTTGCAATTTGCTTTAACACAACTGAGTATCATTTAATGAACGCCACTGCGTGCATTTCCATACAAAAGTTTTTTTTTTTTTTAAAGAATTCTATAGAAATGCTTGTAGAGCTCTATTGAACTCTATAGAATCACCGATTTTCTGTAAAAATGTTGCTCTCCTCTGTAGAAATTTGGAGTCTCTGTAGAATTCTATAGAATAGCAGTTTCTATCGAGAACAATCTCTTCAGACTAATTCTTCAGGATACTCTCTGTATAAATTCTATAGAAACTTATTCAAACGTATCTAAAGAACTTGCAAAGAGGTTGTGTAGATTTTCTATACATTTCTAAACAATACCTAATTTGCATAACTTGCAATATAAAAGGTCATCCAAATCCCTTTTGCGATCTTTACAATGATAAAAAGGTCCGCACCCAGAATGTTATTCTAAATTGAGCAAGAATTCCTGAAAATCCATCTCTATTCACTGAATTACTTATAGTATTGCCTAAAATGAACGTGTCCAAAATTTTGACACAAAAATTGTAAATTTATGGTTAAAGTAGGGTTGTTTTTGAGAGGGTATTACAGTTTTGTGTTCTTTTTGTTCCATCTTTATTGTGTTTTTGTTTAAGCCAAACAATTTCTACAACAATGATAAAGAAGTAATATTTATATTTATACCCTTACGATTAAATGCAGCTTAACAGTTTTAGTTGTTAAGCAAATAGCACTTTCCCGTGTACCTTTTTAGGTTAGAAAATAGAAAGCAGTAATTATTACGTTACAAAACATTCTTAATTTCTGTTAGAAAATGCAGAAGATGGTTAAAAATTAACACGGGTCAAATCGTTTTCTATTTTTTGAAGAACTACATATTTCTTGGAATCCTTACCAAAGTTTCTAGCGTATATATACATTTCGACTTGCAGTAAAAATTTAAATGTAAAATAGAAAACGTTGAAACATGGCTTTTCGTTTTTTTTTTTTTTTTTTGTTTACAGCACAAAAAAAAATGTTTCATATAAAATATAAGAAAATTATAAGGAAGGTAAATCGTGTTTTTGAAACCAAATAAAAAACCGTCTAGCTTTGTAAAGGAAAATTTTTTATTCAGAGCATTCGTTTCAACATCAAGAATGAAAGAGGAGGTAAAACTACAATTCCCAAAAAGATGTTCCAAAGTCTTTTCTTCAATTTTTCAAAAGGAACAGAGTTGTGATTCAATTTTGCCCATCAAATTTAAAAGCCTGTTGGTTGGTAAAGTTCTGTGCAAAAACTTAAACTGAAAGCAGCAAATCTTAGCTTTGTTAACCGAAGCCCAGGACATCTTAAAAAAATATTTCCCAATTATCGTGTCCTAAATCAACAAATGAAGTATTCCATTCTATAATGGAATTGGGGGTATCAGAAATCTTTTCTATATAAAAGTTATACACAGCTTGGAAGAAAGATCTATAATTCAAGGCTTTAATGAAATATGAATTCTCTAGATATATATCTCGTTTTTGTCCAATACCACCACCGACTCTCCAATCTTTTGAAATAGCATTGATTAACCCCTAGTAACGTGTAAACGGAAGATTAGAAATAACATACTTAGTAGTAAATGTTTCATAAGTTGAAGGTGTATCATTTTCATCAAACCAATCCTGAACATATAAAATACCCTTGTCATATAAGTGTTTATCAAAAACTATTTTCTAATTGATCTTAATAAAGGAGTTATTCCAAATCAATTGACGTTTTACGTCATCAGGACATATAGGTATACAGTAGGGTGCTTCACACCAAGCATGAACAACCTGTCGCACAAAAAGATTGGTAACATGAATATCCTGGGAGGAACAATTACAACGAAAAAGAAAATCTTTACCATACTTATCAAGCTCAAGGTCAAAAAATGATTTCCATGGCCCTATTGGGTTAGCACAGTAATGGAGACCCCATGTACATTTGAAACCTTTTATAAATTTTTAACACGAATAAACTTTAAACCACCTTTCTGAACATCGTTTATCAACACAGAACGCTTTACCTTGTCTGGATTACTTTGCCAAATGAAATCGAAAATAACTTTCTCCAGTTCATTAATAAAGGAAGCAGGGGGATCTGGTTGTACCAGAAAAAGGAAAACCGATTGAGAAAGAGCTAGAGATCTTACTAAAGTAATACGTCCTATTGGAGTAACGTCTGTACTCGACCATAAGCGGAGACAGGATTTTAGTCTTGAAAGCTTCTGAATATAATTTAATCTAAAAAGATCATTATCATCGTGATTGAAAAAAATCCCGAGAAACCGGATCGGGCCGTAGGTAACGTTAATATTAAAATTGGTAAGAAAAAGGGGAATGTTGTTAACAAAGAGACTGAGAGAAAAAAGATCTGATTTAGATATATTATTTGCAAGACCTGACACCACACTAAAGTCATTTAATAAGCGAATAGTCTCCTGTTAAGTAGTTTCACTCTTATCTAGGAACAACACTGTACGTATCATCAGCATATTGAAGAATTTTGGCCTGATTTCCCCCAACATTGATGCCTTTAATGGTACTGTTGGAGATTAATCGCATTGGCAAAATTTCAACTCAAGGAATAAATAAATATGGGCTTAGAGGACAACCCTGCCGAGCACCTCTTCCAATTTTAAAACCAGAAAGCCAAAAGGCTTAGTGATTCCTTGTCATCAAATACCTTACCTGCTTTCAAAATGACAGTGCTTGATAGATTTTTCTTTACATCCTAGACACAGAATTTTTGCAATTTTACCCCTGGTGACCTCAAATGACCTTTGACCTCTGCGAAAAACAATAGCTTTTTTCTCTCAACATGACAAATCTATATACCAAATATGAAGAGTATCAGTCACTCTTATCTGGAGATATCGTGTTTACGAGCCATTTTCGGTGTTTTCGCAATTTTACCGCTGGTGACTCAAATGACCTTTGACCTTTACCAAAAACAATAGGTTTCTTTCTCTCAACATGTCAAATCTATATACCCAACATGAAGACTATCAGTGACTCCTATCTAAAGATATCATGTTTACAAGCCATTTTCGAAAATATCGCATGTTTACTGCTGGTGACCTCAAATGACCTTTGACCTCGACCAAAAACAGTAGGCTTTTTTCTCTCAACTTGTTAAATTTATATACGTAACATGAAGACTATCAGTCATTCCTATCTGAAGATATCATGTTAAAAGCCATTTTCGAAAATTTAGCATTTTTACCGGTGGTGACCTCAATTGACCCCTACCAAAAACAAAAGGCTTCTTTCTCTCAACATAATAAATCTATACCAAATATAAAGAGTATCGGTCACTCCTCTCTGAAGATAGCATGTTTACATGCTATTACTGGTGATCTCAAACGATCTTTGACCTCAACGAAAAACAATAGGCTTCTTCCTCTCAACATGAAAAACCTATATATCACGTATGAGACGTGTCGGTCACTCCTATCTGTAGATATCATGTTTACCCATTTTCGGCGTTTTCGCAATTTTACCGATGGTGACCTCAAATGACCCTTGACCTCTACCAAAAACAATAGGGTTGTTTCTTTCAACATGACAAATCTATAAACCAAATATGAGAAGAGTCGGACACACCTATCTGAAGATATCGTGTTTACAAGCCATTTTCGGTGTTTTCGCAATTTTACCGCTGCTGACCTCAAATGACCTTTGACCGCCAACAAAAACAATAGGGTTTTTCCCCTCACCATGAAATACCCATATACCAAGTATGAAAAGGGTCGGTCACTCCTATCTGAAGATATCGTATTTACAAGCCATTTTCGAAGTTTTCGCAATTTTACCGCTGGTGACCTCAAATGACCTTTGACCTCTACCAAAAACAACAGGTTTGTTTCTCTTAACATGCCAAATCTATGTACCAAATATGAAAAGTGTCGGACATTTCTACCTTACGATATCGTGTTTACAAGCAAGTGTCACAAACACACACACACACCCACACTCACATACATACACACACACGACATCACCATCGCATAAACTCCTTGTTTGTTTGTTGTCCAAAAACCTGATCAGTGACCATAGTTACAAACACAAGCTGTACTTTTGCTATAGAAGAACTTGGTACAATGTTTAAAATCATTTCCAAAATTAACCCTTTACCGTTGTGCTCCGATCGGGGCATATTTGCGCGCCTCGGGAGTGGGCGGAAAAGCGGACGTAGCCCGCCCCGCATCGGCTTCCGTAGGCCGTTGACCCCGTGACCTTAAACCATTGTCTCTCTCGTTGTTGTGGCCGAATTTTCGGGTAGCTACTCGCAGTTTCGAGCTCGACGTGAAACAGTAAAGATGGGTGACAGCCGAGCTCTCCGCATGGGTCCAAAAGGACCCAAACAACGGTAAAGGGTTAAAGAATGTCAAAAAAAAAATGTCACCACGTATATTATGATCTTCACAATACTCGACTAAATGTAAAACGTATATTTTCACCGACGAACCTGCCTTTCAGGAAACCTGTCTGATTGGGGCCAATAAACTTATGTAATACCGCTTTGAGTCTGTTTGCAATGACTTTGGCAGCAATTTTATAGTCGGTATTCAGAAGAGTGATTGGACGATAATTTGTCAAGTACAGTGGATCCTTATCCGGTTTAGGAATAATGGAAATAACACCACGTGTTCGCTCTGGAGCTAGCGAACCCTTGCAGAAACTACAATTAAAAAAATCAACAATGATATGGCCGATATGAGGCCATTTTTTTTTTTATAAAAGTTAGTTGTGAGGCCGTCCATGCCGGGAGTTTTATCATTTGACATTGAGGAGAGGGATCTTAAACACTCGTCAATCGTTAATTTACCCTCACAACAATTTAAGTCTTCATCACTTAATCTTTTTTTTCTGGAAGCTCCTCGAAGAAGAAAAAGGGATCACAGTCCTTGGAAGAAAAGAGTGAGCTGTTAAAATTGAAAATTTCCTTCAAAATATCGTCGTTACCTACAGAGACGGAATCATTGTCATTGCTCAATTTATAGATAGTATTTCGTGATTTGTTTCTCTTTTCTAGATTAGGAAAGTATTGAGTGTTTTTGTCACCCTCTTCTACCCAACGGGCACATGATCTAAGCACAGCACCCTGCAACTTATAGTTATATAATTAAAGTAAATCATTCCTCAGATAATTTAATTTCGTTCAGGTATCGAGCGACTCGGAGAAATAAAATAATTGTTCTAGCTTAGAAATTTGACGTAAAAGCCGATACTCATTCGAGCGTCTCTCACTAGCCTTCTGTTTTGAATATCGAATACAAAGGTTACGAACTTTATATTTAATACATTCCCAATGTTGAGTTGCATCGACAGTCCCTCTGTTATTATTTTGAACATTTATAAGATCGATAATATTTGTAACAAACACACTGTCATGTAATAATGAGTTAATGAAATTCCAATAACCAGGTCAACGTATCATAACATGGAGCTGAATGGATAAAGTGACAAAAGAATGATCCGATTGCAGACCTGGTCTAAATCCACTGTCATTAACATTATTGATCAAATTTCTAGATGATAAGAAGAAATCAAGTCGACAGTGTATACCAGGAGAGACGTTCGAAGACCACGTAAGCGACTTGGTAACTGGATTTCTCTCACTCCAGTTGTCAATTAAATCTAATGATTGCATAATCGATAAGCAATAATCACGGGCTTTAATATTAGTTCTTTGAAGCTCGCCTACTTTATCTAACTGGAGATTAAAAACAAAATTATGGTCACCAGCCCAAACTACCTTATCACAATAAAAATCTTGAAGAATATTTTGCAAACTTGAGAAAAAAAGTGGACTATCGCTATTTGACCCATAAATACATACCAAAGGTATAACCATATCAGATACTTGAATACCCATCACAACATATCTACCATGGGGATGCAAATATGTTTTCGAAACGTATCTCAGATGCGGTTTAAACAAAACACAAACGCCACAGCTAGTGTTGGATCCATGGGCGAAAAATATCTTTCCGCCCACTCGGGTTGCCAAATTTTCTCATCATCTTTACAACTATGAGACTTCTGTATTGAGTACTTGAGTAATATCAATATGATTTCTATGGAGATAAGAAAATAACATTCGTCTTTTCTTGAATTGGCGAAGGCCTCTTGCATTGTACGAGGAAAACGTAAGTTCATTCATTCTGAATTAATGGCTTTTGTAAAGAAGTGTCTTCAAAATGAGTAATATGTTCGGGTGATCCTTTAGAATACACAAGAACTAGGCATGGAGGATATTTCCCATGCCACAGTTTAACATTTGTCGTATAGGACCGGCTGAAAAGAACACAGTAATTCATTGTTGTAAAAAAGTGATACGTGTAAAGATGGAATATAAAAAAGAACAAAAAAAGAAAAGTCAAGTCCGTCGGAGTTTCCCATGCATACCGGAAAGGAAACTTCCCGGCATAATGGAGCAATACCGAAGAAAAAAGCCTGGCCGAAAAAAGGCTGGACGATCATCCAGAGCAAGTATCCTGACGATCAGGGGAGCAATGCAGGCAACAATCGAGGAGCATAGAAGGTACACAGTATTCGAATAAAAGTAAATCGCAAAAACTAAGGGAAAATCAGCAGTTGGGCTGGAACTCGTAAGGCTTACCGCTCGAATCACGCCATCTACCTCCTGTGAATCAGAGTTCAATTCCGCTCTCATATAGGTCTTTAACTTGTGCAGCCCCCCCTTTTCTTTTCTGCAAGATCAGACTTGGTAAGGTCGTCTACTGAGAAGAACCTTTGGCCTTCCATTGCAGTACGTCTGTGTTTCATTATAAATCACATAGCTTTGTATGATAACCACCGAAGTAAAATATGTGGCGGTCTGTTACCCAAAGCTCTTCCATCCCTGTGACAGCGTTCCACGGAGAGATCATGAGGATCATTAAAAAAAGAGAAGACCCCTTTTCTTTCACAATACTTTCACAGTGTTCATCTTGAGTTATAGTAATCCCAACAATTATTCCTGCATGACATCCTCTCCAATGTATTGTTCTCGTTTTCAGTAATAGCCAATGAACTTTCCAAAGCCGTAATTCTGCGAGATATATCTTCGGATTCCTTATCTTTGGCCGCCATTTTGTTTTCAAGTTCATAGATCCGTTGGGCATGGAATTCCACGGCTTTTCCAAGTTCAGATTCTTACTTGGCAATGGATCTTTGCAAGGACTTGAGAGATGTCTCGACTGACCTTTGAAACTCAGAAATTGCCAATTTTTAGACAGAGCTCCGAGTCCCTCTATTTCTGTGAGTCGAAGGAGGTCTTCCTCTTCTGTTAGACTTTTTTGTCCTTGACGAGTAAGTGGTCTGAAGAAAGCTAAAACTCCAAAATTTAAGTGTCAAAAACACTTTAAAATGAATTTTCTTTCGCTTCCTCGCAGTCGAGATATGATATCAGGCTCGTCCTCCACTTATAGTAGGTTCAACTAATCAGATAGTTGGAGAAAAACATTTTTCGCAGAAGAGATAAGTAGTTCATCAATTAGATAGTGATTATCAAGATGTATGAACTGCCTGTTTTTCTTTAAAAAAAAAAACAAAATATGAAATAACATTTTTCACCATAACCAACGAGTCACAGACGTAGTAAATATACCACTTGCCCACATGTTACGTTATCAAACAATGTCTTCAACAATTAAGCGGAACTCCGCTCTTGCCCCCTGGTTATCTTTCCCTAGACATAAGGGGATATTGGAAGACGTAAATCATCTTGGAAGCAAATTGTCATGCACATTATGCTTAGGGTGTTGAATGATCAGTTTCAATACATCTGTAATGTCCAATTGCAGTCATTACTCCATAAAACTTCCATACAATGTCTATAGAATCTCTTTACAAAAGGGACCGATTTTTCTATAGAAACTCTGTGTTCTCTCTAGTTTCTATAGACCCTCTATACTGTTTGTATAGACCCTCTATACGTTACCTATAAACCCTCTATACAGATTTTATAGAACCCCACTAATTCTCTAAAGAAACTTATAGTTTCTTCAAAAACCTATAGAATTTCTTTAGAAAAGTGGCCCATTTTTCTACAGAGATTCCACAGGCTTTACTATAAGAATTTCTGTAGACAATCTTATACACTTTCTATACGATTTTTTCTAAAGAATTTTATGAAAGATTTTTGTATGGGTTGGAAAGTTGGCACGTTTCAAAAAACTGGCACCCATCAACTGATTAGCATGCGGGTTACATAGTATAAAATTTGTCTTAGAATAAAATTTGTCTGAGGGAATTGTCGTATCCGGACCATGGTTCAGATCTACCGGTATATTTTCATGTAGAGCCTATGTATATGGATCTGATTCAAATTTGAATTTTAGTAGACTCCTTTTGTTGACCTCCCTTAGCTGTTTTGAAGAAGTCTTTTGAAGGAAGAAGCTTATAATTAGTGCTCATCATGACATTATAAAACATACCTTGCATAGTAACTTTGCCATCGATGATAAGCATGCCCTGTTATTTGAACAATAGATAAGAGGTCAATTCCACTCTGGATCACCATCGGAATCACCTCTATCGCTACCAAGACAAATAAAAGACTTTCTTTTACAGCAGTAGACCCTAATGCGCAAAATGCATTTAACTAGCACCGTGAAAATATTCTCACTTTTATTACTATTCTTCTAAAGTCATACAACAACAGAAGTCGCAAAATTAGACAAGAGATCTTTTGAAACCATAAACAATTGAATGGTCTGTTGGAGGGGGAGGGGGACTTACCTCAGAAATTCAAGTGGTAGTGATCACTACTAGTCACTGCAGACTGTACAGTTAACAATATCCTGAATGGTTAATGATATACCCCCTGCTTTACTCATATAGTTGCATGATTGATGTCTGTAATGTGCTCTAAAACGTGAACCTAACTGATCGTGCTGATTGAAGGCAATACAAAATAAAAGCAAAGTACCTCACATGTTAATAAAATAAAATATACGGTAAAGAAAATATTTCTGCTGCTACGATATATGGGTGTCATCCTTACGTTTCATCTAATCATTAACCTAAACAATTGCCCAACTGTTATTTCTTGGCTTACATGGAATGATAAGATATGATGATATCCTGCACATAACCTACTATGAGAGATGCGAATCTGTGTGTTGGTTTAGATATGTGTATTTGGCAAAATGTATTTCGATAACTTAAATGGTTCTGAAACTTGATAAGTTTTGTTATTGACCTCGAGGACCTGTATTTTTGTAGTTGACGAAATCACTGGAAACAAGGGGATGACAAGTTTAACCTTTGCTAGGATTGCTCTTTTGTAATAAGTTGTAAACTTCAAAGCTGTTCTTCTACGTCTGTCGGGGGAAATTCTGTGTTATCGAACGATGTAGTGAATATGAAAGAAATTGGAATAAGTTTTTGCTTCATGAAATGTTGGTAGCCACGAATTTACGAGGCAGCCAACGTAATAATAGCCTTTTAGCCAGCTATGGTGACTACTTTTTGTACTCTTGAAGTTGTAAGTTTTTTTGGCTACCAGTGGCGTAGCTACAGCAGCAGGAAACGATTGCGCCCTGGCTCTGAAAAGCGAAAAATTCGGAAATTTGTCATTTTTGACACCAGTCAACTATATACAGTTTTTTTTTCAACTCTTCTTTCCTAACATTCCGCATTCTCTCGACAGAGCAAAACCTTCCGCGCGCTTCGGACAGCAATTTGCAATCACTTATTCAGTCGTGTTTGTTCATTAATCAGTTTGGTAAATTGTTCCGAACTCTGAAATTGACAAAATCACTTGATTGCCAACAATGAAATTTTCATGAATTTTCTTTCATTCAATTCCACTTTTTCCAATATAACTTGTTTGTGAATTTACGAATACGCGCGCTTTAAGAGCTTTAAGAGGCAGGAGCTGCTACGGTATTTTCTGGACATATGTCTTAAATGTCGTTAGGCTGTACAACATTTTTTACGTACTTCGTTGAGCTAGGGAAGACCTCAAGCTCCGTAAAGAATCCTCATTTAAGTTTGTAATAACCCCTTATTAAAAAATTACGAACGACAGGGTAATCGTTTAGCACCCATCGGTAAGGTCTGGTTGCAAATTCCTGGAATTATTACTAGTATTCAAATACGAGGAAACACACCTGCGGCGATCATGACGGGATGGCGGTGCACATACCACAATACTTTTAAGAAGGGGGGAATCATATCAAACATCAGTTTCCGTTCAGTATGTAAATGTATGAACGAAACCATGTGTACTAAACTGTTTTGTTACAATTCAGACCAGTTAGAACAGTATATCTTACAAAGTTTGTGTATGTAATGTTTTAATTTTCGTTCATTTTACCGAAACTAAAACATCTTTGCTCCCATTTATATTTTATTTAAGATGTTTAACACAACTAAGGTCCAGATACGTTGCTTTGTTAAAACTATGCTGAAGGTGTCACAGTATGGGCATTGTAAATGCCACCCAAGACGATATGAAGTGAATAAAACGTCCTCTTTTTGCTGCTGTTTGGTAGATTCCTTATTAAATACACATCATCATAATGTGTGAAATTGTTAATGTCTCAATTTAAAAAAAAAAAATAACCAAAAAGGCATTAATATAGGCAGCGGGCCGTACACGAAAAAGTGCTTTCGTTTTTAACTTTCGTGACGCACATCTGAGGGTCGGCATAAAAATTACCCACGAAGGTCAATTTTAACCTTTTGAATATCATATCAATTACCACAAGCGAACGAGTTGGCCTACGAAGAGAAATTTGAGGGTAAATTGTTGGCTTTTTTTGGCCAACATTCATTGTATAGACTAGTTCCACGAATTTTCTGACACGTACAAAATCTCTACAATGCCGTGCATAGTGCACAGAGGGTCAGTAAAATTGATACGGATAAACTTTTATGTCAATTAATTGACGGGAGGGGGGAAGCAAGGGAGTAGGACGAATTTCTCCTCATCTGAGGAAAAGTTGAATAAATCAGGAACAGGAAAGAGAAAGGATAGCGAAGGGATAGCGAATACTGAAGGAAAATGAAATAGGACAAAACAAGAATAAGAATTTGGAACAGAAAAGAGGAAGAAAATAAACACACATGACATGAAAAAACAAGAAACAGAGAGTAGAGATGCGTTCAGTAAGGATACCAATAGATAATTCACATGATATTGTTCAGTCAAGTCTGGTTTGCAGTTGAGTTATGAGAGAGTAAATAACCGACGGCATGGTCAAGTGGTTAAAGCATCCGACTTCAGGCGGGGTGGGGGCTTACGACCCCAGACTTCCCTCAAGCTTTCGCCACATCGACAATAAAACATATGGACAATTAGTAGTGCAACGCCCTCTTACCCCTTTTTTCCCTTAGGTCAACCCCCTCCCCATTTTTTGAATGTGCGGGTCCGTGCCTGGACTAGCTTGCAGTTGGGAGGTCGACGGGAGTTCGAGTATTGGCCGGGTCATACTGAAGACTGTAAAAACACCTTTGTGCTTGGTGCTCAGTATAAAGCAATTGAGTAGGAAAAACAAGCCAGATAGTCACAAGTGGAAAAGCTAGATGATCCGTGGCGGCTCGACATAAATCAATTGGTTATAGAAACTGGCCATATACGGGCCGTCTGGTAAAACTCCGTCCATCTAACTAACTTGAGAGGATAGGCCTTAATGGACAGGCCTTACGGCAAAGCAGAACTTAGAGATATAATCACAACAACCAGTGGTTCGAACCTGCCACTTATTCATATGCTTGGTATTTTGCATGTATTTTATAGGTGACCATTCCATTTGGAACCCTTTGAGCACAATTGTTTTGAAATGGTAGGCCTACCTTTCGAAAAGTAAAAAGAAACAAACTTTTTTAAGCATATGGAAGCGGGGGGGGGGGGCTGGGGGAGAAACCCCCAGTGAAAAATGAGGGCGGAAGCAGTTCCGCTCCCCCACTTCCCGTGTCAGAAACTCCTTCTTCAAATTTCCAAATCTCAAAAAACAGCGAAATTTCCGGAGCGCTTTGCTCGCCGCATTATGCAACATAAAATGCACCAGTTCTCACTAATAGATCAGTTTGGTAAACTTTTCTGAGCTCTGGACGTAGTCAAAATCGGATATTTACCATTTGTGTGTCACCACATCATTAAGAGACACCGGCAGCTATGTTGCTATTTTTGTGACCTGTCTTTCATAAAATTCCAATTTTTCTACAATTAAAGTTCTTGATTTTGAAATATTTTGTCTAAAAGGACAACAAATTTGGGAAACTTTTGAAACGTCATTGGGGTCTGCGGGGTCGCGATTTTTCAAAATTTTGTATACGCTCCGCACAAATTAGTCTTTCGAGAAAGACTTCATATTCCAGGCAGGGAAGCTTTGGCCTACCGTAGTCAAATGTTCTCATACACACCACATGCCGGACATCGAATCCAGAGTAACGCTTGCAGTGACCTTCCGTATATCTTTGCCGCACCCGCACCAAGTTCAAACGAGTTTCAAGAATTGATTTGTATCTGAATATTGACGGAATCGAATTCAGTCATAATTAGGCCTAGATACCAAATGATCTTGAACCAAGGAAGTCGGTCCAACTTTAGTAAAGTTATGTTCAACTGAAACAACGATTTAAAAGCGGAAATAGAATGTAAATTTTTTTCAAGTTGATAAATTTAAAAAAAAAAAAACATATCAGGTACCGTCATTTCAAAAAATACACAAAGGCGTACGGGAAGAGGCGGATCCTATTCGCCGTGAACTGAATATTTTTCAAGTCCTATTTTTCCCGGCCGCATGTCAACACGGTGCGCTGCAGGCCGAAGTGACTAGCTACTACAGGCTACCCCTTGCCCTAAAATACATGTAAATGTCAGTGCCCTGAAATAAGCACTTCCCCTGCTCTGGGAGGAGTGCAATCCCCCTATCCCCACTCCTGAAAGGTCGACGCCTAAAAGCATGAAAGACACCAAGGTCTGCTTGCGATTTTCTGTGAAAAACCAGCCCCTGTCTAAAGCTATCGGCCATGTCATGACACCAAGTCTCCAGGGGCAGGAATTTCTGATGAGATTTTCTGCCAGAAAGATCAAAATTTTTAATACATGGCTACTTCGTCGAGTGTCGCAACAAGCATTTCATCGGGAAAGGGCTGATCGTTTTTTGCAAAATGTGGTCAGTGTACCGTATTCAATTTGGCACTAGTACTGAGCTCGGTGGCTCATATTGGGACCAGAAAATTTAGTACACGAATTCCGATAATTTTCGGAAGGAAACCGTTCTTAGCCGCTAATAACAGTTCGACCACAAAATTTTAAGTAAGTTTTTAGCGGTTTAGGATTTTTAGATAGCATGTAAGTTACTGCTAAGCCGAATTAAAACTACAACTATTCCCTAATAACTTGAGAACCAACACACCCCAGATGTCAGTGCCTATTAGAACCTATTACACGAAATACAGCTTGGTGACATTCTCGCCCGTATTCGTATTGTTAACCTTCCAGATTTAATCGTTCCTCGATACAAAAATGATACTAGATGGGTTGAAGGGTATTATTCGTTTTTCAGAGATCGGAGTGACGCAAATTACACAATTTGGATCGGTATCCAGCTCGAGTTACTCATTCGCAGTTAACGTTACGCGCGAAACCGACGTAGCAGGGACATAAACAGCTCCTCGTTCGCGAAAAAGTGTCCTTTTTCTTTCCACATCTTTTTACCGTTTTCAATCCCACGTACCAAAAATAGCACTAAAATTTGTTGAATTTTTCGTATATTTAACATGAAAGCCCATTTCAGGTAATTAAAGTGCCTTTGGAACATGATTAGAGGCTACAGCTGTAGTTTTAGTACTCTTCGAGGAAAAGTTTACTTAAAACGTGGAAGTTGTGTGTCTATTTCACCTTCGCCAGATTTTGAATTTAAAGGGATATTTTTACTTATTTTTTCTTGCTCCATAGGCCAAACGGATCGCTTGTGGTAATTGCATGGGTTATTATTTCATCTTTTCCCATCGATTCGTATTTTTTTCAATCAGACCCTCCGAAGTGCGTCACGAAGTAACACGAAAAAGCAGGACAGATTTTGGTCTAATAGCTTTAAAATTATTTTTGGTTAAGAAAACAAAATTCTTATTATCTGAATGAAGTTTGGTTGTCATCAGAGTCAAAAGTGCAGAGTCTAGCTCACATAAATATATGTACACAACGGCTGGTTCTCTAATTGTATATTATCCATTTGTTAACCACTCGGGATATTTTTTGAGCAATGTAAACGGCTTGCATCCTCATGTAAATGGGCTTCAGACAGGTTTGGGAGGTAACGAAAAACGTAGTTGGGGGAAATTGAAATTATCTGGGATGAGAAAGGGAGCTTTCCCTAGTCTTCTTAACGAGAATCCCATATTTTTCATTATTACTTTCTTCAATAACATATCATAAACATAATGATAAAAGCATGAATCAAACAATTTTCTATTTTCTTAAGCAAAAAATTAGCTTTGCGCGACTCCATTCTTCCTGTCATCATCGTTATAGAAAACCGTCTTTTGTTCGCTTAAAGTTGCTGAATCCCTATCGGTTTTGAGTTTGGTCGGGTATATCCTCTCACAAACCCTTACGGAGTACCTGCCAGTCTTTTTTTCTATATAGAAATAAATTTCTTCCAAACTTTTCGGTGTTCATTTTGTGCAGTTTGCATAATCTGGGCTTAACCACCTATAACCTATGCGTTACTGGCAGAAACTTATGACGGTACACTTTTCCAGCCAAAACAAGGCAAAGAAGGTCCAAATTTTACAGTTTCCGTGCATCGTAGAGGAGTTTCATGTAAAAGCTTCTTCTGGTGACGGTTAGTCTAACTAGTGCTAAAATGTTACTAGGCTACTTACATTGAAAGCTTAATCTTCCTCGTAGTTTCGCACCAAAAAGTAGATAAAAAATCTACCATTTTTCGTGCACGGAAAGAGACTGTAATTATTTTTTGAACTTAAGGCTCGATGAATAGTTCATCGAGAGAGTTGCTCGAACAGACATTCAAAGTTCTGCTTAAATCTCCATGCTACTGTTTCCGATCTCATAATTTTTACATGTCTGTATTTCAAAGGGAATCTGAAGGAGAAATTCTCACAAGAGAAACTTTTCGCGCCCTTGGGGTGCACGAGGACTCCATGAGCACCAACACACCTGCGCCAGCCTTGCAATATCCCTCGAAATAGTTACCGTATAACATGGGATTTCATCTGACTACAAACATCACTCTTATTCAATGACCCCTGTGTGGTGTTGGTGATAAGAGTACAGTTGTTGCGTACCATCCATATTTGGATGTTTCCTCTGTCCCATATTTGACACGTACGTTACGGCCCTTGGTCTCATCATCCGTAATTCGAAGGTTAATGCAATCTAACTTTACTTATTTCCTCAAGAGCTATATCTACTCACTCAAGGACTGGTGAAATGAAAATGACAGATTTTATTAAAAAAGAATTGTTTCTCTTGAATTTGGGGGTCATTACTTAGGCCATTTTTTTGGAAAGATAAAAAACTTCAAATCACAACTGACTTATCAGGGTTACAGTCCAAACAAAGATAAGATGTTCGTTATTGCTGAAATATCAAGAAATCAGTAATGCTCGTTTGTGGTTATAGACACACTTTTCTTTAGTGTCGGAACATGGGGCACCTCTTTGATACTGTTTTCGTCCTAAATATCAATAATTTGAGAGAATCTGGATTCTTATGCACTTCCCGGATTTGTTTAATTTTAATTTCGTACATAACTTCACTAAATTTGAACCGGTTTTGACGGCCAAAAGTCCACGTTCATTTGGAAAATAATTAAGCCACTTGTTTCCATTCTAGCCAAAGTATACGTGTTAATACAATTCAATCCAGGGTTTAGGGGGAGGAGCTTCAAATGTTTATATTCGATATAGCAAAAAATCTAGGGAACCTGGAAAATTTCAACTATTCCCACCAAAAATGCCCCATCAAAAATGACCATTGTAGGATAAATTCTGATTTGCACTTTATCATGTATTAACGTCATAAAAGGTAATGAAATATGAAGATTTTGGATGTCGAGGAAGCACAGACCAAATGTGGATAACATTTTCCTTTGTATTGAAACTTAAGTTCATTTCAAGGACAGTTGTAACTTAATGTGCTTAGGCTTTATTCTGAAAGTTTACGTTGTGTCCATGGAAACTACCAGTTTGACTTACCAAATCGTTAACTATTTGACGAATCATTAAGGGATAGTCATTGAAAGGGTGTTTTCGGGCATGTCACTACACCCTTAAAGCCTTGTGTGTTTTGAAAGGACTCTAGTATCCTACCAAATTAGTGCTGTCACAAAAACATAACATTTTTATGTTCAGTTACTGAAAATGGTTTCTCTGCATCAAGAAAGCTTTCAACTACAAGGACTTTGTCTTTTTAAAAAGCAACCACTTTAAATTTATATCCATGCCGCGTACTTCCTGTATGCATGGACAGAGCATGCAACGCGTACGTTCTATCCCTACGTTGTCGCCACCGACTAGGACAAAAAAGGCGGACCAAGATGACCGCCGTCAAGCTACAAGTTGCATGATTTGACGACGTCCCTCTAACGTTTTAAACAAAAGTTAAACTTGAATGGGAATCAATATCATATTCCTGCAATACGCAATAATTTTGACCTTTACTTGTATTATTTATAACCACGTGTCGTTTCTTTGATATTATCTTGGCCCCTTACGGTTGACACTTCTAAAGCAAAATATCTACACTATCAGTTGACAAATAACAATGGGGACATTTCAATATAACACCTAAATCAACCTTGGGCGAATGCTGCTGAATATGGCTTTGATTTGTTTTAAGGACTTGGAAGTCAATAACTTTGTCCTCTTGTTTAGAGAAAGGTTTAAAGTCACATTAAGTTTTGATATGTTTGAGGAGTACTTCTGTAAGTGAAATTTGCATTGAAATCCAATGTGTAGTTCTAAAAATATGAGCAAGTAAAGATGTTATATTTTCAACAAAAAGTGAACTTGACATCACATCCTCACATTTGATGTCATTTCTTGAGAATTTTACAAAATTTGCATCCTGCCCTATCCCAATTAACTTCAAGGTAAACATAACACTCTGAAGAACAAAGGGAAACAAAGCATTTTATTCAATGTTAGGAAGTGATATTCAAACACAAATCCAGTGACTTCATTTACTAATATCTAGAGAACTAAATATCTGATTTCAATGGGAGTTCCATTGCACTGTAAAGATTTTATTCCTCTTCTATACATGAAAATCAAACTTTCACTTAAACTTTCCATGTAATACAAGATTAAGAAAAGACTTTCACTGTCGTTCAAGTTAGAAGGGGTTTTACAACCCAGTTTCTAACCAATTGGTTTAAGCCGGGCCGGGTCAATGCCGTTCAAAGAATTGCTACCTTTCAAGTGGTTCATAGGAAATATTCACCATAGGCCAATTTCCTCCCTTTGCCATGTTTCAGTGGTTAATGTAATGTAATTATGGAGCACCCTACAGCTGTGATGATCTATCAAATAGGTCCTTACCTTGAAAACGTCTACTTTAGCAATCACTCCATCTTCGTTGAATTCCACTGTCTCTCCAAAAAGCCGGCCTTGTTGAACTGTTACATAAGGGATGGTTCGCACTTTGGTAACTAGTAGGGATATCACGAACACATACACCTTTACTTTACCCATTTTCACACTGATAAGTGTGTTATTATCCTAAATCACCCTTCCACAAGGTAATATGTTAACAGTCCGAAATCAAAACCAAATAAAGGCCCAGATTTTTCACAAGGTGATAGTACCTTCCATTACCTACCTTTCTGTTTGACAAGTAAACTCATTTATGTAAGACTAATATGAGTCTGATCAGTTTGTCACATAACGGTGTGAGCCTTTTTATATAGGGGGCGTTAAGTGTATTTATCCAGACATGGAAGCTGTTTTTAGAATACAACAGCTCCCGGTCTAGGCTCTCCAAACTGAGGTTGGCGTTTCAACTGTTTTGTCAACAAAAATGTTGAGTTTGCCGTGGTCGCTAGTCCCGAAGAATGCAGGGCAGTCATTTCCCTCCTCTCTCCTTTCAAACCATTTATTCAGATTGAAGGGGTTTTGTCTCACAAAATCTAAACGTTTCTGGAAATACATTGTTTAAAGATTAGTCGTTCCAGGTCCTCGCGTCACGTGATCATCGACATGCACGTCGTGATTCAGTCATTAAAGTAGAGCTTTGGGACAATAGTTTGGGTAAATTCCCAACTAGGAAGCCTAATTCAGAAAGGGGAGCCCTCCCAAAATCGGATTCTGAAATCATTTAAGGGAAAAACACAACTTTAAATTGTGCTACACTTCTAAATGGTCTTGCAGATATTTTAATAACCTTTTCACCTTCTGTGGGCATGTTGTGTAGAAGTCCAGACGAATATTGGGCAGTCTAACGACCGTTGCTTAACATCTCTTTCTGGTTGTTGATTAAATGGTTCGACCAATTAAATAATCCACAAAATAACCACCACCTACCACCAAAATTGGGTAACGCGTAACTTTTTTTCGTAACATTTAATGGACTGATAACATTTGAGCAAAAGTGTCAGTTAAATTGGTAATTATGCTCCGGCAAATATGTAGTTATGGAATGTAGCGATCCATTTCTTTCTCTTCACTGATTAACTGGGGAAATTATCTCGATGTGGACAGTAAATCTCTTAGGCTGTCAGGATAAGAACCCATGAAAACTCACAGATTGTGTTGAGTTTAAAATGAGCATCTGACATTAATAGCAGTATTCAATGCTTGTTTCGAACTTGAGATCAAAATGATTGGTATAAATTTGATGCTGCTATAGCAAGCCAAAAGTCCAATTATCTAGGCTGGCCTTATATAGTCAATACGTTAACGAATCTTACAAAGTTACTCATTACGTTATCCTAAGATACTCTCCGGATGAGCTTAGTTTGATCACTGCTTACTGGCAGCACCTTATTCTTCTTTTGATTATATGTTCTATTTAAACATAAAAAAGTTAGCCCTTAACCCCTAGTAATCCTACTTACATAACTATCCAACCTCCATTCCTCACGGTAATTTGAGACTTCATTCCATCGAGTTTTAGGTTGTTTGATGAGCTAGCTGTGGTATTTAACAAGATTTACGTACGTCTTCGCATACGTGTGTAGGCTATGTTTACGTGTCCATCGTATTCAATATTTTGGCAAGAAAATGGAAACTGAAATGGTTAACCTATATCTGGTCGATTACTTTTATTGTCTCTTTTTCAAAAATTGTCATTTTCAGTTGGTTTAACAAGTGCCCAACCTTGGTCAAAAACATAATTACCAACCGGAAATTATCCAATCCAGTGTACTGGGTGTAGTAAAGTCCTACTTTGCATCAAACATTTCGCTTCTCAGACCTTCCTAAGGCCCTGCAGTTAACCAGCCCTGATCAAAATTCCTACCCACACAAGCAAATCTGAGGTTATTAGGAAAAGGTCGTAATGAATCAGTAAAGTTTAATTTATTTTTTGTGGGAGTAAATTCTTCAGTAAGGTTTGAGACCGTTCACCGGCCACAAACAAATGCGTATTACCTTATTCTTGAGTGTTTGCTCTGTATGATTTGGAAAGGTTAAGTTGAAAAGCATGTGTTGCTAACTTTGTTTATGTACAGAAACCAATTATAAAATGTAGGTTACGTTACATTGAGTGACGGGGAAAGGACTTGACTATGATGAGAAAAACATTTAAGATTCCTCTCCTATAAGCTGTTGCCATGTCACTTCCTTAGACTAAAACCTACTATTCACACAGTAAGAGAAAATTGCTCACCTCATCTCTTCAACCCTTCGAATTGCTGACATGCGCAACGTTTCGAACGAAATTTACGAAGCCTTTGCAAGGTAACAATTGTGGAACTGAGGTCAAATTTGTTCTTTTGTGCAGAGTGCACCGTGTTCATATTGAGTCCAAATTTTCTCCATTATAGTGAGGAATCTGAGGTCATATATCAAGGCAGTAACGTTGTAAGATCACTTACTTGCGCCCATTTACTGCCATGTGTGAATAAAACCGCTACCGTGACCCATTGGACGCATTTTCATGTTACCGACGCTTAGTTTGCTGTACTTAGGAATTAAAAGACTAGCTTCTAAGTGATGACATCAAATATCAATCGGAATGAACAAAATTTAGACAAAACCCAGTGTTTTCATCGTATCAAATTTCAGTTTTCTTACTCAATCTCACTCCTCTTTCCATTTGTTTTCATTTACTTCAAAGCAGGGACGTAGATCTAGTGTATGGATTGGAGGGCAAAAATGTTCCATCAGCGGATCGAACGTTAGATCATGTACCGGCCCGGAATGGCCTGTAGACGAATCCGGACAGCCAAGTGAAGGTCTGATTTTAATTGAACACGATTAGTGTCCACTACTTTTAGTCTTTTAATTTCCTTGATTGCCTGTATCATGGATGGTTCTCCCATTGGATCTCAGTTGTCAAGAGCTATTTACTAAAATGACAGCTACTCTGTAACTAATGTAGGCACGGCGTCGACATTTGTAAGATATCGATTGCCCAAGATAACTTGACAAAGATGAAAATTTTCACTTGTAAATAATCACTCTTTGGCTGTTTTATTTAGTGTTGCAAACACTATCAAATGGCTTTAATAAGATTAATTTCACCAATAGATGAACTTTTTAAAGCTGAAAAGAACCGCAGTTGCCTGTTTGATTTCAAGGGAGATTCATGTCCTGAGTCTTCTCCTTGACTACACCACTAGTGTTGTTTTTAAGATGCCAAGAGATGTAGTCATTGTCTAACACACATTCCGTCATCCGCTATGAAAAAGCCCAACTTCCGCCAGGGAGAAAGCGCTACTGAAGAATTCATACCCCTCACCATGTGCCACTAACTGGCTCGGAAGCTCTTTGCCGCCACGTAACTTTAAAGGGACGTGTCTGAATCAGAAGTCCTACTTCCTGAATTTTAGAAAAGAGAGTGAGTTTAGGTAGTACTTGGGTCACAACTACGTGTTGGTAACCTTCATGTTCTCTTCATTTTATTTATTTGTTTTTCATAAAATGTGATAGTAATGAATGTACAGAAAGAAAAATAGAATACTACCTGATATCAAGATACTGTGAAGGGAAGCGCTAAATAAACGCTCTATATCCTATTTACCGGGTGGGGTGTTTCCAAGCAAAACACAGAAAGAGAAAGAGAGAGGGGGGAAGTGGGGAAAAGGGAAGTAAAAAAAAATGATAAAGTACATGAGGATTTGTGATATTCAGCGTGTCCGTACATACAAAGGGTACCTTCAAACATGACTGAAATACTCCATGTGAAAAATCTCTTTGACGCCAACTTGACAAAAAAGCTATCTATTCCACAACTAACCCGCCGCATCATTCGTGTAGTTTTAGTTTAATCGTTAAAAGAATTTGTTAAGACAGGTTTTTTAATTGGCCCCGCACACCTTGTTTTTTTCGGTGCCAGTATGAATTTATTCAAAAATAACTCGAATCATTTTGATTTACTCCCTGGCTTAATTTGCATTAAATTTTCGTTCGACTGGAATGGACTAACAGTTACAATTCTGGTGTCTCTCTTTCCAAACAACCAATTCTAACTCCAGTCGAAAACGAAACGAAAGATAAATCTCCCCGTGTCTAGGTCAAGAAGTTATGGCCTTCGTGACAACTCTTATACAGCTAAAATATTTTGAAGATTATTCCGTAAACAACTTCCAATGTGTAGGCCTACCACAAATCACTGGGAGTTTAGCCTTAAGTTATTACTCGCTAATCAAAATTTCTACATGTCCGATTGTGCGTTTTAAACATTTCATTTTGCGCAAACCCATCTATAGATGTCGTCTTGAAGGAACATTCAGTTATACTTCACATTTTTTATTAGTGTGAAATATTAAATTTGATGCGCTTTAATTCCATTGACAAAGTATTGAATTCATAGCCTACTTGACTCAAAATAATGTCATTAGACAATGTTAACACATTTCTATTGGAAAAGTTATATTTGAAAATCAGGTACTTTTCAAAGTAACACAGGAAATTGAGAAATTGAGAAACAATTGACCATGCTATATAAAACTCTCTTCAATCTACACAATATTTATTCTTCTCGTATGAGCTGAACTCTGTTCTCCAGTTCTCTAAATCTTCTGTCCAAGAGTAATAGCTTTCCCTCCATTGCAATTCAGTCTCATCCATCGATTCTGGAAGAAAAGCAGAACCATACAGAGACAACTATTTGGTTTTGACTAAAACAGTAAGGTCATTTCCTTAACCCAGCCTTGACTCGCCAACTGCCTGGTCGGTGGGAATTTGATCAAAGTGCTGGTCATTAGCTGGGTCAAGAAAACATGGGGCATGATTGACTGGTTCAAAACAGTTTTCTTAACAAACCTGGGTCACATGTAGTTTATCCAGGTGTTGGTTTGAGATTGACTCACAAAGTTTGCTGTTGGGAATTTGACCCTTGCGTTGGGCCAGTTTTGAGTAAAAACTGACCTAGCAGTTACAGTGTCAGAGTGTCAGGGTTGGTCATGAAGGTGCAAAAAGGGCAATATTAGAAGCAAAGATAACATCATGGTTTTACATTTTCATACATAGTAATGACATGTAGGATTATTTATAACATGCATGCTAAAAAAATGCAATGACAGATGTGTTCATAAAAGATATATTCAATATTCCATTGTCACTAGTTACACGGCTGAATGATTTTTGTCCTTTGTGTCATTGTGAACGCAAACGTGAGTCACTTTCACCCAAGCATGCTCGAACTTTTGCGTTGTCATTACATAAGAGTCATGTATTTTGACACAGGTGACGATGATTTTTATAACATGATTTCATGCAGAGGTGTACAAAAAGTATTCTTACCTAGTGTTGATCTTAAGGCTGTCAGATAATCTCCCCATAAAGCACATTCATCAGCTTTAATTCCCCTACCTACAGGCAAGTCCAAAGATAATTCTTTGTAGAACAAATCAGGCACAGAAAAGCTCGGCCACTCCATCTCACCTGTTCCTGGTTGATCTGTAATGGAGGTTTTACTCGGATCTCTGTCACGAAAATAAATAAATGAATTGTAATGGAGCTCAAAGTCAGTATTGTTCATCTCAGTCAAAATGAGAAACTGTGAACATGCATGGTTAGTTCAGTGACGTGATATACAACTACCCAGACGAGAAGACCTGAAATACGCGCCAGTTGTGTCTCTGTGACATGGGTTCAGCCAGTGGCGTAGCCAAGGGAGCCTGGGGGACCTAGTCCCGACCCCCCTCCCAGATATTCTTCAGGTCCCCCAGATTTTTGCGTCCTGATAAAGTAATTTGAGAAAAAATAGTTTGTTTGAATGGAAATAAACTTTAAAGTATTACTTTCAAAAACAGTAAAATAAAATGTGCAACAATTTAGAAAACATGCATGAATGTGTGTAAAAGTCCTTTTTTGACTAGTTGACACTTGCATCCGTGCGGATTTGTAAAATGTCCACCAGCAGACAAGGTCCGGATCTCATGTGTATCCAACATGATCCATACTTCTGCTTTGCGGTTTGAATATTTTGAGGGATTTGCTCGTAACATTTTAATTTTGACAACGTAATGTACTCATGACTGAACGGATACTGCATCATTTTGCATCTAGACGGCATTGAAAAACGGAAATAGTTCTTTTGGCAGTATGTTTGTCACTTGTAAAATCTCTAAAAAGACTAAAAATGAGTATTTTGAAATTTTTCATGCTCCCAAAAAGGAAAACCCTAATACGTAGGCCTATAATCAGTTCAAAGTTTTGCCAAACATAGCACCATTTTGCACCATGTAGGAAATCTATTGCAAAGAAAGTTTCTCAGAGGTCAACACAACTACTTTTGGTTTTCCAATTAAAGCTGAAATCCTTTCAAATATTGCCGTATTTGCAATCTACGTCTTCTTCTTCTTCTTCTTCTTCTTCTTCTTCTTCTTCTTCTTCTTCTTCTTCTTCTTCTTCTTCTTCTTCTTCTTCTTCTTCTTCTTCTTCTTCTTCTTCTTCTTCTTCTTCTTCTTCTTCTTCTTCTTCTTCTTCTTCTTCTTCTTCTTCTTCTTCTTCTTCTTCTTCTTCTTCTTCTTCTTCTTCTTCTTCTTCTTCTTCTTCTTCTTCTTCTTCTTCTTCTTCTTCTTCTTCTTCTTCTTCTTCTTCTTCTTCTTCTTCTTCTTCTTCTTCTTCTTCTTCTTCTTCTTCTTCTTCTTCTTCTTCTTCTTCTTCTTCTTCTTCTTCTTCTTCTTCTTCTTCTTCTTCTTCTTCTTCTTCTTCTTCTTCTTCTTCTTCTTCTTCTTCTTCTTCTTCTTCTTCTTCTTCTTCTTCTTCTTCTTCTTCTTCTTCTTCTTCTTCTTCTTCTTCTTCATCTTCTTCTTCTTCTTCTTCTTCTTCTTCTTCTCCTCCTTCTTATCCCTATCTGCTCGATGTTATTACGACACCTTATCTGCGCAATGTTATTACGAGTATACATAGAGCCAGTCTCTTTCGTAATACACAACTTACCCACTCTTTGCAAACTTTGGGGGTACCCGAAAAAATTATTTATAACCATTTTCAAAGATTGATTTTTATTCTCATTATTTGAGAAGTGACAGACATGAGATTCATATTTCAGGTAAGTAGTGGCAAATTTGTGCATCAAAGAATTGTTTTTTTTTTTTCTTCTTCTTCTTCTTCTTCTTCTTCTTCTTCTTCTTCTTCTTCTTCTTCTTCTTCTTCTTCTTCTTCTTCTTCTTCTTCTTCTTCTTCTTCTTCTTCTTCTTCTCCTTCTTATCCCTATCTGCTCGATGTTATTACGACACCTTATCTGCGCAATGTTATTACGAGTATACATAGAGCCGGTCTCTTTCGTAATACACAACTTACCCACTCTTAGCAAAATTTGCCCAAAACTTCATAATTTTCCGTGACAAGTTCCTTTCTTCTTGTGTCCAAAAGTGAAGATCCTTAATATCTGCATTAAAACCCCACCCGAACACAAATGGAAGTTCCTCGACGTGTCCTGCCAAAAGCCATCCTGTTCCTTGGTCCCCTCTTTCATAATACGACCTGTAAATAAGGGATTTGGTAACAAAGAATGAATTATTGGCAGCGGTCAATACTCTAATGACATCTCTTATTATGAAACTATTAATATGATTTCCATTTCATTCTTTACGTTTGATTTCCTGAAGTATTTTTCAAAAATTCCCATGATTCCGCTTTAGGTGAACAGTAGTTCCCACACCACCGTGCCTTTAAATTTGTTAAGATGTGTCCTAGTTGTAGAACTTGACGCGAAGGACAAAGTTCAGAGATAAAAGTCATTGATATCTTTTTTTCATGGATACTAGGTTCATTGATGATATGGATGGATATTTGCTTCCTACTGTAATCAAGTGTTATGACTCACTAACATTGAGATAACACAAGTTTCACACGAGTCCATTTATTCAAAGATTGTGTAACGTTTATTTGTTGATATATGTTCTTCTTCCAATACCATGAACAGTTGCATTCAATTCAAAACTGTCCTGCACTCAAAAAAGAGTCAAATTTCACTCGTTATAAGGGTGGAAGTTATAGAGTTCACCCCGAAAGAGCCCAAATTCACCCCAAGAAGAGTGAAACTTAGCCTACACCAAATTAGCGAACTTTCACTCTTGAAGGAGTGCCCGCGACACGGACCTCTCTTAAAAAAGAGTGAACGTGAACGTGGAACGTGAACTCAATCTACTTATTACAGGATTTTGAATTGTTTGCAAGCATTTTTTCGGACACCCCTAATTTTTGTTTATAGAATTATAGAGTATCGTTTCATATTTCTCGTTATTTTATAGACAACGTTGAGAAAACACATGAAAATTTCTGCGAAATGAATAGAATATATGCACAATTTACACAAAACACTACCTACCCATCCTTACTTACAAGCAACTTTGGAGGTCTGGCAAATGGCTGCTGGACGGGTTATACCAAAGACTTTAAAAATGGAACCAATCTTCTGCCGTTGTACTGCTTTGTGTGCAACATATTAGTATAGGGAAAACAAGTCAGTAAGGCTAAACTAAAATAACATAGTTTTGGCCCAACTTAAACCAATTCGTTTGGCAATCAGCGGTAAAACCTCATTTAATTAACATCAATCAACCTTGATAACTTTTTACCATTGAACTTACGTGGAAGGAACGTGAGTAAAAAAGAATTGAAAAACGGGTTTCGTTGAGTAAGAATGGGCTCTGATAACATCCATTGCTGAACAGCTAAAGGTGAGGTCTCCGTATAATGGAATGAAATCTAAAAAGTAGTCTGCGCTTGAGTTGTCAGCTTTAGACCAATCAATATACTCTTGCTTGACCGCATTCTCTATCAATTCATTGGTGAATTCACCAGGAAAGCGGATTACAAGGCTTGTCATCTATTATGGGAGCAAGTAAATAGGAATCGCATTACCAATTAAAAAATAAAATTTTTGCTTGTGGTTGTAATTTTCCTCGGTATTATAAAATCATGGAACGAGTACTGTTGGTTGCCTACCATAGACCACATTTCTGACGCAATCGCAATTCAGCGGTAAGGCCGGCAAAGACATTAGGGCCTAGGACAGGGGGTAAGCGTCCCCGGTCGAGTTTGTTTGAAGAGCAATGCAATTTTTCTTACAGAACGTAAATCTTCATTGAAAACGCAAACTCAAATTGCTTTTAAATTTGATCCACCCTGCCACCCTATCTCTCGTTTTCTTCTGATCATGGTGATATAAAGTTTCCGTAATTCGGGGAAATTTTATTATTTTCGGGGAGTTAGGTCTTACCTCCTAAGCAGAGAGCACCCTTGCCATAACTGTTCGTCTAAGATAAATTGCTCATTAAAAGCAGTGACGGGGCCACGAGGGACCGGAGGGGGACATCTCCACCTCAGTTATTTACCTTCCCACTCCACATGCCCCCCCCCCCCCAGTTAGGTCAGTTCCGAATAAGGTTAACCTAACAAACGGAATGAATGAATGAATGAATGAACGAACGAACGAACGAACGAACGAACGAACGAACGAACGAATGAACGAAGAAATGAATGAATGAATGAATGAATGAATGAATGAATGAATGAATGAATGAATGAATGAATGAATGAATGAATGAATGAATGAATGAATGAATGAATGAATGAATGAATGAATGAATGAATGAATAACGTTCCTCTCCTGAATTTTTCATTCAGATATGTGTTTTAACCTTAGAGATTACTGGGGTTCGTTCCCTAAGCAAAAAACCAGCAGGAGCGGGCGTTTTGGGCTCGATTTTGCCTCCAAAATTTTTTCTTTGCTCTCTGTTTGCCCCCGACCTGATTTTGACATTCTGGTTCCCCTGCTGATTAAGAGTTTGCTCTTTCCTATTTAAATTATCTATAAAATCTGGGTGAGTTTCTGCCATGGTTGGGTTTTATATTGTCTCACCCTCTCACCCAATTGTATAAGCCGGCATGTGCGGACACAATATTGGTTAAAATTTAAAGTTTCAGTGGGTAAAATATGACTGGTAGCTTGACTTTATTTTGCACGCAAGGCAAAACAATGTTTGGTAGTTAGCAATGGAAAGTGATAAAGTTCACTCGATGAGGACAGTTTTCATGAGTGCAATACACAAAAATTCTTCCACTTTCTTACTACTTTAAACCTTTGCCGTTGTTTGGGTCCTTTTGAACCCATGCGGAGAGCTCGGCTGTCACCCATCTTTACTGTTTCACGCGGAGCTCGAAACTGCGAGTAGCTAAATTCGGCAACAACAACGAGAGAGACAATGGTTTAAGGTCACGGGGTCAATGGCCTACGGAAGCCTATGCGGGGCTGGCTACGTCCGCTTTTTCGCCCACTCCCGAGGCGCGCAAATATGCCCCGATCGGAGCACAGCGGTAAAGGGTTAAGAGTGAAGTTATTTTATTTGCATCTTAAAGAGAACCACTTACCATGTCAAATCTTGCTCGATCGATGTAAGGTGGATTTTGTTTTCCAAGGTAACGAGGGAAGAACGTGGGAAGAATAAGAGTCCCTTCATCTTTATTGAATCCAACCATTATAGGGCTTTGTTTGAAGTCACCGCGATCAAGCAAGTCGTATGGAGACTCATCAAGAAACACTCCATCCCGGTTTGGTGACCAAGAATGTCCCCTCTTTTATGGTAAGAATATGAAAGCCAGATCGTTTAGGTTAAAATGGGTCTCAAAGAAATAAACTGCTGTAAATTTTTTGAAATTTCGAGTAAATCACAGGAGGATTCCTTAAAAGAAAGACTTGTGACACCCATGCAATTGGCGTCATTACGTGAACTGCCCTCCAAGAAGGGAAATTCGAATTCAAGGTGAATTTTTTTTTATTATCTGCTGCGAAGCGGTAAAATTTGAAACCCTTGTTAAACCAATTTGTGCAACACATCCTATAACGACAGTTTTGAGTTTGATTTTGACAAATCAAAATATTCTCAGGCTTTCTTTAATTGCAAACCGAGTGCTTTCCAATGTATCTACGAAATATTTAATAAATCTCGGCGTTCGTAATTCTGCACTTACCCGTTCGTGGGCTCTATACAACTCGTCAGCGCTGACACCCCGAAGACATTGAACTAGTTCTTGTGTGTCTTCCTGTTCACAGTTGACAGCTCGACCCAAAGAAAACGCTTGGTCTCTTTCAAGGGTGGGGTTATCTCTGTAGCCCCACCAAGCAACAGCAGAACCACTCTGAAAGGAAATGATTAAACATGAATATGAGTATACCGAAGCTTGAACAGCAAAAAAAAATCCAACGTATAGTTTCAGATCAGGCGTTTACTCTCAGTATCATTCCTGCTTTAATTGATGCAAACCCAAACTTCTCAAGAATGTTTTTGTCTCGGTTGCCTCCATTATTTTCCTCAAACGTTGCTACGTTCCTAAAATTCGTAATTATCATTTCATTTATGTGTTTTGTCACAACATAATTTGAACAAGCGAGTAAGAACAGCAAATCAGTATCAAATTGTTTGAAGGAAAGCCTAGAAAAACAAAACTGATTTAGAAGATTTGGAAAAGATTTTGTGCTAAGTTTGGTCAACGCTTAATTTCAACCAATGCCTTTGTACCATTTTGGTTGGTGAAATGTTGTGCTCTTGGAAGGGTACGCAATGGAAAGGCGTAACAAACGAAACATGTTCCTAACGAAATCGCCCCAGCCGAATCGAACGAAATTGGAACATTAAAAAGGGGCCTCTAAAGTGTTCCAAAATCTTCAAAAATTGTTAATTATTTTTTTCTCTAGGAGTGCACAAAGAAAACCCGCGGGGTTTATCGAAAGGTAACGCTTTCGAAAAATGAAAAACATAGCCTTATAGTTTTGCTTAAGAAAGTTAAGAACACAAGTAGCTGCCGCAACGAAAGCATTTCCGAGTCTTATAACTAGAGCAAATCATGAACATTGTTAGCGTGAGCTTTTCAAGAGGCCACTAATCCTACCTCTGGATGGCTAGAGAAAGATTGAACAGAGCGGAGGTCCTATTTCAGATTTCACATTTGGTTCTTAAACGTATCAAAGGGATATTACACGTCACCACCAAGCTCCAATCGCGATGTTGCAGACAAAAGTTATTCGTAAGCAATGAAAAAAAAGTGACGTGTATGGAGACAAATTTCCAACTCGTTTTTTTTTTCCGACTAGCTTGATTTACTCCATTAATGTATGCTTGCATTAAAATATTGGGTACGAAAAGATTCAACTCTTCAACCGATCTGGGAGATATCATGTAACATTTGATATTGCAATATTTGATATGTGATTTACTCTACTTCTAGAATAGCTTGATTGAAGAGATCTCTGCTGTATTTAGAAAACCGATGAAAGTCGACGCTTCCTGCACCAGCACTTTCCCCGAAAATTGTTACCCGGCTCTGATCCCCTCCAAAAGCTGCAATAGGAAAAAGTTCAAATTTTGGTTTCTACATATATATTTGCGAAAAAACAGTCACATCATCCTTGATGGATGAACTTCCCTACATCAACAGTTCCCTGAATACGATATCTATGACAGGTGATTACACCAATTGATATCAGAAATGCCAGTTCCACCGTGTTATAACTATGTGGTAGAGCATCTTCTGACGGCACATTACCACTCACATAAAACTACAAGCTACGTTTTCCCACGCCTATAGGTGGCCCTTGTAAGTTGCAGGATCATTCATAGCGATTGCAGCCTGAAGGGCGTCTTCTGTGGTCTAAAATTTTTCCCAGCAGGTACTTAAGAAAACAGTAAAAATGCACATTTAACTCCCTTTAGCCAATGGTGTAAGTTAAACGGTTTTCTTTCATGATGGAATTTACCTTTTTACTTTGTAAAACATCCTCAATTCTCCGTCTGATTACATCTTATTGCCTCAGTGAGGACTTGAAGCACAAACCTCCATACTTGACAGTATCAAAACTCACGTATGACTAATTGATTGACAGTACCAGATATATCAAATTACGCAAACAGTTGCGTAGCATTTTGTTGAAGGCAAAGATCATGTAACAAAGTTGGATGTCAGTAACACTCTGTCATCCTGCAGGGCGGCGGAGCTAATATTGAAGTGGAGGGCTAACCACCAAAGCGGCCCAATATGTTCAACAATGTTATAGTAATGTGAGGCGGAACAAATACCAACGGTAAAAAAATTAATAGTTCCCCTATCCCCCCCCCCTTTTTTTTTTTGGCTCTCTCTCTCTCTCTCTCTCTGCGGTCTCTGTCATCACCTTTGATTTCGGAAGCAAATCTTTGCTCCCTTCGTAAGAAGGAAAGTGACGGCATTGCTATCGGAAATATGCACTCACCTATAAATTAATAAAAATGTACAAGAAAATATCGTTTAAAAGAACGGTAGCGCTGACATTTTGTGCATCGAAGCCTGCAACTCAAAAGTCTTTGAAAAAGGTTTTTTAAAAACCTGTAGTTGTAATTGATTATTTCTTTGAAGTTATTTCATCAGTTTCAGATTTTGACTTTGCTTAAAAATTTATTTGATTTTCACATTGAAGAATGTGCTACCTACCTTGAATGTTATCTTTAATCCATTTCAAAGCCTCCGCTTGATCAAGTAATCCAAAGTTTCCTCTGGCAGTATTATCACCTAGTACAAAAAAGATATAGAAAATGAGAGTATATTGAATATTTGATTACATAATAATCTACGTACAAATATCTAAACAAATACAAAAAATCATTGATAGAGACTCCACAACTTACAAAATTTCATTCCATAGATTCATTAACCTGTAGAACCGAAGTGGCGAAATATTATACCAAGTAATCCATGTAAGAATGTCACTAACTGTATCATATCATATATCATATCCGATAAACTTTGGTTACATCAACAAAATCTTGAGTGAGTAGCATTTCTACTCTCCTTGCGGTTACCATAAATGAAAGGAAATACGAACACAAATTTTGCACGAATTTGACAGTGCATCTCAGTCAGTCAGTGAGCATTACTTTTTCAGAAAGTAAGCCGGCATCAAGTATGATTGGATAAATAAAGGGTTTCAGATTTAATTCTGTATAATACTGACCAGTCGAGAAAAATCCGAACACATTTAAACGATAGTTTATAGTGACAAAGATGACATCTTCAAACGCTACCATTGGTACTCCGGACATTTCATTGTCCATGGCTGTGCCGGTATTGTAAGATCCTCCGTGAATATACACCATTACTGGCACATCTACTGGCTACGAAGACAAAAACATGACTGATTTCTTAATAAAGCTAATTAATTAAAACTTACTTGTTAAACTAAGCAAAGAGTCGTGACTGTTAGACTGTTCTAAGTCGGCATGTCTAACGTGGCAATATTTTTTACTTTTTTTTTTCCATAGGTCATATTCAAAAATATGTTGAACGATCAGTCTATTACATTATGGCTAAAGTTGCAACCATTTCCAAGTGCTACCCTACGGAGTACAGGTATAAAGCTATGGTACAAGACACTTGCGAATTAGTGATTGTCTGGAAGTATGCTTTCTCGTAGAACCCATCTCATGTAGTGTACATGGCGGAAATTCGGTTACTAAAAAAGCCGTTAGTTAAAAAAAAACTTGGATGATGTCGTTGGTTAGGCCTCATATGGTAACAAAATGAATGAGGATTATACAAACAACGGGAAAAGAATGTAGGAATCTTCAATTGGGGCAATGAAGCCTGGGATCGATTTATAGGGATTAAAAACCTTTACGTTACAAGGTTCTGAGCCTCGTATGGTAAATGAATTGACAACACATTACTGCATGGGGGTACGCTCGAAGCCGCCCGTTTTACCTGTAGAAGTGGGACACCCGGAACGATGTTTTAGTCCGAGTGTACATTAAACAGAATTAACCCAAATCACATATCATTCAATTCCAGCCTATATTTTGAACCAACAGCGCAACTACTAAAAACTAACACAAATTTTGGGCAAAACAACTAGGATTACAGTTAGTTTAACTAGGATTTGCGTTAAAATTTAACCAGGATTGTGTTGGAGTAAATAGAACACCGATCCTGGTAAAAATTAACCCCAGTGTCTTTAAATATGGATCACAACATCATCCCTTATTGTCCCCTTGCACTTTCCACATCGTTAAACCATGACGACACAATAGTAATCATAAGTGGTGCTACCAAAAATGAAAGATAAGATTCAGTACCTTTGGGTTTGGTACAAAGACGTTGAGATACAGACAGTCTTCGTCGATTTTGTGAACTTCCCATGACCTCCATGGATCGACTTCAGGCTGAATACAAGATGGCCTAAAATACGTAGCGTTCCAATCGCCAGTCCATGACAGTTTTTTATCCGGAGCGGCAAAACGCAGTGGTGGTTGTGCGTACGGTATTCCCTTCAAAATGAGACAAGTATAATCACTTAAAAGGAAGTCGAGCGATGCGAGTACAAGGTGAACGGTGATTTGGATATAAAAAAAAATCGGAGTGCATTAAATAATAACGATATGAATATTGATTTCGGTTTCTTTCTAGAAAAATTTCCAGAGGTAACTTGTAATGCTGATAATACGTGCCTTAGCCCGAGGAAAGCAAACCATGCATCACATATAAATAAAAGGCACAGCAAAACCCCTAAACTTATGTTAACTCAGGCATACCTTGAAAACATCTACTTTGGTGGAAACTCCATCTTCTTCGAAATCAATTGTTTCTCCAAACAGTTGCCCCTGTTGAACCGTCACATATGGGACTCCATGCACGATAACAATTAGTCCGAAGAGGAGCACGAGCAAGTAAATGGCAAATTTGGTCATGTTGCAGCGTAAACTGGAAGAAATAATCTCGACCTTAGCTTTAATAGAAAGGTTCGTTTGGTTATAATTTTAGCAGGGAGTTGCTTGAGCTGATAGAGTTGCTCCAGCAACTCTCTGATTTTAGTACCAACTAAAGCTCAAGGTCCGAGTTTGTATTGCCCTAGATAATAGCCAGATTATGATCAAAGTTTTTGTTGGCAATGATAATTCTATTTTTATGATAGTGGTTTATATCATTGTGTCAACCTGTTTTGTAAGAAAGGGAAGATAAAAGCGTCTGTATGGTTGAGTAAAGTTCAAAATAAGTTGAAAAATGCCTTGACGTTTACAGTAGGCCTTAGTTAAGAAGCCTGTTGCACTTGTTGGTAAATTGTGTAGATACAGCAATTCAATTAATCTTTGATCATCAAAATTTCGTTGCATATGATATCGCAAATGAGTCAAACAAAACGCATTTACAACTTTTCACTTTCTTTAAATGACGATGTAGGGCTTCCAGCCGACTATTCATCTAACCCGAGTTTCATATCTACCGACTTTAGATAATGACTGCACAACGGCTAGCTATCAAGATTATGGAAGCCTTGATAATGTTACCTACCTTAGCTAGTAAAAACTCTACAGTCACAAAACACAACTTAAATAATCTTAGTAGTTTCAGTTTTAAAAGGTCTTTTTCTCTCCATGTTACTTTCTAACAGTAGTTCCCCTTTGTGTTTGTAATTTTCACTTCGGGAATTAATTTTTCAGCCGTTTATCTATTCTTACCATCACTTTCTTAACCTGTGAATCTGGACCAGTGGCGGCGCCAGAATGTCAAAATTGGGGACGTGGCAAGCTAAAGCAAAAAGGTGAATATTTGTAAGTGGGAAAAAAATTCGGGCGCAGCTGGAAAACGAGCCTAAAGCGCACATTTTTGGGGTAGGGCCCAAGAGGAGTAGCTCCGAAGTTTCTGCATTTCTGGATGAAGGAGAGGTATGCCATTCAGCGGTTTGCCTAAATCCTGCCAAACCTAACTTGGGATAGCAAGTGGCGACCAAGGACAAAGACTAAGGGGAGAATCCCACCTCACATCTTGCAACCCGTAGCGCCGCCCTGATTCAGACCGACTTAATACAGTGCCAGCAAAGGCAGAGAGATAGATGTTACATCCTCAAAACGAATTAAACAAATAAGGGTTGCGATGATCGGCCCAAAAAATTCCCAATTTTCAAAAAAAAAAAAGGGTAAACAGGAAGGGAATATCGCCTTGCAATCACCTGCGAACAGTATATCTGATGTATTAGATTTTAAATTTCGTCAAAATGTTGCGAAATAATAGCTATTGATATAAACTTCAAAGCAGCTTGCCAAAAGGCGAGCGTTATGAAAGTTCCAAATGTATACTACTATTATGTTACCTATTACTGTTACTGGTACTACTATGTTACCTACCGATCTTCCAAAAATGTCTAATCAACTGTGATTTTTTCACCTTTGGTATGACTTAGCCCATTTTATAGAAAGCATCCTTTAACACGAAAGAAAAGTACTAAAACTAAGTAAGCATTGGGAAAGAAAAAACAATCCAGTACCCAGTGCCGGCGCTACGGGGAGTAAGAGGGGACATTTGCCATTGCGCCAACTTGCCCACCCCCCCCCCCCTAGGTTAGGTGAAGTAGGAGATGGGTTAATCGAAAAAAGAAATCATACCACTCCAGGAACTTAATTTCTCATCCAGAGATACTAAAGCCCCAGACCTCCTCGGGTTTTCCCACCCATGTTTTGGTGTCAGTTTCGCTCTGCACCCGAAAACATTATCCTTTGCCATCAGTTAAACCAACCCAACTTTTGATATTCTTGTCCCGCCACTGTCAGTGCCCCATAATTTGAAAAGATGGTCGTGGTTGCCTCTGGATTCAACCAGAAGCCTAGAAGGTGAGACATTTATCTCCAACAAACCAAACCAAAAAATTGGTCGATTGTATGAAAGAAGAAAAGCTATGCGGGATGCTTTGCTTTGGTCTTTTATCTCTAAAAGAAACAATAAAGTCTTTTCTTTAAAACTTTTAGCAAACCTGAAATTTTTAACAGGTATAAGGAGGTACATCTTTTAGACATTTTCCACACCCACAAAATGTATCTTGATTTGATTTATTCAATAAGAAAAACTTTCCGATCAGCTTAGGCTGTTATCAGTTCGTGCGATAACCGCTTTCGGGGAATTCAATTTTCACACGAACGGGGGAATATTTTGCCATTGGTGGTGCCATATTTACATATCTCCAATGACGCATTGCGATCCTTTCGCGCAAATTCAACGGAAATAACGTTTAAAACAACTTTTTAATATTTAATCGATTTTAGGAAACAAAACTTCGGGCATTTTTTAAATATCTGTTCATAAGGGAATACAAAACCTTTTTCATCTTTGATTCTTCACCGGGCCGATTTTGAGACAGAGAGTAATTTTTCTACGTTCTCTGTCTTAAAGTTAAGAGCAGTCCCCCAAACTTACTTTAAAGAAAAAGCTAAATAACTTTCATCTTATTTCTCTTCAACTACCTTTAATTACATTTCATGACTTTACTATTGCATATTCAAGGTAAACCAAGCAGCTACTTCTGGTAAATTTCACATTTGAAGCAAAAAAAAAACGTTGTCACATGACTCCCAACAGCCAATCATGAAACTGGACAGTCTACTACACTTCCTCCATTTAGGATTACTTCTCCTGCCCTTTAAGCTTAATTTATAGACTCAAGACAGTCGCGAGTTTCGTGAGCTTTTCCCACATAAAGATAAGCAAGAAGTCCGTGATAGCATTTCTGTCTGTATAAATACGTTGTTGAAGGCCCTTTTTGGTTACGCCCTTTGTGTCTTAACCATGAACGCACATTTGAATACACACACGTTATTGAAACAAATCGACCATTGTGAAGAGGGGGCACTAAGTTTGACTATCCCTTCCTGTCAATCTAGCCTTACCCTACACCATAATTGGGTACAGAAAAAATGATGCCCAAAGTACCCTGCAGCGAAATCAAAATTACAAACATATTGAATGCAATGCCACATTTATGTACCGCGATAACATCACACATTTCCCATAATATACTAAATCGCAAGAAAAAATTGCATAACTTTGGAAAGTCGTATCTGCTGAACACATACAATACATGTCATTGAGTGGTATTCTCACTTCCTGAAATGAAAAGTTTTTTTCTTTTTTTTCTCCGGAAATTCTCTTGAGTACCTTACCTCTAAAACATCAACTTGCTTGAAAATCTCATTTTCGTCAAATTCGACCGTATCTTGAAAAGTCTTCCTTGTTGGATAATTGTTACATACTTAGGTAATTCCTCCATGATTTGTTCCTTTGTTACTGTTCACATCCGCCCCTCTTCCTCGATACGGTCTCAAAGTCCACCTTTGTATAAGGTCACTAGTGTCAGATATTAACCAATTAATGTTCCGTTAATGAGGTAGCTTCGACCTCAATTATCAGGGAGCAAATAGCCAAACGTACAGGTTCGACATTTATGAAGGAAATCACGTGGATATTCCTGCTAGTCCAGACTAAGGAGAAAATCCTCGGGTTGCACGACCAAATCCTTTTTAACTTTCGATGACGTTTGTACTCGCTATCCCTGGCTAGAACTAAAACACCTGTAATACAGAACGACTGCAGTGGGTTAATTGTCTCTATATACTAACATCGTCCATGATTTTGGAGTCCGTATTACGTGTAGCGTGGGCAAAATCCGAAGGGAGGCCTTTACGCAATGCCCAAACAAGAACCATTCACCAAGTTGGTATATGTACGATTTTGAAATCGCATTGGGTTTCACTTCTGTTTTTTCCAGCCCCCCCCCCCTCCCCCCTTGCAGAATAGGGTGCTGGCCTTGTCTGGACTACAGCTGCAGTCTCTTGTACAACATCTTGCTTTTCTAGCGGACGCGTAACCACGAATTTGTGAGGGCGTCAAATTGACCAAGCCTCTCTATCTATATAAGGGCAGCGCCACCATAAACTGACGTGAGCGTTCAACAAAACACACATCTATGGGTGCATCCGTAAGCACTTGTAGTAGGAATTCCGCATAAGAATCAGGGAAATAGATCTACTAGATATATTGGAAAGCAGACACTGACGAAAGCCCAAAAATATGCTTATGTAGTATGCTTATGTAGTATGCTTAGTATATGGGAAGATTTCCTTCCCCCCCCCCCCCGACCACCGTCTCGTCTGCGCCTCTGATTTTGTTTGTTTGTTTGTTTTTTAACAATGTAGAAATTTACAATACAATGTTTATGCTCTCCTAACGGAGGAAACTGGATGCTCAGGGAAATTGCAGCGTTTCTTACAAAACAAAAATCTTTTGAAAATATGCAATCTCGGTATTGATCCCAAGAGTCCAGCTTAGAACAATGTTTAGTAAAATATTCATGTACAATATGCAACAATACATTATTGGTTCGCTTAAGGAGCTCTTTGGATTCACGTCAATGAATTGTACTTCATTTCAGGGAAATACATTTTTAAGCAACAAAAGAACGAAAAAACAGAGGTTGTTTAATTTAAGAAAGTTGTGTTTGTAACATTACATTTTGATGTCCATTCCTCCGAAACCAGTCACACCTTCACTAATTGAATAATCTTCCATTTTTGTGCGAGCAAGTTAAGATTTAAACTGTTACTAACTAATAACATCATACACTAAAATGTTAGTCGATTTTGTTTTTACAGACTAGATTTTTCTCTTAATTTACAGCGACATTTCCAGTTAACACATCCGAACAGCCTCTGTTTGACACCAGGCTCTTGAAATGGTTCCTTAAACAAAGATTTTTAAAAAATTAATTACTTTAAAATAATGTTGTCTTTAATGATATTAACGTGTGATCAACACATTTGTATTTTAAAACTGTTAGTAAAATTTTATAGTCACTCCAGCAATGACCTGGAAACTTTTTATCTCAACATGAGAATAACACTTTATTAGGAATGGATAAGTTAAATAAAGCTCAGTCCTGGTTCAAATGAGGGGAATTCTGGCTCAAATAAGATGTTCTTTTTCAGACATAACGCCATCATCAAAAGAAAGTTGAATAAAGTCAATCACATCCTTTAACCTTTAAAATGATTGCTTAAGAGAACATGAAAACATTGAAGAGGCCTATTACTGGTAAGAAGAGAAAAGTAATTTTGTATTAATTATTATTCAATGAAAGTTATTGATGAAACAATTCCAAACAGATACAAGCAAGGACTTATGTACATGGACAGAGCATATAACGTGTACGTCCTATCTGTAGATTGTCGCCACCGAATGGGACAAAAAAGAAGGTGCATCAAGATGGCCGCCGTGAAGCTATAAATCGTCTGATTTGACGACGACTCTGTTATATTTTAAACAAAAGCTAAACTTGAATGGGAAACAATATCATATTCCTGCAATACGTGAAGTGATTTTGACCTTACCTTGCTATATTTCAAAAATATTTTGTCTTTCTTGCAAAATCTGGGAATTGACTTGAGCAAGTCCAACCTTTCAGACAAAATCATAGCAGACAGCCATCTTGGTGCGCTTTTTCTCACAGGTACGGTGGCGCCACTCTACCGTGCAGTATGCTCTGTCCATGTTTAGGAAGTCCGTGGATACAAGGCTAGATATATAGCTTCCACTACAATGTTACCAACCATGAAGTAAGATTGCGACCACTGATAATTTTGTGTCAATTTCAAGTCAATGTACAAATGTGGTGCAGAATAAATGAAAAACATTTCATATCAAACACTGACCGCCGCTTTAAGGTGTGAAAACTTTGTCGTTGCAAAGACATTTATGTTGAATTCAGTGTTTTTTTTTTTTTTTTTTCTTTCTTTTTTTTTTTGACCAATTCATTAAAAGCAAGGATATACAATTTTGAAGCCGCTAAATATAGCCTGAAAGGCAATAAGTTGATTAAATATCCTATATTGATATCTTTGAGATGGGAAGATATATGAAATCTTTGAGAGGAGGCCTCTCTCATCGGAACTATTGAGTTAGAATATTGTTCTGCTTTAATATCTAACGCGCTCTTGAAATAATAAACAGAAATCATAATAAGAAGCACTGTCAAATAGCTTTCGCCCCTCCAAGGAAGGAGAAGCTGATTGCCATAGCACAATTAATGTACAGTTATATCAGACCTTCAGCTTCATATTTTGTATCTGCCTTTCCCATATGTTCAAAAAAGCAACATATTGCAGCATATTAGACTACACTTCTCTCTGTATTCAAATTTAAAAAGGGAAATCCTGAATTTTCTCCATCAAGTGGACAACTTCTTCGAATAGTCTTTTGCAAATTATTTAACAAAATGATAAGCATAACCCATAAGAAACAGACAGAGCTGTAGCCATAAATGGGAGAAGTAGTGGGAATAATTGGCAAATTAAACAAACAGCAGTAGGTCAAAAGTTCACTGCTATCGCTGACCATGAAAAAAGATGTCTAGGCTACGAAATCTGCCCTGGTCTCTATGTAAAAACTAAGTATTGTGGGTCTGTTTTATATCATTCGAAAGATAAGACATAGTGTCACCTAAACTGAAGAAAAATTATTGCAATTTTCGTTAGGAATAGAGCACTGACGATCGAAACTTCGTAACCGTACTATTTTCCATAGAGCACGTTTTCGTCGCGTGGGGTACGCCAACACACGCTCAATAGGGTGTAGAAACAAACAAATTGATACCCAATATTATTGGAAAACGCTAAAAAGAACTACAAGCTGCAGAAATTTGAATATCGTCTCTAAAGTAAAACTAGAACAGAAAAAGCTGGTTGTGATAATAAGGTTCTTTACTGGCTTCTATGTTCCTTCTAACTTCTTCATGAACAATTTTTATTGTTTTGGTATAAATTGAACTCAGTTCTCCACTTTTCCAGATTTTTCTTCCAAGAGCTGTAATCTTCCCGCCACTGAAGCTCGGATTCTTCCATCGATACTAAAAGAGAATGGTAATATCTTACTTTAAGCCTCAAATGTTGCCAAGTCCATAGTAATAAAGGTATTTAAATAATCCACGGTAACTATGTTAGTATAATTTGTAAACTCCACGTTGAGAACATTGTAACTTATATAATAATAGGACGTAGAAAACATACCCAATGTTAATCTTAAGGCTTTCAGATAATCTCCCCAGAAGGCGCACTCATCAGCTTTCACACCTCTCCCTAACTGCATATCTAACGATAGTTCTTTGTAGTACAAATCAGGTATGGAGTAGCTTGGCCATTCCATTTCACCACCTTCAGGTTCATCTGCTAGCGTGGTCTTGCTTGGGTCTCTGGAATAAAATAAGCCACAGATTTGTTTCGAAAAAAAAAAATTAATTTAAAACAATGGCAATTGGACACTTACAAAATATAAAAATAAGGATACTTTACCCAGTTTTGGCAAAGTTCGCCCAAAATTTCATCATTTTCCTTGAAAATTCTTTCTCTTCTTCAGTCCAAGAATGTACTTTTTTCATTGCAGGGTTAAAGCCCCATCCGAACACAAAAGGTATATCCTCTACGTGTCCTGCCTGGAACCAACCAGTTCCTTCACCATCTCTTTCAAAGTATGACCTGTGAAAGAAAGCCACAACTTGTGAAGCCGCCGTCACACTACAACAAATTAGGATCAGATTCCCATCCGATTTTTCTGATATGTTTTTTGAACCTTCACAATCTCTGGTCTGAAAGAACCCCAAATTTACCAACCTGTGTAAATGTATGATTTGTTCTACCCGACCACGAAAATTAAATTTGCACTAACTATTTCGTAACGTAACATCGACAAGAAGCTGTAATCGAACTGCATGTGTCCGATAAGAGCTGTTTGACGATGTAACGTCACGAGAAAATCTATAATCATTCCATTTTATAGACATCTGATGCGAATCATATATTTACAGTGGTTGACAAATTTTGGCCCCTTCCGGTCAGAGAGGTAGAAAATTCAAAAAGAACTAAAGAAAAAAAAAAACCGGATGGGAATCCGATCCAAATTTGTGGTAGTATAAAAGCGGGTGTACTCGTCAACTTCAGCAGTTGTCAGGCGTAGGAGAATGCACTCGTTCCAACCTCCGAGAAACTTCAACAATATTAATTTGTTTTTGAGAAGTTTGCTCCCAAAATGGACGACCCGATAATATCCTTATGCCAGCGATCATTTGGAAATGAAAACAACATCATAAAATTCATCACACTTCACTGATTGCTGACAACTGACATTACAACATTGTCATATATGACGGCCACATTACATGTTTTGGATATTAATAATACATACTTTACTATTCCTGCTGTATTTCTCATTCAAGGGTGGAGAATACAAAAAGTTCTTTAAAAGACACTCGGTCTTTATTCAGGTAAACTAATGAAGATTGTCAAGAAAGTTCGGAGAAGCAGTGCTGTTTTGCAAAAGTGGTTTAAACCTTATTGATTGTACAAAAATGTGATTTAGCAATGCTTCTTTTTGACAGTGAAAAATAAAAGTTCCCAATGATGTAGCGCATCCTCCCTCCTGTTATGTAAGTACACTCTGAACAGTATTAAATTTGAAGTCGATAAGAATAAGAGGGGCAAATACGAGTCATTTTCGATGATCAGACGAATCTACAAGTATTCCACGGAGAAACATTTACTCAAACGTATTTAAAATACTGTAATTCGTGGTCAGTGATTTTTAAGGGAAATAGTATGAACTTACATTGAAGGGACGTGTGTGAAGAAATACTGGAAGACTGGTTCCTTTGAATTAGAGTGAGCTCTGATGATATCCAGAATAGGGCAGCTGAAAGCGGTGTCTCCGTAGATGGGCAAAACGGTCAAAAAATAATCTGCACTCGCATTGTCTGATTGAGACCAGTTAACATACTCTTGTTTGACGGCACTTTCTATAAGGTCATTGGTGAATTTTCCGGTAAACTGGATTATAGCGCTCGTCATCTGAAAATAGGTATCTCATGTAGTTTTACAGTTACATTTACCACTTGCGTGGGTAAATAAAATAGTTATGTCATTTTTAAGGACTGCTCCAGTAACCCGAATTGAATTAAAATAACGTAGGGTTATGAAAACTGTAAGGTGGTTTATGCACCTGAAATTAATGATATCCAAAATATCCAAATTTTAAAAATGCTACAATGAGAGAAAATAAAATACTTACACATATTACACCGCTAAAGCATTTATCTGCATGATTTAACTCCATTCCGTCAGTTATGTGTATAAAACCGTCCCATATTAATATAAATGCGCATGGTGAAGTTAGCCTAGCAGTGAAAAAATCGTTTTGGTGCTGAAAATGTATTCAACAACGTTTTCCCTAAATGGAACAACAAAAAAAACAACAAAATGAAAATGTTTGCAAGATCTTGTAATGTTTTTGTTTTCTGGGCTCAAATGTTGCGTGGGAGATAACAAACTTAAAGGAAAATTCGCTTTGTACTTTAGTAACTTATATTATTATTTTAAGACCAATCACGTTCCACTGAGTATGCAACCGAGTCACCATCTCAATACATGTACGTTATGAGGACTTACGTTTGATTTATGAATACAGTTAACAACAATTGCAATGTTTCATGTATACTAATTATCACTATTGACAGAACGTGAGTGAGAGCCGCCCATTTTCATAGTCCGTTTTAAAGGGCTAAATAGGATTTCTGTTATACTCTCTTAAATCAATAGATTTACAATTAGTCAAATAGAGTTAAAATAAATATAAAAGAATGGAATTAGTGACCAATCAAACGTCCGATTGGTCTTGGCAATAGCATACCAGCTATCATACTACCAAGTAAGGTCACTCAATAACGTGTAAACCAGACCCATCCCTGGTTTCCTGTTTTTCTATCTAATTTACCTATAACATGGTAATTTGTCAATTTCATACGATACATTATCAGTATCTGTAATATCCTGACAAATCATAACTTCAGTCATGTCACTGAGTTCTGGAGAGTCGACCATGCTTTTTAATTCTTTTTTTTCTTTTAGATTTAAACTGCAATATTTTAAATCTTACGATTTAAGAGAGTAGTCATGGAGTACGTTAAAAAAGGTTGGGTTACTGTTATCAGCTCTCTAAATTAATTTTATTTGGAGGATCATGACATAGCTGATACAAATTAAAAAGGCAAGAGCAGTCGCCCGGAACTTATTTTGAAGCAACAGATAAATCTCGAAGTTTTCTTATTCCTCTTCAAAGTATCTTTCATAGAATCTCAGAACTTCAGTGTTGCATAGTCAACGTCAGCTATTCTTAGTAATGCTCATGTTCGAGGAGACGAAATTTTATTACATGTTCTCTACAAAAGAGAATTTTTAAGGAATAAATCGTTTCCTAGACACTTTTAGCTCCCACTTTGTAAACACGAACAGATGTTTAACATACATGTAATTCAATGATAACTCAAGCAGTGAATTCTTGCAAATTTAACAATTGAGAGAGAACAATATTGTTACACGATTGTTACGTTCCATTCACGATATGGGAAACACTAATTAACATTGAGGTGACTGCGTTGTTTTCTCTCTAATTCAGTTATATACTGTGGGTGATATTTCTACCAGCTTTAAACCTATCAAATGAAATAACAGTTGGGAAGCAGACCTCCCATTTGTGACCGTTATTGCGCAATCTTTTCAACCTTAGCACTCGTGGTGAAATGCATTTTGGGAGACCGTCCTGAAGCTACCTTACGCAGAGCGAAAACGGACACCCGTTAAAAATGTCAATAATTCTTATTCAAAGTGTTATGTAATTGAGTATTAATGGCAATTGAAGAAAAATATAAGGTTAAATATTAAAAAAAAACTCGTTTTAGAAGACGGTGATTGTCAGGGAGTGAACTTTGGCTAGGGTCTTCAACATAAGCTTTTCGAGAAAATCGAAGGAGTGACAGCCCACTTGCGAAGTTTCAATCTGCACATTTTCGTCTTCAAGGTGAGAATATGTTGAATTGTCATTCGAAAGAGAGAGAATAAATAATATTTACGAAATAAAGTGGTACCTCTTTGTTTTCCTTCCGTCTTCAGTTGAAATGCTTTGCGGAAGCCGGGTGTCTTGTTCTGCTTATTTATGCATTATATGTACATACTTTCACATGACTTTATGTATGTGCACACCCAAAGCATGGCTCTATGGTGGATCTTGTATCGCAATGCTCCAAGCCAGCTACCATCATGCATTGCGTTTCAAGATGGCTGACTGACTTCAGGTGTATTGAAAACAGAATCGTTGCATAAACAAAGTGGGATTAACCGTCTTAAGGAATATTGGAATAATTAATCAACGAACCTATGTGAAAAAGTATATTTCCTGTCCTACAGTGCGTATTCGGTAATTGTTGGACATCTTCAGGATGATTTTGGGACGAGTTTGTAAACACTAGCCGAACTTTCGGAAAGGGTGACCTAAAGTTTCCCCGGGATTCCTGAGCCCTTTGGCTGACAATTTCGCAGGAAATTGGTTTTATGATAACTTGTGAATTTAGTCTGGTAAGCTTCATATTTTTCTCGATCGTAATTGGATGTGAACAGAATAAATAAGCCATTCTTTTTACCAAGTGTACATTTCCATAATATATTTCGCTGACCCCGAGGTCAGCTTCCCAACTGACAAACGATAAGATAAGACCCTGAAATATATCTTTTGATAATGGTTTTCCTTTGGTAATATTAACTTTGTTTTTTAGTGTACTTCGACTCATTGTTGCTTTCTTGATAACTTAATTAAGTAATGTATTCTCAAGACTTTCATTTTACTCACAAAGTCAAACGTTGCTCGATCAATATTAGGCGGGTCGCTCTGGCCAAGAAAATCAGGGAAAAAGTAAGGTATGACAAAACTCCCCTCGTCTCGGTTAAAACCAACTATGAGGGGGCACTCCTTAAAATCACCTCGGGAGAGTAATTCTTGAGGAGACTCGTCGAGAAAAACTCCGTCTCGGTTTGGCATCCAGCTATAACCGTTCTATGAAAGGGAAAAATTGCAAAACATGGTTTACGTATGGCAACAGTATAGCACAAACGCATCAGAAGGAACGGTTCCGCAAACATCTTTACTTTCGAACTTTTGGGGGTAATAGTTTCTGTTTGTAATTTACCGATTTGCAGTAACTCTATATTTAAACTTCACAACCTCCTATCATAACTGTTAGCTAGGTTGACTACAACTCACCTCTAAGTAGGCTTCGTGAAGTTCATCGGAGGTTACTTTGCGAAGGCACTCGATGAGTTCTGGCGTGGTGATGACACTACAGTTCAGAGATTTACCAAGTATAAAAGACTGTTCTCTTTGCAGATCAGGATCATCCAGATAGCTCCAGTATGCAGTCGCGGTACCACTCTGTGACAAGCAATAATTTATCAATGACAACAGTCAAAAATGCATATTTACGTACCTTACAAGGAGTCATGTACTTGGATAAGTGTGGGAAAGTTGCATTACCCCCATTTTATACTCTAAAAAGGTTGAAGAAATCCTTGATTGTTTTGTTACAATAGTCGTTCCAGACACAGGCCGGTGGTCTGTGTTTAGTCGGACATAACAGGGGTCCATTACCTTTTAGTCTTCCAATTTCCTTGCTTAAGTGTATCATCGACATTTGCACACCGAAATTAATTTGATTTCTTCAATTTCACTGAGTAAAAGGGTTTGAAATTCATGTAGACAATGAAAGAAGCCGACTTAAGGCTAATGGAGGGTCCAGGGGCGTCGATTTGGATTTCAAAGTGGGGGGACGTCTGACCTCATTTTTTTCTCCTGTCCTGGTAAGGTGTGTACAGCGGCGTAGCTAGACATTGTTTCGGGAAAAGGGTTGGACAATCATCCAGATTTAACGATTTTTTGAGTGTAAACACCACTCTACCAGGGCCGTAATTTGCAGTGTGCGAAGCGCGCTGAAAAGTTTGCCATTTTTCAAATATTTGAAAAATATGGAGCTTTTATTGCAAAGAAGATTGGATTCTGGGTTTCCTGCAAGAAAATTTGAAAGGCTGGCGGATTACTGAAGTATTTTCATTGCCTTTTGGCAAATCTGGGATTTAGCGGCGACCAAAGATCGCTGTTGCTACAAAATGTTATCCAACACGAAATGAGGCTCTCTGACGAAATTTCTTGAGTCAAGAGCTTATAGCGGAGAAAATTTTGCACTTTACGAAAGTTAATTCATGAAAATAGCACTGTCGATACTGATGTCACTTGATGATCTGGTGTTACATATAGCAAATTTTCTTTTTTTCACCTGCAAAGTTCAGAGCTCAGAGCAGTTTTTCTCCTTTGAGACAAATAATGACAAATGTAGAGATTTTAATGAGGAGATTTCGGAATTTCATGAGTTGCCAAAATCACACGGCAGACTGGTTTCACAAAAAGCAAATTTCCGAATATTTCAGAGCCGCCTTCCCCCTGTCGCTACGCCACTGGGTGTCTAAGAGAAGGGCCCAGACGCAAAATGGTGCTTGATGTTTCAATATTTTGAGTTACTCCAAAGTTTTCAAAACAGTAACTTGAAAGTGTGGGTTATTACTTCAACGGATTATACCGTCAATTTAAACACCGGATGTGCTGTATAAGTAATTAGACGGTCACAACGAAAATTGTCATAGTTTTCGAAAGATTTTTGCAAAAGTTCTAAAAGTAAGGAACCATTGTAATGGAAAGAAGGAAAAATAAATTCATTACTTGATCAAGAGCGCACTTCAATCTACTACTACGGGAAAATCACAGATCGAAGGGGGGGGGATGATACCCACTGGTACCGTGCTAGTGAGACAACCTTTGCATAGGTCTAACGGTGTAAGATTTTTTATACCAAAAACATTAAAATGTGTTTTTTTTTTTTGGAACGACACGTCATCATACACTATCTGCAGACATGTTGGGGGAGTACATCTAATTCCTGATTGAAGTATTTAATGTAGCAAACGTCAGTGTGATTTTACTTTTCTGATAATGGTCTAAAAACGAAATCTTCGAATCTCTGTACAAAGGAATGATGTGAGCGTGTCTAAATTGATTTTGCATTAGAAATCAAACATTATTCCAAAAATCGTGCATGCAGACTTATCACCGAGATATTTTCAGTTTCCTTAAACCGTGTTTGCCAATTTCAGCCTGCCAGGCTGGTCACTCACTTAAGATCGCATATTTCGTTAAACCATAGTAGGGGAAGATTCCCTTCCTCCATATTCCTCAATATTGTGTCCCTTCATAACCACACCTGCTGACATATGCACACGAACAATCGACATAATCATAGAGACAGATGAATAATGTATGTTTGATGTACAAATGAGAAAAGAACATCAATAAGACTGCAAGCGCGCGGAGCGCGTGAAAAGTTTGGTGATTTGCATAGTATTGGAATTATTGATACAGAAAACTAGTCGATCGTAATCGGTAGAGAACACGTAACATCTGGGAATAGCTCGCAGGCTAGTCAGGTATGTGTCAATTGCATTTCACAAAGTGTGATCACAATGAGAGCATAGACAACCTAAGATCACAGAGTTGATGTAACAAACTTAGATACCAGTTACACCCAACACCGACTTTGATCCCCTGGGGTGTATGTGTTGCATTCTTCAAGCAACTTGGCAGCATGCACGATTTCTGAGGAAAAGTTTATATGCAGCTTTAGTACAATCAGTTAAAGGCTATTCACACCATTTTCAATCAAGTTGAGCCTAACCTTTCAAAAGTAAAAGTTTGCAAACTCATACTTGTAAAATAGCTTGGTCAAATAAATCCCTGGTTTGCTTTGAGAACAGATGAAAGTCGACACTTCCAGCGCCTGCGCTCTCTCCATATATTGTAATTCTTGATTGGTTTCCACCAAACTCTGAAAGGAAATAGACTTTATGACAGTTTTTCGCTTGGTCATAAGATGTACATATGAACATTCTGTATCACTTTAGATATATCTCTTTCTTTCAACTTCCAATTTTTTCTCATAAATATCAGATCCTATGAAAATATTGCGATGTTTCAGTTTGTCTTTAAAAGAAAAATTAAAAGGGATGTTCTAAAATTAGGCCACTGAATTTTTCACACCTTTTCACTATCCATTATTTGAAATAGAATCAGTAGAAATAAATTCAAATTAGTTCAGTAATGTTTCGTTCAAAATACATTTACTAACACCAAAGCATGTCCTATTCTAATTTATGCATGGGTATGTTGATACATAAAATGATGCTTAAATCCCAGATACCTCCTAGTACTTAGATATTAACTTCAAGTGTCGAAACCAAATAGCGTCACTTATTTAGATTTTCCATTGGCTTAAAAGGAAGATAAAAGGTCTAAATCTGGACTAGCTAGGATAGCGTTGTAAATGTCTACGTATGAACGGAAATTAGGAACAATGTAGGGATATTTAGTACCTTCAATGTTTGCTCTCACCCACTTTAAAGCTTCTGCTTGATCCAGCAGTCCATAATTACCATTGGCAGCGCCATCCCCTGAATAAGTAAAAAAAAGCAACAATACTAAGTTGTGTTATGACTTTCAACCTGTTTATATTATCTTCTAACCCTACGAAAAATTTCTAAAAAAAAATCGAAGTAATTTTCGACTGGTGTACCACTCTAGTCAAAGTTGTCATAAATTTCTAATGTAGAAGTAATTTACTCAAGTTGACTAAAGGACACCTGTTTAGCTAATGGAATCGCAGCCCCTTTAGGGCCGACTGGGTAGTCAAGTGGTAGAGCTAGCCGCACACTACACGACTTTGTACACCCCAACTCAACGCGATCGTCGCAACAACTGTGATTGACAATGTTGAGACCAGTTTTAAATCGCAAGAACTTCAGTCGGGAACAACCAACATGTTGGTTCTTCCTGACTGAAGTCGGCGCGACTTATAACTGGTCTTGCAACTGCCAATCGCTGTCTTTAACTCACGCACATTACACTACTGTTGGAAATCCAACGATCGGTGTGCAAAGTAGTGTATCTGTGCGGCTAGCCTTAGAGTATCCGATTGGGATCGGGAGTTCGCGGAGTCTCCTGGGATATATGCCGTAATGTGAAGAATGTAACAAAAGGGACCTACTGCCAGTTTGGTTGTTGTTCAGCAAAAGTAATGGAGTGGAGTTATCGACAAGAAAGCCACATCTATAAACGCAGACGAACATTTTTATGTCACTAAATTACCGTAGGGCTTTATTTAATATAGGCTATTAGCTCTCATTTTAATATTGTAAGAGGTAATCTCGTGACAATGAAGATCAACAGCTGGGCTTTAATCTTGCAATCTCCTAGTTCTTCCAGTTTCAAATTTTCTTCTTTTTTCAATTTAAATACTTTTCCAAAGTCCTTCCTACCCTCAGGCAAAGGGCCGTTCGGCGAAACCAAACTTGAAACTGCTTCCCGAAGAAGCTATACGTCCACTTTAGGACAACACTTGACCAACGTCCATTTAAATAAAACCACCCTGCACAATGTGCTTTTTGTCAAAATTTCAGAGACTTGCACAGGGTCAACCCCTTAAGTTCATGTCCAAAAGTTCTCTTAGGGAAAACGACTATAGCGCCATCGTTTTATTTCACATGGTGCAGTCACATATATTTTCGATAATATAGTTTCGTATGTGCTAGAGCCCATTTCTGAAAAGTTTTTTTTTTTTTTAGGTTTTAATGTTTGCAGAAAATTTACTCCCGGCTCTATAGACATGTACATACTTCAAACTTTAAATAATGTATTTGCTTGATTTTATAAAGTTCCGTTCTAAGGCATAAACTACCTGGCATTTTAACTAATAGTACTTATCTTAACCCAGCACTTGCATTCATAATTTGGCACGCATCATCATACATGTGTAAAAGAAGACAAATGCGTATTCAACCAAAAGTTTTATTTTGAGTTACATCCATTCGTGCGTATGCAGGTCTTATACCAACCTGTTGACAGAAATCCGAATACGTTTAGGCGATAATTTATTACAACTAGGATAACTTGTTCAAATGCCACTATGGGTAAGCCAGACAGCTCTACGTCATTTCCCGTCCCGACTTCATAGCCACCTCCATGGATGTAAACCATCACTGAAGCATTTGACGGCTGAAACGAAAAGTAAATATAACTTCAGCAGTAAAAAATCTTAGAAAACATTAGTGCCAACCGGTGAATAAGAAAAAACGTTTCATTTGTAATCTTTTTTATCAAAAAGGGTTTAAAATCGTGCTACCAAAGAACTGCAATATTGAAAATGGTTACTCGACAGTAGTAAAAATATAAAGGAAAAAAAAAACCGACACGTGAATCGTTTACCTAATCCTTTAATGCACTAAATGGAAACAACTAGTAAAGAAACGTTAGCTCCATCAGCTTGAAAACCTTTCCAAATGATCTACGTCCTTAATCTACAGGCTGTAACTTCTCGATCTTAAATTTGAAATATGTCTTTGGAAAAAAGTACTCTTTCGGTTACACAACTTATACGCTACTTTAACCAAACCTTTTCGTATCATGTATGAGTGAGTTCGTTCTCAAACCTTCCTATCTCTACATACTTATCATAACCATGTTCTAAGTTAGTTTCATTAGAAGCCTAAAATATCACTAAATTAATGTTACCTTTGGATGTGGTGCATAAATGTTCAGATACAAACAGTCTTCGCTGATGGTGGTGTTAAACCAGGGTATCCACTTGTTTGTAAGACGTTGAACACAAGATGGTCTGTGATAAGTTGCATCCCAGTCTCCGTCCCATGCACCTTTTGGCTGTGGCGCTGAAAAGCGAGCTGGTGGCTCTGCAAAGGGAATTCCCTAATACGAGGCAACGAAAAAATTGTGGAGCAATTTTGGCTGGGATTCAAAGTCAGTTGCAGTAGCAGTTAGTCCAGGCCAACACCAAACGCCTACGCAATTTCTTCGAAACATAAAACACATCGAAGATTTGTCTTTATGAGCTGTCATTGCATTTCGATAAATCAGCCTAGAGTCCGTTTGTGGCAATTTCAGTTAGTCGTTTGGTTTAAGGAAGAAACGTTAACGCCAAATAAAATTTCTCATAGTAAGAGTCGGTAATGTTAATGAGTTAATAATATTTTTAGGATATGAATAATTTGCCTGTCTGTCCTGAATTTTGAATTTCTGTTTTATTCATTTTAAATTACAGGCCTACATGATATAAGCATCAATTTGAAATCCACAATATACTACCGTACATAAAAATAAAAACTAGATTGATGAAGACGGTTCGATGACGACGGAACTTTCGCTAAATTAGATTAATGCACAGGATATTAGAAAAGGACCAGGAACAGATTAAGTGAGCTCGTCGCTTCTCTCAACAATGTATGCTTACATGGAAGAAAATTTAAGAAATTTCACAATTTTAGGGTATATCTTTAAACTTGTTATGTTACATTAGATACCCACACTATGGTCACGAACATACGTCGACATTTCATTGTTATTGCCTGCGATACTATTGTCCTGTGAAAAAATATTTTGATTGTTGCAACTCTATACCAGTCCATCTATATTTTCCTTACCTTGAATACATCTACTTTTGTAGAAATACCGTCTTCATCAAAGTCGATCGTTTCTCCAAATAACCTTCCTTGCTGTACTGTTACATACGGAACCCCTCTTGCAAGTGAATATAGCTCCAAGCTGAAAGCGAAAATCATAATAATTGGACATTTGGCCATTGCTCGTAATGTGTGTCTAAAGAATAGCGAATTCAATACAGTATCGTCGTAAAGACTTAGAAAAATGTAATGGTTGTTTAATTTGTCTCCCCCATAAATCTTTTCCGTTCCCTCGAAGTAAATTCAAAGTCCAACTTTGCTTAACGTCGATAAACTAGAAACGAATTCTAACTAAACAGAAACGAATGATAAATCTTCTCAGGTATGTACCAACAGCTTTCAATCAAAGGGGAACGAAGTTATCAACCAGTGTACGATAATTTTCAGTAAATGACACGAAAAGATATGAAACATACAGTAATAAAACCTCAACTGTACATCCTTTGGGACCCGAGATAAGGCTAATATTGTTTTTTTTTAATATTGGTAAAGATTTCAATGCTGTTTACCTACAGGACGACCTCGGCTAATAAATGGAGAGGACTTCGTCAACAAATAGGTCACGCAACCTATCATTTCTGGAGTAATCTCATATTGATTGATAAGGTACTCCTCTCAATGTCACCCTCTATCGTCTCGGGAGTTAATATCTAATGATTCAGTCTGCAACGTAGCAATTAATCACCTGAGCCACTTTTAGTTTTCCACAATATATGTGGAAACGTAACGTAACATGATCATCTGCAAACCTGAATGATACATTTTTGCATGAAGTCGTTTGCCTTACACTATTTCAAGCATTTCCAAATCATGTAAAATACTTACAAAACACTTTGCTGTAAAGTTTGAACAAAGCCAGGCAAGAAAAATAAGTTACTTTCATGTAATCGTGAATTACATACATACAACTCCCGTTTGAAAACCATTTATCTAAGTGTGGACCAAGGGCCGTCCATAGCTTAGCATATTTTCAGGCTCTGGCCCAAAATGATAAGGTTTTCAACATATAAAAACAAACCTGGGATTTCACAATCACACCTTTCTTTCTACGTGAAGCACTGAGGGAACAAGGGCTAATTCCCAGGCAATATGTGATAACCGCTTGATGAAGGGGGTGATAAAAATTTTGCAATCCGTTTGATGTATCTCCTTCCGAATAACAGCTCCCTGGTCTCACCCACTGTTTTCTTTGTGTGTAGGCCTAATTGAAACAAGGAGTTGCTCTAGCAACTCCCTGATTGAAAACAGCTTCCACGATTTTTATTACCGTTGCCCAATTCGGTTGTAGAGGCTGAATATATGGCAAATATTGCATACCTGAACACCACCCCTCATCCCCGTCGTTCATGTAATTTCGTCAAGGGAAAACATCCCACTGGCAGAACGTTTTGCGACCTACAACCGAAAATTTTACCATTTGGTGCAAAATTTTGCAAACTTACAATTTGAATTGAGAGGAACAATTGTTTCAAATGTGTCGCAAATATGTGTACCCATAAATATTTCATGAAAGTTTAACTTAAAATAAAGTGTTGTTCTGTTTTCGGGCGAAGAATAAACAACGTTAGACATTGTGTTGTCTGGTTGCGCAAGACTTAAAAAACAGGTTGAGGATTTTTTTCCCTTTTGAGCCATACATTTTCCTACCTTTTTTTTCACGACGAAAATGACTATGACAAGTAAGTGTAAATATATTGGTTTTTTGTCTATTTGAAGCAAAAGATAAGGGATGACAGTAAAGAAGTCAGATTTCACCTCATAGTTTCGTAGGCTAATCGCAGTGACATTTAGACCAGTGCCATTTCGTAAAGCCTTAACAATCGTTTGAAATTGCTGTCGGCAATGCAATTAAGTCATGGTAAACATGATATCAGGCTTAGGCCTGGGTTGCTTTACAGTTTTCTTCTACGCTTGAAAAGTCCCAAACCCGTTTCTATTCCTTCTTTTTCATAAATGAGGAGCATCTTGTTTCAGCTATCACAGTGTTATGGAGGTTATGCACCGACCTCATTGTGTTGAGCGTCTCTCTGTTTTGCAATCCAGGCGTCCATTTGCACAACAATTGTTGCTAAGGTGCTGTTGTGTGCCCGTTCCGGTAACACAACGACTGCGCATCAGTGATCATTTCCAGAAAGTAAGCCAAATCAAAACGAGCTAAGTCACTAGCATGACCGGTATAGGGTACACTCCTGTGTAGTGACTGGTATATCCTGTTACCTACGATATGACTCTACGCTCTCGTCACGGCATTTTGTCAGTAAACATTGAAGTCATTGTTTCTGCATACCTGAAAGTGCTTATCTACATCATTGAGGTCATGGAGATGAAAGCAATAATTGGAATACCCATAAAAACTAATTTGCCTAGGTGTTCTTTAGAAATGTGTTAGAGTTTTGGTCTCTACTAGCTGTTAGCTGTAGATTTGTTCGCAGACTCCTCCTACTGTATTCAAACAAAAACTTATTAAGTAATACTGTAGTTCTAAAAAGACGTGTTGGACTCTTCAATACTCGGAGTGTTGTTCACATGATATGAATAATGTAATACTGCAATAAAAATGATACCAAGAATCTAAGCAGTAATAGATTTACAATTAGGAAATAAAGTCAATGGTGCCCATGTTTCTACATCAGATTCGAACAGGCTTTGACGTCACGCATATGCACTGAGCGACCCGAGGAAAAGCCGCCGGTGCCTGCCTAAATACGCTATATCTGCCTGTGGTTTGGGCAATATTGCTCACATATTAATGTCCTGCTATCAGTTGTTGAAAACAGACTAAACAGGTAAATCAAATTCATCTTTATGAATGGAACATTATGGAACCACACATATTTGTTTTTACTAACGTTTAGTTGTCTCAATTCCAAAAGTTTCCTTGCAAAGAGAAAGCATCACAATGGATGACGTTTGCCAATGCAGTAGCTACTTTTTTTATAATGTACCGCTGGCGTAGGCCGTAGTCACAGACCTACAATAGTAGGCTATCAGGCTATCACATCCGCAATTTCCTTGGCGATTCTTGTGCTAAATTTCCTAAAGTAGCTAATGTTGCACAGAACACTTGGTCAAAGCCTTACTAGGTGAGTGAGTAACGTTACCAAGACACTTATTTAGAACGGCATTTTTAATCGTCCCAAAGTAAGGTTTTGGAGTACGAAGTCATAAAGTTCTACGTTTTACACATTTTTTTACATTTTTTACTCTTTTCTTATCAACAGTGTTACCCGCAATACCACACCATACATTACTATACCATATCAAGCGGACACACGATTACGTGAACTTTGAAACACTCAAGAAGACCTTTACTTAATGTTCTCTGATAGGTCTGAAATCTGATAAGATCTAGGTCTATTTGTTTCAATACGCACGCAGCATTACAGTCAACCAAAACTATTCATATTGACTTTCGTGTCAACCAAACGGGGATAAATCTGTGTACCATTAACGAAATCTATGGAATTCTCAAACAAAAAATATTTAAATTTTAAATTCGACAGTTTTGGGAAAATTACAGTCGTATGCCTTCATTGCTTGAAACGTTAGGCATCATTTGATTTTATGTTTGTCACGTAAAAGTATGTAGTCTAGACGCCGTGTACGCAAAGCAGTGTTAATAGGCATGTTGACGAAAAAGATGCTCTCCCTACATCTTATAACTCTACACTCGATGAGAACATGAGAAACCGATCAATTTCAACCCAGCAGTCTCAAAAAGTATTTACGAATGGATAATGTTGCTTCTCTAGTGAGGGAACTGAGTCTCGTTTCATCATAAATGAATTACATTTTAGTCAACTGTATAGTAACAGCAATAAAAGATCTAGGGCATTCTACTCAAACATATCACTGTAGCAACAGTAAATTCTAATCAGTTTCTTTATATTTCTCTTCAGAGTATCTTTCATGACATTTTAGGACTTCAGCACTGGATATTCTGGGTAAATCAAGCCGTCACTCCTAGTAAATTCTATATTTTAGCAGAAATGATGTTTTCAAATGACTCTCAAGAGCCGACCATGAGACAGGACAGTTTCGTACCACACTGCTTCAAGTTGGGAGATTGATAGACTTGCCCCAAGTCTCTCGAGATGTTCTCTCCCAGCTGTTAGGAATCTCCTCTGTCATTATTCCTTCTCTACGTGTCACCCCTTTGACCTCTTCCAATGTATCTCTGCAGATAAATAAACCAACTTCTCAAGTTGTCCGCTTTCCACTTCAGCTCGTTATAACGACAATACACACTGTGCTAACCAACCCACATCGACCAACACACCTTGTAATGATCGTGCGGGGCAGATTCCTGTTTATACGCTGTGCACCTATCAACCACCGGAGATCTGGCTTGCTCGAGAGACTTGTAGCTTTTGTAACCGGGGACGTAGAATTTTGGGTGGTACGGTTTTTAATGACTAATCTCTGTAGCCAATGAAAAGCTTACTATATGTAAACAGACAGAACCACGCACCGTTCATCACACGATCTAAATGAATATCCAGCAAAAGTCGCACAATGCCGAAGCCGATTGGATGATACAGTAAACCATCTTGGAATTATTCATCTGATTTCTAAGATGAATAAAACAATAGAGTAGTTAAAAATGATGACGTAAACAATTGCAAAATATACAAGTCCCTCACGGCAGGCAGCAAGTTTGATCTGGCCGCTCAGCAGGCTCGAGTGTGTGAGCTGTGTACAGAGATCTTCGAGAACAGTTGTAAACAGATGTTACATCACTTGCTCGTGGAAGTTGCAGCAACGGGCAGTGAGACGTAATTTGAATAGTTGCATTGGATCACAATGCGATGGAATCACCGTGAAGAATAGGAACAGAAATAAAATGAATGGTGAATGGAAGGATTACGCGAGAGACTTGGGGCAAGTCTAGAAGATTGATGATCTTGACCTTTAATGAAACACAGCAAGGTAATGCTTTAAAAAAAACTTTTCTTTTTTCCCCTTGTCTTGTCTTTTTTTATTAAGTGTTTCAATTTTTTTATTTGCACGTTGCCTTTTGCAATTTCACTGAAAGCTTGAATATTAAAATGACTATTACAAAGAATAAATCAAACGTCGCTTTTAAATTTGAAATAGGTTAAAAAGAGAAAACTGCATTGACGCCAAATTGTTCCCTTGATAAGATCCTTGGAAGCAACTTTGATTGTTTATTATAATATCAGTTGTAAGAGGAAGAGCCGTGTGACTAAATACGACCAAGCAATATAAAGCAAAAAGGAAGATACTTGTCCTACAAAGGTTTACTCTTGATTTTCAAGTTCCATTCGAAAACAGAGCAATGGAGCTACGATTCGAAAAAATTCTACTTCTTTTTGATATAATTTTCTCTTTAAAAGGTTTAGTACCATGGTCCTTAATTAGGATTCGCTAAGAAATAAACACTTCCCAAACAGCGATGACATTAAAACATTAACAATATCATGAAAGTTGTCTAGTGATCAGACAAAAGTTTTCACTTTCTTGAAATTCAATAACACAATGGCTTACAGTTTTCAATTTCTGGCAAAAGTTTCGTCCAAGCACTTATCACTTTCCACAATCCAAAATTGTTATAAGAAGTCTAACAAATTTCTCTATTGACACAGCTCTTTGATTGACATCAAATCAATAAATGCAGGATAGTTCATATTACAACGCATATACTGAGAGTGTCCATATAACATTTTATAGGTATATGGTCCATATAACATTTTATGGTATATGGTCCTGTATGCTCAACAAGGTATGCTCTGAAGCATCAGGAAAAGATGAGTTTTAAATAGCTGAGTGAACTTGACTAGAAGTTTACATTTTAGCATTGTTGCTTCATTTCTTAAGAACAGTTCTCGTCATTTTGATGTAAATGAAATTCCGCCCTCCAGTCCATTAAATTTTTCATCCAGGAGAAATGATCTTCCCGCCACTGGAGATAAGTAACGTCCATAGATACTGAAATGTAAATAAAATTTAATGCAACTTTTATTATCTAAATTGTCCTTAACGAACAATGCATGGTTTTTTAATAACCCTGTTTGTTATCGTAATTTGAAATATGCTTTTTAATGCTAGCAGTAAGTTAATATTTTCAAAATTTACCTAATGTGACACCAAATCATCAAGCTATTCCCAACTTTTCTTTCGTAAAATTTTGATTCTCTCCAAAAAACAATCCATATTTCTAAATTTTTGTTTGAATGTTTGTTTAAATATTTGTTATGTTCACCGATCATGGCAATACCTATGAAAGTAATAATCACGCTCAAAGAAAGTCAAAGTTTAAATGTGAAACTTCTCCAGACTCTGGAAATGAAAAAAAAAATCGGATACCAGATTATGATCCACTTCATACCTACTTAATTCATTCATAATTAAGAATCATCTATGGGACACAAGATCCACGTTTTTACATGTTTAATGAAAGAAAACAAAAAATTCCTAACGCACATCCCAAATAAAGAATAATCGCATTTAAAAACTCAAAGTTTTGGGAACTTTTCCTGATCCTGAAAATGAAAACAAAAATGGAAAATGCGACACGAGATAATAAATGACACCTGTGTTCTACAGTGCTGTTTTTCTAAATTTTCTAACACGAAATTTCAAAATTTCTCCAATTTCATGCTTCCAAAACTTTCTCATCTTTTCAAACTTTTTTAAAAGTTGTCAGAGAACCACAAGTCACAAGCCTAAGACAACAACATTATGTACCAACAACGATCTCCAGTTCCAATGCAATCTCGGGTTGATTCAGTTCGGGGAAGAGCAGGCTCTTCAATAATCCTCAGCTTTTACAAATATCCCCATACGAAACCTAACACCCAAACTTTCCGCAATTTAAGCTTCACATTCTTATATACAGAAAAACTTGCAAACAAATTGCTTTCCTTATACAGTAATGTGAACTTCATACCCTTATTGGCAATATTTGGATTCTTGCAACTTGATAAACAAATATAGCTACGCCACAGTGCACATTCATGGTTTTGTCAAAAACTGGGATAGAACTTGTGGAATTGGGCTGTTCAGATAAAGATTGAAAATTAATTCTGAAATTTCAAAATCTATAATGAACTTTTGAAGAAAACGCACCTAACGTGGATCTCAAGTTTTTCAGGTAAACGTTCCATAACGCACATTCATCAGCTTTAATTCCTCTGCCTACAGGCATATCCAAAGAAAGTTCTTTGTAGTACAAATCCGGTATACGGAAGCTAGGCCACTCCATCTGGCCTGTTCCAGGTTGATCTGTTATTATCGCCTTGCTGGGATCCCTAGAATAGAATGTATATTTATATTGTTATAGAACTCCATGTCAAAAGGATTGTTAGTGGTAAAGGTTTTCTTCAATGATGATCAATAATTAACATTACCCGCTTTTAGCGAAGTTTGCCCAGAATCTCATAAAATTCCTTGACAAATCCTTTTCTTCTTTAGTCCAACTGTGGACTCCCTTGATTGCAGGATTAAAGCCCCATCCAAACACAAAGGGTATGTCCTCCGCATGTCCTGTCAGGAACCAACCAGTCCCTTCACCATTTCTTTCAAAATATGACCTTTAAAAGAAGCAGAAGCTATAAACAGTCAAATGAATAAATACAACGTCTATCACATCTTGTGATTATGAACAATTGAAAACTAATAGCTGTGTAGGTAAACCTTCCGTTCAAAATAACGTAACGGTATATGTTAACTTGAAAACCGAGGACATCAAACATTGTTAATAATCGTATGTCATTTCATTTCATTGCATTATTTTTAAAAATTGTGATTGTGATATGCGCTCTGTTGTAAAAAACTTGAAACGCTATGGAAACTGAACTTTTAACACTTTGCATCAATAAAACATTGACCTCGAAGATGTATGAATTTCAGCAGTTGGTCGAAAAGCACGTTTTTATGGAATATGTTGGTATTATTAGTATCCATTTTTGAAGTGCACTTTCACTTTTTGCAGACTATTTCTCTCACACTTTTATTTTAAAAATACAGAGTAACCACCGTCCGCACTCAGAGGTTGGTCACTATATTAGGAATCCTGTAGAACGTTTTAGGAACAGCTTTCAACAAATAGTTAACAACGGTGCAATTATCTGTTCAGATAAAGGATATTTGTGGTTGGAAAGCAGAACTCTCTGGAAACAAATACAGTTTCCAACATCACTTCTCCATCGTTCTGTCTCCATGTACTGGGGACTGATGTGCAATTTTTTCAGACGAAGTTTCATAACTGGCTAAGGGGCTAATCCCTAACCCCCAAACTACCCTTTAAAAGCTTCAATCCATAAAATGTAATGACAGCAGCCATCAAGAAATTTCTCCTTAAACATTACCGAGAGAATAACATAAATATCAGAACTCACGTAGAAGGGACGTGTGTCATAAAATATTGGAAGACGGGTTCTGTCGTCCCCTTAGAGTGAGCTCTGACGATATCCAAGGCTGGACAGCTGAAAGTCATGTCTCCAAAAATTGGGAGGACTGTCAGGAAATAATCTGCACTTGTGTTGTCTACCTGGGCCCAAGGAACGTATTCTTGCTGAACAGCTTCATCTATCAGTGTATTGGTAAATTCACCAGAGGCCTGAATTATAGCGCTGGTCATCTGAAATTCATTAAGTAGGAAACACGTTTCTCAAATGTCCGAAGTACACTAAGAAGTACTGTTTTAGTCCATTACTACCTACAAAAGAGTCATGTGAACCTAACACAATCCATTGCTGTGTGTTTAGCCAGTAGAAAACAAAATTGGTGAGGGTATTTACTATGTACAACAAAAAGGTTTAACCTTTAAGGTGAACCTCCTGCATGCAGTGTGCCTGCATCTCGCACTTGTTTTCAAGGCCAGGTGTAAGTTGCACATAACAGTTATTCATGCTGCCTTTAGCGGAGCTCTGATACATACTCTTAACTTAAGAGTATGTAGTTTCTACCCGAATAGTAATGTTAAAAAGCAGCAACGTTTTGTTTGTATTACGTGCTTCTTTTTACTAACAGTCGTTTGATTGATATCAGTTCAGTCCTGTAGTGGTGTCACAAATCGAGGACGTTCCCTTTGGGTTGAGATCTTATTTTTTGTCAGATGGTTGGCAAATAATAAGGTCCATTTGTGCATCAAAAGTTTCTTAATAATAATAATTAGACCTCGGATTTAAAAAGCGCACATATCCATAGTGATCAAGGCGCTGCACATAAATCTTTCACAATTCGTTCATTCCCAAAACTAAAAAATACTTTTCTTACACGAAAAGACAGAAATCAAACAGTGAAGAAGATATTTGAGAATAGACGAGTTCGAAGTTTTTTCTGCGCATGCGTTCCTGACCTTTCTGTTCAGATCAACTGGTAACAAATCATCTGAGCGCTGCGTTAGCCGAGCATAGCAATACTGCATTACGTGTGTTTAAGCGAACCCTGAATCAGCTCTTGACACAGTATTACCATATCAACTCTGACCTATTCCAAAATACTGCTACATAAAAAAATGAAGTTGTGTTGCAAAATAGTTTGAATTATATTTTTCTGGTAAGAGACTTGACAAGTTTGGAAGTTTTTGAAGAATTTACTCCCTTTTAGCCGGCAATCCGAGATCGAGCAAGATCGTTGTTGTTGCATAATATAAATTTATGGATACAGATAAAGGTTTACAAAGTTTTCGAGACGTCATTATCTTTTTAGAAGAAAAGAAACTTCAGTATCAAAAGCCAATGTTGGAAAAAATTATAAATTTAATTAAAGAGAATTTACTAGAAAGTAGCACTAAAGTTTACCGGACGCCACGGTTGATTTTGTGTCCTAAATGACACATTTGCGAATGTTTCATTTTTTTAACTGGTGATACAGCTCCATTAGCAGCAGCTGCTGAGCCAGAATGTAGGAAATAAAGGTGAGTCAAACTTGAGGCAAAGGATAATGTTAAAGGAGCGAAGACCCCGAAGACCCCGAAAATTCTTCAGTTATAGCATATCTGTTAATGAAAATTTAAGTCTCTGGAGGTGTATATTATATTTTTGTTTCTGTTTAACCCAATTCCTAACTGACTTGGAGGTCAAGTGGAGGGGGGGGGGATATAATCTGTGGAAAATTCCCCCTTTCCCGCCCGTGGCGCTGCCGCTGACAATAAGTCTATCATCTCCATTAAGGCAACAGCAGTTCTGTGATAATTCTAGATTTGTTTGCTAGTTTTCAAGGTGGAGCAACCTTGATGTGTTTTGGATGTGCTAACTGATTGATAACCATATCCAGGTATTCCCATTTTTGCCTGTATGTTTGTCACCCCTGTGGCCTTTGTAAGCATTCGGTGATTATAATTAAGCCTGAAGAACATTAATTTTTGCTGTTGTGGGTCTCAGTTCAGTAATGTGTGATTTTTTTTTTTTTTTTATTTCTGAAGTTGTTATTAAAAAGTAGCAAATACTCACAAAGTTAAACATTTCACGGTCAATATAAGGTGGGTTTTGCTTGCCAATATATTCGGGAAAAAAGAAAGGTACAACAAAAGTACCCTCATTTTTGTTAAACCCGACTATAAGAGGACACTCTTTGAAATCTCCCCTAGCGAGCAACTCGTGAGGAGAATCGTCAAGGAACGTACCGTCAAGAGTTGGCAACCAGCTATATCCGTTCTGTGGAAGACGAACAATAAAAAGTTGACATAATACTTTTCAAGGACCTTCAGGTCAATATATTCATGACGCGTTATCTGCCAATTACATTACAAAGAATTCCTTGTTTTGCCCATTGCTTAGTTATTTGGATTTGAAGAACATAAAATGGATTAACCTAAGTGTGAAAGTAATTAAAATGTGTTATGACAGATGTTTCATAACGTTGTGTTGATATCAACTGGACAACCACGGGGCTGGGGTTGGGGGTTAGAACCCCCCCCCCCTCCATGACCCAACCTTGCAATGCAAAAAACACCTTAAAAAGCGGGTTTTTTCTCTCTTTCCTCACACTTTTACCTCAAGTCGTGCCAACCCCCACCCATGACACCCCCCCCCCCTCATGACAAAAACCTGGTTACGCGCATGTGGGAGAAACTTACCTTGACGAAGGCCTCATGCAGTTCACTAGCACTAACTCTGCGAAGACACTTAACAAGTTCTTCCGTACTTGTGGAATTGCAGTTAAGAGTGTTCCCTAGCTTGACTGACTGCTCTCGCTGCAGTGCGGTATTGTCCTGATAACTCCAGTAAGCAATTGCTGTTCCACTCTGTAAAATACATCAATGGAAGAGTGATAATGTGACACATCACTTACTCTTTTATTTTGATAGAAGTGATTCATAAAAGTTGCAATTTGCATAAGTGACGTCTGAAACACTAGTGTTTACGCACAAATGCCAAGACGATTCCACAGAAGTGATGTTCGTCAAAATTAGCAATGAACTAGGAAAGTCTAGCAATGAATTGGTCGATTTGTCCTTCACTGCTTTCATATTTTATGGAATTTAGAATCTCGAGTTCCATCTTTATTGGATATATAATTGATACTATTTTTTTTTCTTTATCAATCTATTTAGCAATAACTGTATTGATAAATTCAAACTAGATGAAACATTATTTTCCACCTTCGTTGATGTAACTTTTCTAAAGTCTAAACCTGAAAACGTTAAAAAGGGTAAAAGAAAACAAGACACTCAGAAGATTTAAATTAGTTTACAGCTGTCGAATTAGTATGTTAGAAAAGGATTTACGGCTGATGAGTTTTGTTTGTAAAATGAACCTCTCATGTGATAACAGGTTTAAAAACCTTACTTGTGGATAGTTTAAATTTATTTTCGCCATTTTTTTCAGAAAGAAGCTGTTACAGTAGCCTCGACACTACCATTCTCAGACGTCGAAATAATGTCAAATGGTGCCACCTCAAAGTCGCGACAATCGATTTTGCCGATTTTTGTAAGACTACTTAGTTTTGTACTGCAGTGGTGTGCTCACTCACACATTACTGTGATATTGTTGAAACACACATGAATGCATCAATATTCTAATATTCTAGGTAGGGCAAACAATACTGTAGTGAATAACATTATTGACACTATGAACACTTATAAAAAGTTACTGGTGTTAACAAATGGCATTCTGTTGAATAAGTTCGCAACACAATGACGCTCTTATGAAGTTTCTGACTGGTTGAAAGCAAGACATTCATTATAGCCTTTGGATTATGTTTCATGACGAGATCATGACAAATGGTTTTAGCGAAGTATTAATATTTTTATCTTGCTTTATATCTCATGTTTTCGTATCGGTGCACAAAGCCGTTTTTCATGAACATGTGGAGTTTGGTATTACATATTTCATATACAGTACCAACAATGGAACTCTATTGACAAAATCCTATACCAAGTGTAAGAATGTTCGTTCACGCTCCCGTCGAGTCACCATTTAAATCAACTTTGTATCATAAGTAATATAATGAGATATCATAAATCAAATCAATCACTGTCATGGAAATACGACCCAAGTTAGACTTTGTTGATATACTTATTTTAAGGGCAACAGCAGTCACCCCAACTTGAAAAAGTGTAGTAGATCGTCCTGTTCCATGATTGGCTGTTGAGAGTCATGTGACAACAATTTTTCTCTTCAGATATGAAATTTAGTAAAAATAATTGTTTGGTTCACCTTGAGTATGCACTACTGAATTCATTAAATATTCTGAAAGACAGTTTGAAGAGAAATAAGAGTAAAATTTTAATATTTAGCTGGTGCTTTAAAATAAGTTTTGGGGGACTTCTCCTTACCTTTATCCTTTGCCAAGAGTGAGTAAAATGATTCCAATAGTCAAGAGTATTTGATATGTATATTGCAGGTACAAAGGAATATTCACGTCGACTTATATATTTAAACAGCAGATATACAAAATATGTTATACATGTTACTTTAAACGTCACTAATTGAAGTTGCTTCACGGATTGAACTGAAAAGTCTTAATATGGGGTAGAAAATAATGTCTGACGTACTTGCAAAATGGCTTGATCAAAAAGGTCCCTGCTATACTTAGAAAACAGATGAAAGTCCACACTTCCGGACCCGGCACTCTCGCCATATATAGTGACCCGAGACCGGTCTCCACCAAATGCTGAAGGGCAAGAACACATTGATTTTACCAGAAGACCCATTATCAAATAGATATAACAAAGGATGTGGAGAAAGATGTCGATGTGCATTATTTCCGTCACACTCATGATAAAACATGCATATTAGTGTAATTTAAACACCGATTCAGACAAGATCACTAGCACTTTGTTATTTTAACCACCAATTCGAACAAGATCACTAGCACTTCCATGCAGTTCCTGACTTACAAAATCCAAGAATAAGTTTCGCTTTTGAAACCTTTTTTTAATTACTTTTATATGCTCGAGAAGCACGGCCTAAGAGTCACCAAGATTTATTTATACTATTTGATAAGGTTAAAGACCAATGTCAATTACAAACTTTACTAAGATTAGACTCAACGTAATAGAAATACAAAGTAACTTACGAAAAACACCCTCGTTGCAACCATTCATTAATCTCTTTACAATTGTATCCATGTTTAATAAAACATTCGTGCCTACATTATCTGTCCTCCTTCAAGCTTAAAATGTAAAGCTCAGTCTATTTTGGTTTAAGTTCCTAGTTGCAAAATACTTCTGTTTCAAGAAAGAGTAACGTCGGTCAATGTTGTAGTAATAGGTCTTTGACTTTATTTAAGCGCCTATTAAGTTACAAAAGTTTTTTATATGGTGACCTGCACTGAATTTGTATGGTAGGAATATTAAAACCATAATGTACCTTGAATGTTTTCTTTGACCCATCTCAAGGCCTCTGCCTGGTCGAGTAATCCATAATTGCCTGTTGCAACACCATCACCTGATACGTATAAACAGTGAAACATAAAGTCAGGCATAAGACGTGTGAAGTTCCTTAAATCGTAATCGTCATATCGAGTAAATCCATATTTACCTAACACCTGACTTGTAATAATGTCGCTTCGTTTAGAATTTTATTGAAATATCCAAAGCAGGCTCCTTTCAGAAACTATCGGCTAGTTATTTGTCATCCTAAATTTATCGTTTATGTGGAAATAAAAGAAGAATGACCATTTCAGCCCTTTGTGGTCATCGAAAATCGCTATCGGCGACTTTCTCTTCATCCCATATCAAGCTTCTATTTTTTTTTTTTTTATTATTTTTCTTACCTTTTATTTATATATTTGTCTCAAAATATTTTTTTCTCTAAAGATATGAGGTATGGATAGTATATAAAAGATTACTTTGTATGGAAGCTGTCATTGCTACTTCAGCACAATGCAGGCCCGTCGCAGGGCAAGGTACTAAATGAAGGAATGACTAAAAGTCCTGAAGAAAATACACAAACCAAATGCTGGCGAAAAATGTTAGCACCCTTATTTCTTTAAGATATTTCAATGTATTAGGAACAGTTTGTCCATAACATTATAAGGAAACTTTCTCTTGCATTGTTGTAACAATGTACAACAATTTTTAAATGAAGATAAGAGTCATCCATCATACATGTATTTTAGAAAGTATAATTTGCTTCCAGTGAATATTCTCATACCGTTTAAATGCACAGCAGGAATGTCACAACCCAGTCGGGTCAAATGTCAGGAAAGGTAATCTTTCAAGAACATTTTCGAAATGAAAACGGTTCATGCTAACAAACGATTTAACAGTTTTGAATTTTCTTCGTTTAATACTAACCCGTCGACAGAAATCCGAAGACATTAAGGCGATAATTTATGATAACTGTGATAACATCTTCAAACGCCACTATTGGTAAACCAGCCAGATCTTCGTCGTTTCCTGTTCCAGTTTCATATGATCCTCCATGGATGTAAACCATTACAGCAGCATTAGATGGCTAAAATATAGACAGATCAATATTCATGGAGATATTTCAGGTCTTGAATGCCATGTAGAAACACAATTTTCACAAGAAGTCATTAGTGTTGAAGAGTTAATTACATATTTGTTGCCCAGTTATTGGCGACAACAACAATTTAGTCAACATTTTTAAGCCTCAATGGCAATGAATTCACTTTTAGCCAACGCTTTACCTGAATTACCTACTATGCAGTTTACATTTCAGTTTGTGGGACTTGCGGCCTACTGTATAATGTGGGAGAGAGGCAAGCAACCTCCCTTTCTTTATTCATATTCTTGGCCTTCCTGGATTTTTTTACCATCTTTTTCAAAACAGAATTTTCTTTTGTGTGTGTGTGGGGGTGGGGGTTGTGCTTCACAATTTTCTCTTGTGTTTGCGATATCACGCTTTCTTTCGGTTTTGTCTTACGCGGAAGAAGATTTAATGTGTTCATTTTCCTTTGATTGTTTAATTTGATTTTTACCACCTGATGAAATATTTATGCACAAAACGGTGTGGAGTTTTAAGCTTATACATAAGTTCATACATTGTGAACATTTCAACAAAGGTTTAATGAGAAATGGAAGCATCATCTCATTCAAGGCACTGCTACTGAGACGGGTACTTTTACATTTCTTGGAGGCAATACATTACCAACTGCCGGGATAGAAAGTATAGTATTATCACCTTTGGATGAGGTGCGTAGATGTTGAGGTACAGACAATCTTCATCAACGGTTGGACGGAACCAGGGTCTCCATTCGTTTATGAGGTGTTGTACGCAAGCCGGCCTGTGATAAGTCGCATTCCAATCTCCTGTCCATTTTTCTTTTGCTTGAGGTGCCGAAAAGCGTTCAGGTGGCTCAGCAAATGGAATACCCTTCAAAAAACAAAATAATAATAGAAACCATTTGAAATAACTATGATGTTTTGCATCACAGTTGGGGCTTTCAGTATTGGCATCGCTCATCTTTAAAAGGCAAGATCATAATGATACGCCATTTAATAAGTATATTATCTTCTGTTCAACAGTTTAACAGTTCACCTCTCTAACAGGTTACATTTTTAAAATGGGTTTTCACCTTAAACTAGAAACTTTCCGCATTACGTTTTGAGATAAACGTTGCCAAAACTATAGCTGAATGTGCCATATTCATATAATATTACTTAAAAGAAAGACTGACTTCTTGTTATAGGCCTACCTGCTACAAGAAATTCACATATTATTTTCTTAGACCAGTTAGGTGTTTTTAGATGGAGATCCATCGAATCTTTAATTTATGCTAATCCAGTAAGACTGATTCCAAAGTGGACACTAAGTCCTTTATTTGTGAATAATTGAACTAAAGGGCGTGGGATCCCTTGCTTAATACCTAGGCAGCCTCATTCAAACCTACGGTGACTCCAACAAAAGGGATTATATGGAAATATGCTATTATGTGTAACAGTTGCTTACAAAGAAGTGCCAGACACTGTCTCATCATTTCAAACGACTGGATTTTGCTAATAATCGCAATGATCCTGGCTATAGACCAATTCTGATGATTTATGCAAATGAGAATAAGAGAAATAAGACTAAAGATTGCTATCGGATTTTCATTAATACTAGCATTCGCTCGCATGGTCTGAAAGGTACACCCATATAGAGTAAAATACAGAGAACAAGACAAATAAGTTGTAATCCGCGTCCAAACGCGTCCAAATTAATTTACTTCCTTAAGCGGCTGACAATATTAAGACGAGGGACACATTTCCTGACCTGCTGTTCGACACCTAGCAGACGACTTACTAGGGTTGAACTTAGTTCCTAAAACCTGCTAAGCCTATCGTGTCATAAAGAACAACATACAAAAGAGATTAATGTGGCAACTGTAACGGCTCAAAGAAAAAAGTTCTCGATGGATCTCCATCTAATAACACCTCCCTGCTTAGACAAAGGAAAGGCTGCGACAAGTAGCAAGTAGACGGATTGCATAGACTACTTAGGTTCCTCACATGTAAAAATAGTGGTAATGGCAGAGCACTGGCTCGCGTATTCTCGTGTATTCATGTTCTCACATAATTGCCGCGCAACTAGAAATTTATTTTTACACTGCCCAAAAGTTTAAGAAAGGCCCAGCAGTAGTACATTTGGTCCAGGAGTTCTTAGAGAAAGACATCCCTCAATTATTGTAACTTTAAAAATAGTTTTTCGATGATAATAAGCTGCCTTTCGGTTTGTTCTAGATTTGTAATGTCATTAAACCTTTATTCCAAGGGTTTATAGTAATGATTTCACATATTGTCAATATATTGCCAAACGCACATTCAAAGTACTGTTCTTAGAGTGATGAACTTCAAAAATAAGTTTTATTCAACGAGCTTTATATCTAATTTGTTAGGGTCGCACATTAAACAAAACTTTGATTTTACCCTTGTCAAATATTGTAGGAGATATAAAATCACTTTATTTTATTAACGTTAATGGATAGACATTTTACCTGTAAAAATGTTTTACTAAATTGAGTTCAATTCATCAAAGAGACTACTCGGCAAAGACACTGCACTGCAAAGTAATAAATTAGCAATGACCCTTGAGACTTGATCACCCATGTTTCACAGAAGCATATCGACATTAATTTGAAAGGGTAGTTCTTATAAGCCAGCGATTGGATGGAAAGACCTGCCAATCAACTTTCGTTACCATTTAATTAAGCCAGAGTTCCCAATCAATCCGTAGTGCACGTATAAACGGTGGTACATTTTGCCTTTCTTGATGGTACCGGTACCTACAGGCTGGAGTGGTACAGAGTGTGTGTGTCATTTCTCAACAGTGGCGGCCGAACCGGGGGGGGGGGGGGGTTTGGGGGGTTAGCCCCCCCCCAATGAAAAAAGTGTAGGGGCTAAAGGCATGTTTACCCCCCCCCCCCCCCCATATTTGCAAGGTGCCCTTCAAGAAGTGGTGACCGGCGACGGCGGGGAGAATATTGAAGTGGGTGGTAAACATATTCTCCATCAGTCTAATGCACAATATAGGCCTACTAATAATTTTAGGGGAATGTTGTCGATGAAAAAGATACTGGACACGCTAAAGCCTCTTTATCATCCCCTAACCCAATCTCTGAGGTCCTCGAAAAGTGGAAGCAGTATGGTCTGTTATTGCGTAATCTTGTTTAGTTTTACTGATCGTTTTTCACGAGGTTGAACAACGTATTCTACTACCGTTAGTACACAAGTCTATAGTACGTTTGGGATTTGAGCTGCCATATGGTCAGGGCGGTCGCCCCCCTGACGGACTAAAATCGTCTGCCGGCGCCCTTTTTAGGTTTTTAACATACTTAACTCTTGCACCATTTTTGGCAAAAGACAAAATTTAATAGCGTTGTTTAAAGGCCCAGATAACAAAATGCCCAAACAGCCACTAGTAACTTTACTATCTGCACTTTTATTCTGATGAAAAGGGTCATTTTCTGTAATATAGGGATAGGTTTTTGCTGAGGCGTATCTTCATGCTTTATACGCACTAATGAATGTTGTCGCTGTGCTAAGTTCATTTTTTCCACACCAAGCCTGAATTATAAGCTAACAAAATACACAGAATGACATTAAATTAACCATCCCTGTCAAAAACAGATGTTGCAAAGGGCGCAACAATAATTGAAGCGCATATAGACCTCTTGTTGTCGGGGATATTTGTCAACATAGACAATAAAAAGAATTTATAAAGGTACCAAAATAGCTTCCACAACATTTTTAAAAATCATTTGTAGAGAACATTCAGGATAAAATAAAATAAAACTGTCATCATAGTGGTAATGATTTAAGAGTTTTAATGAGCAGTTTCCATTTTGCTTTACTTCAAGTGACCATTCCCATGATAAATGGCAATTGTTTGGTGTTTTCTGACACTGCACGAAAACTCCATGCTTATTTCTGTTTTTACGTGACCACTCAACTTGAAGCCAGAAAATTGCATCTAATAAGCCTAGGTTTAGGCTACTTTTATTTAATATGAATTCGGTATCTAGAGAGCCAAGCAGACCTTTTGTCTTGGATATATCTTGCAATGTACTTAATAAATGGCTATTTCAGAGCGGTCACAGGATGTAAAATACGTCAAGTAATGTTTTTGCGTGCAATTATCTTGATTTCCAGATACCAAAAATGTACACCTTACGGTGATTAATTTCCATAACTTTTTCCCCGTGTAAGATTTGCTTGCTATAAAGCTCTAACGGGTTTAATCTTTATCTTCACAAAGTAGCCCATTATAACATTAGAATCTTAAATCGAGACCTGACAATAACACACAAAATAAAATGACGCCTTTATACTAGTATGTGAAAGACAGGGATAGAAACATGGGCGTTCGTAGGGTAGGGGCAAGGGGGCACTTGCCCTCCCCTGGAAAATAAAAAAAAAACTGAAAAAACATTAAGAAAAAGACAAAGAAAATTAACATCAACATTTCTTAATAGTTCACTCAGTATTTTCCCTATTTATATGCGGTAAACAGGCTTTAGAAATGACATTTCCAGCGATCTGGGAAACATTGTGGGATAAAATTTTCTTGCGCTCCGCGCCAACTCATGGTGGCGCGAAGCTTTCCCCCTTATAGCATTTTGCCTAAAATAATTTTGTCCCTCCCCCCGGAATTTTCTTCGGCGGAGGCCCACGGAGAGACAATTTAAACATGTTTTAATAGAAAAACTTGCGGAGGAGAAATGTGCAAAATAGTCTTCTACCAGGTTCGGAAAATCAAATGGGAAGTCTGAAAAGCTGTGGCCACGATCGTGCTGAGGTTCAGGGTATTTATTCCTTCGAAGCGCCCCTGCAAACCAAGCGCCCATGAAATCCCTAGCTTCGCCACTGGATTTGAGATCAGTATAGTTCAGGTTGGTGGTATCCTTGGGAGGAACCAAGGGAGGGGGAGGGGTGTTTTGGGGACAAATGGTATGATCTAGGGGAAATATAATTGACATGTATGAGTGGACAAATGTAACAAGGGGTGCAGAAAGTCAATAACACGGCAAACAGAGTGAATGAAAGAGGATGCATAATTAATTATTGTTCTTGAATCATCTCAATTTTTCTGATATGTATTACCATTTTGCATAGGCTGAATTTTTTCTTTTTAGTTGAGAAATGGTAAACATGAGACCCATATTTTAAGGCTGGATACATGCAACATAGAACACGCGGGAAGTGCCGTTTCCGGCCACCCGGGGGGTCTGTAAAGTCAAAAATTTTCTTGTGCGCTCCGCGCCAACTGATGGTGGCGCTCCGCTTAGATAGTCCTGCTGTCACTCAGCCCCTCCAATTTTTTTCCGTTCCGCCGCGCCTGTTTCTCAATGCTGTCATCATTTATTTCATCGAGCATCCACCATATGCCATAAATTCAACAAATCATTCTACACAATAAATTCTTAAAGTTGTTTATTATCGGCCATTATGCACATACAGTATTCATTAAACCACATTTGGGAAAAAAATCCTATGCCCAATCTTGTCAAGAACTGTTATCTGTACCATTTCCTTGCCCATTCGAGCTTTTAAAATAGTCCTGATGGTCATCTTAAAAAAAAATAAGAGCATATCAAGTGCTTCATAGCATCACACGTAAATTTGATAGCCTTTTCCTCTTTACTTACTTTAGAATGCCTTGTCTTGAAGATAGTCATTTAAACCCTAGTTACTGTCATTCTGTTGTACCAGAATTGTAATCAAAACTGTTAATCGACACTGAGGTAGCCATAACAGATCTCCGTCTATTACGTTTTAAGGTTTAGGGCAAGGTGTAGAATAAGCATCTTGATAGCGACCCCTCATCAAAGGTCATGTTTGTATTTTCAAGGTCAAATATCGCTCTTCAACTGCATACAACATAGATCTTATTAAAATCAAAAAATTTTGCAGGGTTTTTGATTCCTTGCCGTAGGCAGGCAAGGAATCTATGCGATGGTGATGTCGTGTGTATGTGTGTGTGTGTGTGTGTGTGTGTGTGTGTGTGTGTGTGTGTGCGTATGTGACGCTTTGGCTTGTAAACACGATATCTCAAGAAGGGTAAGTCCGAGGGATCTCATACTTGGCATGTGGATTGCCCATATTGAGTAGATGATCCCTATTGTTTTTGGTGGACGTCAAAGGTCACTTGGGGTCACGAGAGGTCAAAAGGTCAAAATCTTGTAAACACGATATCTCGAGAACGGTACATGTGACTATGCTCATATTTGGTGTGTGGGTTGGTCATATTGAGTAGATGATCCCTATCGATTTTCTTGGAGGTCGAAGGTCATTTGGGGTCACGAGAGGTCAATAGGTAAATTCCTTAGAAATTGCTTGTAAACACGGTATCTCAAGAAGGGTAAGTGTGACTAATCTCATATTTGGTATGTGCATTGGCCATATTGAGTAGATGATCCCTATTGTTTTTGGTGTAGATCAAAGGTCATTTGGGGTCACGAGAGGTCAAAAGGTCAAAACTTCGTAAACACGATATCTCAAGAACGGTACGTGTGACTATGCTCATATTTGGTGTGTAGATTGGTCATACTGAGTAGATGATCCCTATTGATTTTTGTGGAGGTCAAAGGTCATTTGGGGTCACGAGAGGTCAATAGGTAAATTCCTTAGAAATTGCTTGTAAACACGGTATCTCAAGAAGGGTAAGTGTGACTAATCTCATATTTGGTATGTGCATTGGCCATATTGAGTAGATGATCCCTATTGTTTTTGGTGTAGATCAAAGGTCATTTGGGGTCACGAGAGGTCAAAAGGTCAAAACTTCGTAAACACGATATCTCGAGAACGGTACATGTGACTATGCTCATATTTGGTGTGTGAATTGGTCATATTGAGTAGATGATCCCTATTGATTTTTGTGGAGGTCAAAGGTCATTTGGGGTCACGAGAGGTCAATAGGTAAATTCCTTAGAAATTGCTTGTAAACACGGTATCTCAAGAAGGGTAAGTGTGACTAATCTCATATTTGGTGTGTGCATTGGCCATATTGAGTAGATGATCCCTATTGTTTTTGGTGGAGATCAAAGGTCATTTGGGGTCACGAGAGGTCGAAAGGTCAAAATTTCGTAAACATGATATCTCGAGAACGGTACATGTGGCTATGCTCATATTTGGTGTGTGGATTGGCCATATTGAGTAGATGATCCCTATTGTTTTTGGTGGAGGTCAAAGGTCATTTGGGTCACGAGAGGTCAAAAGGTCAAAACATCGTAAACACGATATCTCGAGAATGGTACATGTGACTGTGCTCATATTTGGTGTGTGGGTTGGTCGTATTGAGTAGATGATCCCTGTCGATTTTCGTGGAGGTCAATGGTCATTTGGGGTCACGAGAGGTCAAAAGGTCAAAACTTCGTAAACACGATATCTCGAGAACGGTACATGTGACAATACTCATATTTGGTGTGTGGGTTGGTCATATTGAGTAGATGATCCCTGTTGTTTTTGGTGGAGTTCAAAGGTCATTTGGGGTCACGAGAGGTCAAAAGGTCAAAACTTCGTAAACACGATATCTCGAGAACGGTACATGTGACTATGCTCATATTTGGTGTGTGGGTTGGTCATATTGAGTAGATAATCCCTTTTGATTTTCGTGGAGGTCAAAGGTCATTTGGGGTCACGAGAGGTCAAAAGGTCAAAACTTCGTAAACACGATATCTCGAGAACGGTACATGTGACTATACTCATATTTGGTGTGTGGGTTGGTCATATTGAGTAGATAATCCCTATTGATTTTCGTGGAGGTCTAAGGTCATTTGGGGTCATGAGAGGTCAATAGGTAAATTCCTTAAAATTGTACACGGTATCTCAAGAAGAGTAGGTGTGACTAATATCATACTTGGTGTGTGCATTGGCCATATTGAGTAGTTGATCCCTATTGTTTTTGGTGGAGATCAAAGGTCATTTGGGGTCACGAGAGGTCAAAAGGTCAAAACTTCGTTAACACGATATCTTGAGAAAGGTACATGTGACTATGCTCATATTTGGTGTATGGGTTGGTCATATTGAGTAGATGATCCCTTTTGTTTTTGGTGGAGGTCAAAGGTCATTTGGGGTCACGAGAGGTCAAAGGTCAAAACTTCATAAACACGATATCTCGAGAACGGTACATGTGACTTTGCTCATATTTGGTGTGTGGGTTGGTCATATTGAGTAGATAATCCCTATTTATTTTCGTGGAGGTCAAAGGTCATTTGGGGTCACGAGAGGTCAATAGGTAAATTCCTTAAAAATTGCTTTTAAACACGGTATCTCAAGAAGAGTAAGTGTGACTAATCTCATATTCGGTGTGTGCCTTGGCCATATTGAGTAGATGATCCCTACTGTTTTTGGTGGAGATCAAAGGTCATTTGGGGTCACGAGAGGTCAAAAGGTCAAAATTTCGTAAACACGATATCTCGAGAACGGTACATGTGACTATACTCATATTTGGCGAGTGTGTTGGCCATATTGAGTAGATGATCCCTATTGTTTTAAGTGGAGGTCAAAGGTCATTTGGGGTCATGAGAGGTCAAAAGGTCAAAACTTTGTAAACACGATATCTCAAGAACGGTACATGTGACTGTGCTCATATTTAGTGTGTGGATTGGTCATATTGAGTAGATGATCCCTATTGATTTTCCCAAAGGTCAAAGTTCATTTGGAGTCAGCATGTTCAAAGCCTGACAAGCTTTCCTGCACAGTCTTTCAAGAAATGTCACTTGTAGGGTCCTGTAACTTGTCCTGTAAATGGCACATAGTGAATACATGGTCCCAGAAGTTTTTGGTGGAGGTCAAATGTCATTTGGGTTCACAACGGGCAAGGGGGATCTCAATGTAGGAAGATTGGATGCCTTGCATGGGTACTTTGTGGGCACATTATGGAGCCCTGTTAAATTGAAAAACATTGCCAAGCAATGTCAATGTGAAAAAAGGCCTTACATTTCAGCGGCAAGGAATCACTAAGCCTTTTGGCTTTCTGGTTTTGGTACCTAGTATATATGTAGAAAATTAAGGATTATTTTTGCTCCCTGGGTTTTATGCCCGAAAACAACCCTTCAACAAATTTTAACTTTAATAAAGGTAATTCTCTCTGAAATATGACGATTAATTGTTGATTATTGGAGTGATTTTAAGGGTTCCTAGGAACATTGTGTGATAGTGACACACATAGTCATGATCACATTTGGTTATTTCACTTTTAGTAGACTCTGCTGAAAGAAAGACTTAGAATACCCACCCCTCATAGTATTTGGTCGCTCTAAATAACTTGTATACTGAGATCTAGGGAATAACTAAAGCTGCAAAGCTGAAAACAACATTCGGCGTTTTACCATGAGACCTGCGACTTTCCCGGAGTAAAGACTCTTCATTATGCAACAATCATTAGGCAACCATATGAATTTTTATTACTAAATTTTAAACTTAATTCGTTATATTTATTCAGATGATCCTTAAAAACTAGTATCAATGTTGAATACAAAATAATATTTTGCCTATCTTTAATACAACGCTTTGAGTAAAATGGGTCCCATATCTTACAATCGCTGTTTTTCAAAACTTGATTTTTTCACTTTTTCTGTACCTACTATGGACCACTTTATACATTACCACTGAGTATTAACTATCATTGAAAATATATTACAATTAATTTTTTTTTTCAGTTTTCCCTATATTTAACATAGCAAGTTTTTCCCTAATGGGCGATTTACTTCAGTTTACCCAACAAGGTTTGGAAGTGACATTGCCTTCAACGTATAACAATCCATTAACTAACATTACAGACGTTGGGTTTAAAGACCCAGTTCTCTCACCCCAAAACAGTACCAATTCTCCAAACCTTCTTACTTAAGCCCCTCCCACAATTGTCTGAAATTCATCCTCATCTAGATACACTTTCAGTTTATTGATCCAAGGTAAGTATAAGAAACTAAATTTATATAATCCAAACACTTTCAGTACCGTTCATGCTGTGTAACATAAGCTTTGATACTCTGCAGTGTTTGAATTAGCTGTCAATCAAAGAACTGAGCCAACTGGAAATTTCGGTACCCCGTGCCAAAACTGTAGTTTGGGGTGAAAGGTTTGGTCCTTAAAGTTTATCTGATTGATAAGCTCATCACTAACCTAGTAATTAATATATTAGCAGATATACTGGTTCTCAAGATAAAGAAACTTAAATTAATCATGTAATGTCCACCTTTAATGAAAAATTTATGTTTTGGTTAGCAGATGTAAAACCACACACTCACTTCAAGTTCCTGTACTTTATTGTTGTGTAACATCAGAGAGCTGTTTTAACAAACAGCTCATAAAGTCACACTTTATAAGCTCTGATTCACATTAAATATAGTGCGGTCATATTGAAATCCATTTTAACCATCAGTTAATTCCTAAGTATACCTAACTTACATTTGTAGCTAATGCACAGTATTTGGTCTACCTTCACCCGAGGTATATATTGTAGAACTTCTACAACTAAATTCGTCTATCTTCCATGATCAGTCCATGGGTTTGTTGTAAGGCTATTTACTCAAATGGGGATTGTCTGTGCTAAACTTTAACTCATTTGCGAAGGGGAATGTGCTAATATTTCTATTGCATTTCTCTCGTAAGAAGACATCTCCGCATCAGTTCCTTTCAGTTCTGTAAGAACAGTTAGACTCGTACAAGAGCATTGATTTTCATTCTAGACAAGGAGTGACAGCACCAACAAATTAAGGTTACCAGGTTGCAAATTGAGTACAAAAGAGATGTCAGGGGAAATCGAGCGTCAAGTAGAAGCATTTGACGGTGGATAGGGGTAGCTAAAGCAGCTTCCCCTTAGTTCCGCCCCTGAAATTAGAGGGTATTTTATACAGCAACAACTGTATTACCTCTTTGGTTCCGTCTGCATACTATTGCGGTGCTTCACATCCCCACCAAAGCAAAAAAAAAGCGAGTTGTATACCTAATTGAAAAAGGGTGTTACACGTTCTTGCTTGCGTTGTGTAATTGTGCACTAGCTTTGAGTTAGATATATCATTAGCTTCTTTTTACTTTTTTAAGCTTTGCTAAGGCTACTTGCTTCTCCTTGTTTACGAATTTGATAAAACTAAATTTAAATAATCTGAGTGTTTCAATTACCCGGAAAACTAGTTTTTTTACCACCACTTATTTCTTCCATTTTCTGTTACCTTAAAAACGTCAACTTTTTTAAAAGTACCGTCTTCATTGAAGTCAACAGTCTCTCCAAAAAGTCTTCCTTGTTGTACTGCCACATATGGAACTCCAACAGTACGTGAAATTAAGCTCACTATAAACAATAAAACTAGTTGGAACTTTGCCATTTCATACACATTTGTCTTACACGAATTTTACACTGTGTAACAAACTAAGATGTCCAGTAGAGAGGATGTGATCTTTCTGCGTTTCTGATGACATCATTTATATCAAGACTATGCGACACAAAATCAAAGTCCACGTTTGTGTAGAGTTAATAATCTTGAAACGAAATTGAATACTTATCGAGTAAGTAAATTAGTTTTCATTTTATGATCATCAGTAAACAAAGTTCGTGCACACCATCAGGTAAGAATTTTCTTCTAGAAAACAATAGCACAGCACGTTCATACATTTTATAACCTACTATGGGCACCTCGAGACTTATAAGTATTATTTGCCTTGGTAATTTGAAACTAAACTTGCTCATGGCAAACGGACCCATACCCTGAAAATAAACTTAAAACTATCACGTCTGGAACTGTGCCTTATCTTCAGTATGAACTTATGCCTGCCCATTCTACTTCAATCTAAAATTATATTGAAATAAACGAAACATTTAAAGGTAGATTCATACACGTGTGCTTTTGATGAGTGCGGTCTGTACACTATTTATTAATGAAACTACTATGGATTTTACCTCAATTTGTTCCTGCCCTGAGAAACTCTATCATGCATTCTGTTTTTGTAGTCCCAAATGTTGCAAATTGCTAGATTCAAAAAATCCAGAAAACTTACAGGAGCATGGAAGGAAACACTTAATTGCACTGCGATTATATATACCAGATTATACTAGATACAAGATTATACGCGATACAGTTGCGTAAGGTGTTATTACCACCGGGGTCCAACGGCAGTCCTTGGAGAAGGAGGGTCAGACAAAATTACTTTCAGTCCAAAAAAATAGCAACAGTGTCGATGTATGAAACCAGCACCCGCTGATGATCATGTAGACTACTCTTAATACATTTTTTCGGTCCTTATCTTGAGTTATTAGGATAGTTGTAACCAGAAACAATGATTTATTGTGAAGAAAAAGAGAACAACTCACAACAAAACTAAGTAAACAAAACAATGAGCCCAAGGTCTGAAATAAAAATCTACACTTGTCATGATTTAAACTTTCCGTTTATTGTGGCCGTGTTCGGGCACTCAATCACTTGAAAACCTCTAAGTCAAGTAAACCGTGCATAAACGAAGCAGAACTAATGGATAGCAAGAATCAAATGTTTCAGGCATTTTTTAGAGAAAAGATTGTCTTTCTTGTTGCCGACGAAGTCCGCCTCACAGGCCGGTGGTTTAAGACGAACTTTTATTTCTAACTGTGCAACGCTAGCTCTGATTTCTTACGCAAGAACTAATACTGATAAAGAATACATTCCATACAACATGATGCCAATAGTCAATCAGGAAGTGTGAACATCAGCTGAAACTAAGTAGATACACTTGTTAGTTTTTCCTGACGCAAAGGTAGCTACTCTCTAAAACTAAATGCGGTTTATTACCTCTAAAAGGTTGATTGAAAGCCGTAACGTCATTACAGCGGCACTCCAAAATGAGTATTTGAACACCAAAAAGTATCTTTTCCTACAATTGGTACTATTCTGAAATATGGTGATGGTTACAGATATACCGTTTTCAAAAGTGTTAATGACAAAATGCATCGCACTGTGCTGTTTTAGGCAATATTTTTTTCAGACAGTACATGTCGCGTATACTTCAGTAAACCATTGCACGATCTAATTTGGTCCAACTACATTTAAAACAGTTTACACTTTTGAATCATTTTCACCCCGCGGTATGGATTGTTACTATACTGTATTCGATAAACACTTCATAGCTCTACATGGCAATTTTCAGTTCAAAAGCAACATTTACTGATATTCCAAAATTTCATTGAAGTAAATTTACTATTACACTTGATCTTAAATTTTTTTTTATCTTTAGCCTAGCTTTGTTGACTTTTACTTTAGCGGAAGGGAGCATAGGGACTTAAGTGAAAGTGAGATTAGGTGGTCTAAACATATGGAATACTTGAATCTTTCTTACTTTTATGAGATAGCGCCATCATTTCATAAATGCAAAATATCTGTCTATAATTTAAAGTGTTTAAACCAGTACATACATGTTTTACACAAGAACTATGTTCAAGGAGATCATATCTCTCACAGTATGATTTATAAAGCACTAATGACGACAAAGCTTCCTTGAGAGGTTGTACTACTTCTAATGTTGTGTAAAGACGTTTTAGGTTTATATTATGGGTGAGAAGGCAAACGAATGGTTAACCTCGGTGGTAAGACAGTTTCGAGTGGCCGCTGGATCTTATCACACTATTACATTGGACGCATTCAAGAAAGTGTTGGATAATAAAGAGGTAAGACTACAAAGATGTTGATTGTATTGACGATCATAAAAACAGGTACACCCGATTGTTTGGACAAGTATATCTTGACAAATCAATTGCTACGATTATACAATCGAAAGTTAAATATCCATGTTAAACTCGTACAGTATTAATGGTCAGAGATAAGGAAATGTATTAGTTTAAGCTTACAATATATTTTATAACACTGTAACATGAAGCAGGTAAGTTATGGTTGTGACATTAACAAGAAATGATATTATATTCAATTGCTAGCAGTTCAGCTGTGAAACTCATTTACTAGGTCTTTTTGCATATTTGAGCTACGGATAGTTTACATGATGTTGTCCCTCAAAGAATGGAGTGTTCCCATTTGTTCGATCTTTGCTCAATTTTGCTTGTACTTAGGCCTATTAATAAGTGCAGTAGAAATGAGGGTGGGGTCCAAGGTTCGAAGAAATACATCTTACATCCGATCTCAATTATTACTATCCTGATAGAAGGACAAACTCCATCTATTTTGGAATGATCAATTAGAACACTAAGGACATTTGGAAGGGTGGATTAGATTCTTGACCCAGATCAAAAGTCTAATGTCCACTTCTCTTCTAGTCAAGTTCTTCTGAACTGAAACATTCATCACTTTATGTATGACTTGATGTAGCCATATCAAGCTTGATATATATAGGTGTTACAATGTTTATCAAAAGATGTCAACTTTAACATGGTCATATAAAACGTTACATGAATATTTGGAACGCCACATGAACTAATATGAAACTTAAGATGTGTATCTGGCATGTCCATTCATAAAATTATATATGGCTTGAAGTGGCCATTTCATACTTTACACTTGTTGCTTGTAAACTATTGTATTAAAATATATCTGTCATTTCATGGTTTTGTGAAATTTTATAAAGTAGAACACCTTACTTGAAATGGACTTGTAAAACTTGATTCAGCATATCAAGATAACTATATCAAGTTGCACATCTGACTTCATACGGCTTTACAAAACTTAACAAAAGCCAAATATTTTCATATGTAGGCCTTAGCCTTGTATTATTTTCTAATTTATCTCTTTTATTTATTCATCCATTTATTCATTTATTTATTCATTCATTCATTCATTTGTTTATATTTGTCAATGCCAATCCTTGGCTGCTCATGAAAAAACTTTAAGAGGTTTTATAGTCAACTGAAAAAGGAAGGTATACGTTGGAAATTTGGAGTTCAATGATAACAGGCAAAGTCAGCCAAAACATATCCAATGTTTCACGCGGTTGCTTGAACTGACCAAGGGGTTACTGATAAATAACAACCTCTTAGCGCCTTGTAGTAGTACCTCTGTTCGAAGATTCGGCTTGAAGAATTTGATTTCCTAAGCTGGCTATTTAATCTGGTTGAATAAATAGTGGATAGTAAAATATTGTTTTGAAACAACTCTTTCGCTCAGTAAAAGACCCATCTTAATCTGGGTGTCAGATTTCACCACTAGTGTAATTCAAGAAGATATACTCCCACTAACATTGTATTAGGTAGTGTTCTTTCTTGCTAGATATATGTTTGTCCTTTAGATTGAAGTTTTGCGTTAGATTTACAAGGGAAGTTTATCCTAGGCTTTTTAAAACCAATATTTATTGGCAAAGAGTGATATATAATTACAAGTAGGTCAGCATGTTAGCATTCCTTTCAAGAAATAGCTCTCCTTCAGATAAAAAAATTCGGTTGTTTGTTTCTCAAGAATAATTTGTTCACCCAAACTTTCAACATTTCAAAAAACGCAACTTGCATAACTCTTGTTGTGCATCATATTTTGAAGAGATGAAGCTATTGATGGGGTTTATTGTTGAGACCGAACGATTTGAAAATGACTAGCGCTTTTTACTTTAAATGCTATGCTGGAGTATTTAAACACAATATTTCCCTTTAATTACGCTGTAGATCTACGTAATTATTGCTATCAAAACGTACCGTATAACCAGCATTAAAACTGTAAAAGTCCCTGTAAGTTCCTAAACCACCCTGTACTCATAGACATTCGAGATGTCAATGTTCAAGCTAATGTAATTACACTCTGGACAGATTATCCAAGATGTGAATAACACACGGTGAAAGGTTTGATGTTACTTAAAAAGTGATGAAATACCGACATTATGAAAATTCACTGCAATGTACAGAAAGGAAAATAAAGATACATAAAGATCAGGGAAAGGTTTTGACAAATATTTGCCAGCATTTGTCTGTAATGTTCCTCTTTAGTTTTTGTTCTGTTAAGTTACGGCGATTTTAAACAGCCGAGATGTAGTTTTCATAACATGTATTTTACGTTGTTTGGACATTATAAGAGGGTTGTGAGTGTAGAATGTCTGTTTTAAATATCATTACAAATACGGAAGGTTGGTAACCCATTGCTAATGCAAAGTGCCAGGTTTAACAATTTGGCCAACACCCTTCCGCTTCCATGGAACTTCACTTATGTTGATATACTCAGTCTTACTTTTAGATGTCACCATTAGCGTAGGATTGTATCATGGGAGGGGGGGGGGGGTTGGGGCACGTCATGAGGGAAAGGTCTATCGGTAGAGAGAAATAAAAACCCGCTTTTACATGTGTTTTTGCATTGCAAGGTTGGGTCATAGGGGGTTCGACCCTAAAACCACCCGTGGCTACGCCTCTGGATGTCACATGGAGCTATAATCTTTGACAAAACTGTAGGAACGTTTTCCCACATTATACCATTTAAAATGCCAGGTGGAATTTTAAAATCAGCTTTCCTCTATAACAATCCCTCTGCCAATGTTGGGTCTCCGAATTGATCATTAATTTTCAGCATTGTACTTGGGAGCAGTGATGAAGAAGTGTTCCAACGATTTTTTTAAAGGATTGTTGATAATCCCTCTCTTAATTTACCGACTCGCTCAGGAAACACTACAGTGTAATGGCGGAACTTGGGTACGCGGTCTCCAACGAACGTAATACTTTTGAATTTGTCTCTTGTAGTAGGACATAAATAGTTCGCAAAACGACTACAATATTTGAGATTTAGTATTCACCTGGTGAAGCAGAAACTTTTCCCAGGTAATATTTTACATGGGACCCCAAATAGGGTGCCTTATATGAGTCATATATCAACTTAGAGGAAATTGTACATGATGAACTGCACAAGTTTTACAAATGGTTTGCATCAAATAACTTATCACCGTTGATAAAATTAAATGATGTTTTCCAGAAGTAGAAATAACTGCTGCTTTAATATTAGTATGAATAATAAGCCCCTTCTGAAAGTTCACTCCACAAAATTCTTAGGCGTAAACATTGACGATAAGCTCTCATGGAAAGATCATGTAAAGTACGTCTCCCTTCAAATATCAAGAGGTGTAGGCATCTTATCGAAATTGAAATTTACTTTACCTCAAAGAGCTCTGAGGTTAATTTACTTAAGTCTTGTTTTATCCCATCTTTCTTAATGTTGTATTATATGGTCCAGTACCACTAAGTCTATTCTTAATAAATTATTTAGTCTTCAGAAAAGGGCACTTTGCAGGCTATGCTCTACGTGATGAGACGAGTCGTATATTTGCTGTCTGAACAATCTGCTTCCCAGTTCTTTTTCTTCTTTTTATACCTTGAACAAACTCTATTCAAAATTACCAGACTAGACAAGCTGACCAGCTACATACCCTATTCGTTGATAGAGAGGCTTGCAAGAAAAGTCTTTAGTACAGATCTATTATAGCATGGAACAGGCTTCCTCCTAATTATCAGCTTAGCCCTTCAGTTGCGTCTTTGAGGAATGGTTTATCGAAATATTTGTTGGTACTTATTAACGTTCCTCGGGCACAGTAGGTTGGTTGGTAGGGAGTGTATGGGGACGGGGTACAGGGGGATTTATGTTGATCTTCTGTTTATTTTTTCCGCTCTCTTTGGAAGTGTTTTTATTTCTCAAGCCCAGAAGGGTTTTAAGAGTACGTCCATCCACAATTTTTGTCTTTTCTAACTTCTTTTGTGCTTACATGATCTTGTTCTTTTACTGTTTTGATAAAACAAATAAATGAAATGAAATAAAACATACGTTTCCGTAGGATTTTGCACCAAGGTTTTTTAAGGGGCCATGTGAAAGAGCCCATACCCCCATACGACCGATATGATGTTGTTCTATAAGTTACGAATAGGCAACTGATACTTGAGTAAAACACATTTGCAGTGCGTTACACACTCCGCTTGTATGTAGTTTACGCACATTGGTTTCTTAGGAACCTTGAGTGCAACTTTACTGAGCCTTATATCGGTTCTTTTTGTGGGACCCAAACCTGTTTGTTTCTGCATTTTGAAGCCACTGAAGTTTATGGCTAATTTTCAACCGTTGGATAACATTAATTTCACGAACTAGCTGTAAGAGGTCTTTATTTTTACTGTTCGAATGGAATGGTAAATCGTTACAGTTTTGGTTAATGATTCTATTAAGTCTTCTAAGCATCAAACTGCCCTACTATGGTTCTTTTGAACTCGTTTGAAATGACCCGTAGATCTGGTCAGGTCAAGAAATATCTGAAAACTTCCAGTTGTCCGTTTTGACTAAATAGCAATTCAAGTGCAGCGAAAAGCGGTATATCCACCGTGTAATTTTTACTAGTAGTTCTTTTTACTGGTCATTCTTTACCCCATTCAGTGTCAATTCTCCCAACCTACCTAGGGTAGGCCCCTTTTACAACTGTCTTAAAGGGCCACACCTCTCACCCCAAACTACAATTTTGGTACGCGTGTTCCAAAATTCTCAATTGGCTCAGCTCTTTGATTGAAAGCTCATTCAAACAATGCAGAAGACCAAATTATATTACACAGCATGAATGGTACTGAGAGTGTTTTGATTATATAAATTGAGTTTTTTCACCCTGAAGCAATAAACTGAGATTGTGTCTGAATGAGGATGAATTTCAGACAATTGTGGGAGGGGCTTCAGTAAAGAGGTTAGGAGAATTGGTACTGTTTGGGGTGAGAGAAGTGGACCTTTAACCTCGCCTTTGTCCACACACACAATCCTAGTTTATTGTTTCAGTGCATTACCCGTTGTACAGCCAAGGTCCTAATGTGTAATTCAATACTCTCAGTACATGACGTGTAATCATGAACTACTTTTCACTTCGATGTCAATGTTTGACAATCAGTTCCATGCAATTGCATGCTTGCGATCTTCTGTAGACTCCGGGTAATATTGAAGTTTGAGGTGACGAATGACTGCCTTTCTATATGCAACAAGTCTCAATATGAAAGCTTATCAAGTTTGTGTTTTACCAAATGGTTATGACCAGCTAGAAAGTCTAGAACAAAGCGGAGAGTCTTTGGAATCCAAATGTTTTCTAAAGAAATGCAAGCATTATAGATTCAATACAATCGAAGTTCCTAACAACTGTAACAACATGTGAGTTCTTGACCTAATACGGTAGGGGCAAATTATGCACTGTCGAATTTAGGGTGATTCCATTTGAAGTTGTCAATATTAAAACTGCGACTTGGTAATCAAATCACGAAACACACACTTGCTTCCTTCCAACATTTGCCAAACTTGGCGACTCATAGCAGATCCATATTCCAATGTAAACATGATGTGGATCTCATGTCAAGCACGAGATCAAAGTTTATTAAACTTCAAGTGATGAACTAAAACTATCAAACCGTCCCAAGTAACAGCAACAGATTGACTTTTACTTTAAACTGTTGTCTCCAAGGTTGTCTGACGGTGCTTGGAATGTCAGAGAGATTCATTTTGAGTGTCTGCATTTGGACATTGATTTTGAAGTCTTATTGAGGGACACTTGATACACTATGTTATTGGCGAATCAGTTGCCCTCAAATTGACATTGGTTTTGCTTTATCTTCAGTTGCAATTGGTTTGCACTTATATTTGTAGATTTTGCTTGGACATTTCACTTTTGTTGTGCGCTGATATCCACTGCAGGTCACCTACATATACTTTGCCGACAACATGGTATACAATGGAGCTAATACTAATTATAATACAAGAGATGAAATATGTCCATCCCAAATGTCTTTGAATACACGACTTTAATGCTAAGGTCAAACTTTCTGCATTATTAACTACTGCATATCTCTTCTTTTTTTTTTCTTTGAACTTTGGGGGTCTACAAGATAAAGCAGTGTGAGGAACGAACTTAATAGTTTCGTGTACTGTCTGCTACATCTTACATGGTAAATCAGGGACATTTCTTCTCACTTCAAAATTGCCAATCACTTTGGTTGCAATAACTGCCCTTTTGTAGCATATTGTCACTTATGTGTTAAGATTCCTTTGATTCCTTGTAAATTGCCCGAAATGTACATGAATGTCCGAATTTATTAACATCCCACCTTTGCAAAACATATTCTTAACTGTTCATGCAATATGCATAATATTTTAGGAGACTTATAATGGCATCATAGTATCATCTGCTCTTACAAGTCGCTATCTAGTCGTTTTGAGTTCTTATCCTGAATTTGTGATTGACCGTCTCATTTCAGTAAAGCTGATGTGTTGAAAATTGATAGGTCTCACACCGTGTGAAATTTGTCTTGAAATAGCTGATTCGATAAAAATTGGTCAAGGGTATTGAGCTGTGATGCCCAATTTAGCTTTAAAAGAGTTTTTCACTAAAACTTCATCATACACATGAAAATAATCATTTGCCGCACAATTATTCCTCATTTCAAAATGTCTAAGCATTCAAAGTTACTTTCAGTTTCAATTAAAACGTTGCTCTTTACCTATCGTATTGGACGTAAGACAGTTACAGACAGAATAGCTGAGCTGACTAACTACACGACAGTGACTGTCGTGTTTTAAAATACTAATATTCTTACTAGTGAAGTTTTGGGCATAAAATGGGTATTCCTCCACTAATGTGTGTTGCAATTTTCATTAAGCCATTACTTGCAATATTGAATGACACATTTCGGTACTTGACAAGAATTTTACGTTTTTCGTGTTTCCTTTAAATCTGGTAGTATTAAGTAGTTTTCAACGTATTAAAGTAGATACGAAAAGTGTCTATGAATCGCTTGTGGGTAACGTAAGTTGCTATGGCTTTCTCCTTCAGTCTCCATACGTCCCACGTATATTTGAGTTGTTTGACAAGGATAGAAGCGGCAATGTGTCTCTGGGAGAGCTGATCGATGGTCTTCATCTTATGGTTAATGGCAGCCAGGAAGCTAAACTTCGGTTCCTATTCGATGTGATTGATCTGAATGGTAAGATAAGGTCTTTCTGTGATTCCCATGAAAGTAGTGAGTGCACCAGGCTTAGCCGTCCGTAAATTTAACACGATGTGAAGGTCTATTATTCATCCAGACTGACATTTATGTTATAATTGTACACAACAGTATGACTTGTAGTTGGTGGTGGGTTGGTGGCTGCTCGTAAAAGCAACCTTCATGCTTCTCCAGCCCTTCTCCACTTAACATTATTGTCTATTGTAAATACTTTTTATAATCTGTGGAAATAAATTTAATTGAGTTGAAGTTTTCAATGTTACTTGCATAGACTGTGAGGGTTTGTGTCATATTTTTTTTTCTCACGTGTCACATCAAGTCTGTGAAACATTATTGTAGCTAGTTTGGGCAACATACACGGCAAATATCATTCCCACCGAAATCTTTCTCGATCTCATTATTTACTGACGTAAAGGAACGTTGCCCCGAGAAACTCTTCCCAAAGTGTAAGAAGCTTCTTCTGAAATGTTATCCCCTTTAATTTTGACAAAAAACTTCAATATGAAGGTACGAATTTGGCTTCAGTAATGAAACTGTCTCGTCAATCATGTAATGTCAAATATTTTCTGAATAGTGCAAATGAAAGAAGAGAAAGAGGGAATGGTGGTAGGTAGATCATTTCTACTTCAGACGTAGATCTTGGTAGTATGAGACGTAATTCAAGTAAAAAGTTACGAGTACATTCGTAAAATAACATTGCTTCAAAATTACTGTAGAAGTTGTGGATCTCAATTCTAATACATCCACATGGTTAACATGTTTCAGTGGCGGATTAAGGCGGGGGCGCATCCGGCGCCCAATGCCAATAGAGTGTTATCAAAGGTCCCAACCCTATTTCGGACCACGCTTTATGTAGAATACTGAAGTTAATTTCTTACAATGCATCTTCTCTTTGAATTCATCAGATATGGAGGTTTCTGTTGCACTTGATCTTATTTTACGCCCTCCGGATGTGTATGCTAATCAAGCTACTTTGAATAATTCTTATTATAATTGACAAATTATAAACTTATCTGTGCCAGAGCTCTCATGTTCACTAAAACTTAAAAAGTAATTTTTTAATGAGAGAGTCGACAGAGTGCTTAACTTGATTTCTGCCACAAATGTAATTTTACTAGTATTTTTCCTTTTACAAAAATTTTGCTATCCCGAGGGAGTGGAAACTGGATCTACATGCCACCAACAGTCGCCTGTCCAGACATTTCAAAAGGGGGGGGGGGTGCTGAACAATTTTGGACCATGTACCACTCCCTGCCCCATTGACCAAAAGGTACATTTTTTATGCTAAATTTCTCTACGAGCAAGAACTTTTTTTAAATTAAAGTTTAGTTTGAATTTTTCCTTAATTTTGAACACTCCTGTAATGCTCACGTCGAAAATTTGGGTCCTTTTACACGTTTGTAAATATGGAGCTTGTACTGCAAGAAATAGTTTAGATTCAAGGTTTCCTGTAAGTATATTTGAATATTTGGGGGGAACATTGAAGAATAGTGTTTCCTGTTAGCATATATCTGAGATAACATGTCGACTGAAGGTCGTTGTTGTTACATAATGTTATCTACGGGGTGCGGAGTGAGGCTTCTCGGCGACATTTAAAAGCTAGACAAACTATTTAAAAATTAAAAGTCTTTATTTAAGAAAGCTTTAGCGAAACGGCACTGTAGCGTCTCGGAAAAGTTTACCACTGACTGCCTTATGAGCGACCACTTACTGCATAAAGGGTTGCAGGTTAGGGCGCGAGGAGCCCGCCGAAAATTTGCCTTTTTGGAAGCTAATAATTACAAATATGAAGCTTTTATCTGGAAGAACTTGGAATTTTATTGAAGAAAAGTTGGGATAACTGCACTGTATGTGACTGGTGTCTCAAATGCCAAATTTCCGAATTTTTCATTTCTTCGGGCCAGGGGCAATTGCCCCTCCTTCTTGCAACTACGTCACTGCTCTTCAACATTGATCATTGGTAACATTTTTTTACTTCAATAACAAAAGAATGCATCTACACAGACTACTCAACTGACAGGGTGGAAAGGTATCTGATCATAGGTGTGTATGAGAGCGTAAATCGCGACCCCTGAGACAGCCGGTCTCGGGCTTGTAAGTAGGAACTAAGGTTTCCGAATTTTCTTTTGTGCGAATACCACTGTATCAGGGACTTATTGCGGCACGCAAATCGTGCCTAAATTTTTCCCCTTTTAAACAAACGTATGTAGATATGGAGCTTGTACTGCAGAAAACTTTGGAATCTGGGTTTCTTGTAGGGAAATTTAAAGAGATATGGGATCACTGAAGAATCTGCACCTCCTTCATATATTGATGTCAAATCTGAGAATGATTGCACGACGACGGAATCGTTGTTGCTACATAATGTTATGTAATAAGGCCTCCGAACTTACACTCTCCGATAACATTTCAAGTTTCCCAATCTTTGTTGTCCTTTTCAGGCAAAATATTTTAAAATCAAGACCTTTCATTGAAAAAAATTTGAAATTCTCTGAAAGACAGTTTCCAAAAATATCAATTTAGCTGCCCGTGTCTCTTGATGATGTGGTGTCACCTATGATAATATTCGATTTTGTCATTTACAAAGCTCGGAAAAGTTTACGAAACTGAACTATGAGCCAGGAATGATGCATTCTATATTGCATTTTGCGGCGCGCCAAGGAAAGCTTGCGCTTTTTGAGATTTGGGAAATGAAAAAGGAGTTTCTTGGCCCGGAAAGTGGGGGACGGAAACATGCTTCTGCCCACTCATTTTTTACTGGGCCCCCAGCCTCACGCTTCTCAAGCCTATGGAATATCTAATTCTGCCCGAAAGACCAAGCGGAGCGCCACCATCTGTTGAAGCGGAGCGTACAGAAAATTTGAAAAATCACGATCACTCAGACAGCCGCCGGAAACGAAAACTTGTAAATAGAACCTAAGCAATCATTATTTTGAGCTTTCGTTTGCAATAAAATTTATACTTCAATCAAAAAATGAGTAAGTCCTAAAATGGTCAGAAAATCGCCAGATAAAATGAACCACTACCATTGGATGAAATGGAAATGTAAAGAAGTTAATCTTTCGAAAATGAGCTGGTAAGGGCATTCTACAAACTATTTGACCACCTTGCGACATAAGATTATGACCGGTATAAATTCGAGCAACTTCATTGACCGGCGAAAATCCTTCTGAATTTTAAGGGAGGATGACAATTCATCACATACCGGCTACCTAGCCTTAACAAGTTTCATCGAATTTTACAGGCATCTCATGTGTCTGTGTCAAAATCAACGTACAGCACAATTTTCCACGGTCATGTTAACAGCTATACATGGGCTTCAAATCTTAGGTGTCGCATTATAATTAACCCTTAAAACATACTTGAAAGTTTTTGTTTTGTGTTTCACCGATATGATTGTTTTTGATCGCTGTCCCTCTATACCAAGGGTTTGTGTTGTTAGGGAAAGGATGAGCCTGAAATAGTCCCCTGAATATTCCCACAGATAAACATTTAGTGTACTGGTTTTTGTTAATGTTAAAAAAGGGGGGTTGAGGCCGTAAAAGCCCCCACCCCCTTGGATCCACGCCTGACCAATGAAATCAATGATAACTCAAAGAGTTTAACAATGTTTACCTCTCATGCACTTGACAATAAAGTTATATATTCCATTAAGCAAAAGACTTGAAAAGCTACTGCGATCTCAAACATGAATCTTACAGCAGTGCATCGTATTCTTGGTCAGATATTTTAACCATTGTCTTTGAAGCTGTTGGAGACCCCAAAATTCAATTCCTTCAGTTTTTTACGTTCATAGAATTATAGGTTGTAACGAATTTTTACTCAGAGTTAAAAAGGAAAGATTCTCCTCTCTGTACCTTGCGTGAGGGGTCCCCCTTATCTTTAGACCACTTTCAGGACCTATATATAACGTTACGACATGGAAAGATGTAGCAATTTTTCTGCAATTTTTTCACTTTTAATTGAAGGGAACATTTTTTGGCAAACAAAATCTCAAAGTAACGGCTACTTCGGTTCTTCTAACAAGCCTGGGAAATGCCATTTCCGGCCATCTGATGGGTAGCGATTTTTCAAAATTTTCTGTACGCTCCACGCCAACTGATGGTGGCGCTTCGCTTAGATGGTCATTCGGACGGATGATCGACCGTCAGCGTGCCCCCCCCCCCTTACGATAAATCCTAGATCCGCCCCTGTGTTTATGTTAAAAGTTAATAAACGACTCACAATTTTGAGAATAATTTAACTCGTTTGCTTTTCCAAACTCACGATGTTATTGAGAAATGATAAGATGCAGAACTAAAGAAGTAATGCTTTATTAAAAACAAATATTGTTTCATGAAAGCATGAGGTCACATATCATGTAACAATGTCAAATCCCAGTTACACTACACACCGTTTTTTATCTACTGAGGCGTTCGTGTCCCATTCTCGAGCAGAAGCGTCATGGCATGTTAACCACTTATCATTAAAGGCGTATGTTTATGCAACTGAATATTTCATAATTTTAATCTTAAAATTGTTCTTTACCTCTAATTTAAAGGTGACGGGAAGATTGATTTGGAAGAACTAGATACCATTCTCTCATCGAGCCTCACTGACGCGAGTATCAGCATTACAGACGAAGATTATACCAGACTTATTGAAAATTTTATATCAGAAACTGACACTGATGATGACGGCGCCATCACATTCAACGAGCTTCTTGTACAGTTCAGGAAGTATCCGCAATTATTTGACAATTTGTCTCTCAAGTGAGTATTTAATTACAGTTGCTATCAACCTATTTGTTCTTGAACAGATATCAATAGCAGATATATTTTCAGAGAGTAATCGGACTTGACACATAAATAACCTCTCTATGCACAATTAAGACAAAGACACCATGGAAAATACGTCACTGGGACACTATCGGGTGACGAAAGGGGGGAGGGCTGGAGCGTACATATTTTGTATACTACTCAAATTTTTGATGGGGTTTTCAAATAAATCCATCTCTAAATCGACTGTTACCAGTTCAATTGTAACGTCATGTAGGTAAATTGAGTCGCAACAAAATCGATATTTATTGAACCATGCCATACACTTTTTTTTACATTTTCCAGTATCCATGGTATTATCAGCGTTTCAAACACTGGGTCAGATGGAAGCGGAGAACCTCTTCAAACGTATTTGTGGAAAACCCCATCCAATTTCATCAGCTGGTGTAAAAACAGAAATAATCGTATTAAACTTGTCTTCTTATGTGCCTTCCTTCTCATAAACCTCGTTTTATTCTTAGAGGCTGCTTATAAGTGGCGGACTAAGGGTTCCAACTGGTATTTGGTGATCGGTAAGCTTACTACCGAGTTTTTTCTATCTTTTCAAGAAGTTGCATTTGAGATTCCAGAGGTTAGTTAGACCGGTTTGACTAAGATATCAGTGACTTTAAGCTCACTTCTGACTCGTTTACGTGGCTATTAATCTCACAATGAGCCAGATCAGAGTTGTTATGCCCATATGCTATGAAAGCGTTCACTACCCCTATAACCTATGACCTGAGGAGACTAGTCGATCACGCACTGGGTATAGGTTTGCGCACTGTGCGATATGCGTAGGTATAGCAGTGTTGGCTCATCGAAAGGGCTCATACCTTTAAAACCTTTGACCATTAGAACAAAATGGTAACTCTGAACTGGCTTATTTAAAAGGAACTGTTGTGTGTAACGCTCTGATTGTGATTACAAAGTTGGCATCTTTGCAGATCAAGTCAAATTATTTAATGTAGCCAAATTTAAAATGATAGTCTGACTAAATTCCAGATTCTCAAATGCAATATGTTACCAAAATATGATCCATTTTTACTTCTTAGTCATGATTCGGTACAAATACGTGTGAGCTTATGTATTTAAGTATAAAGGCCTCCATGACATTGTATGGGTACATGTGTGGTTGTTGAGCCTATCTTGTGAAAAGGTTTCTCACCTGGCCGATGGCAATGATCGACACATTTCATCTTGGTATATGCATTATATTTATTTTGAGGTCTTGTGAGGCCACCAGAGTTTATATTGCTAGAACCTCTTACATTGGATAGAAACTTGACCGAACCTCCAATTCGTGTCGATTTGTAACCACCCAAACGTGGCCTCACAATTTGCACCAATTTAAAGATGAAATTATGAAGGACAACATGTATATTTTTGCACGAATTAGGTTGGTTCGAATTGAATGCAAGAATATTTTCATTTCTTGTTATTGAGTTTCCTTCACATTTAATTAGTAAAAAGAGTTGATGATAACTGCTTCTTCTGCAACAAGTCATTCAAAACATACAGCTATTGGAGTTGCAAAGGCACCTCTTTGAACGATTCTATTCATATTATATCTTGACATATGCAAGTACCTTGGTCAAAAATATTCATACGAACTGCAACTTTCCTTAATATTCACAGATATTATCTTACATTCATGAAATGGAAAACCCCATTTTGCCTATGTGTGGTGATTCTGTTACCGTCACCGAATCAATTATCAATAACTATCAACATAAATTTACTTGTCATAACCACCATGATGTTAAGTTGACTTGCTTGCCGTTAATAGACCAGTTGGAAGTTTCTTCATTAAGCAGTATTACGCAATAGACCGAAGGGGTAACACTTTTACGTGTTTGCAGCTGATGAATTATATAAACACAGGTAAAACGGTGTGTCAATGGTGTGTTATTACCAGTTGGCCTGAAAAGAAAGATCATGAAAGCATGCGCAGATATAAACTTCAAACTTGTATATTCATTATGATATTAATCTCTAGTATTAAGTCAAGCTCCTCTGAAAATTACTGCATCCTTGTGACAAATATTTACGACTCCTTGTTGATGTCTTTCAATGGTCATTCTTTCCTCAAACATGTTTAGCACGTGGCAACGGCGCATGCCTCAACTTCAATTGTGCGATAATAGTTGTTTTTGTACTGAGAAAATTTATAACCTATGTCCGATCATCGTTTCTTGCCAAGTACATCCTGATCGACGAAAACATCGATATTCATAGATATATTGGATACGTCATCGGCGTTCAAGCTTTGTGTCACACAATAGCACACATTGGAAATGCAGGTAAGAAAAGTTTGTAATCGTTAGACTAGGCATTGGATTGGTTCATCATGTCGTCCGGTTGTGTCTTTGGGAAAGAATGTGTAAACTATGCTTCCTCCTTTGCCCTTTGAGGGTTACCTGTATAACATTCCGTTCGGTTTACGTATAAACGCAGCCATATGGGCCAGGAGTCTAGAATGACGAAACAGTGTTTCGTTAAAAGAAGGGTAATACCAATTGTTTTACCGTTTATCGATTATGATGTAAATTTTTGATGTCTTGAATGCCTTGAAAACAGCTTTTCTTCATTTCGTCTTCATTTCAAACTCAAACAGGAGTTCAGGTCGCTCTCTAACCAACTCACACTGCATTTTGTTTCTTTTGAAGGAAAAATCAGTTCAACCAGGATATTTTAACATTGCCTTTAGTTTCTTCTAAAAAGCCATTTTAGATGAGAGAACTGATTTCACCTTGACCAGGGCAGAGATCGACAACCGAACCTCTCGGTTGGAAAGCATCTTTGCTTCCAATGACACCGCCGATTATATTGGAAGGCAAATCAACTGGATCACCAATATGGATTTTATATATTATGATTTGAATTCATTATTGAAGTTTGTACATTTTCTACTAATGTATCATTTTATTGTAAATGAAAAGAAACAAACAAGGGCCTTTAATTAAGACAAACACTCTTGTATGAACATTCATAAACATAACCGTCGCTAAATGGACCATTGCGCGCGAACATATACAGAACCAATGTGCTAAAGAAACGTAATCCTCTTTTGCTTGCTGTAAACGAAAACCTCCTTTAATTCATAGGATAAACCAGGCGAGTAGTTAAGGGGGCGATAGGGGGCAGTCCCTCCTTGAGTAACATTCTTTTATCGTTCCCTCCTATCATTATTACTAGCGTTTCCATTGTTTATGTGAAGTAAACGGGTTTGAGAAGTATCTGGGAGGTTATTTGAACCCAAATGATCTCACCCTCCGTGAAAACCCATGGTGACACTACCAGCGTATTTGACAGCTCTACCGATACCGTAAGGGGAGAAATTGTGGGCCTACTTTATCAGGTACACATGGAACCTAATGACTTATGTACCAAATGCATCACCAACCCTTACTTAAAACTCTCATATGATTCTGCATATTTGTAGCATTATAAACTATTCGCCAGCAATATATGTGTTTGTACTTTTTAGTTATTCCTACAAAGCAAATACATTACAATACAGTTAAATGCAGTGCAATGCAATACAATACCATGCAGTGCAGTATAGTACAGTAAACGACAACACAATTCAATACAATCATCCCCACGTTTACCTCCTGCTAAATTATTAAGTACCCCAACTTGAACAAAAATTACACTTGTTTGCACGCTTTGCCAAACAGTTGGTACGCATCAAATGTAAAAAGTTTCCTTTTTAAGCATGGTTTTCTCCAACTCCTCTTCAACCTTGTTGGGATAAGGGGACTTACTACTTCAGACAGTCTTCCCGGCTTTCAAGCATTTCAAATGATTTTCTCCATGTTTTAGATATTTCAGATTAAGTATTACTGCATCAACATGAATATAAATCTCCAGTACTTTGAAACCTGGCTTTATTTTTTCAAAAGACCTAAGTCCCCGATGCGGTTTAGCATTGCCAGTATGTATTGATGCCAAGTAATGTAAATCAATCAGTTTGATATCGTTGGTGCACTCCCTTACGAAGAAGAATTGATATCGTATTAACGATGTAATATGAGATTTCTTTTACCTTCACATTTTATCTAATTGTGTTATCATTTTTCTTTAACAGATGCCATTGCACGAGCTAGCGATGGCAAAATAACCTCAGTCGAAGTTTTATTTACGAACCCACACCTGACTCAGCTTGGTCATCCATGGGTAGCCGGGACAGCATTTCTGTCTGGCTGGGCTCTCGATCTAATCTTGGTTATTATGATCGGATTTTCCATGAATTGCATTCGACGGACGGGACATTTTCAAGTAAGGAATGTCATTTAACCACCATTGATTGTGTTTGAAGGGGCACGTTGTTCCTACAATTTGTTGAGTTCATTCTGTGGGTAGAGATTACGTGCAATCTCGATTTACACGTAGTTTACCATATCCAGAGTAAACATTATGAGGGCGATGCGCACTTTTTAACCATTATGTGGTAATACTACTTAATCGAACTTTGCCTAACTGTTATTTGTAAAAAGCAATTGAAAAAAATACACTTTGGGCGAATACTTTTGATAGTCTTTGTGGTTTCGTGGATACGAAGCACTAGACAGGAAATGGTAAAAACAAAATTTGTTACGTACGTACGTAGTACGTACGTACGTACGTAATAATACTACGTACGTACGTAAGTGATAACTATTACGTACGTACGTAATAATTTCTTACCAAGTCCTGAATAGAACGCCGTACTTGGAAGTAGGGAAGTAGAAGCTGCTTCTCACCTCTTCTTCTCTCCTCACAAATAGATTTAACTCTACCCTTCTCTCAAAAAGGACAAGGAAACCCCATGTCTCTTCCTTGGCTAGTTAAGTTAGCAGTTAGCAATCGCTCTGTAATCCTTCATCCTGTCAATCAAGCTTCACCTTTTAAATTGAGGGTGTACAGAGGAAGGACGGGTCACGGACATCACAACAAATGTATTTCACCGTTAAGAGGACTTTTCCAGCTGGGCCTGTACTGAGAGATGGTTGAAAAGGAAGAGGGTGAATCTTTTTGGATAATATTCCATTTTTCCAGGCCCCTAAGATACAATTTGGCTTATGATATTTCTCAAACTTTGGGGAATATTTTTACACGTTGACATATTTTACCTTTCCCACATTCCGACAGACCACCAGCTCCTATCTTGCATGGGCCTTGCTCAAGGTAGTTTCGAGTAAACGTGAAACAAAACCATCTCCAAAATTAAACTTAAACTGGTCACACTGTGTTATTTACCTCTAAATTAGAGTCTGCCTTTTAATGCTTCCAACGTATGACAACGTGGGTACTTAAAGTATTGTGTGCTCGTCTGAATGTTGACAAATTGTTAAACCAGTAGTAACTTGAAGGCTTAATGACTCTATAGCAAGGAACGACGTCGCAGCATTCTTTTTTTCTCAGACTTGTATATGACGACTGAATTTATCGTTTCATTGACCTATCGGTTATAGACAGGACCATTTTATCAGTCTTCGGCTTTCCTTAGAGATCACATTGTATCCAGTCTATTGTTCTTAGATTTCATTGCCTCGTACAGACTGTCTGTAGAAGCATCATCTGTAATGTAGTTCTTACGACTTTTCAACTTTTTCTTGCTGGTTGTATCAAATTCCCTTCAATATGCAATGCCAGATTTCGTTCACTTTTAACAACCAAAGTTATCTTTTAAAATACAACTATCGTCAAATTTTTGACAATGCAATGATGGTTGTAGAAAAGGTTTTTAATGTGAGGAGGAAAAGGACATTTCTATATTTTGTTCATTAAGATACCAACAAGTAATTTCGGTTGCACTACTGAATACTACATACGACAGTCTACCACCTCAAACTGGGTTATATTGGCAAACATGAAGACAAGTGAGCACAAGGAAGAGTGTGTCCTGAAAGAATCGTGTATTTACAAAAGATTTTGCACTACATGATTAAAATGTAAGGCTATTATCCCATACACCACCATAGCTGAAACCTTTAGACTTACCCTGTCAATGTGAACAATCTCCCACCACTTGCGGCTAGGCTCCTCGAAAATTGAAAACGACTATAATTCTAATAGGTGCTATAACTTTGCCGTTTTTGTCATCTTGGTTGACCTGAATTACAACAAAAAATAATGCAACATAGATAGATAGAGCAGATGGCTTGCCGGATATTAAGAGCAACTGAGTTAAATCTAGTTTCGACATTATCTTTGTATAATGTGTATGTGCGTCCTTTTGAGTATTTTTGTCATTTGGTTTGACCTGTGTTTTAATCAATGTGTCCAAAAATGATATTTCGTAGCACGGTTTATGGTGTTGGCCAAGTTCAGAGGTTTAAAGGTGTTTTTAAAAGTTTTAAATCATTACTGTCGTTCTGATTATAAATATTGTACTTTAGATATATCTAACCACAGTCTTCGACATGTTCGAACGACCTGAATTTCAGTGAGAAGGTTCTAATATAGATCGATTGTTTGGCAAATACAACAGCCAAATTATAAAAGCAAGGTTTCCAGAAAGGGATGTGTTGGACAGTCGTGTGCGTTGGACATGAAGTCTCTCTGTTCCAAAGACCCTTTTAAAATTATAATAGTAATGACAACGCACTATGAAGATAAGTCTTTTTGGTCAAAAAATACCTCCATTTCTCACATAGGTAACAGACTGTTATGTAAAGGAGACACATAGCATCAGATTTTATTGTTTATAATAGAATGACCTGTTTCGCTTGGAATGTTATACTTTGGGAATGTTTGAATATGTTTTCCTGCGTATGTCTAGCATGACCCCACACTAAATGAATACAATAGTTTCTAAATATTCCCCCACAATGAAATCAATATCGAAATTATACAAAAATTGAATGCATTGTCAAATTATGGTGAATCGAAGAGATCACGAACTTACCATAGTGCACTTTAAGTCAAGAAAAAATTGAACTTATTTGAAACTTAGTATCGGCGGCACGTATTTTGTCTTTGGCAATAGTTCTAACTTTAGAATACGAAACGACGTCCCATAACTATGGCATATGCAGTTATACTTAAAGTGACAACTAGTTAAGCTATTTCCATCTGATTCCTGCAGGTATTCTACGTTTCTCATTTATTGTACTACGTGTTCTGGATTTTACTTTTCCTTCACGGCCCCCGCTTCTGGAAGTTTTTTCTCCTCCCGGCTGCACTCTTCTTTTACGAAAAGGTTCTAAACATGGAAGTAATTCGAACTGCCGTCTATGGAGGCAAGTCTTACATTAAAGAAGCTAATCTACTTAGCTCACGGGTAAGGATACAACATTTCCTTAGGGATTTTGTACTATATTTGTCAATCACTGATGCGGTGATTTAAGAGGGAGGGATTGATTAATTTCACAAAACTGTATGATTTAAGGTTGTAATGTGTGTCCTAAAACCTACGATTGTCCAGATTAAAGATAACACATAGTTGTTTCCAGTTTAATTAAAGACTGACCGAATTTGCAGCCAACCAAATTTGAAGTTGTAAGTGCGGGAGGACATGTGTTACATTATGACTCGTTTCCCTTTACTTGTTTTTCATTTGTATGGCATACTAAGTACTTGTACGAATAAACTGCTCGATTGGGCAGCATGTGCGGCTGCTGTAGCAGATTAAGGTCGTTTTTGTGTCATCTCTTCGGGGGAACATCCTACTCCTGATTAATTTATCCTGGGAGAGTACTTTCAAATGTTACAAGATTAGGTACATAGCAAGCATTTCACTAATGATGGGACCAATATGTCCCCAGATTATCATTTACATTCACGCTGTTTATAAAACTTGAAATGAGATTCTTTTGGCTGCCTTATATTTTTTCAAACTTGACTGATATAGGAACACAAAAATTTAAAGGCATATTTTCATCATCCCAAACAGTTCCAATTCTACCAACCTACTTACTTCTAGCCCCTCCCACATTTATCTTACACTCATCTTTATCCAGACACAATCCTAGTTTATTGCTTCATGGCTTGTCTCGGTGGGCAAACAAGTCCATAATGTGAAATCAAGACCCTCTCAGTGCCCATGCTGTGTAATTTATCTATGATCCATTGTTTGAATTTGATGCCAATCAAAGAGCTGTACCAATTGAGAGTTTTGATGTACGCATACTGAAACTGTAGTTTGGGGTGACGAATGACTGCCTTTAAGTTAGGCCTGAGATTAGAACGAACAGTGAAAATGACAGCAACGAAGACATTTTGATTCACATTACTCTTCCATTGCTACATATAAGGGAAAAATTTGGTCTTCCATGAAGGTGTTTTTATTCAAACATGTATGTAACCCCTACTTTTGGATAAGCATTCATTAACCCCCAGCTGTTACTGTGAAATAAAACTCAACTTTTTTTAGTTGATTAATCATTTCGTTCAAGTGTAGTCTAATCTTCACCTTCGTAGATAATCACACATGTTACTGGTGAGTGCAGGTCCGTAGACAAGGCAGAGTGATTTCAGAGATCGGAAAGAGACCCCTCCCCTTACCATTTCGACAAACAAAGTAATAAGCAAAAAGATAAAACGTGATCACTGTAAACTGCACAAGTCGGAGGCACACGTATTGCACCCATTTGCCTTTTGGAGAAATGACAACAATTTTTCTCTTACGAGGACGGGAATATCGATTTGTTTTAAGCAGCTCCTTCCCTATGACGCAATCCCAAACTCCCCTGCGACACAATTCTGGCCACTCTAGCTCGTTCATAGTTTCATGCGCCAATGACATTGTTTACCTTAAAAGTCTATAATACCTTCCCAGACGGTAATCTTGGATTTGAGAATTAACCTTATAGTAACATCAGGTAAAGCGATTGAGCTAACAGCCGGTAATGAACGAGGGTTTGCTCAATGGTTTGAAGATATTTTATTTAACTTTCAACTTTTCCTGAGAAAGGAATCCTGGATCCTTTTTTTCTGATGAACATATGAATCTGTGTCGGCTAGCAGCCAATTTTATAGTTGTAGAATATAGCGGCCTGTTTCACGAAGCATGGTTTTGAAAAAACGCTGCGTTTTTTATTTTTATTTTATGTGTGTGTGTGTTAACGTATAGATTCTGATACTGCTGCTTTAAGAAATTGCTCACACCTTTCAGACCAAACATTCATCATTTTACAGTTTGCAGTCAGTTAGCCAATCAGTCAGTCCGTCAGTCAGTCAGTCATTCACCCAGCCAGCCACTCAATTAGTCATTCTGTCAGTCAGGAATTAGTGAGGGGCCAGTAGCGTAGCCAGGGTGGTGCCATGGGGGGTTTGGGCACGACATGAGGGAGAAGTCTAAGGGGAGAGAGAAAACGCTCATTTAAGTGTTTTTTGCATTGCAAGGTAGGGTCATTGGTGGGTTTAACCCCCAATACCACCCGTGGCTACGCTACTGTAATGGGCTGGTCACCATTCTGCTTCTCCTTTGCATATGTGTTTAATATATGTTAAAGTGCAATATACGTATCGATCGTACTGACGTACTGACAGGATGGAACCACCCCACAAACAACCATGTTCCGACTGTTAAAAGCGTTCAAATTATGCTTTTACCCTCACGGTGACTCGTACTTTATCTGTTACATTATGATGTTCAAAAGTTGAACGCCTGCGTTTGCAGTGTAATAATGAATGGCACCATACAGTTTCACTTGATGTTTTTCAAATTTTAAATACAGTGGAAATGCAAAAAACATATCTCTTATGTTCATAAACTGATTGTTTCAGTGCTACAAACACTAGCCTTTGTCAAACACAACCACGCATACTTCATCATCGTGTTTGCCATGAATGTTTTGAAGTCATTTGATAACATCCGGATTTTTTCCGTTTTGGAAAATTCTGACGTTAATTGTATAAACAACTTAATCTGTTAATATTCGTTGCAGCTAGTTGTTTCGGAGTCAAGGAAAGCATAAATTAAGTATTCGACGACTTGGGAATTGAAGTCGGGAGACGCTCCATATAAAAGTGAGCGAAAACGATACCCTGCCATGTGAAAAAGAGACGATATTATACACAATTATCGACTAAAATACACATGATATGACACACCCCGCTCCTCGTACAAATGTTAAAGTTCAGAAAACCTCAGGCTGTTGCACATTGAATAGGTGAATAAGCAGGGGATGGGGGGATGGCGATCTCGTCATGGATTGCTTTGCTTGTTTTGTACGATCGGTTTTGTCGAGGACTGCAGGTATTTGTAAAGGCTCCCAACAATCCTTCAGAAAATGCATCTGGCATATGCCACCTCATCATCCTGTTGAAGTTGCAGAACTGACGCCAAAGGGTGGTATAACAATGAGTAAGAGAGTGGGGAGCATATAGTTAGAGGGATGGTGGTGTAGGCTGCTCATTCATCCTTACATATACTTTGCTTGTTTTATCTCATCATTTTTGTCAAGGATTATACATCGTACAGTAATACTGACAGCTGGGATTCCTGTGCTCGACCTGTTATTTTTACAGTTGTGAAAAAGCTCAATGTTAAAGGTACCTTTAAAGCCAGTTTTTATTTCTGAAAACTAAAAGGACCTTCTATTGCAGTATCCAGGAAAGCAATGGTTACCAATGGCGGAACCAGAATGTCAAATTGGGGGAAAACTAAGGGTAAACGATAATGTTGGGAGTAAAAATTTTGGGGGTCTTGCGAAACCGAGGCCAATGCGCCCCTTCCTTTGGCGAAGCCCCTGAACGCTCGGAGGTTTCAGAATATCTCTGGATGAAAAATGAAGTCTCTAGAGGGGCATAGGTCCTATGCTTTTATTTTTCGGTCAAACCAACTGGAAATTTAACTGACTTAATTTGGGTGCAACGGCCCAACGGAGGCATGACCTTGGAGAAAATGTCTCCTCGTTCCCTATCGTGGCGCTGATACTGACGGTTGCATACGTTCAACCACTCAAAGATCTAGCTGCAGTACGCAAAAGTGTAAAACAACATATGTTAACCGGAGTCCAAACAGCTGCCAGTTCTTTCACTGTAAAATTACATTTCTTTTTTACAGTGTAGATATCTGCCAGGCAATAATAGCACTGCGGATAATTCAAACATAACATCGTATCTTTCGTTATTAGGTACTCTCGAAGAAAACCATAAAGTTGGCAGACATACAGCTGAACTCAGACAAACACTTAACAAATTTGCGAGATGTGTTATGTGGTTGATGATAAATTCTTTTAAATGCAATTTAGAAGAAATTTAAATTATGAATCTAATAAGCTCCTTACTCAGCACCTTAAAAAAAAGCAATTTTCTAAATGAAATATACCTTAATGAATTGCTTGGTCTTCGAGATTTCAGTTTTGTAATGATTCACATGGCGCCACCAATCCCACTTGATCAAGTCTTTAATGATTTTATTGGCACACCTCTTTATAGAATACTGCTTTTTCTCTTCTGTTGATCTATCCTCATTTATGTTGGATGTAAAATTTCTATTTTAGAGCAGCTTTACTTTTCAATAATTATTTGTTGAGTGATCCATAAAAACTTTGATACCAACAAAGTACATGCAAGCCTCGCCAGTGATGAATAAATTGCTGCAGTGAAGTATAAAGAAACAGGAGACGAACGTGTATGTAAAGCATATTCTGGTAACTTTTCACCTGGGTCTTGCAAGAGAAACAAAAATATATCAAACCATGTCCTTCAAACTTTGTTGCAATACCCTTTTCTTAACTTAAGACATGTCACTTTAAAGGTTGGTTATATTTTTTAAAAAAATACCTCTGCTTTTCAACAAAGCCACAGAAAGTTATGTTATGTGGACACATTGTCTGAAATTCACTTTGTTTTCTTTTATAATTGAACGTTGTGTTTGTCCTTAAAGATTAATACTGATGGATTTTTTGGAATATTTTCCCCTATTACATTACCCGTCACCATGCATACGTAGAGTACAATCAAAAATATTGCTTAATATTGCTTGCAACGGCATCAAAATTATAAATAACTTGGATGCAATGTCAAATTAATGTACCGCTATGACATCACGAATTTCCCATGATGCACCAAATCTCAACAAATAATCGCATTTCTTTGAAAGTATTATGTTAGAATCCAAACGCTTTATGCTATTAAGATGCAGTTTTCAACTCCTGAAAGAGAAAAATACTTCTGCATATCTTGGACAAATGAATTTTGTCTCCAGAATATGCCTTTTAAATTTGCATCAATTGAAGTAATTTAGAAAATTTCAGCTCTTTTGCTATCACCAAACAATGTATGAAGATGCTGCGTTTGCGGCATTTTCCTTGGCCAAGAAAAGTGTATGTCTTCTATAATGCAACCTCTTCCTTTCCTTTGCATTGCAATTCTTGGTGTGATAAAACAACTATCAGGTTATAGCGGATTTTTTTTATGTAAATCTAACAAAGTGCATACAAAGTTCAAGAATAAAACATTAGCTCTATTTTCCCTTAGATTAAACAGAAAAAGATGTTTCGTGTTTTTTGAGCAGGTGATTCTTATTTAGGTGTGTGCGTTTTGAGTGTCAGCCTCGTGAGGATTCTATTGTACAAGGTGTCATCCTTTCCATCGTTACTTATCGTTTATATTTTGTTTTTTATGCGGGTGTTTCCCACCTTCATCAAAACAATTGATGAAAAGTGATGCTCAACTGATGTTACTGTAATGGTTGTCTCATTGTAAATTTTGCAATCTGCATTCAAGGGCCCGATGGGCACTGTTTAACAAGAAATTTTCTAACTGGCTAACGATAGCGCTAATCATGGTCGGAGATTGTCCGAATAAGTATTTCTGGACTTGAATGACCTTGAAAGGAATGATCAGCTGACCCAAATTTCAATGCAACCCAATCCAGTTTATTTTAAACGATACTCAGAAATGCAGGTAACAATTATTGCACATAACAGTACAAAGAGTAAAGTGCAAGCTAAATTTTAGTTTTGAGAACGATGCATAGGAAAATCAGAGCAGTGAATTGAGTAGTTTGCAAATTAAGTTTAAAGATAAAATTTGTACCGAATGAAACCCATGAGGAAAAATATAATGTACCTAACCGATGACAACCACAGATGATGGAAAAGTTACAAGGGCGGATCAACCGGTTTGTTTGTTTGTTTGGCTGCACTAAATCAGCGGCTTAGCTTCACATTTAACGAGGGCAAGCACCGCAATTTTCCAATTCCTTGTCAATTGAGGACATTTCTCCTTAAGGGTCATTCTTTATGGCGTGCCGAAGCGCTCCGAAATTTCTGCCTTCTTATAAGACAAATGTAATAAATAAACAAATTTGAAGCTTGTATTGATGGAAATTCGGGATTTCACGATAGAGAACTTAGAAAATCGGAACTGTGACAGTGTGCCTATCATTGCAGTTGAGATTGCATTTGGGGACGTGTGAAATAGGCCCAGGTTCCTTTTTTATTCTTTTATTTAAAAAAATGTTCAATAGGCCTAATGTGGAGCTTGTACTGGAGGGAATTCGGAACTCAAGATTTCTTACAATTAGTTTAGCTTTGACATTTTTGGGGGTGAACGTGCCCCCACAGTGAGCTCCTGGATCCGTCCTAGAGCCGTTTAAAAAAACAAAGCATATAAAAGTTGCCAGGAAATTTTGCTAAGTAAGTCACTTCCAGATTTTTGAGCAGCCGAAGTAGATGCAAAATACTTAGAGGAAGTCAATGATTTGGCCATTTAATATGGTGGTGTACGTACATATACTTGGAAACATTAGCGACAATGTCTCGTTTCATCTCCATGTCCAAGACACTTTTGAACACGAGTATTACTAAAGGTATACAGCAGTGATATATCCGGCATTATTTCAACAATTCATACAGTAACAAAAAATACTGCCAAGTAATTTTCCAGAAACATTAATGAGTTTAGGATACCCGGTTGTTCTTTACAATCTAGCCACAGCAACAACCGCATTTTCCCTCTCACATGAAGCTTTGTGCATGGTTGCCTTCTCCCTTCATTAACCCCAGTTGCACAGTTATAGTTGTGCCCTCTGACCTATTATAACTCTTATCAGAATGTCACGGAACCCAGTTTAAAAGACTCGCAATCCCTTTCATTGAAAAGTACTTAAACTTACTTATTTTTTCCGCCTCTAGTTTCCCACACAACGGCAGAACTTTTAACATAACATCCGGTTTCTACGTTTGCCAATCTCTCTAATTGTCATCTGTTTTAGTTGAAACTATCCACAACCTTTGAAAGCACTTTGTCTGGAAGCTGAAGGATACTAGTTCCAACACTTGTCTTGTGTCTGTTTGATACAAATTTGAATGCAACGAACACCCGAGTAACCGAAGACGATGAGCCTTCCTCCTTCCCTTGACCCAAGTTCTCAAGGCTGGAGACAGGGTGTGTGCAATGGATAGGAAGGGGAACGATTGGCGAAAAGAAGCACCAGCTGCAATCCCCGTACCTAATGACAGGCACATGACTGGCGAACGACAGATGACAGACGCAAAGTTATGTTCTTTCCTCCGTAACAAAAGAAACTTCAGGATTTTTTTGAACCACATTTGGGACCTTTTTTGGGAGAATTGGAACTTTGGGTTTCAATCCGTCCAACAAACACAAATGAATCGACTAGGTGACTGGTTGCTTTGATATCATCAAAGACGCTAAAAAATTTCCCGACGGAGTTCAAAGAGAAATTCAACTCAGTAGACTATAAGAATATTACCACTTCAAGTTCCTTAGAAATTTCAAAATAAATACTGCCTCAATGCAACTCAATGTTTGTCTACGTCTAGTTTGCCTGCATAAAGTAGGTACGTTTGCCTGTATAAAATAGTGATTCATTCATCATTGCTCACCTTTTCCCAAAGCCTTTCGTACAAAGGATGGTCTGCGCACTTCCAGACGCCATAGCCAATACGCTTACCCTGTTTATGGGTCAAGAATGTGTCTTATCATGCATCTACCCTAATCAATTGCCTTAAAGGTTTGACCAAAAGTTCCAAAAAGGTTCTGGTCACATTCAAATAACTCTAGAGAGGGACCACATCGATTTTTTAAAAGCAAGCTTGTCATGACAAAGATTTTTACTTTCGTATGTTCACACTTCATAATCAGTTAGAATACCTTTTCTTTTATACATGTAATACAACCTATTACTCATTTAGTCTGGGCCAAACATTGGTAATCTTTGCAATCCCTGGAACTGGAAGGAGCAAAATAGATTCTGGGGGGTAAAATTTTCAGAAGGACTTTGGCGTAATGACGACTTCAAACTTTCTTAGGACAAAAGAACTGCCCCTTCCTGCTTGACTGGGTGCCTTCCACCGGGAGTTGACAGCATGTAAAGACTATGAATTGAAAAGATTAACCGTACACAATTTCAAAAGTTTTCGTCACCCTAAAGCTTCTAAGGTAAAGCTTCTTGACTCAATGATAAAAACGCATTTTATGTACTGTAGTTGGCGCTAGACAATCTTACTTCAGTCAGTGAATTATTGTGGACAGCAAATGTTATTGCAGCTTGCTCTGTTGAAATTCTAAAAAAAAACAGTGTTGAAGCAGGGAAATCGATAGCCTAGTGTAAAAGCTGAAAAGTTTGTAGTTGCAGATGAGTAAAACATCTACTATGTAATCTTTACCTTCCCATAGGTCACTCATTTGAAGATTACCCGGCCTCCAAACTTTGATTATGAACCAGGTGATTACGTTTTCATAAAGATTCCAGCTCTGACTGCTTACGAGTGGCACCCATTTACTATCAGCAGTGCCCCCGAAGAAAAAGGTGAGTAACCTATGGAAGAAAATGAGGTGGCAGGCTAAAGGAAGGAAGGTGACATTACCATCACCTCCCTGATGTAAAGGTCCAGACAATCCAATTCTTCAATAAAAACAAAAAAATCTGTCAAACTTACATTTTTTCAATTTAAGCTTTATATTTTTAAATATTTGTAATAAATGACAAAAGATTGGAAGAAAATCTTCCACTCTTGATTGGTGCTTCGAAGAATACTCTACTCTTGCTTTTTCTACTCTGGATTTTTTCCTCTCTTTCTTCAGAGAATTTTTTATTTGTAGTGACTGCTATTCTCCGGATTTTGTTCTTTCCCTTCTAGTTATGCTTATGCCTTGTACTCTGTTTTTTCTGTTGTTAAGGGGTGTCAATCTCCACAAGCTCTTAGGAGCTTCAGTTGCCAATCCTCAATCTCATCTCATCTTTTCATTTAGTATTTTCTCTTTTTTCACAAAATGTACCAATCTTTATGTTGCATATTGTATTTTAATCACATTATGGTATTGTCATTAAATTTGATTTGAGATTGAAATAAAGTCACACTGAACTGACCTAAAATAAAAACCCAAGCCAAATTCTGTTCACCCCGACATTCTAATTAATTTTACTCTTGAAAGGCAGATCACGCGATAAAACCCCCAAATTTTTCAATATCACCTCCCCAAATTAAAAAAACATTTTCTCTTATTAAGTTTCAAATTTTTTCCAATATAAGCCCCTCAGTTTAAAATGTTTGTTCAGAAAAGTTAAAACGTTTCAGGCAAATTTCAAGTACCGTCTGACAGCTGCAGCACGTAGGTCAAACCTAAGAGACGTAACCTCTTATGAATTTTTCTTCTCACCAATATAACTCTTTTGATTGTCCTCTTATGATGGGCAGGTTGTTTATCAAACACCTCGAATTTCTTTATGGTCCTTTGAAACAGTCAGTTTTTTCAAAAATTTCAGTTTCTTCTAAACAAGCTCCGGTTTTTTAAATATTTTTTAAAAAGAAAACCAAAAAATCCATAATCCTTGTTGGGACCTCGAGATGCCCCCCCCCCCACTCCCTCCGCAAATCCTGGCCTCATCCCTATAGTTCACACACAATCCTATTTTATTGCTAAAGACATTTGTCTGAAGAGCATAACAGACTCTTGTGTGTAAAAACAGACTCTATGTACATGTTGTGTCAAATGAGCTACGCTGCATCTTTTAGATTTGATGTCAATCAAAGAACAGTAGGCCTAACAATGAAATATTCTGTTACCCTCGCTATTTTTAAACGAAGTTTGGTGTGATGAATTTCTTCCTTTAAGAGAGGAGTAGAGTTGGTTGGATAAAACAACTAGCTGTGAGGTAACAAATTTTCTATTCATTTGGGTATAGGCAGAAAGATGAGAATCTAGGCCTTGAATAAGTTACTTCTTGACATAAATATGTCATTTAAAATATCGTGAGTTTGAGAATAATTCGGATATGTGTAATGTGAGTAAGTATGGGAAGGTAGCATAAATGCATACCAAGATGGAATTGATACTTGTTCTGAGGTCAATGACTTTTAAAAGTAGTGTCCACGGACTTCTATACCTGGACAAAGCATGTAACGTGTAGGTCCTATCCGTAGATTGTCCCCACCGACTGGGACAAAAAAAGGCGCACCAAGATGGCCGCCGTGAAGCTATAAATCGTTTGATTTGACGATCACTCTGTGATATTTTAAACAAAAGTTAAGCTTGAATGGGAAACAATATTATATTCCTGCAATACGTGGAGTGATTTTGACTTCACCTTGCCATATTGCAAAAATATTTCAACTTTCTTGTAAAATTTGGGAATTGACTTGATAAAGTCCAAACTTTCACACAAAATCATAGCAGACGGCTATCTTGGTGCGCTTTTTCTCACACGTACGGTGGCGGCAATGCACCGTGCAGTATGCTCTGTCCATGTGTGGGAAGTTCGTGGTAGTAGCTCCCTGGTGCAAGCACCTAAGTATTCATTTACAGTATGATGAAAACAACTGATTCGAAGTAGTACACATGTCGATACCAAGGATCCTTCCGATTTTATCGTCGCTCTGAATGGATGTAAGAATATGGCGGATACAACTAATTTTTCTATTTTATGAGACATTAAAATGCTCCCAAGAGAGATATATCGAAGGACCAAAAATATATTTGCTTTTTGCCCTTTTCCTTATGTGACAAGAAATAATTCCAATTTCCAATTAAAATTTGTTAGAGAATATGATCAGTCGGAGTAGCCAAAGAAAGCATCATCTTGCAAGCTTGTTCTTACGAACTTTGACTTGCTTTGTAGTCCTGATGATGTGACTGAGCGCCGGACCGTTGGGTAGCCCAACTGGCTAGCTTGTTGGGTCTGCTAGTTGCCGGCCGGGTGTTCAAGCAAATGGTAACTTTTTTCGATCAGCCAGTCCTCCCCAGGTTCGTCGACTGCTGCCACCACTAACCCCAAGCCACATACAGGAGTCAGGGGGTGTTTGTCTAAGCCCTTTTAATCATTCTTATTGGCACCAATCTTAAAATAAATTTTGCCCTTGAACAGTCACGTAGCCAGGTCGAACCATACGTAAAATGCGCCGGGGGCGAAGAAATCCCAGTCACCCATCTCTTGTCTACCGACCTGCATACTATACAGATGTTCTGAAAGGGCATTATGGACTGTGAATTCGACATTTTGCTTTGTTCTTAGTCGGCAGAGACCACTACAACTATATGGCTTCTTTAACATTCCTTTAAAAATGTGTTTTTTGTGTCAATGAGGACAGGAAATTCTGGTAGAAAAACCAAGGTTCCTGGACACGGTTCACACTGCAACTGTGTAGTTGTTTGTTTTGGGTTGTTTGAGAGGTACGGGAATGTTGAGTCTTTTCAGACGTGTACATTACGAAGGAGAAAATGGTACTACTAGAATTTGTGGCCTCCAATTCATTTGGCAAACGATTGCTCTTATCATTCTTGTGAAACACGTTGTCGTCATTTTATCGAAAAGAAATACATTACATGCCTTACGATAATGATTTCTCTAGAGTTCCATCCCTAACCATATTCCATTCTCAGGTTCCATGGATGTGAACATTATGTAACATAATGCCTTTTCAGAAGACATTATCACACAATATGAAAGAAAATGTGAGGATTGGTCCCATCAAATTATCAGATTATGATCCATTTATGAATATGCATTCCATGTTTGCATCTTAACATTTCTTACCCAGACACGTTTTCTCTCCACGTACGATCCGTGGGAAATTGGACACTTGGATTGTATGAATTTATTGCTAGCCAGATACAAGACGAAAACCTGAACTACGTCACCCAAAATCTAACACAAGCGGACAGAAGGAGATCTTGGTCGACAAAAAAGGCGCCATCTTTAAAGTCCAGACGATCACTGCGTGCCTCGAATCAGAGAAAACCTGCACTAGTAAGTTTTTGCACAAAATGAAAGTGCCATAGACTATTGGAAGAGGAATAATCATGTGATTAATATCTTAAAAAGATTCCCTGAATTATTTATTGGATTTCAGTTTGTCTATATTGTCACGAACATGTTTTCCCAGGAACGGTTGTCTTAGAAATAAGCAACTAACATACCTCACAGCCGAGAGACTGTTCTGTCGCTACAGGCAGTGTAATGTGTATGAAATGACAAAATTTAGGAAACTTAGAGACTGTACTTGTTTCACAGTTCATATCCATTTTTTGACAGATAAAATATTCTTTAGTATAGACATTATGCATTGACGGTACGTGAATACTTCATTTGGCAGGCACAAAATGAAGCACTGTGTATGCACAAGCTATATAGGAAACCCCTAGTTTGAATCAGTGTTGTAGCAAGTCACGCGTCGAGTCATTTCCTCTAAAAAAGATAGTGACTCGATAGAATTCAGGATTAATATCCCCATTGCAACAGTACAGTGACTTGAGTCCATGACTCGACTCGAGTCACTTTAAAGTTTAAAAACTGCTGACTCTATAACAACACTGTTTTGGATGTTCGTACGTCGAAAAATATTGGTTAACAAATGAAGTTTATTTCTGAAAGAGTTTTGAGATGTGATACGTATAAAATACGATCATTTTTTTAAAAAAATGAATCTTTAAATAATGAGTTGAAGTGCAAACAACAATGTGCGAGCTAAACGGCAATTTGAATATTCAACGTGTCATTGTTGATTGTATTATTCAGCTTTGTAAAATGCCCCTTTGAGAAGAGATCGAAGTGGGTAACACCTGGGCGTACCATTTTTAAGGCGCACAGAAAGGATTTTAGTTAACATCTTAATTTCACCAAATTTATCACCCATGATAGTAAGATCGACAAAAATTGACAAAACTGTGTGAACTCTACGCAGTGTTGGATCATTCCCGACACCGACCACCCCCTCCCCTTCTCGAGGGAGAAGACAACAGCCCAATACCTCTACAGATTGCCCAAAATTGGAGAATATTGGGTTGCATTTAAAAGCATGACAGTTAAACTGAAGAATATTTGTGATTTGTATTCAAGAACCTAGTTTGAAAGTTCAAAGTTTTAATTCATTTTCATTTTTTTCAGGAGAACGTTTGCATATTTGTGTTAAAAATACAGTATACAAAATAATTAATTGTATCTTGTGCATTTTGGTGGAAAAGACTTTATGTATCGGATTTCATGGAGCAAGAACGTATGCCCCTATTTGATGTAATACGCACCGCCACAATCCCATATACGGCCATGGATACTCTCATAAGCCTACTACGCGCTGGGGTCGAGATCTACTGCTTGTGCCCGTACAAGTATACCGTATTTACTCTATTAAACGCCCCCTCTCTAATAAACGCTCCCCCCCCCCCCCAACGTTTTCGTCACATTGCATAAAGTGAAATTGTTAATTCCAAAGACAATATGGTAAAAGGAAAATGAAATAGTCCTGCCTTGAAGCCACGAAATCTCCTAAAGTCCCATACTGCATCCTGAAGTAAAAGGCATGTTTCTGCAACTAATTTCTGTTGATATCCATCACGCTATCACATACCGCGAACCTGTACTGCTTCGTTTGCGGTTCGAAAGTGGTACTGTAGGCCTACATACCGTAGGAATACAAATATTCGCTAGCCTATCCGAACAGCCTAACATGAAAATCCAAATTCAACACAGGAAAACTGTTTAACAGTGAAATGCTGTGAACGCGTATGTACTGCTAATGGTACTACTCACGGTAACTATTATGCAATTACCGTATGTACGTGCGTATAGCCGGCCGGTCAGTATAGTACCGTGAGGCCTGGCTGCATACTGTTCACAGCATGCATGAATGCATATGCCGCGGGCACTTAAAAAAGTCACTTCTGTGTGTAACGTTACATATCAAGATGTCGGCGAAAGTTGATCACACTTGCAAAGTTCAGAGTGCTGTTCGTGGCTACCATATTTATCGGGAATTAAGTTTGGTAACCGATCATTGGGGAGGAGCTTACAGCTGATCGTGAAGCTGACAACCAAATGGACAAATATGCCATATGTAGCAGTTTATCAGAAGTCACATAAATTTGACTCTAATAAACGCCCCCCTTAACGAAAATTTCACGCCCCCGGGGCGTTTAATAGAGTAAATACGGTATCAAATGCATGCGGTGTATATACGATCAGCTTAATTAAACTTGTAATAATTCTGATAAACAATTATCATTTAGAAATATGTAGCTGAATATACTAACTTGAAAAAGTAAAAATTATCACTATAATTTATTGTAAACTATATTATCTTGCATGCAACAGAGTCGAACCTGTTCCAAAATCAAAGAGTTTGACGATCAAGTGGAAAACAACAAGCGCTTAATACAGGTTTGTGTCATTGATACTATAATATCCAAAAATATTACAAGAGTATGCCTAGATACAAACCTTAAAACTGAGCGCTGACTCTTCTAGCATAGAGGCCGAAACGGCCGAGCTCGTGGAGGTAGTGCTGATCACTGTTCAGTCGTTTTGGGGGCGAACAGGTAACGGTTAGTTGATATCTTTTTGTATTTTAAACACCGAAAGATAAATATTATGAAATATGATTTTCTGAGAACATCGCCAGTGTTGCAAATACCATTGTTCATTATACATGTCTCATAGATGGAAAAGTTGCTAGCTATCCTAGGCTCTCCACATAAAAACACTTGAACATGAATGGACTACGATTATGTTTAAGTTCATGGCATAATGTGAGAGTGCCCTCTAATTATTTCCGCTCAGTTGCGCAGCCCTATTCGCCCCTCCGTTTGAGCCTCCGTAAGGAGTTAGAACGTCTAACAGTGTAGGGATACGAGTTTGGCATCTACGTTCATAATATTTTGATAATTTCTCCTGGTTGCACCAGGTGGTTAGAGGATATCCCGATCCTACCCCTCGTCATCTGAGGAATTGTTCAATTCCTCTGGAGAAGTAAGAAGATTGACAAATTATATGAAACTCAGAAGATGGCAAGTGGAAGAAAGGCCTAACCAAGAGACTAGATAGATGTTTTGAATTTTCCCCAGGGAAACCTAAATTTTCTTGGATTTTCTCATTGAAAACATTTTGCCGCTGACATCCTGTTAGCAGCCCCGCACCTTTATCAGTGCTTCAGGTTGCTGACTACCACCTTTTCTTCCCACAGCCTTCCTTCACATCAAATTTTGAACCAGTTTCAGATCGGTATTACATCATATATATATATATATATATATATAGACATATATATATATATATATATATATATATATATATATATATATATATATATATATATATATATACATATATATATATATATATATATATATATATATATATATATATATATATATATATATATATATATATATATATATATATATATATATATATATATATATATATATATATATATATATATATATATATATATATATATATATATATAGACATAGGAGCACGTGACCTATACGGTCACCACCAAGAGAACCGAAAAAGGCGTGACAGTTGTGAAGCTTTGATATGCTTGGTTTGACGACGACTCTGTAACATCCAAACATAATTTAGCATTGAATTGGAAAAGTATTATATTCCTTTAATTTAATTAGTTTTTTTTTTACCTTACTTAGCATTGCTTCAACAAAATCCAAGTTTTTTGCAAAATGTGTCAATTTTGACTACTTGAGCAAGTCCAAACTTTCACACCTAAAACCATTGCCTGCAGCCATCTTGCTAAGCCCATACTCTCATTTCCCGAGCAAAGATCTACGCAAAGGACGTAAGTGGCCGTGTACTATGTCTATGTAAATTCTGGATGACATTTGTAACCTCTCTAGTAATAGTAAACAGGAATTTCAGCACTGCAATATTCCGATTTTCCCACGAATTTTGAGAGCCTTCATCAGTTCTTTCAAAACAACCAGTGTGTAAACAGATCAAAAAGATCACTATTTATTGATCGGAATACTTAACAAGAAAGGTGTTTATTAACCTTCAAGCCATTATGACGGCTTTTATGAATAATTGAAGTTTCAAAAAACCCGATAGAATTGCCTTGACTACCAAAATTTGGCGAATTTCTTGCCTCGGAGTTTCTCCGTTGGGACTCTATTCACTCTATAAATGTTTGTCAAAGATAAACTTTCTTTTAACTGGCTGGCTATGTTAATTGAAGCTCAATTTATGTTTACATACTTCCATGCGCAGCGTAGTATGATTAATTTCTAACGTTGCCATGGATACAAAATGTTCGTTGATTACATGTTACAAGAAAAAGGACATGTGAACGACTTTCATGCTTGGAAAAAATCTTTTTCAGAAAAACAACCAGTGTGTGCTCCAAGATTTGCCCGACGGGGGCAATATTTTTGCTTGGAGCCCGACAAATACAATGACTTGCCAAACTGATGCAAAAGAAAATTTTTCCCAACAAAAATGGCCATGTACTATATTTTTTTAAGGTTGGGGTCTTAATGGAGCAATTAAGGTAATAGTTACATTTTTTCTCGAAGTAAAACTGGAGCATTGTGTGTGAGTTCTATTTTTTATTTCTTTTATTAAAAAATGGATTCATTCCTGAACCTGCTCTTCTTAAAAGCAAAATCAAGCATAATGTCAGGGAAACAGAGGGTTACTGTGATATCATGTACAGATTTAGGCCCGGGAAGAACATTTCCGGAGGATATGCCAACCTGCTTGAGAAAAAAGCACAAGAATGACACCCAGCCTTGATTTTTGCCTTTAACGTCGGACTGGGACGAAAATACATACGATTGTATGTTATTTTAATTAAGTTCCTTTTTTATGATTTTGCAGGCGGCAATACTGCGAAAATGATAATATTCATCACTGGTTTTATAGTGAAGACATTGATAGAAATTAGGCTATGCAGTGGGGCTCAACAACTAAATTCCAAGAAGAGTAAATAAGTAAAAAATGAAATAAAAGTGAGAGCAACAGTGTGAATCTTTTATGAAATGGTAGGATTTGAGCTTACTTACTGAGTAAGCTGAAGTTATTTAGATGAAATTTTACGGCTCACATCTATCCAATTGGTTAAGTTATAAGTCGGAATGGCCATAACCTTTTTTGGCTCTCTGACTTGTTTTCCCTTCTCAATTGCATATGCTGAGCACCAGTAGCAGTGGCGGTTCCATTTTTTAAAGTCATCGGTATGACCGGGTCAGGAGTGGTACCTCACCTCCAGACTGCAAGTGGCAGGCTCTACCAGTTTGACCAAATCGTGAAGGATTCACCGACTGAAGTTCTGCTGGTTGGTTGTTCCACCCCGTGTGACCTGCTACATAACAAGTCCGTTCACCAAAGTCCCCTTAACGACCTACCGGTCAAAGATAGTGAACTTTATAAGAGGGTATCCAGGGGACTTATATTTCCGAAAAACTTAATTTGCAATTTTTCGAAAATTGTCCAATTAATCCGATAAAAGAGGGCCATTGGGAATCATGACATGTTGATATTGTTTTAGATTGTATACAAAGTTGTCGATTCATGTCTAAAAATAAAACATATAATGCATCGGTTTTAGAAATTTAACGTCTAATTTACTTCTTCTGTTTCAATATCAACAGTTTGATTGCCTCTAGATTTTGAGTTATTAATGTTTTATACATGTGTTTGCCGTTCAAAGTGGCATCAATATCTGATGTCATCTTAAAAAAGTTGAATGTGACGTCACACGTCCAACTTAGAAGTGGAACCGCACGATATCTGCTATGATCATGGCCGCCCCATGTTATTGCAAAATATGTTTGTTTCCCTAAAAAATAAAATTTTCCAAAGCATTGTAGGACAGATTTTGGTACGCTTCGATTTTGTCAATGTCATTTTACAGTGCAAAAAACGACGCCCCTCTAAGAGCTCTCCCACAATCCTTTGTAATTGCTGTTAAAAAATTGGTCTATGTTAATATACGATGTCACATTTAGCAAGGTAATCTCAGTATAAAGCAACCACGGACTTCCTATACATGGACAGAGCACACTGCACGGTACATTGTCGCTATCGTATGTATGACAAAAGGCGTACCAAGATGGCTGTCCGCTATGGTTTTGTGTTAAAGTTTGGATTTCCTTAAGTAAATAGACAGATTTTGCATGAAAGTTGAAATTATACATTTTTGAAATAACGCAAGGTAAGATGAAAGTCACAAAGTATTGAAGGAATATGATATTGTTTCCCATTCAAGTGTAACTTTTGTTTAAAATTTACAGAGTCGTCGTCAAATCAGACGCTTTATAGCTTCACTGCGGCCATCTTGGTGCGCCTTTTTTTTTTTTTCTTCTTTTTTTCTTTTTTTTTTCTTTTTTTGCTCCAGTCGGTGGCGACAATCTACGGATAGACGTATGCGTATACCTCTCTGTCCATGTATATAGGAAGTCCGTGGTCTATGTTAATATACGATGTCACACTTAGCAAGGTAGGCTCGGTATAACACAACTGATAAATTAAGTTACACAACTTCTTGTATTGACCCTCCATAATGCAGGTTTCAATCGAGGGTCCGTATGGAACGCCCACTCGAGCCATTTTTAACGCTGACCACGCTGTTCTAATTGGGGCTGGTATTGGAGTCACGCCCTTCGCTTCCATCTTACAATCCATAATGTATCGATACAGACTATCGAAACAAACTTGTCCAAGCTGCAAGTATAGTTGGATGGAGGACCTGCCTGCGACACTCATGGAACTGAAAAAGGTACAATTCAATAAACAAGATGAAACTTTCCATGTATTACTTTTTGTTACATTCTCCTTTTTTTCCTGATTACCTCTTATCGCTTCAGGGAAGAAATGAAGCTGACTACACAGACACTTGATATAGTCAGGTTTCACATCTGATTAACTGATTGACAGTAACAGGTACATGAAAATTCGCAAAAAGTACCGTATGCATTTGGGGGTTAGCTAACATGATGGTCAAGCATGTGTAAATTGCTCTTCACACAGTATGAAACTAATACTCTTGTAAGGGCACAGATCACATAACAAACTCAGATACCGGTCACACCCCAGACCGCCTTTGATCTACTGGGGTGTCTATGTTGCTTTCTAAAGAAGCAACGTCGTCACGGCATGACTCAGTGAGAATTATGTTTTAAAACAAAACTTATAAACTAAAATATAGTTAAAAACCAATATTTTTATCGATACAGGATAATGGGATTATTCTGGAAAGTATCTTTTTTCAGGAAAGAGACCTATTTTCAAATACTGTAGCAATTACAATGAATTGTGAGATAGTTTTGGGTGTACGTCAATTTTCACCACAGTAAAATGCCATTGACATTAATAACAAAGACCAAAACTCTATCCCACAATCCTTAGTAATTGCTATTTGGAAAAAGGTCTATGCTGGAGTTCCTGATAGACAAAAAATCAGTTATAAACTCAATTATCTTTTAGCCCATGAGCTTATTCACATAAGGTTCAAAACGTTTAAAACAATCAAATATTGCAACTAACACCTCTTTATATTGCGCATCTTTTGCGGAGTTAAAACTATTGGTAGGGTCTATTGGTAAGGTTCTTGAGCCAGAATGATTTGAGCATGGCTAAAAATGCTTATTTGCATAGCATGTCGATGTATTGAGTACCTTTATAGGAATGCATAAAGTTGAACAGCACCGTGCACACTCTTTATGGGCGGTATTCCTTGAAATTGGTTAATAGCTACGGCCATGGTGCGTTTTTAGCTCGTATCATCATTTTCAGTGGGCCCTGCTGCCCTACGCGAGAAAGGGTATCACAGAAGATGGTCTTCCTAGCAATTCTCACGGAACCGGAATTAAAAATTTTCAATATTTAAGAATAAGGAATTTTAGATGCTATTCGTGAGGCACGGAAAGCATCACTTCTGAAGTATGGGGCAAGGACGTGCCAAATCTGGAAGAGAAGAGAGCAGCCTATTTGTTCTTTCCAATTCCCCTTGGATTTGGTCCTAATTGTACAAATTACACTGAATAGATTTGTACCTGTAGTTGTCACTGGACCTGAGGAATACACTTCCAATTGACCAGTTCTCGGTCTGAACATACGTGACCCTAACTGGAGGCCGCCTTAGCCGTCAATTACCGTCATAGCGAATGACAGTAAATTTTTTAGCCTTGTTAAAAAAATAGAAGGTCAAGAGAATAGAGTGTTTTCACCTACGCCACAAGCCCCGCCCCATTTGACGGGCAAAGTATATGCAGCACGCATTTTGTGTAGCTAGCTGAGAAGCATAACCAACGTGTGACTGTTGCACTAAAACAGTGTTGATTTTTGCCGTACAGTGGGCGTGATTTACAAATTGTGATGTAACATGAAAGCACTGCATAATTCGATTGTTTAGTGCATCGTTAAAAAATGTCTTGTATTATTGACAGGTAAATTTCATTTGGATAAATCGTCACCACAAAAGCTTTGAGTGGTTCGTCGGTCTGTTGGCACAGATGGAGCTCGAGCAAGACCAAGAAGATTTTGAAAACTTTTTGGATATGGAGATGTACATGACAAAAGAACTCCATAAAGATGACATGCGAAGTATTGCTCTGCAGATGGCACTACAAACAATGCACACGAAAACCCAAAAAGATTTGCTTACTGGCCTAAAAACCCGTCTTCAAAGTGGAAGACCGGATTGGGAAAAGGTAAAGCAATGTGAATATTTCTTATTTTATCCGACCCTGCACTCTTAAAAAAATTGGGCAAATTTTGCCCAACTTTTTGACCAACACTGGGCATCTATTCAACAACCTAAACAGTTGGGCAAAACTTTAACCAACCAAATTGGGTAAAGTTTGAACCCAACTGTTGGGCAAGAGATTACACAACTGTTTGGTAAATTAGCATTTTAAAACATACCCACTTGTTGGGCACTTCTTTTATTAAACTGTTGGGCAAATGCATTAACCAAATGTTGGTTAGGCCTATATGTTAATCATCTTTTCCCTAAACATTGGTGTTTTCTTTAAATGTTAGGTTGTTGGTTATGGCAGGGAGCTGCCACTGCACCTCCCTGGTTATGGCAACCCATCGGTCCCGGTTAAAAAAACCCTGGCTTAATAACCTATTTGGTTTGTCACTGAGTTTCGTATAGGTACGTCCAAAACTATCATTTTTAAAAGGCACTGTAAAATGATGTGTGTTAATGATGTGATGAAGTATTGTAGTTTCATCAATGCAAATGTGAACACAAGGGCTGCATGAGAATTAGCTGGTCCGTAGCTCTCATACACTGCTATCATGGTTATGAGACAGGTTTCTTGTTATGCCGAAAGGTTTCAAATAATAATATATAAATGCTCATTCGGACGTGAAAGAAAATATCCCAGATCCTCATCCTCATTGGATAGTAGTGTTGCGCCAAATACGAATCATGGAATCTCATACAAATGTGTTCTAGTTCGTAGTACTGTTTAAAGAATTTTATGGAAATAGAGATCGATTTCATGGTCTAAAGTAATGTACGAGTTTAGCTGTTTGGCCAATATAAAAGATGCCAAAGAGAATTTTCAGATTATGGTACCATGGTCTGATTATGAGAAGAATTGTGAAACAAATCGGGTCAAGTGCACTGTTGTTTGGTGACAACACTGCAACCAACAATATACCCAACAAATTGGCAAAAAGTTACCCAACAAGTGGGTAAAGGGAAAATATGCTCAACTGTAGGATAAAATCTTATCGTCATTTTGACCAGTCAGTTGGGTATAACAGTATACGCGTGCATGGAAGGGGAAATTTAACCATTATTTGAGCAAAGATTGACCAACACTTAAGCAATTACTTTGACTCAACAAAAACTTTGCCCAGCGTGTAAACATTGCACCAATTAGCCCCAAAGTTGGGCAAAGTTTAACCAACACATTCCATAAACTTCTTTAACCAACGGATATTTTACCCAACGTTTTAAGAGTGTGTACTCAAAAATGACGGTGGCGACTCTCACCCTGTCTTAAAGAGAGATATGGATCCGAACTAAAGGGGACAAAATTTAGGTGGTCCTTACTTTAAAAAGATAATTAGTTTCAGACTGTTGATTTAAATTGATACAATGATGGATATCTCGTCCCCACCTCCCTCAATATAATTTTGTCCAAGGAGTCTTGCAGACTTGCAGTCGGAAGGCGGCGGGAGTTCGAGTCCTGGCCGGGTCATACCGAAGACTTTAAAACGGAACCTTCTGTCGTTGTGTTTGGTGCTAAGCATAAGCAATGGAGTAGCCACGCCAGTGAGCCAGTGAGCCACAACTGGAAAACTGAGCCCTGACCGGCTCGACTTGGACCAATTATTTGGAAACTGGGTCGTAAAACTACATCTAACCTAACCTAGCCTAACAAAGGAGTCTTACTACGTTTCGAATCTTGTTTTGACTGAATTAATTGCTGCAATAATGTCCCATAAATTTTAGTCTGACATAGACATTCAATATAAGAGGAGAGCAAAGATTCTATAAAAAACTGCAGCATTTAAATGAATGAGGTATAAATTCATAATTGCACTGTTATTTTTAGTGTGCCAAAACTTTTCACCTAGTCCATTCATTTGTAGCTCAATGATTTCTTGGTAGGAAAAACATTTTTGCCATTTCCATCCCTTCGAAGAAAACCTGCATTCCTGCCATATCAGGGCCAAACGACAGGTCCGAAAACAGAGACTATACAAATATTTGCAGCTTGTCCCTAAGTTAGTATATCAAGATATTTCATATTTCAAGATGCTAAGTTTGATAAACTTCACAAAACAGGAATGGCTGGAGGGGATAAAGTAAGGTGACAAGTCGGGTTATTTTCATAAAATGGGAACCCCAGGACAAAAGGATATTGAAGCCGCTAGCGTTCTTGTTTAAACATGCCTATCTTACTGGTAGAAGTTTGCGCAGCTATGGTGATGAACTTGTTTTTCAAAAATAATATCACGTGTTTTCTAACAATTGCTCATGTCTAGTCTTTCCGTTTTGCACCCTCGCCGCGGTGGGAACCAGCAAAAATAAAGAAGGGGTAAAAAGGGGGACAAATTATGTTTACATAATAATACGTCATTTTTTGTTCCATGACGGTGTAGGCCACAGTCCAATATGGGAATATTAGTACAGAGTCTATGTGTAATGATATCATTCACGTCTTTTCACAGGTTTTCTCAAATATCAACAAAGATGCAAGAGGCTGTGTGGAAGTATTCTTCTGCGGGGCACCAGCCCTTGGGGAAGTCTTAGAAAAATACTGCACGAAATACAACTTTTTATTCCATAAAGAAAGTTTCTGAGTCCCTCACAGGTGGTGGCACTACAACAATAATGGGAAAACTGAGACATTTCTTGAGGAAAACTTCTAGATCCTTTCATATTTACCCTCCAACGATCACAATGGGTATAATTTTTTGAATGAATGTTACTTAAAAGTATGCTCATACCGTTGTTCAATTTATCATCATTGCCTTACGAATAACATGGATTGATGGAAGTAGTCAGAGTAATATTTTCTTGCTATCCTTTGCTCTCCAAATACCATTTTCTACTTCCTAATTTCTAAGACCTTGTAAAACTCCGTTAATTGGTGACAACTGTGTGATACAAATCACTCTAATCACAGTTCCTTAATTCTGGGCAAGTTAGAAGGGTAGCACATTATTCCAGAAGACTTATTTTCCTCGCAGTACTAGTCGATAAGCACACTGTTTCTAGGAAAAACCATTCGTGACTTCTAATTGGAACACCACTTTTAAATTTTTACAAAAAATAGGTCAGTTAAATCTGGTCTGCATCGTACATACTGCTTATCATGATGAGAATAAACGTACTCATATGATTGTTAGGCTTACTTTTAAATGACTGCCTTAAATGTTTTTTTGTATTTAATTGCACATTTGTCAATTTGTTTAACTGTAAAGGTGCTATTTCTGAACACCATAGCCTATTTATCAAGGGCGCGCGATTTGTTCCAAATATTGGAGTACACTACTTCAATTTCAAATACTACTGTGTGAAATAAATCAAAGTGAATTGGCGATTTTTTTAAATATGGAGGGACATGTCCTCCCCCCTTTATTCGTCGCACATGATATTTATTGACACAAAATATGAGAGATCATTCCAATTAAGGGAGTGAGGGGATCTTCTTCTTCAGGGAATGGGTTTCTTAGAAATTATTTGTTACTCAAGAATATTTTCCTCACCCAAACTTTTAAACCTTCATGTGAGCACCTTCCATTGCTCAAATATTAAGTCACTTGATGATTGAGTAACTGCTTGGATTTATTGTTGAGACTTGAAGTGTATACTTTGAGTCTAGAATTTAAAAACATATACATTTTAGAAATTAAAAAATGAATTCATAGTATTTATCCAACTCCCATCGTCATAACTTGTTCCATTTTTGAGAGAAATCGTGAAATTTACTCATTTAATTTAAATAGTTCATTGCGCAATTATTTGTCTTTATTGTTGTACAACTCAAATTTTTGTTAGTTCCCTTTGAAATTAAGATGTTTGTATGACTTTGAACGCTTTCTGTTTTCTTGCATAGCATGTTGGACAGAAGATGGCTTGTTTAATCACACCATCCTACAGTGGCGTAGCCAGGATTGTGTCAGTGGGGGTTGGTATCATGGGGGGTTGGGGCACGACATGAGGGAAAAGCCTAAGGTTAGAGAGAAAAAATCCATTGGAAAGTTGGGTCATGGGGGACGTTGGGGGTCCCCCCCCCCCCGCCCGTGGCTACGCCACTGCAATCCTATAACAGTAAGATTGCTGCCACTCATTAGCACAGTGTAGAAGCTTGTAGAAAACAAATAAATACAAAGACGCTACAGCAATAACATCACAAATTATTGCGCAATGTACCACGTTAAATTGAGTGAATCCTGAACATTTATTCCCCAGTTCGAGAATGTCCTAAAGATAGACGTTGGCAATTTAAGTTCATTTCTCATGCTCTGTAGTGTACGCCTATATATGTTTTAAAGATATTTTTTCCTAAGTGCTCACGACTCTCTGGCAAAGAGCCTCTCAACGAAACCAAACTTTAAACTGCTTCCCACTGAAGCTACGTCCACTAAAGGACAACACTTAAAGGGCCAAACCTCTCACCCCAAACTACAATTTAGGAACCCAGGTACCCAAATTCTCAATTGGCTCAGCTCTTTGATTGACAGCTAATTCAAACAATGCAGAGTGCCAAAGCTTATATTACACAGCATGAACTGTATTGAGAGTGTTTTGATTATGCACATTGAGCTTTTTTATACTCACCCTGAAGTAATAAGCTGAGGTTGTGTCTGCATGAGGATAAATTTCAGACAATTGTGGGAGGGGCTTCAGTAAGAAGGTTAGGAAAATTGGTGCTGTTTGGGGAGAGAAAACTGGGCCTTTAACTGACCAACTTCACTGCCCTCAGACCTTTTACACCATTGGGCTGTCATGTATGGCTCCATTTGAGACTTGGCTGAAAAGAATAGGTAAGCTACTACACATGATCTGAGCCAAAAGTCAGAGAAGAGGAGAGCTTATTTTGTAAGCTTGGGCTATTTTGGTGCACATTAACCGCAATATTCCCCTTCAAATAATGTTAAATGTATTATTCGTTTACAGTTTAGGTACTACAAGATTGCAAGTCTTCTGTCCGACCATACATTGGAAAGTTTAAACACAACTTTAAAACTTTTCTCAATCATGGTAAATTTATAATATTTTATAAAATTGATGTAATCAAAACTTAAGATGACTCTCGGATTAAGGATTATGGAGCGATTTAGTCAAAGTTTATGTTACTTTAGTCAGTTTCATCCGGCGGTTTGAAAGTATGAACATAAACAAAGGAATTGGTTAAATTTGACCTCCGTAAAGCGATTATAGGGTTCTGAGGTCAACAGCGGCCTAGCCAGTGGGTTAACTGGTGAGGCAATAGCCATGCTCAGGCAGGATGGTCCAGGGTCCCAAGCAATTCGGATCTGGTGCAAGGCAAGGCCCTTCATTTCATGTACCGAACTTCCTACAAAGATTGAAGGAGTCTTGGAAAAATTAACGGATTTTCTGGAAACATCATAGGTGATTCGTCTGGGAAATTCAGTATAGCTTTAATATTGTTATGCCTTAGTTAATTATTATAGTAATAAATATAAATTTCAAACTCGGATAGTCTACACAGTCTTTCTGTTTGTTTTTTGGTTTGTTCGTTGAGTTATTTTGTTTGTTTGTCTTTTAAATTTTAAAATTTTTATTTTAAATTCTCATCACAATACACCCAAACATGACCATTTTAGGGGATAATTTTTGATTTCCACCTAATCATGCATAAACACATGCCAAGATGATTCCACAGAACTGACGGTCTTCAGAAGTGGCAATGAATTGGGAAACTCTGGCAACGAATTGGGAGATTTTATGCTTTATTTTATGGACTTCTCAAGGCCGAGTTGTAGTGGGAGTATTATAAAACAGGTGTTTCTTCAAAATTACGCATTTAACAAAAATTTTATTTAAAAATTCGTATTCCATGGAAAATTTACACCTTTCTCGGTGTAAAATTTTTTAAGTTCAAGTACTTAGAACGTCTTAAATGAAGGAATAAAATTTAAAAAGAGATCAAAATAACTAAGCACCCGTTGGACTAAATTTATGACTAGACTGATGGGTTTTTATTGCACTGTACGACCGTGTGTTCTGTGGTGTCAACCTCTCATGATGAGCTAAATATGGGATTGTTGTGATGTCGAAAAAGAAACACGTCATAAGTAATCCGCTAATGTTGTTCTTTGTGTTTAGAATCTTTATTTTGAAGACAACCTTTAGTATCACTTTCCAAAACAATGTAGGGTTACCGAATGAAATATCAGCCCTGTGCAATATTTCACATCATTATTTTGCATATTAACAAGTTGCGTTAGAAATCGGCGCCGGAACTTTGGAACGATACCCTACGGTATATCTCGAAAATGGTTGAAGGTATTTCTATACATTTTGACAGATTTTCCTTAGAAAGTTTTCTCTTTAACCTGTAAATTGTAATTGTAGTCACGGCATTTTGCTGATATGCCAGCACCCCCCCCCCCCCCCTTTCGACGTAGCAATAATTTTTCGAGCGTGGTATGCGTACTTTATGTTTTCCATAATTGTCGTCAAAACTAACATGAAGCAATTTACCATGATTCTAGTGCCATTGTTTATTTTAAGGAACACATTAAGCTGTTACAACATTAAATAAGTGTTTGGAACACACGACTCATCTATTCATTATTTGTTTGTCCCATCTTTTTTTTTCGAAGATCCCAAAATGATCGCACAACAAAAGCTGTTGCGTCAATTTGAACCAAACTTGGGTCAGAAGAAAAAAAACAGAACATTCGGGTGAAATAATTACCCTAATGAAGCTGCAGTTGACCAAACTCCAGAAAAATTTAACCCTATAACATGTTCGTTAAGTTCCATTCTGCCCCAAGTGTACTCATAGAGTGAAGATTCCATATTAATCCTGAAAACGCCCTTCGCAAAACGTAAAAGTCTGTACGATGGATTATTAAAAAGCTCACCAAAGCAGCTCTTATTTCCCTAAATCACGTTTGTATAATTGTTTGTAAAATGCACTATGACAGTCTCAATTAGAGATCTCAAGCGTTGAATTATTCTAAGGATGTTATAACTTGCAATATCATAGAGATAACATAACATAACAGGTTGAAGGGCAAAGGAGGGCCAAGGCCCCATAAGATGTCCTGAAGTCCAAGCCCTAATCAAAAGTAAAAACACCAAAGCCTGGAGCGTGTCCCCCCTAATCCTTCTCAGCTCCAAACGAGTGGGTTTCCTCTGAACTTGCTCTAAAAGAAACTTGTCTTTTTCATAGAAGGGGCTCCAAGGCTGAGCTGCATAGTCAAGATGGGATCTTACCAACTGCTTATACAAAGTAAGTACAATATCCTTACTAAAATTGATGAAATTCCTCTTCATCAATCCAAGCACTCTATTAGCCTTTGCAGCAGGGGCTGCATACTGCCTTGATGACTTTAAATCCCCAGTAATTACAACACCCAGATCTTTTTCGAAGGTGAGATTACTTAAAACACGGTACCATTCATGTTATAGTCATAGCTAAAACTTATAGGACCAAAATGATGGACCTTACACTAATGCGCATTAAAAGACATTTTCCAGGTCTGAGACCAAGAAAATAACCTATCCAGATCTTTCTGCAGCAGTAAGGCATCAACCAAAATGCTAATCTTCCTATAAAGCTTAGTATCATCTGCAAACTTTTTTATACGAGATGTAAGAGAACTATCAATATCATTGATGAAAATTAAGAAAAGAAGTGGGCCAAGGATAGAACCCTGTGGTACTCCACTTGTGACTTCTTTCCAAGAGGACAAGTTACCATTGACAGCAACTCTCTGATATCTACAATGAAGCCACGAATTTATCCAATCAGCACAATTGCCCTGAACCCCTAAGCTATGCAGTTTAACCATTAGTCTACCTAATGGAACTTTATCAAAAGCCTTTGAAAAGTCAAGGTAAGTAACATCAACGCCATACCCAGAATCAAGAGATGAAGAGACATCTTCAAGAAAGCTCAGTAAGTTAATAACACAAGATCTGCTTGGCAGGAAACCATGCTGTCGCAGATTAAGTAACTCATAATCTATCTATTATAAAACGTCCTCATTGGCCAAATATTCATGATATATAAATATTCTTATGAAACATGCCAGTTCCCTTGTTTATGTGGATAGTCGCCCTCCCCGGTCTGATACATGGCCTTCAAGAAAATCCTAGTCTGAGGAGCGGACCCCGTTTCTTTCCCTATAGGCGGTTACGCAGACTAACGCGGGTAAATCCGAGAGTTGCCCAAGAATTCAACTGAAGACGGACTTACAACTCTCTGGTACTACGTGTGAAATCCTTTGTATATAATTTCAGGGATATTTAAAGGGTTCGCGCAACAGAGAACGAGCACCCAAACGGGATCAATGAAGAGAGGGAAGTCGTCATAAAGACGATGAGTTGCCAAAAGGACAGGGGGTACATTTTTGGCATCCCAAATGTTTAAAAATATGGATATCAAATCTGTGAAAATGTTGAACTTGTTTTTGGTAACAAAAACATTCGAAAACTTCTGAGTTTAATTGAAGATTCTGTCTTTCCTGCACTTAGTAACTTAGACTCACAAAAATCTCGTATCCGAAATCGAAGTAGTGTGACACGATTCATTAAGCCTCGAAGTTTTCGTGATTTTCTTGTTCACAAAATCAAGGCAACTAGAACTTCCGTTAACGGTGATTACTGGTATATGTCCTGACGCTTTGCTTTGGGCGGGATGGTCCTTAGCGAGATGAAATCCCAGGAGCGGGGTGTTAAGCTGGGGAGGGGGATGAAGCCATGCCGGCAATGGCAGAATGAAAGACTTGGAAGGTGTAAACATGTTTAGCAATTAAATGTATTCTAAAAGTAAATGTTTAGGAACAAGATACGCATATTTAGCATCTAAACTTGCTTAAAAAGAGGAGGCAAGAAACTGTTTAGAAAAGCGAGTGTTCCCTTAACACCTTTTTAGCGGAGAGTACTAAGCTTCCATGGCCCCTTCAGTTTTCGATTAGGTAGTGTCAACAGAACCCCCCGGTGATTTCAGCCGCACTTTCGAGAACATGATATTTTAACAAGAAAAGACATGTTTGGAAATTTCTACTGATTCTTGTATCTGCCATGATTTGCAGTTGGAAGAGTGGCGTAGCTACGAATTAAGAAGGGGCGGAGAGCGATTGCCCGTCCCCTGCTCTGAAAAGTAAAAGGAAAATCGTAAATTTGTCATTTTCCTGGTGACATCAGTCAACTACAGTGTGGTCTCCCAAAGTCATCATTCACGAAATTTGAAATTCTCTCTAATAGAAGCTCCATTTATGTAACTATGTGTTTGAAAACGCAAAATGTTCCGCTCGTTTCTGTACGATACATTTAAGTAAAAATTTACAGAATTAACCTGCTCTGAAATTTTCATCAATTCCCTCCAAAATAACATTTTATTTTATTATTACTTTTACGGATAATGGTTTCCATCCTAAACAGAGATGTAAATTAATATGTGTTAGACAACAGACCAGCCACGTACACTATCATATTTTCGCGCCTTGAAGAGTCCGGTCAGAGTTCAAATTTATTAGGCAAGGGCATTTCTGATCGTGCTAGTTAGTATGGACGTTTGAAGCCAAAACTAGAAGGGATTGGCAAAAAACCCTGTTCAAGCGCACCCTACTAATATGTCAGCATTTGAAAGTTGGAACGACTCGGTGGACTAGCCTATACATCCCGACCAAGATGAAAATAGTCATCAGGTCTTGACTAAGCAACCCTATTATTTTAAAACTAGTCAAGGGCGTGTTCGACTAAGTTTTGTTTTCTGTGCACGTGCAGCAATTTGCACTCGTTAATGCAGTCGTGTTACCACATTAATCAGTTTGGTAAACTTTTCTGAACACTGCAAAAGGCAAAATCACCGATTACCAAGTTATATCGGCAACTACACATATTATTTTCATGAATTTTCTATCATTACATTCCAAATTTGCTCCAATATAATCTCTGGACTCTTAAAATGTCTTCAGAGAGCCTCAATTTGTAAGCCTTATTTAACGTTAACATTGTGTAGCAACAGCGATCTTAACTTTGGTCGCCGTGCTATCTCAGACTTGTCAATGAGATATCCAGTTTCTTGAGTAATCCCTAGTTCTTCACATTACCTTATAAAGGGAACTGAGAACCCCAATTTTTTCCAACACAAGCTCCATATTATAAAAAGGGGTAACAATGTCGACGCGCTTCGCGCGCCACAAATAACGTCTTCAGAGAAATAGTATTCACACTTTAAAAAAATCGGAAAATTTAAGTGCGTGTCCCCCCCCCTCCTCCCCTCCCCTGGAAAAATTTCTAGCAACGCCACTGAGCAGGAACCTCGCTCAACCAATAGGCTCAACTGTATTTTATCTTAACTCACAGGTCAAAACTCAACGATTTGAATGTATTCTAATTTAGTATGTCTGCTGTCACATCGCCCATTGAAGCATATCTGGATATTGATGAACCATCTAAGCTTTCTATGGCAACTCCAGCCCCTTAAAAGAAATCTCGGCTTGTGGTTTTAATTTTGGTTTGCAAATGCCAATCCATACACACCTTGCAAAATGTGGTTGGACTTCGGTTTTTGAGCCAGTCGTTTGTGCTGAATGTAGGTCTGATATCATCATATCGGACTAAGGGCGTTAAAAAGAACAGCCTTTTATCGACTTCAATCTCAGTGACGTCATATGGAAGTCTGATAATTTGTAGCCTCTTTCTGACGTCTGAATGACATTGAAAATGGACACTGCACAGTCGGTAAAAACGATGTCGGAAGTCTTTGCCCAACTCGAACACTGAGACGTCATACGAATCGACGAATGACGTTGGTCCTAGTGGTCCTAGATGAGCACTGTAATAAAACCGAATCGAACAAACCGCAAAGGTTTATAGGACAGGGACGGGGAGGGGTTCTTTGGTGAATCTGTGGTAGGCCTATGTGCACACAGACCAGTGAGCTGCCAGTGGCAGCTCCCTGCGGGTTTCAACTCCCTAGCTGTTTTATAACACATGCAGAAAGGAGGGTATCCAGGTTTATCAAGATCCCAACGTTTTGGCCGGAAAACTAACATTTTATCTCGTAATTTTTTTTATCGTATTGCAAATTGTTTATTTCTTATAGAAATGAATATTTATTACAAAAGAAAGTTCAAAGTAACGACTACATAGAGTTAGTTAATACCTCTCTGGAGTTACTCGCAAGTCTGGAAAATACTATTTCGGGAATTCTGAGAAGTCGCGATTTTTCACATTTTTGTACGCTCTTCGCCAACTACCGTGGCGCTCCGCTTCGATTTACAAAGCAGTGACTGAAGATTTTTGGTAGAGAATCCTCTGCCCATAAATTACAACGCAACTCACTCTTGATGTTCTTTATTCTGTGGCCGTGGAAATGCATTAAGATGATTATTAGCAATTATTTCCTTGAACAGTGCACCTACAGCATCCTTTTATTTTCGTAAGAGCCAATCGTTCATTATATCTCATACCCCAAGGCAGAATTATTATGAGAATAACAACTATAAAGTGAAGAGATGGCTATGGCTCTCCTTGCTATATTTTTGTTCGCCATTGATACTACAGTACTTTTCGTCTTTATTTCAAGCTAACATCAATATTTCACAACAAGCAGTACACCTTCAAAGTTTTCGCACAATATGGGGGGGGGGGTTGTACAAGCCTGGAAAATGCCATTTCAAGCTATCTGAGGGGTAGAAATTATTCAACATTTTCTGTACGCTAGCGCCAACTGATGGTGTCGATCTGCTGTGGATAGTCGTTTTCCTGGTCTTCCGTCAGATCTGTAGTGCTTCACGTTAATTTAATTCACCCTTGCTAAAATGCCTCACGGTGAAGGCTTTGCTTAAACAGCCTGGGAAATGCCGTTTCGGGCTCATGCTATCTGAGAGGTGGTGAATTTTTAAATTTTCTGTGCGCTCTGCGCCAACTATTAGTGGCGCTCCTCATATATAGACCAAAATCTGTCCTGCTTTTTCGTGTTACTTCGTGACGCACTTCGGAGGGTCTGATTGAAAAAAATACGAATCGATGGAAAAAGATGAAATAATAACCCATGCAATTACCACAAGCGATCCGTTTGGCCTATGGATCAAGAAAAAATAAGTAAAAATATCCCTTTAAATTCAAAATCTGGCGAAGGTGAATTAGACACACAACTTCCACGTTTTAAGTAAACTTTTCCTCAAACAGCACTAAAACTACAGCTGCAGCCTCTAGTCATGTTCCAAAGGCACTTTAATTATCTGAAATGCGCTGTAAAGTTAAATTTATGAAAAAGTAAACAAATTTAAATGTTATTTTGGGTACGTGGGATTAAAATTGGTAAAAAGATGTGGAAAGAAAAAGGACACTTTTTCGCGAACGAGGAACTGTTTATGTCCCTGCTACGTCGGTTTCGCGCGTAACGTTAACTGCGAATGAGTAACTCGAGCTGGATACCGATCCAAATTGTATAATCTGGGGCACTCCGATCTCTGAAAAAAAGAATAATACCCTTCAACCCATCTAGTATCATTTTTGTATCGAGGAACGTCGAAATCTGGAAGATTAACAATACGAATACGGGCGAGAATGTCACCAAGCTTTATTTCGTGTAATAGGTTCTATAGGCACTGGCATCTGGGGGTGTGTTGGTTCTCAAGTTATATGGAATAGTTGTAGCTTTAATTCGGCTTAGCAGTAACTTACATGCTATCTAAAAATCCTAAACCGCTACAAGCATAATTAAAATTTGGTGGTCGAGCTGTTATTAGCGACTGGGAACGGTTTCCCTTCCGAAAAAATATCGGAATTCGTGTACTAAATTTTCTGGTCCCAATATATGAGCCTCTGAGCTCAGTACTAGTGCCAAACTGAAAACGGTACGGTACACTGACCACATTTTATAAAAGCCATCAGCCCTTTCCCGATGAAATGCTTGTTGTGACACTCGACAAAGTAGCAATGTATTAAAATTTTTATCTTTCTGGCACAAAATTTCATCAGAAATTCCTGCCCCTGGAGACTTGGTGCCATGACATGGCCGATAGCTTTAGACATGGGCAGGTTTTTCAATAGAAAATCGCAATTCAGACCTGGCATCTTTTCTACTAGGCGCAGACCTTTCAGGTGGGGTTAGGGGGCTGCACTCCTCCCAGAGCAGGGGAAGTGCTTATTTCAGGGCACTGACATTTACATGCAGTGGACCGTGTTGACATACGGCCGGGCAAAATCGGACTTGAACTTATATTCAGTTCACGGCAAACAGGATCCGCCTCTTCCCGTAGCCTACGCCTTTGTGGATTTTTTGAAATGACGGTACCCGATATGTTTTTTTTTTTATATATATATCAACTTGAAAATTTTTTACCTTCTATTTCCGCATTTTTAATCTTAGTTTCAGTCGGTTGAGCATAACTTTACTAAAACTGGACCGACTTCCTTGGTTCAAGATCATTTGGTGTCTAATTATGACTGAATTCGTCAAAAGTCAGATACAAATTCAATCCTTGAAACTCGTTTGAACTTGGTGCGGGTGAGGCAAAGATATACGGAAGGTCACTGCAAGCGCTACTTTGGATTCGATGTCCCGCATGCGGTGTGTATGAGAACATTTGACTACGGTAGGCCAAAGCTTCCCTACCTGGAACGGTCTTTTTCGAGAGACTACCTTCAATTGCCGCGGAGCGCCTACAAAATTTTGAAAAATCGCGACCCCTCAGACCCGCAGACCCGGATGACATTTCAAAAGTTTCCCAAATTTTGTTGTCCTTTTAGACAAAATATTTCAAAATCAAGAACTTTAATTGTAGAAAAATTGGAATGTTATGAAAGACAGGTCACAAAAATAGCAACATAGCCGCCGGTGTCTCTTAATGATGTGGTGTCACAATGGTAATTTAAATATCCGATTTTGTTCAAGTTATGTCCAGAGCTCAGAAAAGTTTAGTGAGAACTAGCGCACTTTATGTTGCATAATGCGGCGAGCAAAGCGCGCCGGAAATTTCGCTGTTTTTTGAGATTTGGATAATTAAAAACTGGGTTTCTGACTCACGGGAAGTGGGGGAGCGGAAGCATGCTTCCGCCCTCCGCATTTTCACTGGGGGGGGGGGAGCTTTCTCCCCCCAGCCCCCGCTTCCTACTCCTATGCTTAAAAAAGTTTTTTTTTTTCTTTTTACTTTTCGAAAGGTATGCCTAACATTTCAAACCAATTGTGCTCAAAGGGTTCCAAATGAAATGCTTACCTATAAAATACATGCAAAATCAAGCGTTATGAATAAGTGCATGGCAGGTTCGAACCACTGGTTGTTGTGATTATATCTCTACGAATCTTGGGCCCCTCTCCACCTGACAGAAGATAATGTATTGATACAGTACAGCTCTCACGCCGGTCGGTATTTTCACATTTTGTAAACTTTACCCCACGATCGGTTCCCTTTTTTCCTGGCAGACAAAGATGCTGACGATCAATTCTACTACATGATGCTAATTAGTTTCTCGCAGGAAATTTAAGATTGGTTCTTTCATGATAGATCATATAGTTTGAACTTGGAGTGAACGGCCAAGGCTTCATGGAGTTTCGACGATGGTTCAAAATCATGCAGGCATGCTCACTAGAAGAGATTATACTTTACAGCTTAAGGTATAGTCAAAGTTTTTTGGCAGCCCAGCTGAAAATTGGAACCCTTTTGGGTTAAACCCTTTGAACCCAAAGGGTTTCAAGTGATACCTTTTGTAAATACCCTTTTCATTTAAAGGGCAGTCCCTTTGGTAGATGATGGAAATTGGTCAAAACTCAAAGGGAATTATAAAATTACCCTTTGTATAAACCAAACCCTTTTGAAAACCCGTTACCATTTGGAAACTGTTGAAACCTTTTGGTTCATTAGGACAAAAGATCTCAATGGGAATTAAGTTCTGCTTGGCCGCAAGGACTAGTGTCCATTGAGGCCTTTCCTCTAGAGTCGGTTGGATGGACGGAGTTTTACATAACGGCCCATATGGCCAGCTTCTAACCAATTGGTTTATGTCGAGCCGCCATATATCGAAAAGTTTTGATCTTAAACCTCCCAAATGCTTTACAGTGTGCGGGCGCATTTTGCATTTTTAGGTATTTCGCTTCATGTAGTATTCGGGGTTGTGTCTTAAGGTCTGGCTAAACTGGATTTATGATGTTCATACTATTGCAAACTCTAGTGAATGCTTTTTTGACTGGACACCCCCCTTACTTTTGTGGTAAATAATTAATTTATGGGATTTGATGTCTATGGGCTAAAAAACGTTTTTCATCCCGATTTTACATAATTTAGAGGATTAACACTTCTTTCCACAAATATATTGACACAGCTAAAACGCGTTTCTGGGAGCTGCATGTCACAGGTAACAGGAGGAGAAGAATTGCTTTTATTTGGATCTATATTTTTTGTCGTAAAACGCTTGTTGTAAAGGCATAAAATGGCCCATTAATTTGGGGAATTTCCTCAAATTATGACGTCACAAAATTTTGAAATCGTCAAAAATCAAGTATTTTGAATGAAAATCGGCATTTCATGAGTTCCTCTCACCTTGACATATCATTCCAAAGCATAACCGATTTAGCTTACCTTAATAAGAACATTTAAAAAATTTCGATATAGAATGAGCAAATGATCGTTTTTGTATAAAACTTTTCGATATGCGGACTAGCTTTTCCAGTTGTGACTAACTGGCTTGTTTTTCCTACTCAGTTGCTTCACGCTGTGTTTTTTACAGTCTTCAGTATGACCAGGACAATACTCGAACTCCTGACCTCCCAACTGCAAGTCCAGGCGCGGATTCGCACATTCAAAAAAAAAGGGGGGGGGGACTGACCTAAGATAAACAGGGGTGAAGAGGGAACTGCACTGCTAATTTTCCGTATGTTTTATTGTTGATGTGGCGAAAAAGAGAGGGCTGGGGCGTAAGTCCCCACCCCATGTACTCGCGCCTGAAGTCGGATGTTTTAACCACTTGACCATATGCCGTACGTTATTTACTCTCTCATAACTATCTGCTGCAAACCAGACTTGATTGAACAATATCATTGCTACTTAGCTGTAGCAATGATTATGGCACCCCCTTGCTTGTCGGTATTGTTTACCGTTCACCAATTTCTTGCGTTGAGAATAATCAGAGTTTGTTCCAGATTTTTAGAAAAATTTCTTCCAAAAAGGCTGTTCTGTTCGGGGATTTTAACTTTCCAGATATTGATTGGCATTCCTGTACTAGTGGGTTACATGGGAGGGATTTTCTTGAGGTTGTGACTGATGGTTTCTTTACCCAGCATGTTCTGTTTCCCACTCGTGAGGATAATTGTCTTGATTTGGTGTTAAGTACAGATGAGAACATGGTTAGAAATGTAGCTAATGGTGGTAAGACAGGGTCCAGTGACCATGACCTTATTTGTTTTGAGTTACATTGTTTCAGCAATCATGCTAGTAGTGACAAAAGAATTCTTGATTTCAGCAAGGCTAACTTTACTCGTGCTAAGGAGCTTTTAACCATAGATTGGGCAGCCCGTTTGTCTCACTTGGGCCCTGCTGAGGCATGGAGTGTTTTCCGGGATGTTGTTTCTGACACAACAAAGTTGTGTATCCCACTTAAGAAAGCTGTGGTTATAAATAGGCCAATTTGGATTTCTAGAGAAGTTCTTAGAGCAACTAGGAAGAAACGTAAGTGTTGGCGTCGCTATAGGGCCAGTAAAAGTCCAGAAAACTTAGCAGCTTACAAGAAGCAGGAATTCTTAGTTAAAAATTTGGTAAATGGAACTAAAACTAGGTTTGAAAAGCAGTTGGCAAAGGAGGTTAAGATAAACCCCAAAACTTTTCATGCCTATGTGAGGTCTAAGCAGAAGCTTAAGGAGGGTGTGGGGCCTCTCAAAGGTGATGATAATACTTTGGTTAGTAACCATCAGGATATGGCTAATTTGTTAAATGACTATTTTGTATCTGTTTTTACTGAGGAATCATCTTTGTTGGGGACATGTAATGGTTCTGATGTCTCTTCTTCAATCAGTTATGTCATTTTCTCAGAGGAACAAGTTTGTAAAAAGTTAAAGAGTTTGAAAGCTAGTAAGGCCCCTGGGCCAGATGGGGTCCACCCAGCCATTTTACGTGAATGCTCTGAGATTTTGTCAGTTCCTCTTTCCATCATTTTTCAGAAGTGTCTGGATTCGAGTTTTGTTCCTACTGACTGGCGGGTAGCAAATGTTACTCCAATTTTTAAGAAGGGGGATCGAAGTAATCCTTGCAATTACAGGCCTGTTAGTTTAACCATTGTTGTGTGCAAAGTTATGGAATCTTTGATTAAGGATAGTTTACTTAAGTATCTTTTAGATAATGAGTTACTTAATCTGTCACAGCATGGTTTCCTGCCAAGCAGATCTTGTGTTACTAACTTACTGAGCTTTCTTGAAGATGTCTCTTCATCTCTTGATTCTGGGTATGGCGTTGATGTCATTTACCTTGACTTTTCAAAGGCTTTTGATAAAGTTCCATTAGGTAGGCTAATGGTTAAACTGCATAGGTTAGGGGTTCAGGGCAATTGTGCTGATTGGATAAATTCGTGGCTTCATGGTAGATCTCAGAGAGTTGCTGTCAATGGTAACTTCTCCTCTTGGAAAGAAGTCACAAGTGGAGTACCACAGGGTTCTGTCCTTGGCCCACTTCTTTTCTTAATTTTCATCAATGATATTGATAGTTCTCTTACATCTCGTATAAGTAAGTTTGCAGATGATACTAAGCTTTATAGGAAAATTAGCATTTTGGATGATGCCTTACTGCTGCAGAAAGATCTAGATAGGTTATTTTCTTGGTCTCAGACCTGGCAAATGTCTTTTAATGCAGATAAGTGTAAGGTCCTTCATTTTGGTCCCAAAAGTTTTAGCTATGATTATAACATGAATGGTTGTGTTTTAAGTAATGTCACCTCTGAGAAAGATCTGGGTGTTGTAATTACTGGGGACTTAAAGTCATCAAAGCAGTGTGCAGCCACTGCTGTAAAGGCTAATAGAGTGCTTGGATTGATCAAGAGGAATTTCATCAATTTTAGTAAGGATATTGTACTTAATTTGTATAAGCAGTTGGTAAGACCCCATCTTGACTATGCAGCTCAGGCTTGGAGTCCCTTCTATGAAAAGGACAAGTTTGTTTTAGAGCAGGTTCAGAGGAGAGCCACTCGCCTCATTCCTGAGGTGAGAAATTTGCCTTATCATATTAGGCTTAAACATCTTGGGCTTACCACCTTGGAGCTGAGAAGGATTAGGGGAGACATGCTCCAGGTTTTCAAGTTCCTTTGTGAAAGGAATCCCCTTCTGACTTGTAGTTATTTAAGGGTTCAAGGTAATTCTCGGGTGCGTGGGCATTGTAAAAAGCTTGAAAAGCCTTTTGCAAGGCTTGACATTAGGAAGTTTAGTTTCTCCCATAGAGTTGTCAACGAGTGGAATTGTCTACCAGATTGGATAGTAAACTCCCCCTCAGTTCACTGCTTTAAGGTTAACATTGACAGGTTTTTCCATGACTGTGGTAGAATCTGATTGTTTGGGGCTGTAGTCAAGCTTAGGTGGTTAGACTTTTGATTAGGGCTTGGTCTTCAGGGCATCTTATGGGGCCTTGGCCCTCCTTTGCCCTTCAACCTGTTATGTTATGTTATGTTATGTGAATCATCTATTGGTATCCTTACTGAACGCATCTCTTCTCTCTGTTTCTTGTTTTTCATGTCAAGTGTGTTTATTTCCTTCCTCTTTTCTATTCCAAATTCTTATTCTTGTTTTGTCCTATAGGCCTATTTCATTTTCCTTCTTCGCTATCCTTTCGCTATCCTTTCTCGTTCCAGTTCCTGATTTATTCAACCTTTCCCTAGATGAGGGGAAATTTGTCATACCCCCCCCCCCCCGGTCAATTAATTGACATAAAAGTTTATCCCTATTGCCCGGCGCATATTGTACTAATTTTGTACGTGTCAGCCAACAATTCACCCTCAAAATTCTCTTCGTAGGCCAACTCGTTCGCTTGTGGTAATTGATATGATGTTCAAAAGGTCAAAATTGACCTTCGTGGGTAATTTTTATGCCGACCCTCAGATGTGCGTCACGAAAGTTAAAAACGAAAGCACTTTTTCGTGTACGGCCCGCTGCCTAATAGAGTCGTCACCCTCGTCCTCTTTGACTCTTCCCGTCAATTTTTCATGTCTGTATTAGCGTGTTCGATTACTCGCCCGAGTTAACTCGTGTCTGGCACGACTACGTTCGATTAGCTAATGACGTCAGTGTTCGCGCTTACTCGCGCCAGGCCCAAGTGAGCGACCCTTCGAGTCGGTTACTTAGGTAAATATCCCATCGTGCTTTGGGAAAACATGGCAGCTAAACGAACAACATGCATTCGTGAACAATTTTTGAGCATGTAAATACAGTGGGGTAAACATGGAACTTCTGACTTGTGAAAAGTGGTTGATATCGGAATTAGCGAAGTCGCTCAAGTGTTATTTCTCGAGAATTTTCTAAATGAGCATTGTTTCGAGTCTACGTTCATCGAACAAGCGAACCGCATGTAATACGTACGTACCAGAGTTCGCCCTGCCATCCAGCTACGGGCTCTGTCATTGGCTATTGTGAACCAACTTCTCCAATAATTACCGTAAAACGTTCGTTTATTTCACCCAACTGCGCATGACCATCGTAGCCCTAGCTCGAGGCTCGAGTAAGTCAAGTGAAGCAAATCGAACACGCTATATAATGTTTCGCCTTACTATAGTCGTTTTCCTCGTCTTCAGAGGTTTATGCCTCCAAGTTCCACATCTGTAAAGCCTCCCAGTCACATAAATTTGTGTCATCCCTGCTGTCTGCTGACAATGCCTGTGTAGGCCTTGCTTACGTCAGCCTGGGAAATGCCGTTTCCACTGCTATCTGAGGGGTCGTGGACATTTCAAACTTTTATGTCCACTCCGCGCCAACTAGTGGCGGCGCTCCGCCTAGAGAGTCTTCAGCCTCGTCTTAACCTCGTCTTAGACTTATCCCACCAGGCATTTATGCTTCGTGTTTTCATACTCTCCGAAACTGGCCCTGGTGCGGTCCTCGGTCCATTCAGTTGGAAAAACATCCAGCCAGTCGGAATTTGGGACCATGACACCCACAAAACAACCAGAGACCCTAGCGACGGCCTTGCTATATGATCCGCACCAGTTGAAGGCGAGACGCTCATCTCGGGCGGCCTTTACTATTATTATTTTTTTTCTTGAAGGAAGAACCTTATTAAGAGGCCTTTCTTTCCCAGGTTACTGAAATAAACAGCTCTGAAAATCTCCAGCTCTCGAGCTATACGGCTCTGGGCTCTGAAAACATCGAGCGCCCTCGATTTGTTATCTTGGGTGGTGACTTCGACGAACAGTGTTTTCTCTAGCGAAGTTTGAAAGACCTTGAAAAGAATGCAAGTATTATTATTGAAGAGGTGTAACAGACAGTATAATTTCTTAGATGATTATTGGCAGAGTCGAGGTCTTTTAACGAAGCTGGTATTTCTCACCATTTGTCGTTTGAAATGAATACGGTTGAAAATAAAAGACAATTAGCCTAACTTAACATTGTAAGAACCGTTTTCACGAAACGTATAGGGGGACTAGGGGCCTAGGTAGTGCGTACTGGGCGGCCTATCACGTAGGACAATAGGGGTGAATTAGGGAATTATTCTGGTTTATTACATGGTTTAGGGTTAGGTTATTCAACCTCTCGGCTAGGGACCAGGGTAATGCCTTCTACATGTATACTCAGTGTACCGTCAAATGCGCACCTAAGAGCTGTGTCATTTTCAGTTAATTACATTTGCCCCCAAAGAAGTTCCACGGCTACAGTAAATATCACAGTGTTCTTCTTACTGTATTACTCTTCAAAGTATATACAGTATCTTTTATAATATTTTATTATTTCATATTCAAGGTACAGTAAACAAAACAGTTTCTCTTTTTCAATTTCACAATTGAGGAGATAAAATATTGTCACATGATTCACAAGAGCCAAGCATGGAACATGCCAGTCTACTGTACACTAATTTACGTTGGGGTTACTGCATTTCCCTTTTAAATTTCTCAAGAACATTGTCAGGATTTTCTCTGATGTTCTAAATGAAACAATGACTCATTTAAACCATATAGCATGCAGTATGTTTGATATGTAATTAAAAAAAGGAACATCATTGGTCATGTTTGTATACAGTATACTCAGTCTACCGTCGAGTGCGCACCTAAGAGCTCTGTCATTTCAAGATTTTTACACGTTATTTTAATTCAGATGCACACTCAACGGGCCCGCGCACTGGACGGTCACCCCATCATACAGTTTTAGCAACTGAAATATAGATCATGTGTACTTTTGTAGAGAAAGTGAATTTTGATGGTCATGTCCAATTTTGCGTGGAATTGCCCGCAAGTTAATTAAAGGACAAGAGCAATCACCCCAAACTTATTTTGAAGCAACAACAAAATGTCTTCAAAGTTTTCTTCTAAATTCTCTTTAAAGTATCTTCATAATGGTGACTGCCCTATATCCTGGCACCCCTGTGTTCCAACACACCTATGTTTCAAAAAACTCTATATTATCTATGATCAAGTTGTACAGTAAGAACATAGGTGTGTCAGAACAAAGCCTGTGTTGGAAGGTAAAGGATTTGTCAGAATATAGGTGTGTTGGAATATAGGGCTGTAACCTCTCATAATATTTTAGGACCTCATTTTTGCATATATTCCCCTAGGGAAACCAAACAACTCTTAGCAATTTTCACATTTGAAGAAAAGAACTATTGTCACATGACTCTCAAGAGCAAATCATGAAACTTGACAGTGTATTACACTTTAATTTGGGGTGACTACATTTCTCCTTTGAAGGTAGAGTATGAATTCTCAAGTACACTTGGTCTAAATCTGTACAATGTGCACATGTGATATCTAATCCATAGATATTTGGTTTATTGCAGAATCCCAGGTATTGAGGTCAGTGGAAGAACTTCTCAACACAACCTCTATGCTCAGACAGTTCACTTTTTGTTCCGGAAGGTCACTTGGATGTATTTCCAAGCTAAATGTGATCTCAAATCACCTGAGACAGCAACCTGTGAGGCTTCCAAGAGAAACACCAGCTATCACCAATAGAGGTCTGCACAAAAACATGGCATCATCTGTAAAATATTTGGGGTAAGAACTTTCAAAAATACCAAAAACCTGTGAGCAAAGATGAAAGAAAGTAACCAGGTGCTAAGTGTCGACTATTTTCTCCTTTTCAACCTCCATTGGACCCCAAAAATGTTTCTAGTGGCAGTCTTCTACCAAAAGTTGCATTTGGTATTCTTGCACTTGACCTATGGATGCACATTTAAGAGGAAATGCCCATTCGCCAGAATGGTGGAAATGTTCAAACACAACTAATTCTTTTGCTGTGCAGCTTAACTTCATGGCAGCCATCTTGGCTCCTGAAACTTGTACAGTATTTTTAAAAGTCTCCCGTGCATAGCATACTATGAAACAGGTGTGCTGAACCTTAGTGGAAGATTCCCCTCCCCCCCCCCCAAAAAAAAAATATATATAATAAGGTGGCTGCTTGAATCTTTCATGAGTTGACATTTGCAGACCAGAATGGGGAATACCTTTCATGATAATTGAAAAGTTGCCATTACAACATAGAGTCCTCTAGTTAGAACAAAAACAAGGAAACCAGGAGACCCTTTTTGACAGAAATTGGCAATAGTCCAAATTAGTCAAATTTATGTGACTTCTGATAAACTGCTACATATGGCATATTTGTCCATTTGGTTGTCAGCTTCACAATCAGCCATGAGCTCCTCCCCAATGATCGGTTACCAAACTTCCCTATAAATATGGTAGCCACGAACAGCGCTCTGAACTTTGCAAGTGTGATCAACTTTCTCCGACATCTTGATATGTAACGTTACACACAGAAGTGACTTTTTTACGTGCCCGCAGCATATGCATGCATGCATGCTGTGCACAGTATACAGCCAGGCCTCACGGTACTATACTGACTGGTTGGCTATACGCACGTACATACGGTAAGTGCATAATAGTTACCGTGAGTAGCACCATTAGCAGTATATACTGTACACGTTCATAGCATTTCACTGTTTTGTTTTGTTTTTGTTTTCATTTGATCCTCCCTTGCGGGAACTCGGCAACGCCCCAATGAAGGGGTATTAACGCTGTTAAACAGTTTTCCTGTGTTGAATTTGGATTTTTATGTTAGGCTGTTCGTATAGGCTAGCTAATATTTGTGTACCTACGGTATGTACAGTACCACTTTCGAACCGCAAAGGAAGCAGTACAGGTTCGCGGTATGTGAAAGCGTGATGGATATCAACAGAAATTAGTTGCAGAAACATGCCTTTCACTTCAGGATACAGTATGGGACTTTAGGAGATTCCGTGGCTTCAAGGCAGGACTATTTCATTTTACCATATTGTCTTTGGAATTAACAATTTCACTTTATGCAATGCGACGAAAAAGTTGGGGGGGGCGTTTATTAGAGAGAAAATACGGTAACTGGTTTAAGTGAGGCACACCACCCTTTTTTCCAGTTGTGGCTCACTGGCTTGTTTTCCCTACTCTATTGTATATGTAGCTGAGAACCAGACGTAATGATAGTCAATACTTAAGATTGTTGTGATAGTTGAGTTGTCAAATTATTTTTTATTGGTATGTGTCAAATTATTTTTTATTGGTATGTGCAATTTGAGTCTTTTGAGTCTATTAAACAGCTTTTGTGGCTCCACATGCATTTACATGGCACCCTCTGTGTATCTAAAATGATAAAAGTGTTAACAGTAGGGTATGTTGGAATATCCAAGTTCCGCATTTCATTGCTGCAATGAATTGTGGGATACAGTGTAGGATACATAAACCAAGCTTAACATGTAGCGTACAGCCTTCCCTTGTTTTGGTCAGTACATGCATACAACACTTTCAAATTGTCTAACCAACTCGAACGAAAAAAGGGGTCTCTGTCCCAGGCTTCGACAAATCCCCCGCCCCACAGTCTGGGACAAGTAAAAAATGACTGGGACAAGTGAACTGCTCAGAATTGTAGCCTGCCAGGCAAGCAGCTCAGAAGTCTTCTTCACATAGGAAATCAATGGCTAGTACTAGATAATTAGATTTGGACTCGGTGCATATTCATGCGGACAAGTAGACTTTGGGAATCCCTAGCCCGATGGACAAATAATTAAAAACGAATTTATCAAAGCCTGCTCTGTCCTACTTTACAGCAAATTAAAATATCTATGAGAAATTTCTTACCCTATTAGACATTTCACCTGAGTCCCCACCAAAAGGGAGGTTTGGGGAGTAATCAAATTTTACTGGACTTCCTGCTTAACTCATTTAGCATGCTCCCAGAAACCACAACTTGATAAGAGAGCAGGGAAGGGAAGATGTTAAAAAGGTGGAATGATAAGGTCCAGATGTGCCACTGTTTGGGAGGTGTGAAAGGCAAGCAGCAGGGTGCAACTTCATGTCTGGTTTTTGTTGACCTTCATTCACAGAAGCAAAAAGGTGTAGATATAGGCAGGGAAATCAAATATGGCTACCAAAATGAATTACTGAACCTGCTTATTGCAGAGCTTGCATACTGTACCTCCCAAACTAGCAAGAAACATGATAGTGGGAATAATGGACTAGCATGGACGTTCGGTAGGAAATAAGGAGCATTTGTTTCCCAAGGACACCAGTTATGTAGCAAGGGATGTTTACTGCATGTTGAATGGAAATGCTGTCATTAAGCAAGTAATTACAACACTATCACACCCTGCAGCTTTAGCAATTCTTGCTTTACTTTGTTCTAACACCATAGACTTGATTCAAGCCCATTCTGGCTATTCTTATAGTAAGTTCCAGTATCTGGAAATTGAACGACCTTTTATTCCATTGTTTGCAAAACCTCGTTTCACCATCAAATTTCTTAGCTTTAAAAGAAAACTTCAAGCCTATTGTTTACTTTTTACTTTTGGAAAGTCTCTTAATTAGTTATCATTTCTCCAATGTGACATTGTGAATGAGCAATGTAGGGAGAGGTCTCAGGGGGAGGGTGTCCCTCTCCTCTTTGGAAAAAAGAAATCTGTTTGAGAGATGCTGTACAACTATGTGGATGGCACTGGCCTGACCAGTATTGCAATATTTGACTTTAATATACATTGGCAATCTGGTGAGTGTGGTGACTTGGGACTTTGGTAAAGATTACACAGACAAGTGGGTTGATTATTAAGTAAGGAATGGGTATGTATTTACAGGTTGCTGGCTTGGACAAGACTGTCCGAGTATTGCAATGTGATCTGTGAGTGCAAACAAGCACAACTGGAAGTATTCAAAGGTGAATAAGTAACATGGTTGTTGCAAAGTGCAACTAGCACAAGTACAATATGTTACAGTGAGAAGTAAAGGTTTTGTAATGACTGATTCAGGATTCAGTTTTGGTACTGTCTTTCAAGTGCTCACCTGTGCAGAAATTGGTTCCAACTTTTTTATGTCACTTTAGATTTGGGTAAATACATACTGGCTAATTTTATTCACTGCTTATGGTGTTATTTTAATCTCCACAGCCAAGAAGAGGCCCAGAGTATTGACTTGGAACTTTTCAATGAATACCAGTTTAGTGTAGATCAACTGATGGAATTAGCTGGTCTAAGCTGTGCAGTTGCGATTGCCAGATGCTACCCTCATGACGGGTTGAAGGAAACAGACTCCAAAGTCCTCATTTGTGCTGGGCCCGGCAATAATGGAGGTGATGGCCTTGTATGTGCCAGACACCTGAAGCTATTTGTAAGTGGTTTTCATGCTAATGGTGTTGGCATCCTTCATTACAGTATTTCAGCTCAAGACTGCCATAAACATGTTTAGCGGGTCTTATTTTACCATTTAATGCTTGTTTCAAAGGATTGCGATGAAAGCAGATCATGTTGCACTTCTGTGTGAACAAGAAACATGATACTATAACTGTACCTTCTGTAATTAGGCCTGCTAGTTTTGCAAAAAATGTACTTAAAAGTCCAATATGAATAATTATTTTCCTTAGAGGTACAGTAAAAGATGGCTTTTGTGTGTTTGTTTTGAAATGAGTTGGGGTTAGTGGAACCAAACTGGGAATATCCCCATATCTAATGGTTAAAATAGTTTTAAATTGGGAAATTACATAAATGCACCACCATTTATTGAGGCTGAGATATGTGCCACCTTTTGTTGAGGATCTGAGGCACTGAAATCTGTGTGATTAATTGCATTTACCATCTTGGTAGAGCTACCTCCAAACATTATCCGACCTTGTTCAGCCTGCAGCACCTTGTAGTGTGCCTTTACTGTTACAAGTGTTTGTGTAAATATTCATTTACTACATCAATATTCATGCTGGACAGGCTGGTAATGAATATTGATAGTGTGCCCTCATGTGTTGGCCAGCTGGAATTTTCCACTCCTTTACTGAGCATCTCTATGTAAGCATGTGTTCTTAACCAAAACACATGGCTTCAAGAACTTGAGCTGGAGACAGGTACTGTAGGAAGGCTGCTGTTACTAAGTACTGTCAACTTACCTGGAGCACTGGCTAACACAGGGGCAGTCCTTGATTAAGGACAACTGGAACTAAGTATAATTTATTTGTTATTATTTTATATAGGTCTACATAAAATTAAATATTAAATTAAACAGGTCATTTAAGTTACCTCCTTCTATACTTGTGAGCTCACTGGTACTTAAGAGTAGGTAGACTTAGGCCTAAAGCCTAGCTTGCTGTATAGTAGTGAGGCATTGTAAATACTGTATACTGCTTTTAGCCTCTATCAAGCTAAGGTAAAATTATACTGCTCCTGCAAGCAGTGGAGCCAAATTTAGCCCCCGGCCTAAGCACTACAGGTACTTCACAGGACACAGACCCCTTACACTTTGTCCCTCGGCTGGGGGTGAGTCAATTGGTAGTGTTTGCTCCATACAGACTCAGCCCTTAGCTTGGGGGACCTGGTCGTGGGGATCTGGTCCTGCTCCCTTCGCAACGGATGCACCTGGATTCCAAACCTAGGGTAAGTTGGTATTTTTATATCTCTTACTCTAAAACCTGTCTACCGTTTTAGTCATTCCATAAAATACCTCTTTGGCTAATACAGTTTGAAGCACTACACAGCTCTGCTGGTTTAGAGAAATGTCACTTTTACCAAGCTGTTAAACATTCTTCCTTGGAGTAATTCAGTGCTGTCAACTAGGCCAAAACAAAGGTGGCAGTTCTGCTCGGAACAGAAAAAGTTGATAGATTGCCTACCACTAATACTGTGGTAGAAAATAGGGTAGCAGTGATAATGGACTTAGTTTGGAGGTAGGAAGTAGAAGGAGGGGTTTGCAAAGGACATCAGTTGCCATTAATTGCAAGGAACAATTTACTACACTGAATTATGTGTGACCATGTAGAGATAAGTAGCTACATGCTCACAGCCCCTACTGTTGAACGGCTTCATTTGGTATGTACACTTTTCAGAAAATAACAACCAGGTTCAGCATAGATGTTTGTAAATTACTTTGGCCTTGATAGTGGTAGGGATTGTGAACAGAGAAGTGCCCTTTTCCCATTCCCCTGATTTTTAGACCAAAGTAAATGATAACATAGTAATAAATTCATCATTGTGGCAAATATTTGGATTCTTTGATTTTTTTTTTTTGTTTTTTCATTTACTGGAGCAATGGGTGTATTTGGAAGTAGGATACCCTTATCCTACTGCTCTAATTTTCAAGACTGAAGAAACATTAAAGTTTTTTCAAGAATTTGAACTTTTGCATCACATTTGTACATCTTACACTTGCTATTATTGTCTTGTCATTTCTTCAACCATTGTGTTTTATATGTATTTTTTTAATTCATCTAGGGTTACAAGCCATCAATCTTTTATCCCAAGAGACCATCAAAGCCTTTGTTTCAAGGTCTTGTGACCCAGTGTACTTTAATGGATATCCCCTTCATATCAGAGCTGCCATCATCTGAGAATATTAGCAACAGTTACGGCTTTGTCGTGGATGCTTTATTCGGATTCAGTTTCAAAGGAGAAGTTCGAGCTCCTTTTGGTGATGTTTTGAATACATTGAAAGAATTGTCCATACCACTGTGCAGTATTGATGTACCTTCAGGTAAGCCAGCTGCTTTGTTTTTTCCTCATCATTCGTGGAAACTTCTCCGGACAGTTTCCTGAAATGATTCTTTAAAAGCCATTTCCCCATAGACCTTATGCATTGACAACACTGACGTCATCCTTCGGGGAAAAAGAATGGAACACATGTCACGCATAAGAATTCGCCCTGCACGTGTAGCAGACTATTCACATTTTCTTGGAGTGATCTTGGAGTGTCTATTATTAATCAGAGTGTGTATTCGACTGGTTGACAAATCAGCTGTCTGCATTTGTCCGTGTTCGTTTGTTTTGCCCCCAAATGAGGGCGTACTTTCCCCTTTGTGAAATCATATGCACAAGATCTATTGTGATGAATTCTGCCAAGGAGATTTGCCTATGAACAAAATCAAGCTTAGCGATTCTTAATTTTAATTCTCTGGATGGTTTAACTGTTGAGAGAGAAATATTTTGGGAAAAGCCATCCTGTTCGATTGTCCAGAAATGGGGAGGGGGGAATTATATAGGAAGATTTCAAGGAAAAGTAAAAGCATTTGTACCTGCTGAACAAAAAGAGAGAAACAGACTGTAGTCTTTACAAATATTAGAAGTGCTTGCATTGTGCATGTCAGTTAAACAATTTTGGAAGCAGTTTATTGTGTTCATTGTGTTCTTCAAGTTATAAAGGCATATTCTGGAGACAAAATTCGTTAACTTTACAATAAGTTAACGAATTTTATCTCCATAGCTTAGAGCGTTCGAAAGATACAAATTTTTAAAGTATTGCAATTTTTTCTTGATTTGATGCATCATGGGAAATTTGCAATATCATCGTGGCACATTAATTTAACATTGCATTCAATTTTTTTATAATTATTATGCTGCTGCAGGCAATATTAAGCAATGTTTTTGGTTTTACTCTATCTATGGTGAAGGGCAATGCTAGATCTACAGGAAAAGATATCCAAACATTCCAACTGTATCAAATTTCAAGGGCAAACAGGATGTTCAATTATAATGAAAAACAAAAGGAATTTTGAGCAATGTGCCCACATTACATAACTTTTTGTGGCTTTGGTAGGTATTTCTTAACAAAATTAGCCAAACTTTAGGGTGAGATATCTTGAGTTAGGAAAATGGTATTGTGATAGGGTTTGAAGGACATGGTGTGGAATATTTTTGTTTTTCTTACAAGACAGAGGTGAAAAGCCACCAGAACATGCCTTTAACTGTTAATATGCCTGTTTTCAGTCGGTTTTTCACACTGTATAGTATGTAGAGTGTTTTTACTGGCATCACAAGCCCTGCCCCTTTTGCCGGACAAAAGCTAGCAGCCAGCTGAGAAGCAGCTGACGGCAAACATGATGATTGTTGGTTTTTAACTGGCAGTGGATGTGGCTATCTATAAAGCCAGTTCAGTAATTTGTGTTGGTGGCTCTGCACATGAGCACATCCTCCAAATGGTTGGGATAAACAAACCAATTCCACACCCACAACACTTATTCCAAAATTTGAGTTAACATGAAATTTTGGTGAAATCATTCTTTTTTCATCCATCCATGGCATAAGGAATCCCGAGTATAGTTTTGTGCAAGTCACTTTGTCTAAATTTGTCTTTTTGGTGTAAAAATTTGCATTTTAATCTATGGTAAAGTACCACCGGGACCCCAATTTTCATTTGACTTGGCTAGACACATAGTGTTGTATGCACGTACAAACGAAAACAAGGGAACGCTGTACGCAACATGCTGAGCTCAGTTTGTGTATCCCTTCCTGTAACACAATTCCATGCGACGACGAATTACCCAACTCGCTTATTACAACATCCCTAAACTCATTGTGAAAAATAGTGTAATAAAAGATGATTTACAGGTGCATTCCTCTCCCTTTTGAAGAAGGTGGTTTGAATTTTCACATCTTGTGATGCCTCATAATTTTTTGATTTCCTTGTGTAGAATGCACCATGAGTATATTACTAGCATAAGAATGTTTTCTTCTCACAAGTGAAGCATTCTGGCAATTTTCTGATGAATCCCTTAATTATTTGAGTATGGAATAATGTAATTCAAGAAACCAGGACCTACTGTATGTTAGATACCAGTACCATTACTATTTCTAATTTTTCAGTCATCATGCCATGCATTCTGCCAGTCTGCCAGTAACTCCAAAAGGGGGAGATTTATTACAAACCCCATGTCCAAATTGGTGCTGCTTTTGGTCAAAGTAACAGGTGGATTCATGGTGGGGTAGGGAACTTGCTTCAAGACACATAAAGGGGTTTCATTAAGGGTTTCAAAAGCTGCTATTTATGCATGTAAGTTTGATTATTGCTGGTAAGGTGTCCTTGTCTTATATGAGAAACCAAGATACTAACATTTTCTTTTATTTCTATGGAGATGAAAAGGGGGGCTTTTACCCTCTGTGTGGGAAAGGGGGAGGACAAATCTCTCCTTTACCCCACTTGATGGAAACCCTGCATTTGTAACTGTGTTTACAGCTAGTTGAGAAACCAAATATTGGTGCAAAGTACATTTAATATAAATTATGATCTTTTTTTGTTGGGTGAAATGTTTCTTCTCTTTCTTTCTTGTAGGATGGAATGTAGAGCAAGGCAATCCAGATGGCCTTCAACCTGACTTCCTCATCTCACTCACAGCTCCAAAAAAATGTGCTAAACTGTTTAAGGGAAAGTATCACTATCTTGGAGGAAGATTTGTACCCCAGTCCTTAGCAGAAAAATATCAACTAAATCTTCCTGAGTACCCCGGTACTGAATGTATTGTTCCTTTGATGGTGAAATAAACAGGAAAGGCTACTAAAAAGGTCTAATCTTTCTATTTTTATAGAACATAAACAGTTTTGTCCTTTGTGAGATATTTTGTATACAAGTAAAAGCATAACATACAAATGGCATCACCATAGCATCCAGATTATTTCCCTGACTTCAGAAAGGAATCAAGAGTTGAGAGAAAAGGCTCAGCATCACCACAGACAGGACTGCCTTTAAAGGTAAAAAATTAAGATTTCTGCAAGCTTTAATGCCTTTCTTGAAAGCTGTATTCCTACTGAGTATTTGGTCGTCAAAGTAGCCATGGTAGCCTACAAGTTTTTTTCACCAACAAAATTATCTTCACATAACAGAGACTTTTTAGGTGCAGCCTTGAAATTTCAGTTTATTATAATATCAGAAAGCAAGTTAAAGGGGAAAAGGCATTTGAGGTGTTGAGAATTTTGTGTATAATGTATAAAACGAAATAAAATTTGGTAGCTTCAAGCACTAATCAAATATTCTTTATTCTTAGTATATACTATTTTGTTTTGACTATGACTTCATCACAGAACCAGATTTGTTGTACAGTGTATGCTCAAATTTAAAACCCTGCAAGTAATCCTTGAATTCAGTCTTAATGAAACTTTACTTGAAAAGAATCAACTTAGTTCAGATATAAGTCAGCAGGGTTTGATTTTTGTGGTTGTCCTGTAACAATTAAAGGGTAAGTTTTAGCAAAAATTTAATTTTTATGTGTGAAAGAGGACCCAAATCTATGCACTCTAGTGAAGTTCCATTGAAATCAGACATGTATTTCTTGAGATATCTATAAATGAAATCAGTACATTTGTGTTCCAAAGTGGGGATACGATGTCATATATGCTTGCTTCAAGTTCACTTTCTGTTGAAAATCTTGAGAACCACACATCAGATTTCAATGCAAATTTCACCAAAATGCTTAGAATAAGTACCCTTCTAACATGCCAAATCCTGCCATGATTTTAAACCCTTCTTTTAAATTCTCTGCAGACTAGCAAAATTTGGAAGTTGGTTGTCTAAGGCATTTTTGCTAGGTTAGGATTTAAAGAGCAGTTTGTCATCAAATTCACAATTAATACTGATAGACTCTTTCAACTTAAGTCTTTGTATTTCAGACTTTGGTATTTAAAAGTTTTCATTTATCAAAAAGACATCAGTTATTATTTTTAAGGCAAATAATACTGGGAATGAACACCCATGCTTCTCAATTAAAACAACCAGAAGCACAGCAGGTACTTTCCAAACAGTTTTTCAGATGTGTGAAAAATGTTTTGGACTTCCAAATTTCCTTGTCCCAACTGAAAAACTAATTATGATTGTCTTCAGGATGGCCATAAAATTTTTTGAAAATTAAGACCTGGTGAGCAAAATTTGAAATGTCCACAATTCATTCAGTAGTTTGACTCTCGTAAGTGTCAAGTCACACATGAGAAAGAATCCCCATTGGTGTGTAGACAGACCAATGCCAGATGAGGTGGTTTGCACATTTTTGATCATACACTTTGAAGATTGTGAATAAATATAGGGGTTATTATATTTATAGTCTGAGAAAGGAAGACGGAGATCACCAACCTGGGTGAGGAAACCCCTCCCCCTTTGCACATTGCTTCAGTTTTAAAGGTAAAGAGCAGTCCCCCCAAACTTATTTTCAAGAAAAAGCTAAATAACTCAATTTGCATCTTTTTTCTCTTCAAAGTATCTTTAAGTAACTTTTATGGCTTTACTATTGCATGTTCAAGGTAAACCAAGCAGTTATTTCTGGTAAATTTCACATTTGAAGAGAAAAAAACATTGTCACATGACTCCTAACAGCCAATCATGAAACTGGACAGTCAACTACACTGCTACATTTTGGGATGACTGCTCCTGCCCTTTAAGCTTGTTCAGATACAAAATGATGCAACTAAATCAGGATAAACCTGTCAAATCATGTGAGAAATATATCAAATCCAGACATTCTGGGAAATTCTAAGAATGTTTCCAGATGCCACTATCTCATAAAATGATGGCATATCAGATGATGTCTGGGAAAATCAAGATGTCTGGTAATGCTGTGAATATATGCATCTGACTTTTTTAAATTAGCAAAATGTGATATATTAAATTATGATAAGTATTCAGAGATGCAATACTGCAACTTGAGAAAAGACTGCGTGTTTGGTCTAATGGTAAGAGCATCCGCCTCTCACGTGGAAGGCTTGGGTTCTATTCCCAGGTCTAGTCTTTCCAAAGACTCTAAATGGAACCTACAGTACTGCCATTGTGTGTGATGCTCTGTGTAAGCCAGTGAGCCACAACTGGAAAAAAAGCCCTGGCCAGCTCAACTTGGAACCATAGGTTGGAAACTGGGCGATAAAACAGTCTAACTAACTACACTTGAGAATACATGAGTTGCTTTTTAACTTTACATGGGAAATAATTTGCTGAAGATTGTTCCAGATTTCCATTTTCTATTAGTGTGGAGCTGTTAATTTCAGATTACATTGCAAATGGTAAATTGTTTTGCAAACTGAATCTTTATACTAATCTTGAAAATCATAGAACTGATTTGAATTATGAATATTCATTTTCCTGTACACCAGAAATGGAAAAATTGGTTAACAAAGACTATGTTTAAATCACAATGTATTTGATAACCTGCATTGTATGAATACAGCACATAGGAAACTGAAGACTTTTATTAATGATTATTCATCCAAAATTCTTAAGTAGAGAAAAATTAGTTGAATCCTTTCCATGGCATAATACATTTCTTGAATGCATAGGTTTTTAAAATACACTTTGCATGTAAAACACTTCATAACTATCCAATATCCCATGACAGATAAAACGTAACAGTTGTCTGTTGCAACCATAGAGGATTATGGGAAGATGTGTATTTTTCAATATCATTTTAGTATAACATAGGACATGAGATACTGAAAAAAAAATGATGCATGAAACTTTCAACTAGCTTCCTTCCAAGGTCAGGAGAGAAAATGCAGTTGTTTAAATCCTTAACTTAAGTTTAGTTAAAATTAAGCAAGATAAAAAGCGTTCTTGACACCTGCTGGGTATGACCTGTATTCTTAAGGCCACCGTTTAGTCTGTCCAATCTACTCCAATGCACCAACAAAGTCTTGTCTTGCACAAATTAAGCTGAAAGCTGGATATATTACTGTATACAAGAACAGCTCAACCAAGAAATATAATACTTGGGTAACTGGAAAGAAGTGTTTAAGCAAAAGAATAATTTTTGTATATGAAAGAGTAGTTATACTTCTATACCATTTGGGAAAATCTCCATTCAAATTGGAGAATATTTTTCTAGATGTCACCAAATTAAGTAAAGTTTGTGACCCAAAATGAACTTGATGAAAGCTTAGGTAATACACTCCCTCACACTGATAAGAAACTCTCTGTTTCCATTGTTTTGTCAGTCTGTAAATGCCACTCATAAAATTGTTGAGAACATTACCTGTAATGCTTAAAATCAATGGCTACTAGTTAATGTGAGGGTATGTCTTATATGCTCTCTTCAAATTCACCTTGAGTTGTAAAATGTTTAAACTGCAGACATCTTAACAACTATCCATCTGATTTCATACGAAATTTCACCAGGTTGCTTAGAAAAAACACCCAATTCATTTGAACTTAAACCCTTGTTGTTAAGAACAATCTTGGAGGGCACCAAAGATGTCATTTGACAAAAACTAAATAAAAAAGATAACAAACATTACTGTTTCCAAGGAAAGTGGTACATTCTTTGCACCGGCTATACTGTCTTCCATACATTAACAATAATTTGCAAATATTGTACATTACATAAACATTCCTTTAAAAGATTTGTAGTGCTCTCAATTCCCCTAAGCCATCGGCAGCCACTTACACTCAATTAACTTTAACAGGTCAAAGTGACTATCACTTGATACCATGGCAAGCCATTGCTAGTGGAAATCAGAATGCTACATGATTTGTAAGCAATAGTTCAGCTGTTCAGCTTAAGGGACAAGTTCCATACACCCATGTTGGCTATACAGAAAAAGGCTGGTAGTTCACTACAAATCTTGTAAAGGAGCCTTTATGTCCTCCATATGCTGATTTTATACTTTCAGCATGGAACACCAGGCTGAGTTCTGAGACTATTTACATATGACAGGAATTTCATCCACTTTTATACCTTCGACCCAATACAGCATGATTTTAAGAGCAATAGCAGACTCTAACTATTGCTAGATATTGCAAGGAATAATGGGAACTGCGACATTAAACAAAAGAATTGTGACATTGAGGTTGGTCATACTCCTTGTTCCTTTTCCTTGTGTGGTTTTTATGCAACATTTTAAAGTTTGCTAAATTGCTTTAGGCAGACTGTTGCAAATCTCTCACAACTCCCTTTTTATATCTTTACCTGGAGAGAAGCTTTTTATGTTTATGTTAAAGAAAACTAAAGAAAGCTAACATAAGGGATTCCTTGCTCTGAATTTAACAAAGAACAACAGTTTTGTCACATGATTAAAATGAGTCATTCTGGAATTAGTAAGATGGAGTACAGAAGGCTTAATTTCAAAATGAGATGACTGAATTACCCCTCTATTGTCACAATATCTCATGAATTTTCCTGAAAGCATATTTGCCCTTGTAAGATGTAGCTGAAGTAAGATCTATATGTCACACCTTACTGTTAACTTTTATGAATTCAGTTGACTAACATGATCTTTAGATTCTCATGACCACTTTAAACGGTACCCTCTAAACCTTCCTTTCCTATAAACATTTTCAACTATTTTTCTACCCTTTTCAGCACCTGTATTACACATTGCAGGCATTAAATTTTGAGGCATACAAGTGTGATCGCACACCATCACTCTCCTCAAGTCATTGTTAGGAGTGTGATTTTTTGCACGTCTGCATAAAGATGGGAGCTCATATAAATTTATTTGAGTTTAATAAAACAGCCCACTTATCACACTCCTTACCTTTCTGAGCAGTGTCATTTGTAGCACACCTGGAAAATTTAAAACTCAAGGCCTGACATTGAGTTTCTTTTATCTTTGGATTCTGTGCTATATAAGATTCAATTAATGTGATTATTAATGGCGTAAGTAATTCTCCTCCATAGCATGGCACAGATCACATGTTGACTAAGACTTTACTTCTTCTTCCCAAGCCAACCTTTTTTGTATTTTCTTTTTAGTTTTTCTTTTAAACTGATGTTAGAGGGGCAGGGGAAATAAGAACTCTACAGACAAGAGGTTACATTTTGAGTATGAAAACTCCATGCTCATTTCAAATAATACCTGATTAAATTCAGTATTATGTTGCCAAAGAGTTGATAGTCACAATCGTAAGACTGTATTACTAAATCTATCAATATTTACAAGTATATAAAAGAAAAAAAAAAAAAAAGCTTGTGGAAAATGTCTCTTCAAAACAGAGTAACTTCCACGTGTAGCTGACACTTCCAACAAGATTTTAAAGAACAGATATCTTTTGGAGGTAACAATATGGTTCGCTTTCTTTTGGCAGTTTTCCACAATGAGTTACATTTTTGTTCTGTGAAACATGAAAAGTGTTCTGCAAATCAAGTTCAGCTTTTTTTTGTTACAGCTTCCATTTTAAGTTCACTGCAATCAACACAGGTCCAATTTGCCAGTCTAGTTCCCATTTCTTCCAGCTTCCACTTTCACAGCTGCCAAAGTCCAACTGAGTTCAAAAACCTCCATCATTTCTTCCAGTTTTATGATTTATCCTCTAAGAAATATTGACTGTTAAATGTTTAACTACTCCTTCAGTAATTCAGTTCTTAAAGTTTCCCTCTTTAAGAGAAACAGGATTTCTTTTTGAACCTTCATGAATACAGTAGGCTCCCTAAGTTGTTTATTGACAGTTGACAAGGAGCAGATATTTATCAACATCTGTTGATCAAGCCCACAAAGAAAGGAAGCTTTTCTTCACACTTGATCTGAATGGCCCTTCATACTATCCTCCAACAGAACCAAGCTATCCAAACACTTTTTACCTCCTTTTCTGTTCATTACTTGTACCCCTAGAATTCCATGGCAGTGGAGGACCTTCATGAACTACATCAGGCAATCGTACTGAGTGACCTCCCATCCACTTGGGTACCTGTGGAAGTTCATGGCTATCAGCTTCTTCCTCCTACAATGAAAAGAAAAAAAAAGTTTGCTAAAATTCACTTGGTCTTTGCTGTGACAATTTTACAACCTATATCATAGAGAGTGTGTAAAACCCTTAATTAAGGTGTGTGGCCCAGCTGGGGAAATAAAGTCTACAGGACCCTGCTGAAACCACATGTCTACAGCTTATTATGCACTTTGTAGCACTTATGTACTGTAGCTTACCTGCAAGTGACTTTTGCCTATTTAGTTTTTACCAGTCTTTTTATCTTTACCTTCACCTTTTTTGTCCCAAACTTTGAAGGCGTCAATTGAAATTTTGACAATCATCTTTACATTTTCCCGTCTTAAAGATGGCCTGACATATTGCTGGCAGCAGGTCTGAAAAATATTTGCTTGAAACAACATTTCTTCCATGGAACGCTTGGCAATGCCCTGAACATTTGGTTCCTCTAAACCATGCACTGCAATCCAATAATGAGTTGCTAAACTTCAGCCAGCGGGAGACGAGAGACATATTCAATCTTTAGGCTCTCAAAAAAGTATACTGGTAGGTCACATAATTTCAAACTTTTCTTCGGCCTAGCCCATTTTATAATACCAGAAAAATGTCTGCCTAACATTTCAAAGAATATGAATGGCAGTTCTGGGTACGTAGTGCTAAGGTACAAGAAATGCCATTTCCTTCTGTCGAGAGGTATTGTTCTGCAAAAACTACCCTGGGTGGAACTTACGCAGATGGCAGCACTCCCCGTCAATTGTCTCTTAACTAACCTCACTCTCACCAGCCATTATTAAGTTGACAGCTGGTACCATGAGATCACAAGCACAGTTCTGAAAGTAAGACTTCACGAGAGGAAGGTTTTGATTCCTCAGAGTAAAAGGGCAAGTAAAAAACTGTGACCAAATGACAGATTTTGCTTTATCTCATGATCTGGTAAAGAATTTGCTTTATATTGTTGGGGAGGATATGCAGGCCAAGTGGCTTGATAGAAGGAGCTATTATAAGGATACCAAGGCCATTGCCAAGAATATGAATTAACCAGCCTTCAATTACTTTCAACCATCACAGTCATATGGAGTCAATATTTCTGGGAGGGCAGGGAAATTTGCCTGACAAAAGCATACTCTCTTTTATAGCACATGAGCTAATGGATCCATTACCTTTACCCATACCGGAAGGGCATGTGCACAATTCCCCACCCTCCCCCTCCCCCTCCCCTTCCCTTGTACGCTTATGCCAGTTATGCAGGTGTAAAGGCAGCTGTATATGTTACTTTACCAGAGTGAAGAAAACTTTGCTAAGTGTGTGTAGATCAGTTTTCTTCACCTCAAGTGATATGAGACTGCAGTGGCATAGCCACAGGAAGGGTTTTTTGGGGTTGACCCAACCTTGAAAATAGTAATTGCAAAAAAAACACAATCCCCATAAACTTCATTACACTTGATCAGGCACAAACATTGCACCATTTTGCTTCCGGAGATCTAAAGAAGCCCTTTTTTTCCTCCCCTCAGACCTTTCACTGATGTCTTGCTCCAAAACCCTCCCCATGACACAGTCCTGGCTATGTTACCATGTGATAGACACACATGTCATCATCTATCATTCACATTCTCACTCATTGAGGAGACTCACCTCTTCTACAGTATCATCACTATCTCTTCTCTCATCTGACCAAAAAAAAAAGGAAATAGATAATTTCACTATTGCGTAATATGAATTCAGTAGTAAGATAAAGTTTACAGCTTTTGAAGTGATAGATCCGTAATAAAAAACAAACAACTGGCCAACCCTATGAATCCATGACATCACGCCTGTTTATTTCAAGTTCATTCCATGTAGAAAATCTGCCACATTCAATTGCTAAAAGCTCGAAAACACAACATGGGAAGTAAATAAAAATATCACAAGGATGCTTAGAATCTGCTCCTCTTCAACATATCAAAAATAAATTTGACTCTGGACTGTTTTTTAATGCAGATGCTCTGTCCATACACACAGGAAGTTTGTGATACTGATGCAATCATACCAAAGAAATGTCTTGCAATGTATACGTCATAACCATATTAACCCTTTTGCTATGCATGGTTTCACTGCAAAACCCCAATTCACAATTGCTATATAATTTAAGGATTTGAAGAAAGTCTGAGGATTATTGAAATACTCACCAGTTACTGTTGTGGGAAGTTGTGTTGAAACTGCTTGTGTGGATGACTGTTTGTCCATAATGCTGTAGACAGTAGTCTCTTTTCCCTCCTTACCCTCATCCATGACCTTTTCAGATCTTTCTTGGTCCACAGCTTCTGTAGTTCTACCTTCACCTGAATGGCTCATTGTAGTGTTGTCATCTTTTTGCAGGACCTCTTGTAACTGTGTCATCGCCATAGTATCTGTTTTCATTTCATTCATGTGACTGCTTGTGGTATTCACTACAATGTTGGTGGAGTTTATCACACGACCCTGACCATCCTCCAAAACATGTTCATCCACCATCTCGGGACTTGGTGAAGCTGATGATCTACCTACTTCAAATGATGTAGTAGAAGGCATCCTCCACTCCTCTTCATCCCTCAAGACTCCACTTGCTGAAGTTTCCACAACTCCTAGCTGATCCAAGCCAACTTTCAGAGTCGTTGACTCCAATCTTTGACTTCCTTCATCCAGAAGAGTTTCCTTTTCAACCGGAATTAATAAATCTGTCTCCAAATTTTTATCCCCATTTGGATCACTGAAATCATTTTGCGGGAGAGCAGTTGGTTCTAACGTTGACCTCAACCAAACCAGTGGGCCAGGTGAAGAGGTCTCTCCTGGTGTTGTAATGTGTTTCTTACTTTCCTGGGTGGGCTGCAAATCAGAAGTAGGTCTAGAACTTTGAGGTTCAAAGAGGTCTGTTGGCATTTTTTCAGTTGGCATCCATGGCACTATTCTGTCGAGAGGGCCTTTTTCACCAAAGACAGAGATGGAAAATTGTGATTCAGAAGTACTATCTGACGGGAACTCTTCATCATCATCTCCTTCCTCTGGGAAAGAATCTTCTGTGACTGGGGGAATACCATCGGTGGGTGGGTCTGCCTCTGTAGGCTCTGATGGTTGGGGTACTGTGCAAGAGACAAGAATAAAGAGGTCAGGTCAATAGAGAGACCTGGAGAGAGAAATGAATATTAATATTAAAGGCCAAATCTTCTCACCCCAGACAGTTCCTATTCTCCTGACCTGCTTTACTTAAGCGCCTCCCAACAACTTTCTAAAACTCATCATCATCCAAACACCACCTCAATTAACTGCTTCAGGGTGACATTATATGAGATCCAATGTGTAATCAGTACAGCACATGCTGGCGGTACTCTGCCATTTTTTTTTTTTTTTAATTTGCTGTCGATCAAAGAGCTGTGCCAACTAAGAATTTCTGTAAACTACTACAAATACTGGTGTTAAGGGTTAGAACTGACTGCCCTTCACTTCTACATGTTGGTCATCTATACACCACAGCAAGTGATGGTCTGATTTCAGTCGGCCATAACTGGAGTCCATCACCATTAAATCTTTCAATTTCCTTGAATACCTCTATCATGGATGGTTGTACACTACTTTGTATCTTAAATTCTCCAAGTTCACTAAATATGAGGGTTTGAAATTCACGTAAACAATAAATAAAGACGGTTTTAGGCTGATGGACCCCACTAATGGCGGCCTACAGTCACAAAAAACAAGCGCTAATCGGATTCGTCTATTCACCAATATGCATCTAGTTAGCACAACATTGCTATACATAGGAGCCACATGACTGAGACATCAGACTTGAATCCACTGAAAAGTGTGTAAGCAGAATTTCCCCAAATGTACTGTAATTAGAGATTGTCAAACCTGCACTGATGTGATGTCTCAACAGAAAAACCAAATTAACTATTTTATAATGACTAAAAAAGGCTTCATTTTTCTAAAATGTATTACAAAACCAAGCAATGGGAACATGCTAGGTACATATTGTTTTTAATGGAGTGCCCATGACCTCAACCACTCCCCCAGGGACAATTCCTACTGTACCCACACAATTCCCACTGAACGCAAATCCCTCTATGCATGTAAAGTCAATTTGCAGTGGAGTAGGGAGTTGTCTGAAAGAGGACAGTCTCCACTAATACTTTTTTTGTGATTGAGATAAGGGGGGTTCTAAGGGTGGTCACTATAGAAGAAGAATCATTCAGGTAGAAAATGTCTGGGGAAGATTTTCCCTGAAACAAACTTCAAGGGGTTACTCACTATGCCAACCAAAATAACCAAGAAAATTGGTCAAATTTTCACCCCATATTGTGCACTTGATTCTTTACCCTCCTCACCATTGCAATTTTCTAGCGGCAATATCTTGATGATTTCATCTTTCTGACAGGCAGCAACTTCCATGTGACAGTAGTTGTCATAGCGAAGACCATCACTTCCGCAGACAGGGGGTCCTCCATAGCTACAGGTCCTTTCACACGAACACTCGATAGTATCTGCCATGAAAACACAATCACCGTTGACCATGTTGCAAAGATCAAGTCGAGGGGGTGCAAGATCTGTAAAAGATGGGATGTTAATAAAAGGTCATGCAATCATGCAGCCATTGGTGTGAGAACAATCAAAGCAAAATTTTAAACAGCACAAAAGACAGACAGTCATCACCCCATGAACATTTTTGTGTTATTTATTTGATCATTTATTATGTTATTTTATGCTGTGTTGTTTACAATGTTATTAAAAATTTCTTTGTTTTTGATTTTATTGATATTTTGCTGTTTATTGAGTTGATATTTAATGTTTTGTTGTTTTCTCTAAGTATCAAAGCAATCAAAGCAAAATGTTAAATTGCACAAAAATTAAAGACATACATATAAAGATTTGATTGGGGAGATCAAAATTTTTATTTGGACTGCTCTTTTACTTACGTCAAATTTGGAATATTCAAAAGATACAAGGAAAAGCTAACATTTTATAAGACAAAAAGAAGGCATACTTTGAACACAGAAGGGCCTTGCATGCTCACTAGGACATGCAATTACTTAATTAACTATGATTGTGTTTGATGATGAGTATAAAAACAATAGTGGGAGAGGATGCAAGTAACTTCTTGTTAGGAGAACTGAAACTGTCTCTAATGAGGACATTTGCCACTTAATTTCAAGCACAGATTCAAGGTATATTACGCTGAGATATTACCCTAACCCCTAACCAGAAGGTGGATTTCCCAGCATTAGTCCCTTTGCCCCTCCTTTTGCAATATCAAATAAGCCAAAACAGCCACCCTGTTAAGGAGACTATTATTCAAGGGGGTTGAAGACCCTCTCCCCTTTAAAAATATCTGATCAGCATTTGAAGTAAGAATTCAGCACTTCAAAGTGTTACTTCCAATTGTAAAAAGAAAAGTGGCATTTTAAATCCTACCCTGGATGGTCATTTTGTTTAGTTTGCCTGAGTTCTACACCTCAACATCTAACAGCACCTTCACTGCTTTTCTTTTCTTTTTTTCAGTTCTGGGGCATGTACCAAATTCTTTTCCATACCCCATAGCTTATGCAGAAAACTGGGGTACAATAGCATGTTTTATTTTTAAAAACTGTGGAATAATCCTATACCAAAGATGGCATTCTTATTAAAAGGTAGTCTCATAGTTTTCCTGCAGACTGATGACATGTCCAAAAGGATTAAAGCAATGGCATTTGAAGCACTAGAAGAAGCACTAGGACAAAGCAATAATAAGCTTGTAAACATAAGTTCACTTCCTACTTGGATCTATGGAAGACTTCTTGCTAAATTGCCTAATTTAGTGTGCATTAATTGCATATGGCCCCTGTCAATCCTTTCAAAAAGCCAACTGCCAAAGTAATTTGTTTCTTCTCCCTGTTCCTACTCCCTGGATTTATGGATGTACAACAATCACAAGAAGTGCATCACTTTCAGAGCTGCCAACATTGAGGTCTTGAAATCAGAAAGATTTACCTCATAAACCAGGAAGATTTCAGAGATTTGTATGTATTTCAATGGGGGAAATTCTGTTCTCAGTCAGGAAGATTTTATATTCTGCATGTTTGGAGGTGAAATTTTCAGGAAGTCTTCTGCAGAATCAGGAAGACTTGGCAGCTCTGCACTTTGAGTCATACCTTACTCCCTGGTTGGGTTGGTCTTAGCCTGATTGTCTCATTCATTGTAAATGTGAATTGCACTCTATTAATTTTGCAGTATCAAATGCATACAGTAAACTCATGTGATGTCTTTATGCACCTCACCAATCTCCTCCCATCCCCTTCCCTCCTTAGCCCCTATGGATTCAGATCATGCAGTAGAACTATGTTCAGCACCATAAAATTATAAACAACAACACCTCCAACAAAATTGCACACATTCAATCATACAAACAGGGGAAAAATGCACTTTGCATTTAAACACAATGCATTGCTTGTGTGTGAAGCAAAATATGCCAAGTTGTAAGTAGCAAACTTGTCACAGTTAACACCCATATCCATGCAGCACAAACCAAGCACAAGCATGTCTTTGTGATCCAATGATATGATATAAACAACTATGCTGTTATTAAGCCATCAGTTTTTTGCTTCCAACCTTACTACAATGCTAGCCAACCTAGCTCTTAAAGATACAATCACAGTTTGACAGAGAATATTAATCTTTTGCTCCAGTAGTTGATTTCCCTTCTGTGCTGATCACTTACCAGAATATTGAAACACTGAATAGGTCTTTCAGGTCAGAAGAAACGTTAATTTTGTATTAGTTACAGTGGAATAAAAATTTTTGCATATTTGTCAGGGGAAAAAAATCCACAGGCTAGACAGCATGCACTACGCCATTACAAAATATTACCCTTGAAGGGAACCTGTCATGGCTACCTCAGTTTTAAGGAAAAAATTGCGGTTGCCAATAATATAACCCATTTCCTGGTCCATTAATCAAATTAGCTGCTTCAATAAAAAAAACAATTTGGATTACCATTCAGGTACCATAGAAGCCCAACAACTATGGGGCTCAAATAACACAACAAATTCTGAAATAAGTCCTGGCAAATAGAGGATCAAATTACTTTTTATGGTCCATTGGAGGGCTACATTCCCTTTCAATTTATTCTGAGATAAACTGCTATTAGATGTCAACCTTCATGGCTATTTTCAAATGCCTAAATGGGCATATGATTTGTACAGAGAACAGTTCTTGACAAGGTTTGGCATAAGGAAGTTTTTCCAATGCTGTAACCAATCACAACCTTAGACTATGATTGTGGATCATTTTTCTTTAAAGTGTACCTAAAGTCAAATAATTCAAAAATATATATTAAAGACCATGAAAAATAAATTCTAACAGTTCAACTTCCATCTTCATAGGACATTCCTGAGCTGAGATATTAAATGTTGAAGTTTATTCACTCAAATTAAAATGGTACATTGCACAATAATTTGTGATGTCATTCTTGTACTACTCAAATTACAATCTTTGTATATCTTTGTTTTTCCGAACCTTACTGCACCTTGTACTAAGGTGCGATAGCACTCTTACTCTTATGAGGTGATGTAATTAATTAATCCCTCCTTGTGCAACATGCTATGCAAGCAAACAGGAAGTGTTCAAGGCCATAAACACATTTTTAATTGTAAAGGAAAACAAAGCATTTTATGTGTACAACAAGAAAGTCACAAATTATTGCAAAATAGACCAATATGTTTTAAGTGAATAAACTTCAACATTTTACATCTCAGCTCAGGAATGTCATATGAAGATGGGAGTTGGACTGTTAGAATTCATTTTTCATTTTCTTAAATATGTATTTTTGAATTTTTTGACTTGAGGTACACTTTAAATTTAGGTCATTGCACAGGTGTGCTACACAAATAGAGCTGTGAAAAAACTATCAAAACAAACTCTGTTCTTCCCTTTACAGGCATAATCCTCTCACCCCAAATAGTTCCAATTCTCCTAAACAAGTTACTTTAAGTCCCTCCTCTCTAAATTTTCTAAAATTCATCTCCATGCAGACACAATCTCTGTTTCATCACATCAGAGTGAGTATAAAAAGACCCCAATATGTAATCAGAATACTCCCAGCTCAGTAGATGCTGTGTAATATGGGCCTTGGTACCCTACATCTTCTGAACTTGCTGTCAGTCAAAGAGCTGAGCCAAATGAGAATTTCTGTGGACTACTACCAAAAAAAAATGGTAGTTCAGGCTTGCCAATATTTGAAAGCTGAAAATCTTACTCTACTTTTATGAAGTAAAGGTGAACATGCCGGCCTGGGGGAGGGGTCAAAGGGGAGGGGTATCCCCCTCCCCTTTGGAACATTTTTGACAATGCAATATGGGCTAGATGCAAAATGGTGCAACATTCGGTGCTAGATTTGAATGAAATTTATCTTCAAAAAAATCAAATTTTCTAAGAAGGGTTCTTATTTTTCATGCTTGGTGAAAACTGAAATAGCCTAGGCCTAGCCTAGTGTCACTGATATTATCCAGCTGCAATGACCCCGCAGGATTTCACTGAGCTCCAACGGTAGCAGTGATTAATCCTGATGTCGTTATTTAAAAGATTTTCCCACAACTTGCAAGTCTTATTTTGTTCTCTTCCATATTTGTCAGATACGGTATCCTAACATGCAATACATATTACACAAATCCCCACTTAGGCCTAAGGTTAAGTATATTGCTACAGTTAACCCTGCCTGTATGTATGGGGCTGGAAACGTTTTTAGGCCTAATTTTAGTTAAAACTTGGAAGTCCCATGTATCACAAAAATTGCTTTCAGGCCTTTAACAAAATGAGGAGAAAATGTAGGACGGTCATGCAGTATCGGCCACTATGATGACCTAGGCCTACCTTTTGTTGATCTTCAGATCCTGGATCAAATGGCTGCCTAGGCTAGATCATAGATGTTCAGCCACTAAAAACATCACAGCTAGCTAACCAGTAGCTAACGTTAACACAATTTTGTAGCAGTGCCAGGGCTGCCTGCCAGGCAATGTACCTCTTACGGCCAAACCTTCCTGACATTTGGCCAAATCCAAGGTCCTGGCCATCCATTCTCAACAAGAAGGATTTTCAACGGCCAAATAACCAATCCTTATGCCAAAGTGCCAAACTTCAAATTTGAAGCTTATTATATCTGGCAACAAGACAGCCTCGAGACTCCAGCGCAATTCATGTGGTATTCAACTGTGCATGTAATAAATGGGCCTAATACGTGACTATGGGGTGGCACCGTTTAGTTCATGGTACGAGCAGCCATACGTAGACGTACTTACGTACTTACTTACATACGTAGATAGGAAGCAAAGCACACATTACTTTTGTCACACTAATTGATTCTACTTATTGCACGTTCATTTCACACTTAAAATGGCCAGGCGCACACACACACACAATGTAGAAAATTGCTTGCATATGTATTACAGCAGGATTTTCAAAAATTGTACCTTTCCGATTTTTGGCCTCCAGAAAACCCCAAAAACGGAACAAATACGATAAAATCGGACTAGTTGGCAAGTCTGGTAGTTTGGGGGTGAGAGAATGAGCCCTTTAATTGTGATATACTGAAGACTACCCTACCAACTTTTAAGAAAAGGTATGTATATCTTACTTGGACTAAAGACTTCTTCCCTGTGGCTGAATGCACCTCCAACTTGGTTACAGTGTTCTTCCTCACACGGCTGGTCTCGTCTTATGTCTCCAGTAACATTGTACATGCTGATGGCTTCATAGTCTAATGGTCAATAATAGTAAGTACACAACAAATGTCATTTCTTTCCAACTTTAAAGAGTTGAAAACAATTATTTCAGATTCTATTTGACTAATGCAGCTTACCGAGAGGAGGTTTTTTTTTTTGTTTTATTTCTGATTTTTCAGTACAACAACCACATTGTGTTTACCACATGCTTAATATGTTATTAATAGGTACATTATATACAAATTTGATCAAAATTCCACCTAGGAGAAATTCCATATAAGGGGAAATATTATATTTAAAATGCTCCTAAAAAGAGTACAAAGAAAATGGCTCAGACTCTATCCAACAGTTCAGTCTTAATCATAAACCGTAGCAATAGCTACATCTCTTCAAAATACTATGTGCAAGAAGAGCCATGGATATATTGCATCATTTGAATTGTTGAAAGTTTGGGTGAACAAATTATTCTTGAGCAACAAACAACTGAATTTCTATATGTGGAAAACTTATTTCTTGAAAAGAAGGCTACCATACTGCCTTATTTTTTGATAATCTATTAACCTGTGTCAATAAATACTACTTTTAAAAGTATAAATTTTTCTTGCAAAATGAATGCAATATTAACTTTTTTGTGAATAGGGATAGAAAATTTTACTAAATGTGATTCTATTAAAAGGCAAAAGCAGTCACGCAAACTTATTTTGAAACAACAACCAGATCCCACAGATTTATCCTTATTCTGCTTCAAAGTATCTTTCATCATATTTTAAGGACCTAATAACTACATAAATTTCACAATTAAAGTTCATAATTTAATGAGAAAACAATTGTCACATGACACTCAGGAGCCAATCAAGAAACAGGACAGACTACTACACTAATCCAGACTGGAGAGACTGCATGTCCCGTTTAGGTCATATACTAGACAAGTGCACCAAACTTACTCTCAAAATGCCGAGAATACAAATAATTTTTTTTAATACTTTAGTCTCCTTTGATCTACAAGGTTGCATTCATCCTTAAAGGGAGGGTACTTACGAGGCTCATAGTAGTCATATACTTTGACAGGAACAGCATGGAGCTTTCTGACCAGGAAGTCTTGCTGGGCAATGAAGGATACACAAGTCATACACTGACTGGGGATTTCATCAAAGTAGAGGATAACTTTCCTGCCTTCCACCTCGTATCGCTTAACCTTGGCATGGCGATTGAAGAGCAGCTGAAAAAAAAAGCAAAGTAATGGATTATATTTTATCATCATCACAAGATACTGTAAATTGTTATGTCAATTTTTCAGACCCCTAATTGATATAGTTAGTTACACGGGATTTAAGGACACACCAAGAAGAATGTGTTACATAGTGTCAGTCAACTCGATAAAAAGTTTAAAGTATAAATTTACTTTCAAGTATGGTTCCAGTTCAAGTCTGGCTTCCCTTTAGTTGCCTCTTACGACAGGCAGGAAATACCATGGGCATATTCTACAACCCCCAGCCCACAGGGGGCCCCTGGTTGATATAACCCTGAAAGACTTTAGATTATGTATCATTTGACAATATCATGCAAGTGAAAAGCGGCCAAGTACTCATTGCATTGCATTTTAAGGCTTTGCCTCTGCGTCAGACTATCCAGTCTTGAGGCCTCCATACACAGTGTTACAAGCATCTATTCAAAGCCATCCCCAGACTGTCGGACCTTGACTATAGACAAATCCGGACAGAAGTGATGGTCTGATTTAAGTTGGATATAACTGGGGTCCATCACCTTTCATCATTCTAATTCCATACTTACCTGTATCATGAATAGTTGTGCACCAAACTATTTCTTGATTTCCCAATTTGACAGACTATGAGGGTTTGAAATTGCATGTAGACAATGAAATAAAGGTGATTTATAGATAATGGACCCCATTAATGGCTGACTACAGTCACTGCACTAACATGCTGCTCGAATTCGTCTATACCCACTAGATAATGATAACCAATTGCTACTATGAAATTGTGTAATCTACCACAGAAAATCAAAGCGTTATGAAGAAAACATCTCTTTGACAAGCATAACAAATTTTGACTTCATTAAAATTTTTTTATAAGGCCATATTTCATTATCAGTGTATGTAAATTTCTTGGTGAACAATTGAAAGTATTTGCATACAAAGAGCCTAAATATCTATGACTTTCTCATGTGTCATGGACTAAGGCAGTTGCCACATTTGTGTTCCCTTGTTGTTGCAAAATTTCCACAACAGATGGCCAAATGGAAAATTGGCTATATCTGCATTATTAAAATAAAAATAATCTTGGCCAGATATCACCTTTTTTTTCAAATGCATTTTTTGACATCGAATGGAATTAAACCAAGTCTTAAAATATTTGGCCAAAATGGTCCAATGCCATTCATCTCATGCTACCAACCCATGCATAATTGCAAGCAAATAAATTTCTCAATCCATCTTAACTATCTTTAATCTGTCACACAGATCTGGAAATTTTCTCCACCCAAGCCTTGTCCCAGGAACTTACCTGTTCTAGACTCTCCAGGTCAGCTGTGAAGCCACTAACCAGTTCCACTTCAACAACTGCCATGTTGGAGGACCCTGCATGCAGCCAACTGGACAAAATAAAAGAAGCACTTTTTCAAATAGACCTTTTGTATATGATATGACAGACCAAAAATATGCCTATATTTGAAGGAACACACATATTACTGCTAGTTATAACAAATGGAAAAATTTATCAACCATTGTAATGAATGTCAGTTTACTGCATGAGCAGCACTGATCTCTTACTGCGTGCAACCACATATTCATTGTTTTGGTCCCAAACTATTTCAGTATGACATCAATGCATGGCCATGCAGGTCAAAGGCAGTGTGGGGTGTAGCTGATTTCTGAGTTTGTTACATAATCTGTGCCCTCAAGTGGTCAATATGCTTTCATTGTCTTCTCATTGCATGAAAACCAATTAACACATAGTACTTAACTGGCCTGCTAGTTAACCCCAAATGTTACATAACTTTTTGCACATTTTGGTATATCTGATGCTGCCAATCTATAAATCAGATGTGAAGCCCGACTATATCAAGTGTTTGTGTGCAGTAAGCTTCACTTCCTTCTTTAGGTGATAAGATGTAATCAGGAAGAGAGGAACAATGTTTCAAAAACTAAGACGGAAAGTTTCATCATGTGTATCCACAATTACAAATTTGATGATGAGACAACTCTCTATGGTCTCAAACTTTGACCACATTGCTGATATAATACAAACATTTTGGGGGTCTAGAATCAACAACAAAATTGTATCCCAAATCAACCAACCTGCCACTTTTAAGCTTCCTCAGCTGAAACCAATAAAACATAATTTTTCTACATCAATCACATTATTTTCAAACCAAAATTTGTTGTAAATGAACAAACAAGTTAATATTCTTAGTAATAATGAGTCTCCTCATCACTGAACTCACCGAACACAGGTTCTGATGACAACACGAGCCTTTTGACGCCTGGTGCCTGGAATGGAGTTGGCATCACGCTTTCCACGACTGAATTGATCAGACAATGGTTCTAACAGGTCAACATTGAGTCTGAATGCTGGGTTTCTGTTTGGGTCAGGAATGTTGTAATTCACATCCACCTGTAGAGGTAAGGAAGAAAAGAGAAAGAGAAACGTCATTATCAACATAGGAAAGCATTGTTTAAAGGTGACCTTGAAATGACATTGAAAAGAGAATAAGCAGCTGAAGTCTGTTTTCTAGACAAATTCTTAGCAGTCAAGTAGGTGATGAACTGCTAGGTGCCCATCAGACTTAGAATTAGTAATTGCTACCGCAATACCACAGATGACTGCAAACATGATCCAAACCCCATGGTAAGCAAACTAAGTTAGGTTTTGAATTGAATTCAACTATTCATGGTACAGGTAGACAAAAGAAATTAGACTCCAAAAATGACCAACAAATCTCAGGTCAGGTCACTGCATTTGAGTAAAATCTGTTATATCGGCTGTGGGTTAACTCATCCCATTGCTCATAAAAAGTAAAATGGTAAGTGTAAAATGATGTTAAGTTATCAATACATTATCTTTCAGTTTCTTTCACAAGCTTTACTCACCTACTAGCAATAGAAATTTCGATAAACAAAAAGACAAGTTCATTTGCCTCTTCCCATGATACATAAAAGAGTTATTTGTGTGCACTTCATTTTGTATTATTAAGTGTAAGAAATTAGTACTAAGTTTTTAAATAGCGAAAAAAAAAATATTTTGAAGATCACTAATAACGCAGTTCATCAGGTTTCAGAACACTTCAAAATCACAGTGCCATACTTCATATATTCTACAATTAAATGATCAATAAAATGCTTCTCTGCAATGCCTTCTTAATTTACCAATTTTTACTGTTTAAAGACATACCTGCAGCAAGCCACATCCTTCACCAGTGCTCCTCAAAAACAGGTTCCGTGACAAAGCTGGCACCTAGTTTGGACAAAAAATAACATAAAGCATGGTGTTAATTGATGTTTATGTAAATTGATCTATACATACAACAGGTAATGGACACTCATTGAATATTTATTTTTATGGCATTTGATGAAACATTCTTCCAAACTGCATAGATGCAGATACTGAGAGTGCAGCCAATGTAGGTGCAGGAAAAATGCACATTCCCCAAGTTGGCAAGAAGATTGAAAAAGATTGTTTGCTTCAGATTCATTATTTCATTATCTTTGTTTATCTTTCCATGACTCTGGCAGCATTTGGCAATTGATACTAATCTAAGGTCCCTGTCCAAAAGCCTGATTTGACAGGTATGTGGTTAACAGGGTTTTAAATCACCTGTCTTCCTTCCACTAAAATTTACATCCATTACTTACCTCAACAGTCTGTAGGACCTTGCTATTGTCATTGGTGATGTGGTAGACCTGTTCCACTGACTGACCTGCATCAACGTAGCCCAGAGAGATGGTTAGATTGACATCCCTCACAAATGAAAGAGCTGCATATTCAGCTAATGCATGGAGAGCTACACAGGTGTCCTGTTAGGATGGGAGATAACAATACTAATAATATAATGACCATATAGATCTACCAAAGATCCCTAAAATGAGCTGGACACATGCTGGACGAGCTGGACACATGCTGGCTGTCAGAGTAAGTGAGAACATGACTAGGATGATTGTCTTATGCTGATAAGCACCTTCCCCCACAATACTATTGGTTTGCCAGGATTACTACCCCCACAATCCCACTGGTTTGTCAGGGTTATTACTGCAAGTTTTGTAAGTAGCTAATAGACACTAAGGAGAGGCAATGTACAGTAAATGCCCTTCTAAATGATCCCTGAAAACTGTTCTTACTTCACAAACTTTCCATGACTGATAATTAATTCATGCCTCAAGAAGTAGTCATATATTACTACACGTCATGACCACAATATGTGAACTACAAGCCTGTAGGTCTTGCATACATCATACCACCATACATTATGTGGCCTCCAACAAAACATCTCAGCTTAAACTGTACTTCCTTCCATTTAAGCAGGCCAGTGTTTAGTGTCCTTAGATGAAAAGTCCAAGTATGTTCCACCCCTGCATGAATCCATACAGCTACTGACTGCTCAACATAGTTGTTTCAAACACCACCCATCAACCTTTATCCAGTCGATCAAAGCACCATTCCTCCTTGCATTATGGTTTTGAGACTTAACCCTTTACCGTTGTTTGGGTCCTTTTGGACCCATGCGGAGAGCGCGGCTGTCACCCATCTTTACTGTTTCACGCGGAGCTTGAAACTGCCAGTAGCTACCCGAAAATTCAGACACAACAACAAGAGAGACAATAGTTTGAGGTCACAGGGGCCAATCGCCTACGGAAGCTGATGCGGGGCGTGCTACGTCCGCTTTTCCCACTCCCGGGGCGCGCAAATATGCTCCGATTGGAGGCCAAGGGTAAAGGGTTAAACAAGATTATTTGTCCTGACTAAAGTAAGAGCAACACACTAATTCTATCACATAAAATCCTTAATAAAAGCCAAATCAATGCATGTTTGCAAGAAAGCTGATGCGTGCAATATTTGTCCATGCTAAAACCAGCCTGCGCATTGAGACTTGAACATTGCGCTCTAAGACAGGGTTACATTCTGGGAATGGAGCAAACAAAGTAACAAAGCAGCCTTGCAAGGATTGGTCTGTTTGTTTGGAACCTCCGTCCTTTGTGTTTGTGTGTACAGGGTCCATACACATTCAAAATGACAAAATTCCATGACTTTTCCATGACTTTCAAGGACCTTGACTGATATTTCCAGGACTTTTAAAAACAGTCAGATCCCATATTTCCATGATCTTTTTCCCACAGAAAATGTATTTGAACACTGAGATATTGGAACAAAAATTCCACTTTCTCAAAATTCCATGACTTTTCCAGGACCTTTTGAAGAACTGTCTATCTTCTAGGGATGCACCGGATATCCGGTCCGGCCGAATAATCCGGCTGGATAGTGGAAAAATATCCGGTTCCGGTTCCAGCCGGATTTTTTTTAAATCCGGCCGGAACTGGATTTTTCTGTAAGCTTGGGTAGCATTATGTACATGATCTGAGTTAAAACAAACATGAAAACTGCAGTAACTGTCTCAGAATTAATTTAAAGTTCATCAATTATAGCTTATCAGTGCATGTTACAGTATATAACATTTGAACACCTTTATTTAGCGCCTTAAAAATTACTGGACCAAACAGGCAACAAAGTTAAGTAACTGATTTAGATGTACATGTAACAAATATGACTTCAAATTCCTCCAACTGTGTGAAATAAACTGAATGGATGAAAAGACCTTTCATGCAATTTAAATAAGTCTACTGCAGTGCACAGTCGTACTGTACAAAATGGATAATCCATATTACAGTTAAGTACACAATCACATCATTCAAGGCAGTGTTTTTGTTTAATTGCATTGGGTTGTCAACAAATACACACACTTAAACACTTCACTTTACTTTTTAACAATTACTTGCCCATTTAAGTTGTGTAGTACAAGCAGGAAATGTGTTTCATCTTGAATTTCAGAAGACATTACTCATTATGTACAAATTAAAGTTGCCAATGGGGTCAATATTAATGTTTTCTGTCCCTAATAATTCATCACACACACTTAAGTATACACAATATGATTAGTGTTCAACCGATCATCTGTTAAGTAATCGGCATCAGGCCGATTGTTAAATTAATTAATCGGTAATCGGGTATTACCGATTATAGCATGATCGGTTGACCACTAAATATGATGTTATCAAACATATAATACGTAATGTCAGAATTTGTGATATACAGTAACTCTGCCAAAAAAGTTATTGATGACAAATGTGCTTCAGTTTTTAGATATCATGGAATGTTTAAATACTAGAAATGGTGTATAAAACAATAGTGCTGTGTGCAGTTAAAAACCTTAACCCTAGAGTCTTTTTACAGTACATATGAGCAGTCCATTCAGTTATCACTATCCAAGGACTCTCTTTGCCAAGTATTACTGGTCTACATAATTTGTACAATTTTTTGAACAAGTGGTGATCTACTGTAGTTCAAAAAGAACAAACTGGTATGCAAAATAACTTTCAAGATTCCCTCAGGAGTTTTCTCTACAAATACTCACTTAAGGTGGGAAAATACAAAGAGCTCTTACTTGCCCCGCTTTGCAACAGTTTTGCTGTACTTCTGCAGGGACAGTTTTTCATGCCTTTTTTCTATTATACTGCAATTTTTGGTTAAAAAATTAGTTGAATACACTTGTACAACACTTGAAGACAAATTTACAGACATTTCCCATTAGTCCTTCACAAACATAACATCACAAAGCAGAAAACTCCTATCCCAGAGTTCCTCTGCTTTTCTGAATTTCACTTTATTCATCTGAATTGCAAAAATCCGGTTCCGGCCGGAAAAAATCCGGCCGGATTTCAAGTTGGTTCCGGCAAAATCCGGTTCCGGCCGGATCCAAAATTTTGGATCCGGTGCATCCCTACTATCTTCCCTGACTTTCAAGGCCTGGAAAATCAAATTTCAGTTTTCCCTGACTTTCCAGGACTTGTACGAACCCTGGTGTATTGTATGGCAAGTCTCACCACAAAATGTTGACATTGAATTATGTCAAAGGGATCCTTCTCTCTGTAATTTAGAGGGGGTACAGGATGTGAAGGAGAACAGCCTGTTCCTATTCTTTTGTCAAGGCTGGTGTGGAAAATCATCAGTTTAGAGTGCAATGGTGTGTAAAATGATAATTCCACTCAGGCTTGTCCTTTGACTTTTCATGTTAAACTTGCAATCTCAGTACGTACAATTTTGCTAACAGTACCACCACTTAACAATTATACTTGTCAGCAGCTATAATGATGACTGGAACTGTAGTAAGCTTGACTCATAACTTGCTCAATATAGACAAACTTTTCATTACCTGAGTTGATGAAAACCCTCCAAGTGAATTCCTCTGTTTTGTGAGCCATTTTACAATCGGAAGTGAATAAGCAATGTTTCTTCTAGCTGTATAGGTGAGTAGGGCATATGCTGTCATTTCAACTTCTGCAGAAGTCACCGTTTGTTGAAAGTTACCCAACACATTGTAATGAGGAAGGACTTCATGAGGCTGACCGCTCAAACTCCAGTAACGAAGGCCATCTATGAAAGAGGGAAATAAAGGAATAAAAGGTTTTTGAGTGCAAGGCTAATAGAGGGTTCTCACACTTTCCTCCATACATAATTCCATGACTTAACCACGTGCACATTCAAGTGATTAGAGCATCCACGTTTTAGAAGGGAGGTGTGGAGTTCCACTCATGACCTGGTCATACCGAAGACTTCAAAAAGCGAACCTACTGACATTTTGCTTGCTGCTAGGCATAAGCAATGGAGTAGGAAACCCACCTAGTGAGCCACAACTGAAAGAGGACTAACGCTTGTCCAATATACACAAATTGGTAAGAAACTGAGCCATAAAACTCTATCAAACTAACCAACTCCTTGACTTTTCGTGACCCTTACAAAAAGCATTTCACAAATTTTCCATGACATTTCCAAACCAACAACGTATCTTCTAATCCTCAAGGAATCGGTTCATTCATACTTCCTGTAGAAGCAATCCTCAACATCTATTGGTGCATTACTGTCATGTGACTGGGTGTTATCCCACCATAAGCTCACCATAATGGATGAACACAATCATCTTAGGGTAAATAGATTTTACTTGCTGCTGTGCTGGTTTAATGTGGTTACATGCCGAAGTTTATTTTTGTTCCTTTTCCACCTTTAAAGGGAAATATTGCTTTTGTTTTGAAAGAAAAATTCATCCTTTAAAACTAATATTTTATTGACACTGGGTGATAGATTATCAAAACTAAGGCAGTATGGTAGCCTTCTTTTCAAGAAATAAGTTTCCCACAGATAGAGATTTAGTTTAAGTTTAAGAATAATTTGTTCACCCCAACTTTCAACATTTCAAATGATGCAACATTCATGGCTCTTCTTGCATATAGTACTTTGAAGAGATGTAGCTTGCTGGGGTTTATGATTAAGACTGAATTGTGGGATAGTATCTGAGCCATTTTCTTTGTACTCTTTGCTGGAGCATTTTAGACAATATTTCCCTTTAAAATCAAAATTTATGTATAACTGAACATGGTTAAACAACTCTAAACCTTTGCATTAAAACAGATAGTGCACCCTATGGGGTTAATGCTATCACTGGATGCGTACTCTGGCTGCATCCTCCTGCATCAACTACACTGACTTTAAAATCAAAATTTATGTATGACTGAACAAGGTTAAACAGCTCTAAACCTGTGCATTAGAACAGAATAATGCACCCTAAGGGGTTATGCTATTATTGAATGCATTCAAGCTGCATCCTCCTGCATCGGCTGCACTGACTCCAATCATGCATTATCCTATGCTCATGCACCGTTCATAGTTGTCTCACCTTTTATTATTTCCTTTTTATTCATAAGCCATCTAATGGCATTGTCATTATTTTACCTGAGTACAGGGACTTGGATGTCAGAAGTCTGACCACCTCTGTTGCTGCAGGACTTTCCCTCAATGTCAAAGCATAAGCTGTTAGTGCTGCAGTATAGGAATCTTGGATAGCATCGATGTTTGACTCCAAGAAACGCTGCCCTCTCTCTACAGAAAGCTTCTCCCTAGCACTCATTAGACCAGATTCCATCAGAGCTACTATGACATAGGCTGTTAAAGACACCATTCCTTGGATACCTCCCTAAGATGAGTAGATGATAAAGAAATAAGATTCATCAGAACAGATCACAGAGAGCTATCAAAGATAAGTGTATGATATGTTATTGAGTATATTTCATACACTTCAAATTATGAGCAAACTCAAATCTTTTTAGTCTGATATTTTATCTAAGCAATAAAGGTTGAATAAAATGCTTCCAACTTAAAACTAGTTGTGCCTTGTTGGTTTTAACTTCTTAAACTGCTTTTGGAAAAGATGGGTGTGATATTCCACAGGTGGGTCAAAAAATACACTGGTTTTCAAAATCTGTATGCAACCTGAGTGAGTATTTCTAGATGTTAAAAGAATACACATTTATCCTAACTGTAGTGAAATGGTTTCAGAATGAAGAAATAACATAGTCCTGGGAGAAATTGATCAATCATTGATTTGGACATGGAAAGATATCCCTGTATGCTCATAATAAATATAACCACGTACGAACATGTACAGAAAAAACTGAACTCCTAGTAAAACAACCCTCCTATCTGTCTGCAGGGATAGACAACTGCACAATTCTGGTTGTTGGACTTTGAAGTCCATGCATTCTCTCACCCAACACACACTCAGCACTCAGCCTGGCCCCTCTAATGTCCTCACCCTAAACAGAGCACCAACTCCTACCGTCTCTGCGACTCCTAATCCCAACATCACACCATAAGTTGCCTATCAACAACACTAGTCCCACCCTCAATTGTCTTTCATCCCACACAACCCCATGATTTCCACCTACTTGGCAAGAATAGCTTCTACCTCATTAATACCAAAATGGTTAAATTAATTTCTCTTCCCTGTAAAATGCATTATCAAAAATGTTGCCACCAGAAGGGAACCTGTGTTAGTGTCAGGAATTTCATGTTTTCTTTTCCTTTTTTTTTCTCTTTCCAGATTCTGATTTTTCTTAGGTCAAATTTTGCTTCAATTTCCAATTTTTCCTCTTTTCATTTTTGCAGGTTACCTATTCATCAGCAATAAAATGCTAAAATGAAAATGCAGGACAAACTTTATGAAAAGCTCACACCAGATTTCTAACTTTTCCAATTTGTAAAACCAAAGAGATATTCCAACAGATTTGAATGTGAAATTTGAGACTGTAACTTACATAAACAGAAATGTAACTTAAAGCATAATCAGCACGCTCAAGTCGCTGGACACTTTTTAAGCAATATATCACAATATTTTAAAGGATATCATTTTCCAACCATATGTCATTTTCTGTGTTTATTACACAAAGCAATTACCTGACAAGGAAAATTCTTGAAACTAACTAAAATTTTAAAAGCAACCACCTTAATACACTGACTCACATAAGCCATTATCATTATTACCTGAATATCTTTATTAAGGACTCTACCAACAGGGGGAAATGCTCCACTGACAAGCTGCTGTGATATGATCCAACTCTTTGTCATAGACAGCTCCAAGGGATCCACATAAATATAAGCTTGTGACTGAGCAAAAGATTTCAGCACGAACGCAGTCAACCACATGCTGCCTGAGGAATCACTTTCGCCAAAGGCACTGTAGGAACCATCATGTCGTTTGTACGTCAGCTGTCTTTGGTACCCTGCAAACAAATGTGTATGTAGTTAAACAGTGTCTTGTGCTGTTTAAACCATGATTTCCCAAACATTTTTACAAGGCAGCCCCATTTTATTTATCTGTATCAGATTGCAAACCCCAATTGAACCAACATATCCCCAAATGAAACGCAACTTCACCTCCACATCTAACATTTCTAGAGTGATGGCGAGAGTTGCTCTGATGAAATCTTTGCATCTTTTTGTGACTCTACAAAGTTGTGAATGCAATGAGTTCATGCATGGTTTAGATAGTCTGTGGTCTCTAGCAATACAAACTTGCTGGATGAGCAATCCTTTTTGGATAAGAGGAGTGATTATCTTCAAATGTTTTGGAACTAATTGACAACCCCATAATAAGAGCTTGGAGTCCTGCCCCAAGCTTGAAACACCATGGATTAAAGGGACAATCAGATTTTGAATTAGTAAGATCGACTTTTACCACCCAGTTTCCAAACAATTGGTTCAAGCCAAGCCAGTCACAGCCTTTTTTGCAGTTGTGGCTTGCTGGCTGGTTTTCTCTACTCCACTGCTTGTGCTGAGCACCAAATACAATGGCAGTAGGTTCCATTTTTAAATTCTTTGGCATGACCTTACCAGGATTCAAATGAGAATTTGAGAGTGGGAATTAAACTTTTAATCCAGCACCTGCATTTCCCTATGTAAATTGCTATTTACCAGGATACAGTGGCATTGAATGGATTTTCAAAGTGCAAAGAAACACTGTTTCTAGGATTGCATTTCCTCAGGGTTTACAGAAACACCTATTGTCCTTCTCTTAGCTTTTCAATAAATTTAAGTTTTTCACAAAGTTTTAATATTATATGGTGATTTCTGTTCCAAGAAATACACCAATCTAAACTTTTTTCTGAATCCATCTTTCAGTATGTTCATAGAAAGTGTTGCCATTAGGGATTACAATGTGAGTGGCAAATTGTCCCTTTCTTGGGGTGGTGATCTCAGATGGGACACAGGCCTTAACACAATCTGACTACAATAGTATATGTCAAGTATGTACAGAAACTCAGGGATTCCCCGCAGAAGAATAGTTTCTTTACTAGGGCTTGTAAATTGATCGTCGGTATTGCACAATTCGGCCTCAACACTGACCAAAATACATTTCTAGGTAAACATGCTTGAATTTCCAGAGCTTACTCATAATGCATGATTACCAGCTTTAAAATCTGTACCTGATGTTATGAACCAATGCCAAAACCTGTTTATATTCAGCTTGTAAACATAAAGGCATATCATATTGTATCACACTATGACAAGGCCACATACAGAAACACAAATTTCTAAAAACCCAGTGTATGGGCCTTAGGGCCTCAGGTTGTCAGCAGAATGTTTACCAAGGAGTTAAAACATCTAGAAAAAATGCAGAGGTGCTTTATATCAGACTTGTGTGACAAGCTATGCAGTCATGCACCACTGCCTATCTGCATACATAGAACTTTACTGGAGAAGGATGATGAGCTCTAGGAGGAACAAGAGCTGCTGGCAGGAAATGTTAAGTAACAGGACTGAGGCCTCAGGAAATAAGCAATACATGCATGGCTGCACAACTTCTGTCAAAATATGTATAGGAGGTGCTTGACATGTACAACTTGGGTTCACATGTTTGCAATCAAGACACCAACTTACATAAATCAAATCAACTTTAAATTTAAACTACAATCACACCTGCTGAAGGTTTTCCACCATAAATACTGTACTTGCCCAGGCCAAGTGAAATTACATGGACAACATTTTCCTTGTCTCAAAACGTCTTTTAAAGACTGTTAATTTCAACCAAACAGTCAATACTCATTCCCATCTCTTCATCCCTCATTTCAACACAAGTAAAACAAAACTTTTGGCACGTAATCAGTAGTAATTAGTACTCATCAAATCTGCAGTCTGTCAAAACAAACTGACACACACCTTGCACCAGAAAGCCTGTGGCCTCTGTCTTGATCTCTGGTGTCAGCTGTCCAGTCCTTTCAAGGTAAGACATGACGTATATGTTTGGTGCAAAATGAATCATATTTTGTTCACCACAGCCAAACGGAAGTCGAATGAGGTTCTGGAGGTTGTTGAGAGTAGGTCCCATCACATCAGCTGCAAAAAAAAGAAAAAAGTCACTAGATGATAATCAGAACATTGATGGGCATTTGTATCTTTTATCTTCTCTCTGCTTTCTTTATTTTTTGTTTGTTTATTTTTTTTTTTTAATGTTTATGCAGCTGTACCTTTGATTAGAAACTATTTACTTTCCAGGAAGCAAACTGAATTTCCCAAATTTTTAAAGGGCCAAACCTCTCACCCCAAACTACAATTTTGGTACGAGGGTACTGAAATTCTCAACTGGCTCAGCTCTTTGATTGACAGCTAATTCAAACAATGCAGAGTACCAAAGCTTATGTTACACAGCATGAACAGTACTGAGAATGTTTTGATTATATAAATTGAGTTTTTCTGTACTCACCTTGAAGCAATAAAATGAGACTGTGTCTGGCTGAGGATGAATTTCAGACAATTGTGGGAGGGGCTTAAGTAAGAAGGTTAGGAGAATTGGTACTGTTTGGGCCAGAGAACTGGGCCTTTAAGATATATTCATGTGCAATAAAAATTAAATTTTAATGCAATTGATAGTATTTCCCTTAACAAATTACAACCTTCCATTAAAGATCTAAGATTCCTATTTTTTTCTTTCATTCCATGCTTGTGCCAATCCTAAAAACAGTATACAGTCCTTATAAACCAAAGGTCCAATGTCATATTTAGTGAACGCCCAACTTGTTTTGGAGAACAGAATCAGCAAGCAGTGCTGCCTGGTTCATTGTTTTTGTACATGACGTAGCATGCACACGTTTTTCTGTTTCCCAAAGAGTAATTTTGTTTTTTGATTTTGCCCATGTGAAACCTCTCTTTAGGGACTCTATCCATCATCAAAACATAACCATAAAAGTTATTGCTTCATAATCAAAACATATTGAATGATGTTTCTCCATAACTACTTCTACAACATTCCACTTTGTCAAAATAATTCAAATCAATTTACAACAGAATCTATGAACTATGAAGTACCCCTAAAATAAACTAAAATAAAACTTGCGATGAAAGAATAATGACGGCAGTACAACAGACTCAAAATCTGACATACCAATCATGACTGCCTTGGCCTTCTCTGATCCGGGGATAAAGTTGAGTGGTAGTGTCAGTGTGAAAGCTTCAATAAACATTTCAGAATTACCTGCAGACATGACAAAAATAAACAAGATTATTCAAAAAATAAACAATGTATAAGACATCCTCCTTTTGTCTGGAATGTCACATTTCTTTGTTATCGTTCTTTTACATTTCGCATGATCACATGATTGGTACGAGTTTTCACAAAAGTACACTCGTCAAAGGAATTGCAAACATTTGACTGACTCAGTCTTAAAAGAAAAGCAAAGTAAACATTATGTAAAGACATAAAACAAATATTGGATGGATGGCAGTATTGCCCTGAATTTTGAAGAAGTAATTCACTAATATTTTAATTTTCATCACAAATCTACCAAATTTGGAGAGATTACTTAAAATCTAGATAACTAAAAAAATTGAGAAAACATGACAAGGAATGAAATGAAGCAATAAACTTCAAAAAGGTGTAGCAATATTTTTGGCAGAATTACATTGATGAAACTGAAAAACAGAAAAAAATTCTGAAAATGAGAGTGGTCCCTTGATAGAAGACATTCACTCCACAACATGAAAACAAAATCAGTTTTGAAAAATGTAAATAAAAGTATAGTACAAAGAAAAAACAAAACAAAAATTGACCAAGACAAACTAATTTTGTTATTCTTGATGCAGTCAGACTAGCCTCAGAGTAATGCTTGCAAGTCAGGAGTATTTAAGAAGGAATATCACTTCCTGAAATTGTTAGTTACTAAAACTACAAAAAGATTATAATTGAATTAGGAATTGTAAGCGAGCCGTCCTATCAAAATAGTCAATGCCTTTGTTAGATGTACCATACAAACGTATTTGATAGTACCCAAAAGGCAAATTACATTAGTTTTGCAAATATGAAAAGCAGTTTCAAATTGCTAAAACATGTGTCAATTAAAATCAAATTAAAGTTCAAATCATGGGTATATTGAAATAAGCATCATTAAAAAAATGTCTTCTGGGTAAAAGGCTTTTTAAATTTCAAGCCTTAAGATGTATGTAAAAAATGTGCACTAACAAGTTGTAAGACGCAGCCTCCAACCCTTGGAGCTATGTCACAAATGTTTGTTAGGTTAGTTAGTTAGATGAGATTTAATGACACACCAACACAAATGTGTTGTATAGTGTAAGTCAACTGGATTAAAATTCGAAGTTTGAATTTAATTTCAAGTATGGTTCAGGTTCAAATTTGGTTCCCTTTTAGTTGCCCCTTGTGACAAGTGGGAAATACCGTGGGCATATTCTACAACCCCCAGCCCACAGGGTGAGAAATGTTTGTTAGGAGCCCCACAATCTTCTGCATTCCCACATCCCTCCGTCATGGGATGAAGTAATTTCATAGACTTTCTCTGGTAGAATACAACACACCAATGCAAAGCACCTATTAAGGTGGCTTTGAGATAACATTTTTCGGAGAACTTTGACATACCCCTGTGTCACAGATCAGACAAACATTATGCATATTTAACTCACCACTGTCAGGGGGAGGGGGGGGTCAGAAATTGCATCTGGCAATTGTTAAGTGCAAAAGTAACATAGTGATAAACTTACTTTTCTTCTTCCATATTCTGAATTCTCCAGTTGATCCAAATCCTGTTGAGAACCCAATGTAGTTGACAGAGAGCGGGTCATCATCTTGCCACCGTAGAATCATGGATTGGTTGCTGGGTACTTCACCAGTACCAACCTGTTGGATAGAAACAGTTAATTAAAAAACTAACAAGCACCACTTCTAGTGAAAAGAGTAGAAATTACCTTTTATTAAGCTGTTGCATGCATAGATGCAGTGTACCTCATCAGAAAATTCTGCAAAACACACTCAGTAAGGGAATTTGGAAATATATAAAACCTGGGTATTTTGCTGTACTAACAAACAACAAATCCACAGATAATATGTGCCAGATAGAAATGTTACGACTAAAGAACAACTAGAGTTGAACTAAACATGACTGGGGATTGGGATAACAACATGTGAACTTTGAGCTGTTACACCCTCACACTAATCAAATTCTTCCCAGCATCTCAAGGTTTAATAAGATGTTAGCTTTCTTTAATGGCACAGCAACTATGTACAGTGTAGGTAATCAAATACTACTTTTGTTTACATATACATTTGCAAGGTCATGAGGTAAAAGTCATAAATTTCAACATTTCAATTTCACAAAACGGCACAACTTTGATAACATCATCAGGCTTCGACAAATCCCCCACCCCACAGTTCGGGACAAGTAAAAAATTATTCGGGCAACTACCATGCTCCATGTTGCAGCCGGCCGGGCAAGTACCCCCAGCCTTAAATTTTTGAGTTGCGCAAAATGGCATTTGTACTTTTAGACTTTAAAAATTATATGTACTCAACAGATTTGATTTGGACAAGTAGATATTTATGCTTTTAAACAGGACAGAAAAAAAAATTGTTCAAGCCTGACATCAGCCACTCTTTTTCTACTCCAAATAAGAGTTCCCTACAAATACAAAAAGACAAAACATTTTAATTTCTCTCACCTGTATGTGGCCACCTTTCCAAATTATCCAAAAAGCTCTGAACTCATTCCTACTGAGGATGTCTCGGGTAACAGTTGCACGAATCCTAGTGCCTGAAATAGTCAAAGTAAAGCTTTACCTTAGACAGTACTAAAAATCAACTAATTCATCAGAGGTCACATCCAAAAAATTTCAATGGCTACATGGCTCAAAGTTTGATTGATCACACTATCCTGGGGGAGAGGTGGAAGGGAAAGCAACTGTTTGGAAAATTACTTTTTAAGAGATGTAAAATAGTGTTGTTGGACACATTTTTTTTATTTATTTATTTTTTGTGATGTATGACAGCCAAATGGGGGTGGGGAGGCATGAATGACATGCCTCTGCCTCCATCAGCAGCTGAACCCATAGTACATTCCATGACACAAAATGAAATGAAGTGTTGTTCAACCAATTTCAACGAAAATATTTGGATCCACCTTCACATAGTCACAGGCATATACAGTGATGGTATTTCAAATACTTATTGCACGAGACATATCATTGAAAATATATATATTTTCAAAAAATCCTTCAGGAAAACCTAAAGAATAACTGCATGATGAATCTCAAATTATTTCCCAGTGTAGGACAAGGCATGAAAGATTTTACTAACCTAAAAGCCATTTTTACTTCAATTCAATTCAATTCAATACTCTCGCAAATCACTGTTACACCATGACACCCCAAGTTTCCAACAATGCACTCTATCTCAGAAAAAAAAAATGCATTTACTTTGAAAATAAGTTTCTTTTGAACGCTACCTCCAATTCTGATGAGATTTTCCCTCAAACTGAAAAGTTTTAGCTCTTTTAACATCAGATGGACAAATCTGCTGAAGTTAACAAACCATGATTAATCTAAAATAGTCCTCTGTGATCCTCTGCTTTCTCCAATCAGCAAGTAAGAAGATTGTTTGCTTCAGCTAGCAAAACAATTGATTTCCTTATCTTTGCTTGTGCTTGGGTGACTTCCAGCTGCACTAGGTAATTGATTCTAATCCAACATCCCCCGTAAACGCCCGATTCACAGGGGATGTGGCTAACAGAGTTGTAAAGCAATCTAAGTTTCCTAACGAAGTCACTGAATTTAGTCTCTGGGGGAATCTCCTTATTGATAAATTTGCCTTTACATGAAATAATAAAAAATCCCCTACTTACCACTCCTTTCTCTACTCAGCCACGTCTGTGAGTTACCCCAACCCCCAATGACAATTTCATATAGGATATGGGAATCCCGGGAGGGTGACAAGGCAATTCTTGCATCATTGCTGGCTTTACACATGAATGTCAGGAAGTCCATGCTGGGTGGTTTTCTCAGAAACTGATATTCATAGCGGTTTGGAGTTGTCAAGTGAATACGTTCTGTAAAGATTTAGAACAAATACTACATATTAATTCAAATCAGACTGTTGGACATACAGGAAAAAGTTCACACAATTCATTTTGTAGAATTGCAAGAAGCTTATTAAATACTGGTTTTAAATCCACTTCTGCAGCCTGCAAGAAATGCATTTACAACTGAAAACATTTGATGGGCATTTTGAAGCCTTTTTAACAACTCAAGTGCTGTCCCCCAACAGGGTAACTTGGAAACTTTGAAGACCAGAGGAACAGCCAAAGTAACATCAGTAAATAGGAGTCCATAAACACTTGACCATTTATTGGAGTACAATGACCCCTGATTGATGTGGTCAAACTCTTGGGCTGCTATTCCAAGTTTACAGCACAGTGTGAGAAGGTGCGTAGGTTTATTTAAAGCAATATATTTGGATAAAAATTAAACAAAAATGATTAGTTTCAGTGTTGTTTTGCTTACATAACATGGAAGACTTCATTTTTTTCTAAATTTTTAATTAGATTTTTAGGTACAATCTCAAATCGCATCATGCAAAATGGGGACAGATTGTGACTCCTCTAGATAAATATCATAATTATACAATACCAGCATTACCGAAAGTGCCTAGTTGCACATTCACTGTATCTTATTGTGTTAAATATGAGTGATACAATTTTTGTTTGGTACATTGTAGGTGAAGAGGTATTGTTCAATGAGAAACCTGCCATATAGCTAGTTAGTTAGTTAGAGGTTTACGGCAGTTTCCAGCCAATTTGTTCAAGACGAGCTAGCCACTGCCTTTTTTCCAGTTGTGGCTCACTTGCCTGTAAACTGCAACCTGCCACATGATAATTTCACAAGCTGCTGCAAATTTGTATATTGACAATACTTTGTAGACTTACGATCTAAAACATAAAATATTACACATGGCCACAGTCTCAAAAAAAAGCCATTACAGATCTGAAGTTAGGTGACGTCTGCTCCATGTGAGTAATAAGTGAGTGAAACAGTTTGACATTGTCTTACCCAAAAATGCTGCTGGATTAAAAAAAACCTTAGATAGATCCCTTGAGGATTGTATCAAACTTTTTAAGCAATTGTTACTTTTGTTTAATACTTTACAACAAGTTCCTTGGTGTAAGTGCTTTGTCTGTTTATTTTGTTATTGGTAGAGGGTAGCTTTACAAATAACTGTTTGAAGTCCTTCTCAGAAGAAAATAATGCATCAATTTTTTCAAAGAGGGGTATCCCCAATGGAATTATCTGATTTTGTTTCATTTTTCCCATATCTGCCATTAAGTACAGCTTAATTTGACAATTCTCATAGGGTGGAAAGGTGGTAACGATCACTCACCATTTGGGCAGAAAAATACACTGTAGGTGTATGCTCTCGGAATTCCTTCCGGCTGAAAACAAAACAAATACCATGACTCATGTGCAAAGTAAATACTGAAATACATTTTTGATGGGGGCAAGGTGGGTGCTATTAAATATAAAATTGTTTTGATATTTTTTACACTGAGTGAGATCACATAGAGAGGCATGTCAATACCAACATGTCTCAATCTGTCTTCAGTGATTTTGAGGAATGCGGAATTGTTAACCTCTGTACTTCCGATGAGAGTTTAAAGATGAATCATTCAAGAAGAATTATTTCAACAAGGGTGACAATTAGGACAGGTGTCACAAGATTGCAGGATGTCACCTTCTTAATCAACAAGTTGATGGCAAGTTTGAAAAAGTCACGCTTGGGATACTGGGACAAAAACAAAACTCTGTAAATACCAAAGTCCAAGCTAGACACTACCTCAAATTGTGAATTGACATTTACGTAACTGAAATGACAACAACATAAATGTCTTGGCCCAACTGGCGAGGGAGATTATTTTTGTGAATGAAAAGTTGAGAAAAGAATTTAAGGCACTAACCTCTACTAAGATAGAGCGTGATATTTTATCACCGGCAATGAGAACATCTCCTACAACATCATCTGTACAACATCCAAATGCAGAATACGCTTCGGCAGAAGCTGCATGTAAAAGAAGGATGCAGTTTGAAGGGCAAGAGCAATCACCCAAACTTATTTTGAAGCAACAACAAAATCTCTGTTTTCTTTTTCTTTCTCTTCAAAGTATCTTTCATACTAGTTTTGAACTTCAAAATTGCATAATAATTATTCAAGGTAAACTAAGCAGTTACTCCTGGTAAATTTTACAACTGATGAACAAAAGTATTGTCACATGATCTTGGAAAGCCAATCACAAAACAGGATAGTCTACCAAGTCACAAGTTGGGGTGATTGAATTTACCCTTCAAGTCAGGTTTATGTCATTTCATTCTAAAAATTTACTTCTGGAAAGTAATGATCAATGCATAATTACACAGAATAATTGTTCAACTTACACTTTTTCCCCTGTACTTTTGTAGCAACTTATCCTTAATTTTCTAATTCTCTGCAAAACATTCAAACTTACATACCAGAAGATAATAAATTATCACCTTTCATTAATACTCTTCCCCAATTACTTAAAATTTCGACTTAGCCAAAATTTGCCATTTATCCACAACCTAGTAGGCTTACATGATTTAAGTAGTGAAGGTTCAGGTTTAGAGACTGATCAGTTTTTAACCAATTAGTTTAAGTCAGGACGACCACCATGGCCTTTTCTCCACTTGTGGTTCGCTGCATGCAGCTTGTTTTCCCTACTACAATGCTTATGCTGAGCACAAAGCACTATGCATGGCAATAGGTTCCATTTTTTAAGAATTTGGTATGACCCAGCCTGGAATCAAACCCAGACTTTCAAGCTGCAAGTGGGATGCTATATCCACTTAACCTAGCAGTGAAATGGTGGGACTTGGGTATGCAAAAGGTCTAAAATTCTGCTATCTTCCCACACAAAGAAAGACGAGTTCTTTGTAAACGAAATGTCAACAGTTTAACAGCCTCAACTGACCCTTTTAAACAGTGCTTAAATCATTTTAACAAGTATGGAGTTGCCCCAATTTCTTCCTCATGATCAGGCCTTGAATTTTGACGTGTGTGAGTGGGATCACATACCATCACTCTCCTCAAATCACTGTGAGGAGTGTGATTTTTTCGACACCCAGAACTTTGATAAATCTATCAAAATTTTGACAAAACAGCATACCTACTACACTCTTCAATTTCCCCAAGAGTGAAATTAAAAGCACACCTGGAAAATCTAAAACTCAAGGCCTGCATGATAACAAAATTTCAAATAAAATTTTAAATATTTCATGGCAAAAGAATTTGGTACAGAAAGCTATTTCTAAATGGTGCTGGTAAGATATGAGAAAAAACAATGTGCTGAAAAAAAAGAAAAACGTATCATCATAACATTACCATGGATTCGAACTTTTCCGAGCTCGTTGAAACTGACTTCAACATAAACTGTCTGAGTTTCATGTTCTTGCATACAGAGTGTTTCTGTTCTAGTCCTTTCTGTAGTATCCCAGAACTGAGAACCTTCGTGTAAAGAGATGATGAGAGTAACCTGTTCACAAAAGATAACGAACAGGTCTTGAGTTTTATTGAGACTTTCTAGGGGTGCGACAAATCACCCTCCTCTAGGAATTGTGTGCTGTTTTGCTATACAGTAAGACTTGACCAGTGCAATGGCCAAGTAGTGGCATTTGAGGTGATGACACTAAGCAACTGGGAGGTCAAGGGTTTGATTCCTGGTTGGGTAAGTAAGTAAGGTGGATTTTTCATCCAAGAGCAATCTACAATACAGTTTTCATATCTGAACTGGTCTTTGAAAAATACCAAGTTTGATCCAAATTGTTGAGCTGGTTGCCAACCGACATGAAATTGTACTTCATAAAGCAATGGCTTCTTCCACATTTGCAGTCACTTAGCATTGTTAAACCAATGATTATTACTACATAAGCTCCCATCTTCATCAAAGTGGACAAAAAAATTTAACTCCTTACAATGATTTTATGCAGTGATGACACTAGCATGCCTCAAAATTCAAGGCATGGAAGAAATGTCATAATACATGTAATAACTTTCAATAATTCAAATTGGGGTGAGTGCATTTTCCCTTTTAAGTACAGGAGCAACTGCTGAAGTTTATTTAAGTAACACATCTAGCCCCCCCCCCCCCCCCAAAAAAAAAAAAAAATAAAGTAATCCATGGAATATGGCACCATTTGCATAAACATGAGAAAGTCACAGATTAAGGTAGACATAATGTAGCCAAATTTCCATACATAGTAAGCATATGGTTGTTCTCACACAATTGAAAATTAACATGTGAACATGGCTAAGTATTTTTCAAATTAATAGACAAATCCGAGCAGTCTATTGAAGTAGAGACCACTATACTACACTCAGCACTTTTTACCTTTACACATTTCATTCTGTTGGGGACTACTTTCATGGGCAAGGATTGAAAATCATTTCATTACTTGTGACACTCATGTTTAGTGATGTAAGAAGGGTCTTTGTTATGCAACCATCCATGATACAGGAGAAAAAAGAAATGAAAGGTTTAAGGCTGATGGCCCCCCAATTATGGCTGACTAAATCAGACCATCACTTGACTGTCAAAATTCATCTTTATTAACAGAAAGTCAAAGATAAGTATTATAAAGGTAAGGGTGAAATGGAAACACTCCATATTATGATAGCTTATGTGTACTGGCACTGCAAGTAATAGTACAATTAACACTGGTACTGTAAATAGTACATTGACAACAAGTACTTGTACTGCCCAAATTAAGAGTACTGGTAATGCCTGACACTAGCATGCATTAGCATGTGTTCATTGTGTGGGTAGTACTAGTCCTTGTACTGGTAATGGCACTTGTGCTCATACACCAAGCCAAAGTTGTGCTTGAAATGCATTGATTTACACTAAAAGTGCTTACACTAATGATGAAGGTACTATAAACAAAGACTTGAAAGATGGAAAGATTGGTACGGAAAATAGCATTGATTTTACTTTTGTACATACTGTGTGGTACTAATGATTCTACTTGTACTCCAGACCAAAGGCATACTTTCATGTGCTCATATAAATCTAAATTTTTTCAAAAAGCTGCAGAACACCTACCTGAACACAAATATCGTGGTAATTGTACACCGACACAGGTAACCTTACTTGTTCTTCCCGAATCACCGAATAAGGCAGAGTGAAATCTACAAAAAATTTCTTGATGGACACCAGAGATGACTCCTCACTCAAACCAAATCCATGGACCTCTGACAGAGCAAATGCTTGAGTGGACCATGTGGTGATGGAGTCTGGTACGTGAACACGAAACTGTTCCTGTTTCCTGGTAGAACTGTTTCAAAAAGAAAGAAATTTGAAAGACCAACACTCATCACACCAAGGGTAACCACCATTCTCAATTAACAACAGAAGAACAGCTTTGATCTTTCATAAACCGAAAAAGTTGGAAAATTCAAAAGAAGAGTCAGTATTCTAATAACAAATTGCGGCCTTGCATGCTCACAAGACCCAAGCAATGAACAAGGTTTGTATTTATAGAAGAAGGAACTAAACACAGTTTTGGGAAAGGATAATATTATCTTAGTTGCCTGGGTTAGTTTAGAAAGAGTTTTACTGCTAAGGTTTCTAACCAATTGGTTAAAGTTGAACCGGCTTAACAGCGTTTTTCCCTCAGTACTCCACTGCTTATGCTGAGTGAGCCCCAAGCACAATGGCAGTAGATTCCATTTTTTGAAGTCTTCAGTATGACCAGACCAAGAGGCAAACTTCAGACCTCCAAACAGCATGTCTGATACTCTTACCAATTGACCATGCAGTCTGCCTTATTAGTTGAGAGAACTGCAACCCCAAAAATGTATTACTTTCATGCCTCTGTAATACTCCAAACAAAATTATGCCATATGGATATAAATTACATATTCAGGGTCATAGAGCCTTGTCCACATTATGCAAAGCGACTTATTGCAACAAGACTGTCTGGTATTGACGAGCAACTGACGACTAACTAGTTTTAAGAGCATAGTATCCACGCTATGCAACAAGTCGCAGGTCCATAAAGCGATTCACACAAAATTCTAACGATTAACATACTCTGTATTTGTTAGGCTGAAGAGACAAGAATGTGTTCTGTCCATTTCAATTAACTGATCTTCCTGGGCTTCATTCTGGATGTTCATCATTGCAGTCAGATGCTCGTTTCAGTTTTATGCGACCGAACATGTTCAGACACATGAAACTGGGTTGTGAGTCTGCTTGCAACTATTGGCAGAGCACACCACACTTTGCAATGCATCTGAACAGTCTTGCTGCAATGAGTTGGGTGCGTCCAGTCACATAGTGTGGACAAGGTTTCAGCTCTATTTTGAAACACATACATATGAATACTTGCCAACATGTCATCTCGAAAAAAAAAAAAATGGAACACATAGCAAATGATTCACTTGGTGCAGCAAAGGTACAGACACACTGACCTCAACTGGCTGAGTGGTCCTTGGGGAGAGGGGGATTCCCCTTTTTGTCTCTAAAGTTCAAAATGACAGTGGAAATGAAGTAATTGTATGAGCAAAGATTGATGTTGCTCTAGCCAAGTGGTTGTTTTGTCGTTTTCTAATCATTATTACTATCAATACGCATATCTCATTGTAGAAATGACAATTAATTTCTAGTTATAATAAGAGATAATTTCTTATTAGGTATGTTCAAAAACTCAGAACATTCTGACTGTAACAGATTTTTAAGCTCAGAAAATGGCATCATTCCACTTTAAAATGGAATGGTTTAGAGCAAGCCTTTTCAACTAGTTCGATTGAAGTGCCACTTCATGGAATGGAGAGGGATTCAAGGGCCACTGACAATAGGATGACTATTCTAAGCGGAGTGCCGAGATAGGTTGGCATGAAGCATACAGAAAATGAAGTGGTCCATGAGGGGGAACATCCTTGAATATACCCCTTTTGAAAGGGCAGACATACCCCTTTGTCACAGTGGTAGAGTCTATGTCCAAAGTCCAAAAGCTAATAGCTGACGGTCGCCAATGTTTTCACTTGATGTTGCACTGGCATCAGTATAAAATGGATACATGATTTCAAGACATGGCCCCTGGCCAGGCAAAAGGTATGAAGCCCAGGAATGCTGTGCATTATGAAGTTTTAATTGGAATTCAGGAATTAATTTATTTTATTTTCCATATGCAGTAGCAAAACAGGTAGAGGCTTTATGTATGTAATCAAGTAATTTCTGTATTTCTATTTTCAAAATGAAAATTATTTTCACTGTCTGCCTTAAATAATTTTCTTTTTTCGTGGCAGGGCGCAGCTCGCCAACTGACCGCCTCTAAGCGCCACAAATGGCGTGCGCCGCCAGTTGGGAAGGCCTGGTTTAGAGGTACGCAAATATTAATTCTGAGGAGGTGACATATCCAAAGCTTCCAACATCTGAAAATGCCAAATGTGGATAATTAGTTGTGGTGAGTGGAAATGAGCACAGAGACAGTGCATGGGGAACAATAAAAATGCAGTTTGAATTGGACAACTACAAAAACAGCAATGTTTCAGAACTACCCTACAATTGGTAGAGTAGTAGATACCACGTAACATAGAGAGAGCTTAGGCCTACTTACTAGTTTATATGCACTTTCGATCAGTGCAGTCTGCAACACACAAAAATGGCAAACATCTGTAATATTCACTCAGAAATGAGTACAGGTTTTATGGGACATTACTACAATAACAGGAAAGCCATATGTGGGAGAGAGAGCAGCTGGACAAAACAGAAAGGCAGTAACTAGGAGGGACTACAAGGAAATTTCTGCTTAAAGTGGAAGCATTTGGATCTCTGCATACCTCATATTGAAGCAATCCCAAAGCCATGTTTCAGGAAAGTAAGCCCTTCTGATGTTCCTTGTATTTCGGTCACCCCCTTGGTGAGTTTCCAAAGTTTGAAAGGACCAATCTTCTAAAATAAACAAACAAAACAACATTCTCTTTGAAATACCCTGCTAGACATGGTATAAATTCCCAAAGGTCTAATTATAGCACAAAACTTTTTAGAATGTTGACCAAAAAACTTACAAAATAAGTGAAATATCTTTTAACTCTTAAATGAACAAATGAATGAATGAATTATAAAAAAAAAAAACTTCTAAGATCCAAAATACAACTTCTACTATGAAGTTATAACAGCTAACATTATCAAGTTGAAGTCTTTTCTATTCTTTCCAAGGCCCTCTGCAAATAAAAAAAAAATACACTAGAATACGTTCCTAAAGGGCACATATACCATCAGTCATGACCTGCCTTTATGATAAAGAATTGTACCCCTAAAGTCATGTTTTCATTCAAATATGAAGGTCTTGACAGAACCAAGGTGAGAAAGTATTGATTACCACAGTAAACAAGTAAATTTCCAACAAAACAGGACAATGCAGAACAGAATGGAACTAAGGTCCTAGGTCTTTTGTAACCAATTTTCTTCGTAGAGACACACATCCCCAATCTACCTTTCTTAGTTGGTACTCATAAGGCAGCGGTTTATAACTCAAGCTTAAAGGCCCAGTTCTCTCACCCCAAGCAGTACCAATTCTCCTAACCTTCTTACTTAAGCCCCTCCCACAACTGTCCAAAATTCATGCTCATTCAGATACAATCTCAGTTTATTGCTTCAAGGCGAGTAAAGTAATACTCAATTTACATAATCAAAATGCTCTCAGTACCATTCATGCTGTGTAATATAAGCTTTGGTACTCTGCATTGTTTGAATTAGCTGTCAATCAAAGGGTTGAGCCAAGTGAGAACTTTGATACCACCATACCAAAATTGTAGTTTGGGGTGAGAGGTTTGGCCCTTTAAGGGTTGTCCAGAGCACAAAAAGCTAGACTTGGCAACACAAACAAAGACAACTAGTTCCAAGGAATTGTTCATAAGAATAGTTTGCAGTTTACACCTGTTACTACAGAAAACAGAGCATGTCACTTAACAATTAGACACAAAGTTATTGGCATTGGATGTGATAGTATGAAGTTACAATTTGTAACACTATCTGCTAAAGTACATTTATTGTAGTTTTGTTGCATATCTTTAAGAACTGTGTACATTGTTTTCCTAAGCACCACTTACGTTTTGAGAGTTCTTACGCAGATCGTTAATATTTTTACTTACAAAACTTCTAATGCATATGTTAGTGAATTTTGTCCCTGGAAGGGAATTGTTCTAATGTCCAGGGGCAAACTGGTCAGTGGTAATTGTTGACAAAACATGAAAACCAGCTCCCTCCTTAATTATCATTAGGAAGACAGTTGCTTGAGAACTTTGTTAACCACATACAAGTCCAATCCAGATAGATCAGTATCAATAACCTGAATGCAGCTGGATGTCATCCAAGCATAAAGTTGATGTGCTAATTGAAGCAAACAATCTTCCTGCTAACTGATGGAAGAATGCTGAGGATTACAGGGGAATATTGCTTAAATTGGGGTTTGGAGGCTAAATAATTCAAAAACTTCAAAGAACTTGTCCATCTAATGTGGCAATTGAATGTTTGATGTAGCTGATGGAAATTGTGAGGATAATAAGCATCACAACTAATATTTACATCTATCAACAAAATACTTCACATTTACCTGTATTGCCTCCTTTTGGTTGAAATCGGAGGTTGGCTATATCAGTCATGACATGAATTCCAGAGGCCTAGAAAAGAAAGGAGGTGAACAATATTTAAAGCAGCTCCTTAGGTTGGTTCATGAAATTCAACAAATTTTTCCAAACCTGTCGAGTTTTCTTAACATACCAATAACAAATGGTCTATCTTAGACAATCCCTATACCCTACACAAAAAATAACTGTTTTAAGAGTGAGTGCTCAACGGTTCAAGTCGGTTTTCAAAAATTCGTGACCAGACACTTTTTCAAATTATGTACAAAACCTTTACGAGTCAGGACACAAGAAAATTTAAAATTTTAGCCTTTCCTGTGACTTTTGGACTTGAAACTTGACTTTTTATGCTAACTTGAAGCATTGTTATGTGACAGTGACCCTTTGAGACTCTCATTAAGTTATCTATATCAACTCAATAAGCCTCTTTAAGATGTAAAGCTGCAAAAGCAGATAAAACCTGGGATACTAAAATGTTAATATTTATTTAAAGGACCATTAACGAGATTACTATTTATGGGGAAAAAGCGATATGGTATGAAATCCAAAATGGTTCTCATTAAATTACATTAGATCACCTGATCAACCAGGCGCTAACCACAGTTGTACTTTAACCGAAAGAGAAAATGCTTAAGAGAAACCATAAATGAGTGGCTCTGACCACTGCATTATAGTTTGCTCAAAGTAATGTCAAGCAGAGTGGCTGAATGCAGTGGTATTTGAAGTGATGAAGCGTATCAAATAAATTTAATGAACATAAACAATGTAATGTGTACTACAGCCTGTTAGAACAAAAGGTTTAAAAAGTCTTTCATGCTGGCAGAGATGACATTGGTATCCAATACACATGTTACTGTAACTGATAATATTTTGGGGCAACTTCCATGTCCATGGTAACTGTGACAAAGGCCAAATATTTGTGATTACAGGATTTAGTGATTTTCACAAAAGGATTAAAGAACTACATCATAGCATGAACCAAAAACATGGTTAGCTGGTTAGTTGGGATTTCAAGGCTCAGTTTAAGTCAGACTGTACACAGCCTTTATTCCAGTTGTGGCATCATTGGCTTGTTTTCCCAACTCAATTGCTTATTCTGAGCACCTAGCAAAATGGCAAAAGGTTCCATTTTTTGAAGAATTTTAAGAAGATCCAAAGTGTAACTTTTCTCACTAGTTGGGCTACAAGAAAAGAAACAGTATAGACACATATGTTGAAAAAGCTGAAGACAAATTGCAACTTAATAGGACATACTGAGGAGAGACATAGAGAGTATTGCAATTTATCTATGAGCACTTGATTACCTTAAAAGCTTGATAAGAGTCTGTGGGCTGAGTTCCTCTCCAGGATGTAGACCGAGCATGTCTCCTTATCCGAGTCCACCAAGTCTCTGGTCTTGATGGTTCCAAGATGTTGAAAGTATCAATTTCCGAAAACACCTTAACATAAAGGTAAGAGGAAAGTATTATGGCGCAGTGTGTCCTTAAAATGGAAGGAACTCTACAAAGGAAATACTTTGTATTAGTAAGAAGAGTATGCAATACAGCATACCTTGACTTTTTGAAGTGTGTGAGTGCAATCACTTGCCATCTCTCACCAGAAATCACTGTAAGAAGTGCATGATGAAACTTTCCAATTCTTACTTTTCAAAACATCCTCTTTCTCTGCGTGATTACATCTTATCGCCTCAGGGAGGAAATGAAGCTCACTACATAGACACTTAATATAGTCAGGCTTCATATCTGTTTGATTAATTGACAGTAAAAGGTATACTTAAATACTCAAAAAGTGAGTACCATTTGGGGTTAACTTAAAGGCCAAGGTTAATTTCTTTACATCCATTGTGAACACAATGAAAGCATAGATCACTTAAGGGCACAGATAATGTGACAAACTCAAAGGCAAGTTACACCCACACTGCCTTTCATCTACTGGGGGGTCTACGCTGCTTTCTGAAGACATAATATCACAACATGGACATCTTCTGCACAGCTCTATAAAGTGTGGGTACTCTATTAAAATTTAATACCAGAAAGCCCAAGGGATTAGTGAGTCCTTGCCAAAAGGAAAATTTGAGAATTTTTGGTTCTTTAAATCTGGTGGCCCCAAATGATAATCATGAAAATTCTTGGAAAATTTTAATTTTTGTGACCCCAGATGACTTCTGACTTCCCACAAACAATCAAGGTTCTCTTCTTAACCATAATGGATCCACATAAAAAATATGAAATTCTTCCAACTGTCTACTTAAAGGTATCTAGTTGACAAAAATTTTGACCTCTGGTGATCTCATATGACATTTGACCTCTGATGACCTAAACTCCACCAACATAATACTACAAGAACATAAATATTCCACAAGATACAGATAAAACTAAGTGTGACTTTTGTATAAATTTCACAATTAAATTACAAAGACACATGATGGTTAACAATAATTGACAAATTATCAAAAGGAGGGTATCTTCATTCAAATTGGTGTACGTAACTGCATTTGCATGCTCTGGAATAAATATGCACATTTTAAAGGTCCAAAACATATGCAGAAATATCAAGACCCAGCATTGTCAAAACACAGTTATCAATTTTAAATAAACATTTTGAAATAAAAGATAAAATATATATAACTGCAATTATTATTGTCACATCTGTAAAATTTCTCAATAGTTTCTCTTTCTTTTATTTTTATACTGTTTTCCTAATACTGCACACTACTTGAAACTACACAAAAACCAAGCATACCTTTTGAGAATTTAGTTCGTAGCCAGGCTGTAAGAGTTGAACACTGCGATCCACTGACCCCACACAAATGCATGATCCTTGTTTGGCTGTAACCATCATGCTCAGTTTTGATCCAGGTGAAGTTGTGTTTGAAGAAAACTGGATATTAACCTAACACAAGAAAAGAGTCACACAAAATGGTCACATGCCTCAATACAGCTAGTTCAGTAATTTGTTGCCGCATGGAATTGTGAGGCGCAGTGTGGGATATTCAAACCGAACTTAGCACAGTACTTAAGCCGTTCCCATTTTTCTTTAGTACATGCATACAACACTAAGTCTCTAACCAACTCAAATGAAAAAAGGGATCTTAATCATCCTACTCCATGGCAGATTGCTATGCAATTTTTTTTTTTCACTTGCTATGCAATTTTTTTTTAAAACACATCATTGTGGTATTTTTGCGCAAGGCTGTGGTAACAATCCATAGAAAACTGTCTGGACCTAGTTACATAGACAGTCACTGTGATAAATGGACAGACCAATGTTCATTACCTTATAATTTGTGTAGGCTTACCGTGAGTGCATGGTAAAGGAGCCGGAAAGCTCTGACTTGTGAACATCATTTTACCATAAAAGGATGGTAGTGCTTTTGCTAGTTTGATTGTTAATACTCTTAACAAATGTTTCAAAACATGATTGTCCCAAACTATGTATCCGTAACTGTAACTGAATTTTAATGCATACAACATAGGTTTGGAATTCGAATTAACTGATTAAATCTGTAGGGCTAATATTTATGTTAGCCAGGCTGCTGATTGTTACAAGGAACGATTGCTCAGTTTGGGGGAATTCTCGTATGGAAACACTTTTCGATTAATCATCGATTTATTGAAAAAATATGCAATTAAATGATTAACTCATTAATCACAAATCGACAGCCCTAGAGAGCGGATAAATGATTCTCTTTAAATTGAATGTGAAAATGAAATTAAAGGCCGTTAAATCCATCACCCATGATGATTCCAATTCTCCCAATAGCCCCTCCCACAACTGTCTCAAACTTATCATAATGCAGACAAAATTACAGCTAACTGCTTCAGGTGACTATACACAACCCATATTGTGTAATCATAGTACTCTCAGTATGGTACATGCTGTGCCATGTGAGTTTCCATTTTACTTTATTTGATGTTGATCAAAGAGGTGTGCCAAATAAAAATTTATGTAGGCTACTACTAAAACCGTACTCTGGAATTACCAATGGCTTCCTTTAAATCTAACCAACCTCATTTTCAAAGCTTGGCTCTATATGAAGGGGAAGATTGTCTGCAACCGTCTCATTGTCACTTCTGAGGTAGTAGACCATCAACTGAGTCGAGGGTGCCATTGCATGTGTAGCATCAAAGGCGATGGCAGTCTTACACAGAATGGAGTCTGTAAATAACAGAAGTCAAAATACTTGAGGAGTACTCTTAAAGGATACAATGTTAACACTATCAACCTGCAGCTACTATTACAAAATTTTCATTTATGTTACGAAGGTGATGATTATTCAGAGGTCTACCTATGGCACACATCACTTCCAGTGAGGCTCATAGCCATCAAGTCTGAGCAGGGGATGAAGTCCTAAAATATTCTTTCCCCTAGAAAACTTCAAATTGCCATTGACGTAATACACATCCAAATATTTTGTTACCCACCTGAAAAATCCCGGTACCCAATAAAAGCCACCCCCCCCCCCCACCTTCAGTTTCTGTCTGGCTAAAGGCCTGTATACACGAGCAACATTTGTAAAACATTCTCAAAACACTTAACCTTCAACAAACCCAAAACATGCTTGTTTTTGGTTTGTTGCACAGTGTAGACAGTAAAAACAATTTGAAAACATTTTGAAAATGTTTTGAGAATGTTTTGAAAAGAATTGACAGGATATTTCTTTTGCAACATTTCCAAAACATTTTCAAAACATGGCGTATACCCTGTCTACACTGTGCAACAAACCGGAAACAGCTTGTTTTGGATTTGTTGCACAGTGGATGTTTTGGAAATGTTTTCGGAATGTTTTACAAATGTTGCTCGTGTATACAGGCCTTAAGAGTGAGCAATGAAGAAACAGCAACATCCCAGAGTGCCTAAAGAACAGGTTTCATTACCAAAGGAAAAAGAAAAGAGCATCCAGAGGAAGGGAAATTTGAAATGCAAGGGGAAGGTTTTTGAAATGAAATCTACTATCACACTTACCATTAACATTCACATAAGTTATGTCCTCTTCACGTGGCTCTTTGACTCCGGAATAAACCATATCTCCTCTGGACATGAGGTGATAATGTAGGGTGACGTTACATGTACAGGTGGACAATACACCAACTACAACATGATCCCCAACCTAAAAAATAAGAGGACAGAAGTTAAATGAGTTTGGTGTGAACATAAATCTGTCAGCATTACCAACCACTTTTCATAGCAAATGTCAGGCATTAACAAAAGGCTTATGGCTTTCTTGCATAAGTTATGAACAAAAACAACAGCTCTAGGTAGGCAAACAAGCCAGTTTCTCATCTCAATACAAAGTTGTTCCCTCGGACCAGAGAAAGTCTTGCACATGTTTTGTAGGCAAAACCTATGGTGATCAAGATTGTAGGCGAATGCTAGTACAGAAGACACTGCAAAATGCTGGGGATGCTTGGATATGGTCCATGGATACTCAGAGCCTCATTTTTTATCTTTAACATTTCAGGAAGTATCAGTCTAATATGTCGGTTTCTGTGATCAAAGAAGAACATTTTGTAACTCATCTCATGAGAAAAAGAAGAGGGAATGAAAGTATAGGATTCAGCTATGGCCATACTCGATACTGCAGGGAAAGTTCCTAACTTGTTTCATACTGCTGGTTAAAATCCTTGCATTAATATATTTCTATCCTGTTTCTTACCTTCAACTTATTATTCAACAATTTAGTTTGGATGAAGCAGTTACTAGGAGAGTACCAGCTGCTGGCTGAGTGATAAATTGGATAGTAGGTTCCTCCTGGATAACGACCTCTCCACTTCATCACTGTAGCCTGTCAAGATGAGGATGATAAATTAAACAGCAAGCAAGTAATACAACTGCTCCTTTCTTAAATTAAATGTTTTATCCACTTCTTCAATTCCAGATGGTTACACATACAGTATTTTTATCCACTTCTTCAATTCAGGCTGGTTATACATACAGTAAAACTCTGTTGTAGTGTGGTATAGATTTTTTTCAGTGTTTTGATTCATTTTCAGTGATAACCTTGACAATTTGTTGGAAAATGTTTGAGTGTGAGTCACTTTGACCAGCTCTTTATCAGCAATCAAGAATCTTGCAAACAAAATTATAATGGCACAACCCTAGGCCAACCTTCTACTTCATTGACACCTTGTTCACTACTGACAATTATTCGAAGCTAAATTTTTTAAGTCTTGGCAAACACTTACAGAAAACCACACCAAAGTAGCGTCATCTGGTATCTTGTCTACTTTAAAAGAAACCATTCCATTCTCTGACAAAAGATTCTCCTGGTAAAAGAAGTAGTTGTTGCTTTCTGCATTGACTTTAACAGTGACTTGGTTGGCCTCACTGTCATCAGGAAAGTAGACAGAGAGCTGAGGAAAGAGAAAGACAGATTTTAAAGGCATTTTATGGTGGCTTTTAACTAAGGTCCTTTATGAAAGAAAAATATTCCAAATCATGCCCTCCAAAACCTGTAGCAAAACCTTCTATGTACTGCAACTTTAGGTAAACCATTTTAAAGATTGTTTTTTTTTCTTTTTTAAACAGACCAAACACAAAATTTAAATAAGTTTGGGACCATGAAAAAATTCTAAACTTTTCTCATTTCCCCTACTGCATGGGAACCCTAACGACAGGGTTAAAACCAACATGTACGACAGCCTCCCAAAAGGGCATGCTGTATATATGGAGTAATCAAACAAACCGGGTGTAGCTTCCTTAATAATAGTAGCCATAGAACAACTACCAAACAAATAAGAAGGGTTATAATATGTGTATTACATAGGATGTCTTTACATCTCAAAATACTTGTTTACAAAGGGGTTCAGGTGCGACACACTGCAAAAAAAAAAAAAGAAATAACAAATTGCATTCACAACCCTTCTAAAACAAACTGAAAATCCCTTGCTCCCTTTCAACACACTGTAAAAACAGAGACAATTGCATTCACAATCTCTCAAAATCAAATTGGAAATCCCTTGACCCCTTTCAGTGTTATGCCTTGTCTGATCTTCCATGGATCTGTAACAGACGTTGAAAGAGGAAGTGGGGAAGGCAGCTCATTTCATTTACTTTAATTTAAAGTGGTAAATGATGGGGTTTGGGAAGAAAAGTTATAACTGATAACACAGTGATTATTACAACAATAACAGTTTGTCATATTCTGGTTTGTTTTCTACTTGTACATATAATACTACTCATAATGAAAGTAGAAAACAGAACAGAAAATGACAAATTTAATCAAAGAAAAAAAGGACTGATTCCACCACAAGGGAACCAATGACATTTTTTTGCAATTATTGTTTCTGGCTAAACTTGTTTGATTAATAGCTGAACTTACTGGAGGGACAATAAAAAATGTCGCCCACGAAAGGAAACAACTAATCAAGTCCTGATTTCCATCTTTATTACTAGCTAACATTAACAGGGTTCCCCCCAATAATTCTCCAGTATTTGTAATTCCTGTCTAATGAAGTAGAGATAACCAGTTTCCTTTTTCTATCAAATACAAAGCCAGTTTGTAGATCTTAACAAGGAAACTGTACATTAGGACCTCATACATTTGTGTTATTGTACACACTAACCTTGCCTTCGTATGGTAGTCCAGGCTTAAAATGCTTGATAGTGTCTATTGTGTATTTGAGTCCTATTGGCTGCCTTTTAACCAAGCAGGAATCATCCTGGGCAACAAACACATGACCATCAGTACTGGTTACAGTAGCTTCAATCTCTATGGCACCCTTGAAGTACGGGTTCAAAGAGGAGGATACCATCTGACTGACACATATATTGAAGTGAGATACGCCATCAATCTGAATAGAAAATGAAATGCATGCTGGGAATTACTGGCTCGATAAATAATTTAATTGAGTCAATCATCTTTAGCTGCAGGAAGTAATTATGCCAGGGCAAACACTTGATGAACATACAAAAAGGCAGAACATATAATTGAATATACTTGAGGTACCTTGCTACTCTATACACAAGAAAATTCCCTCAAACAGCTGTTCAGAGAAACTAAATGGAATCTAAATTGTTGAATTGGTTTAAATGTTAAGTATTTAAGTAATTCATTAACTTTGAGCCTCAAAAAAAAACTGCCTTACAACGAACAGAATCATCATTTTCAAAGAAGAAACTCCTGAAGCTTTTTCCCGTTGTAATGTTTAAACATCCATACAATTTACAAAACAACAGAACTGCTTAACTTAGGCAATAGGCTTGTAGTACAGGCATATTTGCTAGTTGGAATGGACAAATATCCTTGAATTTTCAGGAAGCCTCCCTGAGAATCAGAGAGAGTTAGCACCTCTACTTTTATCATGACAACGATTGTTTATCTATGAAAACAAATAACATTAAGTCCTTGCTGGTAATAAAACATGAGCAAGTAATGACACCCTTCACAATTGGAAAGATCCATTGTACACATCTGGTAGTTCAAATTTTACCAACATCAGGAGAAAGTGAGAATCTGTTTTTATTTCTGTTTTGCATCACAATTGCTTCATAATACCAAGAACAGGGAATAATTGAGTGTTCAAAATTTGCATTGCAACTTTTGAGTTTTCTGGGCTTCTCTTCCACTAAAATCACTAAAAACCCTCAAGTTACGTGCTGTACAAGATCTGCCACACATGTTGCATTTGTGTAACAATTTGTCCATTTTGTGCAGCAAATTGTGTTGCAATACTAGATAAATTATTCCCTGAAGAAGAAAAAATGCTGCCAACAATTATAACATGAATGCTTCACCTATACTTACATCTCTGAAGAGAAACTGGTTGTGTCCAATATAGTTGTCATAGTAACCAATTCCAACTAACTTCATGTTTATAGACAATTTTCCTTTCACTGGTTTTCCATATGTATACCTTTCCAAAAAACAAAAACAAAATTGAAAGTACAAGGTGAAATAAGTGTGTTCAGTGCTAGGCTTGAAAAGCCTTCATGCCAGAAGCCTAGAGCCTTGATCCTAAGATTACCAAAGAACAATTGAGTTCCACTGTTAAGACTGTGAAGTATTTCATCTTGTTACTTGTGCTATCCAACAGATTTAACTGGCACTTGAATTATATTTGCCATGTGCCCCAAATATTAAACTATTCATAGTTTAATTTGTACTTGCAAAAATACTCAAAATACTCATGTCTGAAGCAAAAATGGAACCTGGAGTTAAAACTTCAGATTATATACAGTATGTCATACCAACTTGGAAATACAAGCCCCATCTCATTCCACAGGCAATACCTTCTTCCTCCTACAGTAGTTCAAAATTATTTAGAAACCCCTACCATAGATTCTGCCAGACAGTTAAAAAAAGGGAGGGGTTTATTACTGCCAAACCCCTAGTCCACATTGAGGCTGCCCTTGGCCAAAGTTACAGTACAGTGCAGGGGGAAAAAGCTTACTTCAAGCCTCCCCCCCCCCTTTTTTAAGGTGAATTCTGAAGGGTTTTAAAGGCCATTTATTTATGTAATTGGGCATTTCCATAAACTAGGAGTCCAGTAGTTGTGACAGGAGGTAAAAATTTAAAAAAACATTTTAACTGGTTGAAATTTACACTATAGGTAGAGTATAGTCAGCAGTTACAAAAAATAAAAATATTTTTACAAACAACATTATGTGTGTCTGATGGGACTCATTCAAACAAATGATGCCAACAAATTTACCAACATAACGGTGGACACCAAAGCAGTCCTTAATCTCCTCTTAAAAGAATTCAGAAAATCCTAGATGGTTGAAAATCCATAGTTGATTGTGATTAAGGATCCTTTCTTGAAAATATATGGAAGAAGTTTGAAATAATTTTCCAAAACTTAAAAAAAATTCAGCGTCATTTTTGCCAAGACTTTCAGGTGTCAAAAAGTCCACTCTTTTGCATATTTTGGACAGGTTTGACTATTTTTAACTAAAAAAGGATATTCAAGTATACAAATTTTCCTCTTTGGGACCTGTAGACTGTTAGACTTGTCATTTGGTTTCTTATTTTTTATCACCCTATGAAAATATGTGACATTTGAAAGATATTTCACTCTATTTTTGAACCAAAGTAATGGGGACACCAAGATTTTGTGTCCCCGTCACTCTAAATATGAAATGTGCTAATATAATTTTTAAAGGTTAAGCTGACCTGGAAACAGTCCAATACAATATATAACACTGTTTGCAATAATAACAAACAGCAAGATGTCTCTGTTTCATTAAATTTTTGTTTCTTATTACCAACATAACTATGACGGAAGGGGGGGGGACACCAAAAATTCAAATGTTCATCAAAATAAAACACTTGGTTCAAGAGTCATGGAATTAAGTTTTCTGTTAACCTTCTGGAACTATCTTTTCATGTAACTTAATTGAGCCCAAAATTTAATGATTTGTGTAAATGGTAGAGCAACAAAATTTACCAACATAACTCACTGAGGGGGACACCAAAATACTGCTGATCATTAAAAATGACATAAAAGATGCTTCTTTTGATTTTTTCTTTCGAAGTGTGCTACTTTCTGGGAGAGTTTGAACCAATTCTTACTTCAGGAAAATTTCTGCCACCTGAGAAAGATCACATTGGGTCAATGATAAAAAGGAAATTAGAAAACCAACATAACTAGGGGGACACCAAAGAGTAATGTTGGTCACGGCATTTTCTACACTCTTGCTTGGAAAGTTGGGTGAAGCTGCACTAATGATATTTGGAAAGAATGATTATTAGTGATATCCTTACCATGATAAATGAGCAAAACAATGCTCAGTTTATGATAAATATGCTTTTCAGACGAATCAAATTTGTATGTTGGTATGTCACAGCTGGTACCTCAAAATCAGGGGGGGACACGAAAGCAGAAGGGACTATTTTCTAGAAAATGCTAACCATTGAATATTTAGGTTATATATCATAAGACACTTATATTGGTAAGGTATAATAAAATACCTGAATCAATGGTTTGCTGTATTCTCGTCTTTGAAATATAGCACTACATTGACAAAATCAGTAAAAACCCCACTGGGCCCCTAGTTTATGGAAATACCCAAAAATGCTGCAAAGGTGTTCTTTTCTAAATAGGAAACCAACATACTGACATTTTTTTTTAAGTTTAAATGAAAAAGGAGGATTGAATTTTCCCCTTCCTTCTTCTAAAAAGGGGGAACAAATTCCCCCTTTACCACCCCCTTGATGGATACCCTGCCAATTGGAGCTTTTCCTTGGCTGTCAGGGTTATCCTTAGTTATCTTCATAGACGTAATGCATGTGATATCACAGAGCAAAACTACTCCTCCTTTGGAAGAACAAAATTTCATTGCAAGTTCGAACAGACAGCTGATTCATCCACCAATCAAGAACTTGCTCAAGTGTACCACATGAACTGGACGAATTCTACAGTGCACAGCCATGTGCTCATTGTTTTTCCTCGAAACGTTGTTGGTGCGACATCAATGTATAAAGCCTATTGTAAATCTCTACTCCATCATTTGTGTCACTCTATTTTTATCTGTATACCTGTTATCATAACTTTCATGTGTTATATTTTTCCAATCACATCAAATCGAAATGTCACATGTTCAAAGATCAAAATCTATTTACATAATGTTATTCACTAATCCTGGTCTTATCATGACAGCTGTAAAATACATTTTCTCAAAAATATTTGGCATCCTTCAGAAAGGTTAGGTATTTATAGGTTAGGTATTAGGTTATTGTATTTCTAAATGCTGCAAGTTCACAAAATCCATATCAGTCTTCTAAACTGCAATATTTCAATATCCCCTGTGTAGAGTGTAAAGTAAACATTCTGCATTATAAATGTGAATTACTTAGACATTCCTCACTGTTAATGTTTCAAGAAATGAAGTTAAAATTTATGTCCAGGGAGAGGAAAAGGAAAAGGTACAGAGGAGCATGACACTACTAACTACAAAGTCACATGACCAAGGGTCAAGTTGCACTGGATTTGTCATGAATGCTAGGAATTATTCAGTTCTGTACAAAACATGGATTCAGTTTTTAACACTTCTGTTTCTCGATGTTGTCAAACTTGGATTTATCACTCTAGGTTTCACTTAAGTATAGTGACAAGACTTTTAGCTTATTTGATCTCATTATTTTACTTTTTCTCTGCAATGAGTAATCTGTCATCAACTTCTTTTTAGGCACCATCAGCATCTCAAATCCATTGGCCGCAACTGCCTCAGCTGTGCTTTGCTCCTACACACAATAGAAGGTTAGATAAAGTTCTACCACCCAGTTTTCAACCGATTGGTTCAAGTCGATCCAGCCACATACACAGCCTTTTTTCCAGTTGTGACTCAGTGGTTTGTTTTCCCTACTCCATTGTTCATGGGGAGCACCATGCACAACAGCATTAGGGTCCATTTTTCAAAGTCTTTGGTATGACTCGATATGGGAATCAAACACAGCCTTCTGTGTGAGAAGTGGATGCCCTACCACTAGCCCAAACCAACACAGTATCTCAACTTAAGCAGCAAAATATACGGACAATATATTCCATTACTGTATGTACCTTGCCTCAACAGTGGCCTGCTTGCATCGGTTGATATCAATGATGTATCTTGGTGGTCGAATTAAAACTTCAAACTTAGGGGCAACTGTGTGAGCAAGAAAAAAGTTAAGAAGTGAGAACAATGAAATGACATCCCCAAATGACATGAACTTTGTGAGGGTCATGACAAAACGATGATAAAAGAAATTTGAAAATTATCTCAGAACCAATCCATGATGATATAGTGCAGGATTGTCCAACCTTTTGCAGAGGTGGGCCACATGTCGTGGTGTATGGTGGACAAGCGGCCATATGCTAAACCAATTTTTTTTTTCACATTTTTGGCCCAACCCTCAAGGTAACAAAATGAAATCATTGCACACGAGGAACACTAAATCTGCTTACTGGAAAATTTTGCACAATAGATTATTTCTGACGGGTCAGAAGCACCTCATGCAGAAGGCCCGATAGTGACCCACAGGCCAAAGGTTGGACATCCCAGACATAATGGATTGTTTTTTCATAGCATTTTTACACAGGGGTAGATGGTACAGCACAGGAGTCACTTTTCACTGTGGTCATAATATTTGATATCTAGACAGATATTACAGTAGCATTTTATGGATGAACTCCTCCCATTGTGGTTGAACTTCATACTCTTCCCAATCTATGGGACTGGTATGTCATGCTGTGTTTGTACAGTAACTCAGGACTACAACACAGTCCAGTTTGCCCTCCATTGTATTGTATGTGTTGAAATTATTCAGATTATGGCATTGAAGACTTTGTGATAATAATGGTGGTTGTAGACTAAATTTTTTGGTGGGTTAATAAGATGCTGATGGCTGTAAATGAAGTTGGGGTTAAGTTATTGTGTTGAATATCTAGATGTTGGCCGGTGATCCATGACTATATTTTGGAGAGAAAGCAAATGTATTTTGTTCATTTTGCATGTAGTGCAATTCAGGGATTGTCTTCACTCCAGTGGAGCATATAAAGTGGTCCCATACACAATAATACTACTGTGGGTTGTTGTTTTCACTCCAACGTTGCTTGGGTAAAGAAACAAATCATAATATGTCGATGCCCAGCAAAACTGGTTTGCAGGTCTGACATGTTATAAACTCACCAATTAATGTAGTCTAACACCAACATTATTACCAAAAGCACTTCAACAGCCCAGTTCTCTCACCCCAAACAGTACCAATTCTCATAACCTTCTTACTTAAGCCCCTCCCACAATTGTCTAAAATCAATCCATCCTCATTCAGACACAATCTCAGTTTATTACCTATTGGTATAGAAAAACTCAATTTATATAATTGAAACACTCTCAGTACTGTTCATGCTGTGTAATATAAGCTTTGGCACTCTGCATTGTTTGAATTAGCTGTCAGTCAAAGAGCTGAGCCAATTGAGAATTTCGGTACCCGGGTACCAAAATTGTTGTTCGGGGTGAGAGGTTTGGCCCTTTAATGCCATAAACTGGATAATTTCAAAATATGCAATTTACAAAGGAGGGTAATAAAATGGACAGATGGAAAAGTAACTACTGAATATGCAACATCCACAGACTTCCTGTACTGTACATGGACAGAGCATACTGCAAGGTAGATTGTTGCTACTGTACGCGAGAGAAAAAGCGTACCAAGATTGCCGTCTGCTATGGTTTTTGTGTGAAAGCTTGGACTTGCTCAAGTATATCTCAATATTTTGCAAGAGAGTTGAAATATTTTAAAAACATGGCAAGGTAATGTTAAAATCACTTCACACGTTGCAGGAATATGATACTGTTTCCCATTCAAGTTAAACTTTTGCATAAAATATTATGGAGTCAACACCAAACCAGAAGATTTATAGGTTCACGGTGGCCATCTTGGTGCACCTTTTTTGTCCCAGTCAGTGGCGACCATGTACGCATAGGACGTACTATACGTTATATGCTCTGTCCATGTATATAAGTCTGTGGCAACATCATATACAGTTCTGCAGGATTCTTATTTCATCTTCAAAAAAAGATTACAAGTAAAGTTTTCTACATGGACAGCAACAAAATGGTCAATTTCCACAAATGTTCCATGACACTTGTCAGAACTGAACATTAATAAAAAATGCACAGAAGCGCTGAGCAAGTCAAAATGTATCATGGCATGGAAATTCTGAAGGACACTTGCTTATGGGGACAATCTGTTTTTCAAGTTAATGCACAGCTGTGTACTAGACATATTTCAGTTAGAGCTGATTGCAAAGCCACAGGGTAGGACTCGGAGATAGGGTTTGCTAAGAACTCCCTTCTCAACCATGGTCATCCCCATCCCATGTCCTTACTCTGATCTCCAATTAACTGAATACTACTGTACCCCTAATTTCACCTAATCTGTAACCAAGAAAGCACATCATTTCATGATTTCTGAGTTTTAAGTTTTTTCATTCTACATTTTCTGCCATTCCCGGTGAAGTAAAAATTGATCAGTAATGTGGTGGAGTTTTATGGCCCAGTTTCTAAACAATTGGTATAAGTCAAGCCTACCGCAGCCTTTCTTCCACTTGTGGGAAAAATTTTCTTTCCAGTTGTGGAAAAATTTTGTAGGAAAGGTAAATTCTAAATGCCACTTGCCCCATTGAGCAGGTGGTTTTTGAAGTAATTTGTTCATGCATGCATCACTGCTTGTAAATTCTGAGTGACCTTATTCTTAGAAAGGATTTCACATGATCAAATAGATTTCAGATTTACATCTTATTTCATTTCAGATCCTTAAAATTTTCCAGAGCTTCAGTTATGGATAAAAACAGGGACCACACATGTTACCACATATTGCACCATTGTCCCACATGAGAAGTGTGCAGTATACACAGTAGTCAAGTGCTTTGAAGGTAGCAGTGAACTAATTTTTTCCTATTGCAAACCACCTGTGAGATTAAGGACCATTAATCATGTGATCACACCATACAGTTTTGTTTATATCACCTTAAACAAATCACTTTTCCAAAGTTAAAAGTCAAGGACTGGCACAAACAGAAACTTCAAATTGATTTTCTAGGTCAAGTCTTGTCTTGTTTTTTCCCTTTACACATCTATGCACCTAATATATGGCTTGCTATAAATCACAATCAACTGCACCATCATCCTTGGAATTGGGAGCCTTTGACAGTGGAATGTTGGCATTATCAAACACTCAGCTGTATAGACTCGATACACAACTGTATAGTTCACCTGAGGCCTTTGGGGCTGTAACACATGTTTTCTTAAAATCTCTTTACCATTGGAGAAAACTTAAAATATTGGATATAGCTGGGAAAAATGTTCAACTATTGCCAAAGAAAAAATATCAAATTTGGCACTTTTGGCACAATTATGATATGACTGTTTTTCAACAAAAAACTATGTGAGCCACCAGTCACATTTCTTTCCAACAGTCTAAAATCTTCTTCAATACTTTTCTCATGGACTTATATACATGGACACAGCATGTAGCGTATACGTCCTATCCGTAGATGGTGGCCTTCGACTGGGACAAAAAAAAGCGCACCAAGATGGCCGCCGTGAACCTATAAATGGTCTGATTTGATGATGACTGTGTAATATTTTGAACAAAAGTTAAACTTGAATGGGAAACAATATCATATTCCTGCAATATGTGGAGTGATTTTGACCATACCTTGCCATATTTCAAAAATAATTCAATTTTCATGCAAAATATGGGGATATACTTGAGCAAGTCCAAACTTTCACACAAAACCATAGCAGATGGCCATTTTGGTGCCCTTTTTCTCACACATATGGTAGCAACAATGTACCCTGCAGTATGCTCTGTCGATGTAAAGGAAGTCCGTGACTTTTCTTCAATACTGACTGACCAACATTTCCCTGCATAAAATTTGTTTTTTACATCCATGATTTTGGAGCCACCTTGCCACAAAGTTTTGGTGATTTCAGAAAATTTTGGCTTTTGTTTGTGATAAAATGTAATTTTTTGTGGGAAACTTTACTTATTTTATGAGAAGTAAGCACTCTCCCTGCCTTAATCCTGAAGATTTAACCAATGGTGGCAATCAGCTTCAAGTCTTTTGGACAGGATTACATAATTTAGGAAATTATTTCATCTAGTTCATCAACACCCGCTTCCCTGGGTACAAATTTTTTGCATTTTTAGTACTTATCAACAATACAATAAAGATGATGTCTTTGTGAATAGAAATTTATTTTGTTTGAAATCCTCAGAATTAAGACACTGAAATTAATTTAACACAAGGTGGTTGGCTAAGTGCAACCGTTCAATCAAAAAGTTGATCACTCACTGGCAAATGTATCACATCAAGCACAACTGCAGTAGGTTCCATGTTAAAAATCTTTGGTATGACTAGGTCTGGGGAATTAACCCCAGAGAGTGAGAATCAGATGTTCTAAGACTAGACCAAACACCTGATTGTGTGTTAGATATTATCAAATCCTCTACATACCAAATTCATCCATTTTGGTGGCATATTAAGATTCTTTACCTAAGTAAAATGAAATTTCTCCATGATATATTTCAATCCTCATTGGGTTTTCAACGACATTTTGCACCTTTGAAAAATAAATCTGCGTAGCAAATGTTTCACTATTAACTCACTGTATTTTTCAATTCTAAAGGTTTTGTTATAGGTCTGTCCTTTAACTTCAGCATAGATGTTCCAGTCACCAAGAATAGGCTGATCTGACAGAGGAAAGGATGCATTCCTCAATCCTAAAAGAACATCACAAGAAAATGAAAGGAAATTAAAAGGACTGTCATAAAATAGGAGTGGGTCTTATTGCTTACAAGTCAATCAGTAACTTTTTTAGCATTCAATCTAGACTAATAATTATATGAAACAATAAAAATACCATAATGAACATTGAAAGTTTCCTTTCTTCAAAACTCAAAGTCCCTTTGACCATCCCTGCTAATTAGGTACATGCATTAATGCTTAGCCACACTGCAAATAATAGAACACTCCATTAAATCCATGCAACAAACCCCCCCTTCTCATTTTGCCACTTTAATTCTGTTGTGTGTGAATGAACACTTCTGTGCACTAACGATTTATAACATATATTGCTATTTCTACCACCTCTACTGACTGGTTATTTAGAATCCTGCGTTCTAATTGGTTAAACACTGATAGGTTATTCTCAAACACACAGGCCAATATAGTAATTTGCAGAAGACATTAGAATGTAAACACCCAAAAAGGACATTTTGGGGTGGTAGAAAAGGAATACACCAATAACCCATCTCTACTCCAAATTTGAAAAAAATAACAGACTCGGCTTCGCCTCATCCGCTAATTTTTCCAAATTTGGAGTTTCAATGGTTTATTCACCAATAATAGTCCAACAAATGCCATTTATTCCTTAAATACTGGCAATTAATGCCAATCTTTTTCTAGATTACTGTGTACTTCACATGTCTTCACACAAAAGAGAAGATTGAGTTGAATAAAGCATTCCATACAATGGCCTTTCAATGTGCTGTGATTATGTGATGTTTTTTACCTTCAGTTGAAATAATTCATTATCATTAATTGCATAACTATTGTTTTGTTTAAATTGTCCATTCCTCTTCTAAGTCCAGATTTTTTTTAATGGTTTTTACTTAAAAGGGTAGAAGCAAGATATATTTGCAAGAATTTAAGTGCAGGTGAATAAAAATAATGATTACAATAAAATCATGAAGGAAGAATTCTTGGAAAGTTCTGGAATTATTCATCATATTTCTTGCAATCCTGGACCTTATTCTAAAAAGATTAATAAGTTTTAGAAACGCTGCTCATGTTTCTGTTAACTTACTTTCCCAACAGCCCGTACCACAGCATACACTTGAAAGTAATCTCCCACAACACTGCCATGGTACATTAATGTATGCAACAACAAAATAGGAAACTTGCTATTTGTATTTTTGCAAGAAAATGGTTTGATACAATAAATTTGCTTGCTTATGAATTCTCTCAAGTCTCTCTCACTTAGAACCACGAACTTCTTCCCTGGAGGGTGGGGGGAAGGGGGTTGTGGGGTATGCTCTTGTATGTCAGGCCTGTCTTAAGAAGTGAATGAAAGGGGACAATTGAACCATATCTGAACTTGAGGGATAGATTTCGTGTCCACAATTGCCCACTAGCTGACACTGCAACATATTCCTGTCAGTGTGCCTTAAAATCCTCATCTAATTTTCTTTGATTTAGGCTTTCATATGGGCCTTAATTTTCCTCTAAGCATCATAACATAAAGGGCACCCCTAAAGCAGCCAATTTCACCTTTTATTACTTTTCAAAGGCAATATACAGGGAGAAAAAACACATTTTACACACCACAGCACTGCTTGTTGAGCTCTCTCCACTGCACCATCCTAGATCCCTTTGGGTCCTCAATGTAAGCAAAGATCTGAAAACAGAAAATTTATACAAGGTTAGCAACCAGTTGTATCAGTGCTCCCAACAAATGGGGTAAGGGGAGGTTTATCCCTCCTCCTTTTCAGAAGGAGAGTAACCCCCCCCCTTTTTTTCATTTTCATAAAAGTAAGAAAAATGTCAGTGACTTGGTTTCTCTTTAAGAAGAGTATTCTATAGAACACTGGGGCTTAGTATGCACTCAATAGTATTCTGATACCACACCGGGGCCTGTGAATAGAGTGCTTAGCACTGGGGCTCACTTGAATGGTTGGAAAATTTGGGGAAACTGGGCGACTGTTTCCCAAGAAATTTGCAGAATTGCAGATGAAACTTCCCATAGAAGAGGTTACGTATTTTGGGAGGAATGAAAAGTAATATTAGTTGGAAGGATTAAGACTGTCTGGGATGAGAGAATTTTACCTGTAGCAGATTTGTGATGAGTTAGGGCTCAAGCCACTGACTTAGGATGATAAGCACCTAAACAACGAGTAACTGGCTAAATGATCAGAGACATTCTAGAAGCATTGGTTCATGTGTTACAATGGCTACTAATAACTTAACTTGCAAACTCATTGCAAGACTCCATGACCCTAGATGGGTTTGGAATTAACTCTACAATGCCCAGCTCCAATCTGGGCATATTGACGCGCCTCGGGGGTCGGCGGAAAAGCAGACGTAGCACGTTCCTGATCGGCTTCTGTAGGGTATTGACCAAGTGACCTTAAACTACTGCCTTTCTTGTTACTGCGGCCAAATTCTTGGGTAGCTAGTCGCAGTTTCAAGCTCCGTGCAAAAAAGTTAAGTCGTCTTGGGGTCACGCTCTCCATCTGTAGCAGAAGTGCAACACTGGGCGAGAAAGGGATCATCTTTCATCTTATGACCCAGTTTTGGGAACTGAAGGCCTAGAAGGCCTAGAATGACCTCAAGCAGTGAGCTAGGTTTGCGTTTACCCAAGGAGGAGATCTAAAACAGTTATTGTTGTGTGAAAATAGTCTGTACTCTGCAAAGTTGTACCAGGTTTTTATACCATCATGTTGCTGTACTTCACATTTGACTCACATTTTCATCTTTGGGCCGAAGATCTGGACCAACGACAATGAAATTTATTAAAACTGTAAAGAAAAGAGTGAAAAAAGTTTATGTTAAGCACATGAACCGACTCCAAAAAGTCAAAATACTGCAGGAACCTAAGTAAATTGTCGATTTTGATGTTAAATATCATGTACAGTACTGACTTGAGGTCAGCTCAATATTGTGATGCAAAACTCCCAAAACCAATTTGTAAATTATATTCTACACAATCCTCACATTTCCCTGTAAGGCTTGTTAATTGTACAAATAAACCACAGTGGTAACACCTATTAAAGTACAGAATCTTAACTTTGCAAAATAAGAAACCAACTTAAAAATATCATATGTAAAGTTGTAAAACAAATTATACATACACAAACTACAAAATGGCATTGATAAATCCTGAATTGTTATCTTCTGTGGTAATACAATACTCCATTTCCCCGATCACCTAGTCACACTGCCATGACTATTACCTGCACCACACATCAATACCTGATACCCACTGTACTCTGTCAGTGTTACCAGAGTTTCGTCTTACTGTATCTTTCGCCCTTAGGCTTAGTTGGATGTATGCAATCACAAACTTGGATGCAGTTGGAATGTCAGAATGTCTACAATTTATGCAAATTGCCTACAATGGAGAGTTGCAGGTAATTTTGGCAGTGTGATCGCTGATAGATCTAAAACTTCATTCTTTTACAGGAGTCGCCCACCCCATCACCCTGCCACCCAAAGTGAATGTCTTTCTGTATGAAGGCCTTTCTGTATGAGAACTGACAGGCAGTCTGTCAGATGATGAAGGATCAACTGCATGGTCAAGTGGTGGGTGCATCCCCCTTACAGCCTGGAGGTTAAGGGTTAAAGTCCTGGTCAGATCATACTAAAGACTAAAAATTAAACCTTTTGCCATTGTGCTTGGTGCTCAGCAGTCATAAGTAATGGAGTAGGGAAAACAAGCCCATCAGTCACCACTGGCAGTGGCTAGCTGGACTTAAACCAATTGGTTAGAAACTGGGTGATAAAACTCCATCTGGCTCAATGGCAGAAGATGAAAATATTAACAATCAATCTACAATCAGTCAAGAATAACATATCATGCTGTAGCTTAACACATTACCAGTTTGCCCTGGTTTGTAAACCGGTTTGTCAATCTGAATGAACACGGATGAACTTTTCACACTAACAGCTATGTCTGTGGAATTCCTGAAGTGGTAACCTGTGCTGGTGGTTAAACAGTTGCCACAAATGTCCAATGTAACCCTCCCCCTGATATCTTCTGGGACCTGTTGGGCAAAAATACAAGGGTACCATAAAAATAGGCAATTCACATGCACAACAAAATATTACTGTAGGTATAGTATTACAGGAAAGCTACTGTAGCTCAGCACAAAGAAAAGAGGGATGTTTAAAATCTGAGACGAACTGACAAAGTTTAAAATCTATGACAAGGTCTAAAATCCATGACAGTACCATATCTTCCATAACACAAGGCTGGGCCCATGGACTATGGCGAGAGCATGTAATGCATTCGTTCTATCCTCAGACTGTGACGTGGCCATCGACGGGGACAAAAAATGCACACCAATTAAGATGGCCGATGTGATGCTTTGAATCATTAAACAATATAATATTTCTGCAATAAGTATTGTGATTTTGACCTTACTGTGCCTTGCTATTTTGAAAATATTTCAACTTCCTTGCAAAATCTGTTGATTTACTTAAGCAAGTCCAAACTTTCACACAAAATCAAAGCAGACAGCCATCTTGCTATCTATGCCTTTACTCACAGGTATGGTGGTGACAATCTAACGTGCCGTATGCACTGGTACAACCGTTTTAAACTGCGTTTTGGGCCGCCTTAAACTGCATTTATTTTATTGGACATATTGGGCCGCTGCGATTAGTCCCTGCACTTCAAAATTTTTTATTCGCAGCCTCTGAGAATACCCTGCCCCAACAATTTTCACTGCTCATCCAGGATTCCTAGTAACAGTTGAACTTCCACTGCTCATGATTCTAATTCTGCTTTCTTTGACCAGGAATCCAGCAGCTCGAAATGGATTCCTCGTCAGCAGGTCCAACTTTGACTAGGGCTAGGAACCCAGTTCAAAATGGATTCCTAGTCAGAAGGCCTATTCACTTCTTCAGCTACAATTACTGTAGGAATCCAACTGAGAATAGAGTCACTGTCCAAATGCTTTGCTCTCAAAAACTCTGCAGTAATAATGACATCACCAACTTCATCAGCATTCACGGTTGGACTTTGACTAGGTCTAACTAGGCATAGCCTAGGCTAGGTTATCCAGCTGAGAATTAGTCCTTAAACAGGACTGTGTACTACTCTTAACGGTAGGACCTACTCCATACACAGTCCTTGCCCATACGCTTCCTGAAATCAAGATGTCTGCGCGCCGTGTTCACAACTCTTCAACTGCCTAACAGCTTCAAAAATTCACAGATCTATATAATTACCATACTTGCCATGAATGATCTTTAACACCACAACTATGCTTGTCAATCTGCTTTTCTTCAAGTCAGGGGAATAAGTTGGTTAACTTAGGAATCAAAAATCCACCCTATCACAAAGTATGTTACACAATCTACAAAATGTCTGCAACTGGTGTGTAAATCATATCATGCAGTCCAGTCACTTCATGTACAGTAGTACTGTAGTTAGACAGAGTTCAACGGCCCAGTTTCCAACCTATTGGTTGAAGTCGAGCCTTCCAAGGTCTTTTTTCCAGTTGTGGCTGACTTGCTTGTTTTCCCTACTCAATTGCTTAGGGGGAGCATCACGCACAATGACTCAACCTGGAAAGCGAACCTGGGCATTCCACGTGAGAGGCAGATGCTCTGCCGTTAGACCAAACATGCGGTCATCACTTCATGTAGTCAGGGTAACCATTCTATCCAGGTGACCCTGCCTTATAATACACCATGAGGTGTATGAACAAGGCAGGGTCACTTAACGGAAGGGTTACCCTGACTACGCTTTATGATGTTTCAGAAGTTGTTCATTTCCACTTTATAAAATGACCTTATTTATGGAAAATTTGATAAATTTATTAAATTTAGTTATACATTTTAAAATTCTGGAAAGTGTCTTAAAACATTTTTATAATATATCGCATAGAACTTACATCTTTCTTTTCGAGTTTTGGAAATAGGTTTATGATATTTATTGGAGGAATTACACTTATGTAACTTGTCCGCTTATGTGGAAGTGCGTGTAGCGGGGTATTTCCATATAACCAGGGGTCCAATAGACTGACATGAGGTCAAAATTTAAAAAATAGTTTAACAGGATGAAATTTACACTCTAGGTAGAGTATAGTCAGCACTTACAAAAAATACAAATATTTTTACAAACAACATTATGTGTGTGTGATGGGATTCATTCAAAGAAATGATGCCATAAAATTTACCAACATAGCAGGGGACACCAAAGCAGTCTTTAATCTCCTCTTAAAAGAATGAAGAAAATCCCACATAGTTGAAAATCCATAGTTGAATGTGATTAAGGATCATTTCTTGAAACACTATTGTAAAAGTTTGAAATAATTCTCCAAAACTTAAAAAAATTGAGTGTCATTTTTGTCAACACCTTCAGGTGTCAAAGAGTCCACACTTTTCCATTTTTGGACAATTTTGACTATTTTTAACTAGTAAAGGATATTCAAGTATACAACAGTCAAAATACAATATAAACCACTCTTTGCAATAATAACATACAGTAAGATGTCTCTGTTTCATTAAATTTTTGTTTCTCATAACCAACATAACTATTAACGCGGGGGGGGGACACCATAAATTCAAATGATCATCAAAATAAAATACTTGGTTCAAGAGTCATAAAATTAAGTTTTCTGTTTTGATGTTTTCATGTAACTAAATTGGTAGAGCAACAAAATTTACCACCATAACTCTATGAGGGGGACACCAAAATAGTGTCGATTATTAAGAATGACATAAAAGATGCTTCTTTTGACTTTTTCTATCGAAGTGTGCCACTTTCTGAAAAAGTAAAAGCCATTTCTTACATCAGGAAAATTTCTGCCACCTGAGAAAGATTATATTGGGTCAATGATGAAAAGGAAATTAGGAGACCAACGTAACTAGGGGGACACCAAAGAGTTATGTTGGTCACGGCATTTTCTATCTTCTTGCTTGGAAAGTTGGGTGAAGCTGTAATAATGATATTTGGAAATGATGATTATTAGTATTATCCTTGGCTGTTACCTTCTCTGTTTTACACCCCCTGGAATCGCTACACCGGAAAGCCTCTGGAAAAAAAGTTAATTTTATGCACAAACAGCTTAACTAAAACCTTTAAACATCTATTAACTAATCTACTACTACAGTAAGTGAGGGAGTTTTCCGGGCCTTAAGCTAAAATCTATCAATTCCAGACATTGCTGCCTCTTTACTTCTATCATTTCTCATCATAACTGAAGGTAATTGATATATCTACAAATAAAAAGCACTTTCAGGTTCTGAATACAAGCACTTGCTGATATTTGAAGAAAAGGTTTTCAGCACCCCTTGAGGGAGTTTTCAGCATGGGGTGTTGGCGTTTTCAGCACCTCCTAGCAGTATGTTATATCAAGAAGAGTAACCAGGGAATGATTTAGTATTCAAATTTTGCATAGCAGTTTTGAAGATTTTGGAAGTCTTTCACAAATTGTTTGTGAAAATGCAAGGGTTATGCACACAAAAAATTGCTACACAATTGTTCATTTGTGTAGCAACTTGGCTTGTTTGTGTAGCAAATTGCGATGCAATACTGGATAAATTACTCCCTGTGAACTATTTAAAGTGTTTCTTTTGTACTCATTTTCCAGGGTTTTCAACAAATAAATTTGTTTAATATCATAATTAAGTTAATTTTTTATGGGACAATGTTGTATTTCTTAACTATGTTACATCGTACAACATTGGTTGGTTGGGAAATGTTGGTACTCTTGTCAAATCGGCAGGAAAATGAGTGGAACAGGGCGTGTAATCTTAAAAAAACTAAGGGTACATGATTGCATAATGGTGTATTCAATTACATTCACCTTACACAATCATTAATTTTTTTAAAAAGTGGCAATAATATCACCTTAAATAGCACAAGGGTGTTGAAAACCACAACACCTCCATTTTGGTGAGGGGGTTTTCAGCACCCTGAACTCCAACCCCAGAAGGTAAGGAAAACACCTGAGCAGTTACAAATTTCAGATGAAAAATTATTATATACGTTTGTACTAGTCACTTTTGGGATGAAGTCACAAATAAAGAAAATTCACTTAGACTCTATACATGCATGCTGGGAAAAGCCCCTTAGCTACTTTTCAAATTTGGTACCCGCCATAGCAGGCACATGGCAGGTTAGATGGATTAAGTCAATTTCAATGGAGTATTGTGTGTGTGCATTGATCCATGAAGCTACTCAGGAAATGTCCAGTGACTGGCACAACAGAGACATTGTGATTGTATTCTTTTGTGACACTGAACACAAAAGCAGTGATGGCTCTGATGATTTATCTTTTCTCTGCCTGGGTACTTCAAATTTTTCAAATGAGCTAAGGGGAGTTTCCTCTCATGTGTAAATAGTGATTTCTTATCTCTGAATTTAAAAGGCCCAAAATTTAATAAGTGTGACATGGGTAACCCACACTTCTTGTGGATTTTTCATCACAAATGAGCATAAATTTACACTATTTGCACATGGGGTAAAAGGAAACAAAAGCATCTAAAAACTAATAGACCCCGGCAACTTAACGCTGCCTAACTTTCTAAAGTTACTCGTTAGGCCTACAGTAGGAAGAGGGGTTCCACTGGGTCAGATAGTTTCTGGCCTCACTACTTTCCGCCCCTAAAAATCTTACATAGGGGGGGGAAGTAATGTTTGAACTTACATGATTGTGTTAAATATAACTTTCGAATTTACTTCAAATTTCAAATCCAAGTACAAGACAACAATGAAATTTGTGGTTAGGCCTAAAACTTCAGTATCTTCATTGAAAAGAATGAATTGTATGACCTTTTTTCTAAACGGCAAGCCCGGTCACAGACTCGTATTTTTAGGTATAAGCATGGAAGTCTCGTCCGAGGTAACGTTTGTTCTTCCATGTTGTACTTCCATGGTATAAGTAGACCAGTTGTCTAGGTAGGCTTGGCTTAGGCCTATGCTGATTGTGTGAACAATTGTTCAAAGCACTGAATACCGTATACCTGTACGTAAGTACGTATTAGTATACTGAAGTCTACAGTGAGAATGTTGTTTGGAAAGACGTCAACATGGCAGTAACGGGCGTCACATTGAATAGTAAATGACATCGATGAAGTTTGAAACTTTCTGGGAAAGTTGATGGGGTCTTCATTTGACAAAAGTACCACCGAAATCATATTACATTCCATTACTTTTTGCCTCCCAAAAAGATGTTTTCTGCTAAAAATAAAAGGGGCGGAAAACACCGTTTTTGAGGGGCGGAAAATAGCGAGGGCGGAAACTAACTGTAACCGGTTCCGCGACTGGCAAGTTCGGCGTTGAATTTTCCGATTTATGCTTGCAATTTCGAAGATACACAACAGAATAATTTCTCTTTCACCAAATACAAACGGCAACCTATCCGGTTACTACTCTGAAAATTTGGTGGATAGGCCTATACATTATTGCGTGGATAAAATGGATCAAATCTAAAACGACCATTAATAATAGGTCTAACGTTAAGTTAGTATACTATCGAACATGTTGAACATAACAGTGAACTGCGTGTTGTTGGCATACCAATTTTTTCACTCATTTTTCTGTGTTTACCTTATCCGCTCCTTCGTCGGACCAATTTGAGACAATGCGATGACGTTCAATCCATCTTTATGGAATTCCGTTCACTGCTTAATCCATCAATGCCACTAAATAAGAACTATTTTTCTTTCAAAAGTATTCTGCTTCTAATTATGAGTACCGCGTACAAAAGGTCATGCTTTATTATCGGTCCGCGCGTGAACTGTACTGGCCATCGATCGTACGTGCGTACCATAGCGCTATGGCGAATGCATGAACACTTGACTGCACTGTCAATGCACTGTCCGTGGTAAGGCCTTATAGTAAAAAGGACCATTCCATTTTTATTCAAATACAATCCCCATAGACCTTATGCCAATTAAATAGAGGGCGCTTCAAAACTGCAACATGGGAAGGATTATTCCATGTATGGTACCACAGAAGTGAATCGTCACCATGGAGAAGGCCAATGGTCACAATGCTAATGGGGAACTGTGTTGGAATAATCCTTCCCAGAGTGCAATATAACAGCTAACTGGCATAAGGTCTATAGGGTTATCAGTTTTACATACAAACGTCTTCTTGAACCAAATTGCCACTCTTTAAAATATAATGGCCCTTGATATCAACCCTTATTGCCTACAATTAGACAACCTTCAATTTACTTATTTCGATGAACATCTATTCGGCACATTCCATTTCTACAATGGAAAATACTAGTGTTTGCACCGTGTAGGAAATTCGTAACTGGGTACCAGAACCGTATTACCCGTGGGCGCCCGGGTACCCGATCGTAAACCTTGCAATATCTTTCGTACGCCCGTGCCACCTTGGGATAGGCTAGGCTATGCACAGTGTAGACCGAAGGCCTATGCTGTTTTGTGAAATGGATAGGAGCGGATGGTAGGAACACACATCGCGAGAATTGTTTCTGGAAAAATGCAAAGTAACAAAAGCACGTTACGGAAACAAACATTAAGCAACTTCATTTAAAATAATTGTGAATGAGATGTGGGTTAACACATTTGCTACTTCAACCATGTTATTTTGCGAAGATCAAAAAGAGTTTGAGATCAGTAATTTTCTACCCGGGTAGCAAGAACGTCGGTCTCGGGTACCCGTCCGACCAACGACTTGGCCTGCTTCGCGTGTTCACCACCCAGGTAACTATCGTTGGAACAGCTAGGTTTGAGAGTACAGGGCAATTACCCTGCTCGATCTATGCAATAAAGTGGGGACAAATATGTTAGCGTTCCTCCGGCTAAAAAGTGGTGGGTCGTGTTTTCGTGCCCCTCCAAATCGACGTCCATGTGCGCCAGTGTCCCCGGTCGGTACATGTGCTTTATTTTTACCCCTCCCCCCCCCTCCCCCCACATTAGCACCAAAGTTATGGGCCTACTCTACTGTTAAGCACATACTCCCATCCCCTTTAAAATGCTCCTCCCCAGGTCTAGGAGTTAGAGGCTGGTCCGCCTTTGATGTAGCCCTCACTTTCATTTGTCCTATTAAAACTACAACTTGCACGGATGTTCGAGTTTCTCGAAAAAGTATGCCTCTGCCATTGGTGTCTGGATAATTATTGTTACTACACACGGGACTATATATAACTGAAAGTTAAAACTACCAATTTTAATGATATATGGAAAGATAATGCTCACAATCCTCATAAATCTATCAGTAGCAGTGGCGTAGCTAGGATTTTTTCCAGGGGGGCAAAGGTATGAAATTTCCCCAAAACTTTTCCCGGTCAATGTGTATGTATTTCATATGATATATGCAAATTTACAAGTATAACAACATTATCATGTCATTTTGTAATATTACCTGCATTTTAATCTTAAAGTATAACATAGAGCAATCGGAAATAACAAAGAATATTATTTTGGTAAACAATATCTGGTTTATTTGTATCTAGTAACACAGTGGCGTACGCAGGATTTCTCTGAATGGGGAGGGGCATGCAGTATGGTCTAAGGGAAGGGGTGTGCGGAAATTTTTTACGTTTTCAAGAAGCCTAGATGCAAAATGGTGCAAGATTTTCTACTTTGGCAGGAACGGTGTTGAAAGATGAATCGTGGTGGTTCATGAGGATAAAACTGAAACTTTTGTGTCTTTACATGCATTCTCATGCCACTTATGCTACTTGATCGGTACAGGATTGTGTTTTTTGGCCACAAAACGTTATTTTATCATAAAGATTATCTAAACGGAGCGCCATCACTGGTTGGCGCGGAGCGTAAAGAAAATTTCGAAAAATCAGACCCCTCAGATGATCAAAAATAGAGTATTCATGCTTGTAAAGAGAATCTTAACATGAAGTCTTTATTTTAATCGATTCCACCAGTGGGATACAGAGTCCACATTTTTAAGTAAAAATTGGAATTTGACAGAACTTGCCTATTTGTAGGAATTAAAAAAATTGGCATCACTATGGGGCGGCCTTGCAGGGGAAATCCTTCCCCTTTGAAAATTTTTGAAAAATTGGTTGTCCTTATATGCAGTCTGGTGCCACATATGCTGTCTGTTGAAGTAAAATCTGTGCTACTAAAGTTTGACTCCGTATTTTTAAGAACAAAGAAAAAATTGTGAGGGGGAGCATGGCCCAATGGTCCCCCTCCCTTCGTATGCCACTGAAAGGAGGCCTAATAGTGGCTCGACCATACAGGATACCTAGTTAGAACAGCAGTCTGTTAAGTGTAGAAGGCTGCAAGGTACTCATGGACCCGTTTATTGTTACACCCCAAGTGAGCAGAAAGCTATTTTCCCGAACTAGCCTGTAAGCCTCCAAGGATTAGGCTAAGCAGCAAAATATAAGTATGCCTATGGATCCCGTTCATTCTAATTTCTAGGATAATGTTACGTTTATCGTTGGCCATGGGTTGTTTTAGCCCCATCCATCGTTATGTACACAGAGGAAAATCGGTATAGTTTAAACCCCTCCCGCTACTAGATTGTAGGACAATATAACCTTGGGGGTCTACGTAAGTGATTTGTCAGTTTTTAAATCCTTTTACTGAATTCCCAAAGTGTACAACGCAGAGACTGTGTACAAGGGGATAAGTTCGGGTTTATAGCCTTTCAGTGTTAGCTGTACTGTATCAACTGTTGTTAAATTCCTGAATAACAGCTTCCTGTGCACAGAAATGCACTGATCATAGCACCCGCGCGTTTACACGAGAACATTCAATTTGCTACGCGGCGAGGACGTTCCTGTGGAACGGGAGTAGGGCCGGTTCATGCGACACTGACGCAATGTGGGTTAATTTGTTGCATGAAAATACGAATTATGTATGAGAAATGTCTCACAATTTCTTATTCTAACAAAAATTTAAAGGAATTTTTGTTAGAATAAGAAAATTCATCAGATTTCCCCAATTTCAACAAATTTCCCCAATTATTTTCCAGGGGGCAACTTGCCCGCCCCCCCCCCCTGCCCCAGTAGCTACGCCACTGATCAGTAGTACCGTATTTTACATCTAAATTCCACCATAATTTACTTAGGGGCGTAAACATACTGTGTGAATTGGGGACAAAAATTTTCCAACAGCGGGAACCTCAGATCGTGTGTGACCGGACTCGTCTACATATGAGCAATCTACCTAGATGATCGCGAGCACACACCCGCTATGCACTATAAATACAAAAAACAGCAGACACACGGATGGCGAATTAAATGCAGTATTATCGCTTTCATACAGACAATACCCGAAGTCAACTGTACCATACATCTGTACACCACAATGGTACATTTTGTTTATTCTCGCAATTGCCCCCTTTCCCCCAGGATCGACGCAACTGCGTGTAATGCTTCCCCGTGCTTTATTACCACGTACACAATGTCTTTACATGTTTGAAGACTTTAATTTCTATTTCAGAGCCGATCAAATAGGGTAAGATAACGGTAGAAAGGGGTTAATTCCTTGTAGTTTTATGGACTTGGAGATTTAACAACCTTGCAAACTTGTGGCAAATGTCATTCCTTTGTACAATGCAAGTGCCGTGTACGTTTCCTAACCCCCCTCCCCCCCCCTCCCCCCTTGTTTAACTACTTTTTCAAGGAGCAAATTCCCAAGATCGTGAGTGAAACGATGTACCCTTACTGTGAAACTGACTGAGAAAGAACCAGTCGCATTAAAATCCAATTAACATCAAGTTAGATGAACAATGCACTTGATTGCATGCGCTATCAACACCGGGCATTGCTGATTGCTGCTATAAGTAGACTGACCTGTCCTAATTTTATAAAATGAAATTCTATAAATTTCAATAGTTACATCCTATTACTGAATACACAAGAAATAGATATCGTTAAGGGGGTTGGTTATATTTTAACCTTGAAGTTCTGTAGTACATATTTACATTGCAAGCCAGTTCGCAGTGCCATAATGGGATGGATGATTCAGCATCCTCTTTCAGAAACTGCGCCCTAATTTGAACACAACATTTCTCCGCATGAAATTAATGTGGATTGAATTATGCATACACGCATGTTATAATTACAACCCGATTCAAGGCTACGCATTAGAGGCACAACTCTGCATCGTCAAGCAGTTGACTTTCCTTGGCTAAAAAAACGAACCGAATTGGGCGATTGTTGAACCGAACCCAATCAAAGTCAGTTGTAAACCTTACAATATACAAGTTACCAACCTTATGTCCCGTTTGGTCAAGTAACTTATTAAATAAATGAATGATTCATTTGTGATGGGCGGGGTTGACTGTTGCTTACGAACCACCGTGGCTTTTGAAAACGAAACATATGCCGATGTAGCTACTACAGAGTGCCTTCCACGCGGAAGACCCGGGTTCGCTTCCCAGGTCGAGTCATACCAAAGACTCTAAAAATGGAACCTATTGAAGTTGTGCGTGATGTTCCGCATAAGCAAAGGAGAGGGGAAAACAAGCCAGTCAGCCACAACTGGAACAAGAGCCCAAGGGCACTATGGTTCCTTGCATTAAAGATGATATTGTATTAAGGTAGTCCCAAGGTAAGGCATAATTTGCACCTTTAACCCCAATGACTTTTGGCCATCACCCAAAAACATAGGGGCACATTAAATTTCAAAATCATACAAGCACTTGCCGTTTGAGAGAAATGGAACACTTAACTTTTCAAATTATCACACTGCACACTGCCCACTTCCATGCGACATATACATTCATCACCTTTCACTAAAATGTCATTTACTTGAGTTTGGGGTAGTATAGGAGGTTAGTTAATTGCCTTTTTGGTCAATCTCAACAATTCAAATCCAGACCTTAAAAAGAAGTCACAAAGGTCAAATACAGTCAAAGTAGATCAAAACTGATTTTAAATAAACACAGTCTCTTCTGCACCAAAGAAATTTAACAGTCATCTGGTCATTCCTGACCACCAAAATTTATGATGGATGACTAGAAATTATGTCATGGTTGTCCTTTAGACTACCCAATGTGTTTGCCTGAAAAGCAAAAATAAGGAAAAGCCCACAATTCTGCTACTAAAGGCAGCCTGATAGTGATTTATTACCACCAATTTCTTCTTCACAATTTGGCCAGAAGACCAAGAAACAAACATAGCTCTGTAGAATCTAATAAATGACTTTCAACTTGACCTTTTAACCTAAAGAGGGTGTTAGAAACAGCATTGTAGTCCCTAGGGTAAAAGCAGAGGTAAAGAAGAGAAACTGCTTTCATATTTTACTATTGAAATTGGAATCTTAGCTTGCACTGTGAATAACTTTATTCAATACTGTATGTGAGGAAAAGGTTGTTTTTAATAATAATTGCATTACTGTCCTGATTGTTAACTAAACTGCTTTTAGACTGAGAGCGGGTTATAATTCTTCTTTTCTTTTATACATTTGTCTAAAGGCATTAAACTTCAGCTGGACTTTTAAACCAACTGAACAAAGACCCAAAGAGTCTTCACGTGCACTTTACTTAGACGAACACAACTTTCCATTATTTCCACTATGTTACTTGGTTATTGAGTAATTGCACCGCATACCTGGCATTGCAATAGGCCTACATATGACCTACATGTACACACTAGCCTGTCATTTAAATGTCAGTAACTCAAGTAACGAACATTGTAGGAGGGTAGTGTAATAGCCTTTTTGGTTCGTCTGATCAAGACAAATCTTGACGTCACAAAAAAGTCACAAAAAGTCACAAAGGTCAAAAGGTCAAATGAGGTCAAGTGAGGTCAAGGGGGGTCATCAAGTGCATTTCACTAAGACGAACACAAATCTCCATTACACCACCCCTCTAAAATGTTTCAGTGGCAAGATATCAATAAAACATTACTTTTTGACCTCTCGACCCTTTCCAATTATTTTGGTTAATGTACCAACATTTTCACCTCCTACCAATCTAACTTATCCTAAAATGATGCCACTGCTTGAACAACGGATACTGAGTTACAGCTACTAACAGAAATTCAGTTTTTGGCCTCTGGTGATCACCAGTGACCTTTGACCTCCACCAAAAACGATAGGGCACATCTACTCCACAACATCTACATACATACCAAGTTTGAAAAAAATCGATCACTCGGTTATTGAGTTATCGCACCACATACCTCGCATTCCAATCCGTCACATACACACACACACACACACACACACACACACACACACACATACACACACACACACACACACATACATACATACGCCAAGGTGACTGCATAGGTTCCTTTGTTACACAAGGAACCAAAAAAGGCCGTGGCCGGCTCGACTTGAACCAATAGGTTGGAAACTGGGCCGTAAAACTTCATCGAACCTAACCTAACCTTCATCTACGTCACAAGCCGATCCCCTTTTGAAGGTCAAAATCTAATTTAGTATTCATTTAGTGTAGCAAGCTCAAGCTGAGAAGAGCTGACGGCCCACGTGTGACTGTTGCATTTAGAATTTGAGACACTGGATTTTTTGCCCAGCATTGGGCGTGACTTATCAATTGTGACGTAACGTGAGAGCACTATATACGTAAATGTAAATGGCACTCACCTCTAATGTCAACACACCTTTACCTGTAACAAAAAGGAAATAAATAATATTTGGGACCAGAACTGAAATGAAGACTCTCTAAGTTCCCTAGCAAATTAAGTTCGGTATTCACTTATTTGAGCTACCCGGGTCAAGTCATCGACTCTTGTTTAAAAATGAGGCAGAATTAGACGGAGGGTTGTGACTTCATTTCAAGTGTGTCTGCGACTGCTTTAATAACAAGTATCATGATTGTTTACTGCACAAGTACAATTAAATTCTAGTGTATGGAATTTAAGTAATTAATTTATTTGTTTTAATTTGTAATGCAATTCAATTCAAATTTGTTATTAATTAGTTATACCAAAAAAGGAAAATTACAAAACAAACGTGAAAGCAATAACATATGAGGAACACTCGATAACAGGGGAAATCTTTTATCGAAGTCACGCTAGTGACCACACCAGAGACAGTTTACACCAACACAGCATTATAAGCAGCACGGCATAGCCTATATTCAGATTTAATCATGAGCTTAGAGTAGAAACGTGACAACGCGGTCTCAGAAGAAAAGTGACATGCCCTTCGTTTTTTTCTTTTTTCATTTCATTTCATTTTTCATTTCATTTATTATCTTTATCAAAACAGTAAATGATAAAATATTCTTTACCTTTTTTTTTATTTATTTTTTTTTTTAGTAATCATTTGCTAGTTTAATTTCTGCCTGCTCTCTAAAAGCAAAACAATGAAATTTACTGTAAAAAGAATTTGCCGAGGGACCACTCTAAGTAAAAATAAATTTCACACAGGAGTGGAGCGATATTGCCTTCCATGTGTAATGAAGAATCGCGGTATGTGGAGTGAATTTTCTCACCATCGCGACTGTATTTTCACACCATTTCGGGTGCGATTCCCTTTTCCTAACAGTGGTCCGTCAGCATAACCTTTTTGGGGTGAATTCCGCTCTGTGGTTTCGGCGCAAATGAGTAATATCAGGGATCATAATCCATCATATAGGATTAAAACAGCTCATCTATTTAGTACACTCTAAAATCAAAAGAGTGAACTTAGTCACTCTTTGATCGAGTTAAAAGTATAAATTCGCTCCATAAGAGCGATAATTCACTCCAAGAGGAGTGAAGTTCCCTCCAAAAAGAGTGAAGTTCACTCCAAAAAGAGTGACATTCTCTTAAAACGAGTGAAGTTTCCCTTTTGATGGAGTGCCCACAGTGATCGCTCTTAAAAAAAGAGCGATCACTGCAGGCACTCGTGGAAGAGTGAATTTTCCCTCTTCCTCTAGTAAATTCCACTCTTTTTGGAGCGAACTTCACTCTTTTTGGAGGGAACTTCACTCCTCTTGGAGTGAATTATCACTCTTATGGAGCGAATTTATACTTTTCACTCGATCAAAGAGTGACTAAGTTCACTCTTTTGATTTTAGAGTGTACACTCTAAAACCATGCATCTATATGGGGGGGGGGGGGGGTACGAACCGGAATCTTCTCAAATATTCAAAAGGAACCGTTTCAAATTTGACCAGAAATGGTTCAAAAATTAAACTATTCGTTTCATTTTTGTGTCGAATCTAATCAAAGATTTGACAAGATTTCGGTTTGTGCCCCAATCGATTAGATTCTATTCAAATTTGAATATAAATATTTTAGAGTGTACCTAATTAACTTCACTCTAAAATCAAAAGAGTGAACTAAGTCACTCTTTGATATAGTGAAAAGTGTTAGTAAACTCACCCCATTAGAGTGATAATTCACTTCAAGAGGAGTGAAACTCACTCCAAAAAGAGCGAAAATTACTAGAGGAAGAGGGAAAATTCGCTCTTCCACGAGTGCCTGCAATGATCACTCTTTTTAAAGAGGGGTCACTGTGGGCACTCCATCAAGAGTGAAACTTCGCTCGTTTTAAGGGAATTTCACCCTTTTTGGAGTGAATTTCAATCTTCTTGGAGTGAATTATTACTCTAATGGAGTGAATTCACATTTTTCATTCTATCAAAGAGTGACTAAGTTCACTCTTTTGATTTTAGAGTGTAACTTCTAATTTGGAAAAGAAGGACTGAAAGGGCCAAAATAAGTCAGGCTAAAATCGTTCTTACATTTGCTCACACTTCCACTGACATGCTTTCGGGACCCGTGGTATGCAGAACCCAAGGACAATGCAATGAACACTACATTCTCTTATATTTCTCTCATTTTCCTCAAACATCTCCACGAAATTTTCAATGGCTGTACCATGGTATTGATTCGCCAGGTTGCCAAATTTTAGGGTTAATTCTTGAGGTTTATCTGTGAAGGTTTTCCTCAAAAAACCCTCACCTAGGCTAATACCCTACCCGTCAGACATCAAGACGGACCCATCTTCAAGTTCCTTTCGCTAGCTATAGAAAAGAATAACCTACACTGAAAAAGTACCATCTGTGATTTATAAAATGGAGCTTTCTCTCTTAGACAGAAAGGTCGTGACAGGACAGAAAAGAGAAAGATAGCAACTAAGGGGGCTAGCACTAGGACAATAAAAGGAGAACAATGGGCCTATATTGGTAACAGAATCATCCTTTCTCGATGTTCTATTGTTAAACCCAATAAACCCATTGGTGAGTTTACAAAAGGTCTTAGTATACAATGTAAACAATCGTTCTTCACTTGAATAGCTTTCAGTAGAAGATGGAAATGAGAGAAAATCCTTTTTTGAAAAAAGTTTATAAAGTTACTGTGAATAGGGACTTACCTAGGATAGACCTCTCAGCAGAAGCGAATGTTTGGTTTCTCCAAGATAATCTCACTTGAACAAGAACTGGTTCTGACGGATCAAATATAGTTACTGAAATGTGTTCTGTGCCAGGACGAAGAATTCGTGGGTGGGCTACCAGGTATCCTCTGTAAACGAAGAGAGGAGTGGGTTTTATTTAAAATTGTTCAATTACTATTTATAATCATTTGCATCCGAATTAAGAGGGATGGTAGCTGTATATAACTGGATATCGGCCCCCTTCTTCTCTTTTTTTTTCACGAGCCTGACTACCACCCTCTGTAAGCACAAATCGATTATTTCGCGGCCAGTTTGAGTTTAAGATGTGAGACCGAGAAATGGGGACATTTACGGCAACTTAGCCACAGTATTTCAATTCTAGAATGACGGACATTTTGCTTGGAAGGGCAAGGGACACACACGGGAGGCCATTTCTCCTATGACCCTTCATTCACCTCCTTATACAATTAAAACGAGCCTCTCCTACGTCCAAAGAACCATCACTTTTGCTTATTTTATTTTTCGTACATGTTGACACCACGACCTTACACAGCAGACCAGAGGAGAATTTTGCCCGAGGAAGTTTTAAACTGTGCCCCTTCCAGCTTCGAAATATACAGGAAAACACGATTAAACTAGAAGAAGTTGTTGCATACGGAGGCATAGTAATTATTGCAAACAAATACGAATAAGTTACATCAAGGTCGGTCATGCCTGTTCACAAAATCTGTAGTTTAGTTCTTTGTGAAGCGTAAATAAAATAAACATCAAAGTCACGGTAAAATTTCCTGCGCTATCAAAACCATTTACAATTTTTAAATCATGGTGTCGTCCTTGTGTATCACAGTGCCAAAAGTTTTGAAAGAAAAAAAAAATGTCTTGGCACATTTTACCTGATAATTTTCTGATCATTTTTTCACAATTTGCTCGTTTTATTGAAGTGGACGTATTTTTGTCTTTTGCAAACGAAAGTTAAAAACAACAATTGGTAAGGTTCTACTTGCAAACCTGAGAAATACCATTTCCGGCTGACAAGTCGTGATTTTTAAAATGTTCTGTACGCTCCCTTGTAGCTGATAGTGGTGCATACCCTAACATAGTCTTCCGGGCAGCACAAGATTTTCCCCAACCAAAAGAGTAACCCTTGTCAGACTGACCCCATCCTCACGAGCTAAAGGCTCCATCTGTCCTTGATGGGCGTAGATTTTATTTACGAGTTTGATGAATGAATTGTACCTCTTCGGTCATTTCTATTAAGCCTACTTATCTGAAAATGGGGAAAAGGTGACCCATGCATATGTTTGATATATTTGGGGACTTTCTCTACGTCAATCACACAATCCTTTCCCAAGGGTTTGCCTGGTGGTCCACCTCAATGTACGTGGGCCACTGACTTCCGTACATGGACAGAGCATACTGTGCGTTAGATTGTCGCTACAGTACGTTTGAGTATAGGCGTAGCAAGATGGCTGTCTGCTATAGTTTTGTTTGTGAAAGTTTGAACTTGCTCAAGTAGTTCAAAGCAACAGAATTTGAGAGAAACTTGTGAAATTTCGAAATAATGCAAGGTAAGGTCAAATTACTACATGTGTTGCAGGAATATGATATTGTTTCCCATTCAAGTTAAACCTTTGTTTAAAATATCACAGAGTTGTCGTAAAATCATACATATTATACGTTCACGGCGGCCATCTTGGTGCCCCTTTTTTACCCAGTCGGTGGCCACAATGTACGGATAGGACGTACGCGTTACATGCTCTGTCCATGTATAGGCCTATAGGAAGTCCGTGACGTGGGCGTAAAACTGTAAAACCGTAATGGAAAAGCAAGATGAAATGACCCCTTAACTGCAAAGTCAGCAAACTGAACCCTATTAAATTGTACTGCAAAAAGTACCTGGTGAACAGGAATTGACCAAATTCGATTTACATGTGACCTACATAATTCTGACTCAAAATTCTTAATCACCCAACGAACAAACTGGTTACAAAATAGCACAATGACCGGAAATTTGGTTGTACGTACTTTATTATTGGTTAACGTGACCATGGTTTCCTGGTGAAATACGGTAACCAAGAAAATGTAGGTGACATATAAACGCAAACTATTGAAATTCCATCGGGTGTTTTAAAGTGTAACTTAGCGAGAGAGAGTTTCTGTTGGGATGAATCATTAAGACTAGTGACTAGTAACAATGTAGGCTTACTCGAAGGACAACTCTTTAAGTCTGCTTAAATAAGCGGTTAATTTATCAAAAATATATAAGAAAGTAGAGGATAATTTTAGCCCCATATGGCGACAGATATTTTCTTAGCATGATGGTGTAGTTTTTGAAAGGAGAACTTTCTCCGAACTGAAGATTTATCAATCGAACAATGTAGTGACTCAGAAAAAGCATTTTCTTTGCAAAAAGGAAACGACTTCCAGTGTAATGCAAGGTAAAGAGCGACAACAGAAATTTCCTGCAGTTCCCTTCCACGGCCCATCGAAGGCCCTCCTTGAACAAAACTTTCAATCCAATCACACAGGTCCTTAACCATGAATGGGCGACTACTAATTACTGTTCCTGGTCAAGGGGTGCAACAAAAGATGAATCTGAGACGTAAAGAGATTCCGGAGAGTGGATCTGGTACCGTACCTAGCGAGATAAAAGTGCTTTGAGACGCCAATAATGCAAGAAATATATAATCTTCTTGGACTAACATAAAAAGGGAGGGTGGTCGAAAAGGATGAGTAAACGTGTCTCAGACTGTACAAATTTACAAAAGGATATTCTGTAAAGAAAGATTAGTCTTTTCACATAAAGATAATTTCGGAAGGTTTCTTTCTCCTTTGATCTATTGTTTGCCGTATGAAGGTTGCCGTCACGTGACGACACATGGAAAGGAGATGACTTCATACTTCGGTTACATCAAAGTTATGATTAGGAGTGAAGGTGCTCGAAGTTGAAGCTGAAATGAACAGTTTTAGAAGGAAGTGTACAATTAAAGTTTCACAATGGTGACAGGTAGTACTAATTGTATTATGGGATTTTTTTTCGTTTGAAGCGAGAAACATATGCTCTATACATTGATATTTATGTGACCAGGGTAGAGGAGCGGCACCCCCACCCCCCCCCCCCACACACACACACAATAAAATTTGAACGTTTGGTTCTCGGGCGCAGTTTGCAAGAGGGTCGGGAGGACTCAAGTTTTTAGGATGAACATATCTACAAACATGTATTAGGTTTATATTTCAGTATATAGACACACTGAAATTTTGACTCTGACGTGAATTTCACAAATATGCTGTATATATTGTATATACATGACTGTCAAAAGTAAACGAACTAAACCCCTTTCCCCCATTTCGTTAGTCAGGACTGGTCAGTTTTCCCAACGAACATTGAAGTGGGAGGGGTGGGCGGCTAGCATTTGAGATGGACTAAAGGCAATGTAACATTTGGAGGGATTTTGTTTCATTTGTTTTGGCGGCTATCGTACTGTAGGTAAACATGCTTCCACGCTATGGTTTGTACCTTTGTGTTATACAGTATCGGTAACGGGTCCATGTTGATAGAATTCCAATACTAAATCACTTTTGGTCTTAGATATTTCGATCGAGTAGCTGACAAGGCATCAGCTCCCTGTTTCACTGAAGAGTCTTGTATGAGGAGGGCAGACCTCCCGCCCTGATGAGATCATAAATTCTGCTGCTAGTACTGGGTTTTTATCAGATGATAGCGGCGAGATACAACCATACGTAAATTATGGTGCAACAGAAATATTCCAGGTAATGAGCATTGTTTCCCTATATGAAGACAGTTGGAATCGCAAGAGCTTGCGTCTTGTCAGTATGTGGTCTTTAGCCAACTCGGAGGACGCGACGGTGTATTACACATTACCTATATATTTGTTGCACTTGAACCAGTACAGAACGGGATGTACTTCAAAAGATAAGTATTTATTCGACAGCCACCGCGCAGGTTATGTGGTCTTCGGCATGTTTACACAGGTACATTGGCGTATGGACCGGAGCAGGGGAGAAGAGCCCAAACCATTTTTTTTTTTTTTTTTTTTTTTTTTTTCAGCGATGCAATTTTTCGGACAGTGCTGAAATCTTTATTGTAAAACAAAAAGCTCAACACGTAAGCTCAAAAGAATAACTCTTTTCTCCTACTTACCAGCTTATGAAATGTCATTTCCAGCTATATGAGGGGTCACATTTCGTAAAGCTATGCCAATTGATGGTGGCTCTCCGCTTAGTCTTTTGGAGACAATTTTATATTTAGAGCGAGTTATATCTTCTATCAGTAAGGTGACATGAAGTTTATCTTATATTTTGTATAATAAAATTCATCCGAACATCCCGACGGCCACATATTTTTCTCTTTTTTTCCAGAAATTGTACATGTGTCATTATTTGCGGAAATTCGGACAAACTTTGTTACTATTTTGGAAAGATTCGGACTTGCCCCCAAGCGAAGGAGAGCCCATACGTCAATAACCCGGATTCCAAAATGTTACGACCAGTTGCAAAAGGTAACCGACCATGTTATGACCAGGGGCGTCGATTTGATTTTGAAAGCCTTGGGAAATCCAGTGCCCCAAAACTTTTCCCCCATCATTGTGAGGAGTCTAAGAGGGGGGGGGGGCAAAATGTAAAATGGTGTCGAATGTTTCAATATTAAGGTACTATGAATTTGGGGGTATACTTAATTGTCCAAGGGAAAAACTGCATGCCGGTCCAGCCAGGGTTGCTGCTTGGATTTGCCCACGTGAAGGGGGGGGGGGGCAATCGACCTGACTGGAGATCGGCTACTCTTAGGCCCCGACAGATGCAATGGTTTGCCGAAATTGTGCAAAACCCGGCAAAATATAAACCACGCGAAACGCGACGAAAAATTGGGGTTTTTCTAGCTAGTGAAGGAAGATTGTCATTGTTTCATTGAGAAAGATTGAAAAATATTTTTGTAATGAATGTGTCATATCAGAGCAAACCTAATATAGCAAAAAAGAGGTTCGAACTTCATAACGCACCATTAAGGCCTACGTCTTCCTTTATATAGTCACAACTACGATATTTGTATAATCTTAAAGCTGAATTAATCAAATGTGTGTGAAATGGCGGTAGTCACAGCTACAACTGAAGATGAATGCGCAGCACACAAACATTTTTTAGGTGTAGAAAGAATTCGTACAGAACTTAATGGCTTGTAACTGATAAAGAGACGTGACGTGTAAAATACTTTCTGAGCATACTGTATCTATGACTTCATGTATAGCTTTTTCTTTATCTCACTTTTAAAGGCCCAGTTCTCTCACCCCAAACAGTACCAATTCTCCTAACCGTCTCACTGAAGCCCCTCCCACAATTGTCTGAAATTGATCCTTATCCAGATACAATCTCAGTTAATTGCTTCAAGAAGAGTATAGAAAAACTGAATTTATATCCTTAAAACATTCTCAGTACAGTTCATGCTGTGTAATATAAGCTTTGGTCCTCTGCGTTGTTTGAATTAGCTGCAAATCAAAGAGCTGAACCAACTGAAAATTTCGGTACCCCAGTACCAAAATTGTAGTTTGGGGTGAGAGGTTTGGCCCTTAAAGTTTCTTGAGTCACAAAAAGTGGGGCAAATGTGTTCACTTCCCCTCCTCTCCAAAAAGTGGAGGGGAAATGTCACCACCTTCCCGCATGGATGATAATTCACAACCCCTTAAATCGAAAAAATCGTGGGATCATAACGTAAAAAATAAGAAGTAATATGCAACTATCATTCCAGAATGTGTAGCTTTACTCGAGGCTATACTGTCCAGCTAGGTGTCATGTGTGAGATTTCAAAAACTGAAATCTGCTCAGTCAACGGCTTTGTTGATCTCAAGTGAAGTGGGAACTCAGCGACTACCGCCAAGGGGGATTTAGCCCACGTGTAATACCGATGCACTGCACGGGATTGACTATTCCAAGTACAAGGTTATGTAGGCTGTAGTTGGCACTATAAGACCAAATCTGGTTACGGTCGAAGACTAATTAAATGGGGGGGGGGGCACTCTCTCTACAGGCGACGCATCATATGGGAATATTGGATGGGAAAGAATCCAATTGTAACAATTTGTGAAACTAGCTTATCGAATCAAAAGTCAACCTTAGCGTTCTAACGTAGAGATGGTGTTTGTAATGTTGTTGTCACGATGAAAACCATAACAGTCACGATGAGGTCGCGGTATCCATGAAAGTTCATTCTCATCTAGGGACATGACCCCTAGTATCAGTCTAGGGACGCGAGTTGGAAGATTCCAGGGGCCGATGTGCCAGTATGTGCAGCATAGTAGCTGCTTTTAACAACAAATATTCGTTAATTAACATCAAAATCATTTCACAAAACAAACATAACACCAACGTAATTGACCGCGTCAACAGATCGACTGGGTTTTCAACAACAAATTTTTGACCGGAGGCAATGAGAACCACTGTCTTCCATGAAAATACGTGTTTTCACTTCGTGACTACGAAACCCCTGGAATAACCTGTCTTCTCAATCTCACCCGAACACCCGGCGACACACTTTGACTTGCTATACGGCTTTCTGCCGTCGTTTCCGACGCAAGGGTATAAATCTTCGCACGGTTCGAAAACAAACATTGTCGAACATGTACCGTAAAGCTGTTGGGATTGATTGAGGCTAAGCGAAGATGTTTGGTTATAGGGGAACGGTTTTAAACCTCACTCTGCAGTATCCAGAGTGATTCTGCAATCTTCTGAGTGATGACTTTGTTTAGGCGGGGCAATATATTGTAGCAATTCTCTGACTTGAAGTTTCGTTGTACAGAATAACCTCCCTAAAATGGAAATAACTAAACAGTCCAACCTGGAAGTTAAGGTCCATGATGCTAAGCTGAGAAATACCAAAGGGATATACTTCGTTGGTATCTACTAGCTTAGGGGTATCGACATGTTAGTTGTCCCCCTGTCCTTGCACTCCAGCGACGTCGTTGCAAGCTTGTGGATTGGGTGAGCGTTATCTATGGTCCAAGACCAAATAGCGGCGGGCGCTAAAAGGGGGTTTGCATCCCCCAGATTTTTGCTTTTCCCACCACTTGCCCCCCCCCCCAACTTAGGTCAGTTACGAGTTGAGTCAACTGTAAAATATTAATGATGTACCTCTCCAGAGAGGCTTAATTTTTCATCCAGAGCCTACTTAAACCTTCAAGGAGCTTCGGTTCGACCTGGACCCCAATCCTAAGAAACGGGCGCTTTGGGCTCGATTTCGCGCTGCGCCAGAAATTTTTTACACCCCAACATATATCCTTTGTCCTTGGTTTGACCCCTCCCCACAGCCAAAATCTCACTCTTACCCGGTGCTTCCGGGCACGGAGAATGGAGCGGTCTTAGGAGAATGGATCTGGTCCGTCTTTTTCACTTTATGAGTTTCTTGTCCGAGAGTATTGCCATCCGCCGTTAGCCTGCATAGGGCCTCTTTAGGCGGCCACCCCTCAGAGTTTTTCGTAGCGATGAGCTGAACAAAAAGACCGTCGTCCGCTCCGCGGGTTAATACCGCTGCCGTGAGCTTGAAATTTTCGTGAGTACAGATTTCATCTACAATAATCTTTTTAAAGGTTCCGTACATGCGGTTTTCACCAAGACTATCTTTAGGAATAAATAAAACCATTTACATGATGAGTAATATGGGCTACAGAACTCTGCAATTTTTGTATTTGCTACCAATCAAAGGGCTATGTCAATTGTGAAGTTCTCTAGACGAGCGACGGAGCTACCATATGGTCAGGGGGGATCGCTTCCCGACGACCAAAATTGTCTGTCGGTGCCCTTTTGGGGTTGATGCGCGCTGTTAAACTTCAAGGTGTTTCTTGATTGGCTGTTGCCATTGTATTGTATCGATTGTATTCTTTGTTCGGTTAGGGATTAGGTTAGAATTAGACCTATAGTTGGCCAGTAAGGAATTTTTTTGTTAAACAGTGCGCATCGCTCCCCCCCCCCCTTTTTTTTAGATTTCTAACACACCGCTTTAAGGCGCCGCTGTAGGCCATTCTCGCCCCTCTGACCAAAATCCCTACTCCCGCCACTAACATAGCTACTACATAAGTTGAACTTTGTCGTGAGCATGTGTCGAAGCCTTTTCGCAAGACGACACAGCTAATTGTGCATGCATGGTATACCTTCAACATTTTATCCTGCTTTAAATCACTAAAATTTTAAACAATCATTGTAATGCAATTGTTATTGGGTAGAACTTAAACTGTTCATATATGTATTCTGGCAGGTGAACATTATGGTAAAACGAACCGCCAATTAGGCTTCAATCCAAATGTTCAACATTCCCAAGATGGGTGAAAGTACCTTCGTCCGTGACACTAACAGTACAGTGATCTATGGGATGCCCTGATTATTATCTCAGATCTGTGATACTCCACTTGGCACAGTTCTCCGATTGACATAAAAAGCAGAGTAGCTCGTACAACATACCGTGTACTGTGAGTGGTATGATTACACATGACATGTGACCCTTGTATGCTCCCAGTGTCCCGAATCAATAAACTATAGGATGGGTTTGCATGAGACTGAGTTTTAGCAGCTGTGTGTGGGGGACTAGAAGTAAAGTTGTGAGAATTGAAACCGTCTGAGGTGATGAATTTCTGCCATTAATTTAACTACTGGGGCCTAGTAAAGTAGAGTAATTCCTACAACAGAAGCTACGGTTTAGTATAACAGGGTAAAACAATTTACCTCCTGCTTGATGAGGAAACTTGCATCACAACTCAACTACGTAACTTACGTACCTGGGACAAACTCTGTAAAAAATTCCCTAGACGATTCTTCTTTCGCTATCTTACGAGGTAATCTGTGAATAATGTTGGGGTTGTTGCAAAAGGTGGGAAAGACGTTTTGTGTTATGCCCACGGACTTCAGATACATGGACAGAGCATACTGAACGGTGCATTTTTCTCTACCGTACGTGTGAGAATAAGCGCGCCAAGATGGCTGTTTGCTAAGGTTTCGTGTGAAAGTTTGGACTTGCTGAAGTTAATCAACAGATTTTTCAAGAAAGTTGAAATATTTTGATATATGGCAGGTTAAGGTCAAAGTCACTCTTCACGTATTGCAAGAATATGATATTGTTAGCCATTCAAGTCTAAACTTTGTAAAAAATATTACAGAGTAGTCGTTAAAGCATACAAATCATAACTTCACGGCGGCCATCTTGGTGCGCCTTTTTTGTCCCAGTCGGTGGTTACCATCTACGGATACGACGTACGCGTTACATGCTCTGTCCATGCATATAGGAAGTCCGTGGTTATGCCACCGCATCTGGAGAGGTGCACATGCCTGTTACAGAAGATACATGAGAACTCGCTACATAAAGAATCAGGAATGATCTGTGTCTGTTACGGTCGCGGTTTCATGTAGTGACAGCGAAGCCACGTTGAGCAATGTTCTTCAGGAATGCCGAATGAACTAGGCTCTTTCTAATTTTATCCCAAGATCCTCCAGTGGAACTCATTGATATAAGGTTTCGTGACATTTATTGGTCATAAAAGAATGAATTTTGTTTGTTTTATGATGGGTAAACCAATGTAAGGAGGCCCCTAATACAGAGTTGAAATGCATTTGATCAAAGCAATGGTATCAGGCAAATGTTTGCTCTCAAACACCTATGGGAGCTATAACTGCAGCCGGGGAATTCATGTTTCCCCCAGCATGCATCAGTAATTTACGGAACAGATATTGTAAATACTTGTAGGAGATTGCTGAGCGCGATAGGTCAATTCCTGGAGGTGATCTTTGTAAGAAAGTTCCCCAACCCTGCACCCAATAACGAAGAGTCGTTTCTATATATTTGCCTTACACGTTCTGCGTTCCATGGAGTTATGTGCAACTCAGTGGACGTACGTATAAGCTACCATATACTGATGTAGCTACCACACACTGATATATCCCCATGTGGGCTGGGGGTTGTAGAATATTCCCACGGTATTTCCCGCCTGTCGTAAGACTAGAGGCGATTAAAAGGAAGGAATTGCATCGTTTTTGAACTGTATTTGAAACCCGAAGTTGTACCGCATCCTTTACCTATCTATCTAGTTGATACTATATAACACATTTGTATGGCCCGTGTGTCATTAACTTAAAGGGCCAGTCTTCTCACCCAGACTGCGGGTCTTGAAGGGGTTTTCAGAAATTTTCAATTGGTTCAAATCTTTGATCGACAGCTAATTCAAACAACGCAGAGTAAGAAGGTTAGGAGAATTGGTACTTTAAGGGTGAGAGAATTTGGCCTTTACAGCGGCTCTTTGAGTTGGTTCATGGAATTAAACAATTTTTTTCAAACTTGTTTTCTTCACATACCAATGACAAATGGTCAAACTTAGACATGCCCCATATCCTACATAAAAATGACTGTTTTATGGATGAGTACGTAACGACTCAGTTCGGTTTTCAAAAGTTTGTGACCAGACACTTTTGCAAATCAAATTATGCACAAAACTGTTACAAATGAGGAAAACACAGAACTCAAAACTAACAATTGGATATGAATCTTGATTTATTGTGCTAAACATACACATTGTCATGTGCTGGTGAACCTTTAACACTTATCGATATTAACTCAATGAGCCCCTTTAAATCTCATCTACTGACTAAGGAACTAAATTAGCTAAATAACTATTTAACTAACTAAGTAGCTAAGTTACTTACAAGTTGAAGTAACTGTCATGAATCGTCTTACAAAAACTGATACCAGCAAAGAGAATGAAATCAAGTTATGTGCATGTAACTCATCACGACATCTAAACATTATGTGCAGTAATGAAACGCTGTTCTTTTGTCCTATATACTTGTTAACAAATGTAAAAGCTGTTATGAAGACTATTTGTTCCCAATGCAGAGGCCGCGGAGCCAATTTTGAAGTGCGGGGCTAATCTTCGAAGCGGCCCAATATGTCCATTAAATAAATGCTGTTCAAGGCGGCCCAAAATGCAGTTTAAGGCGGCCCAAAATGTCTACAGCAGAAAAAGTGCGGGGACTAAAGCCCGCCTAGCCCCCCCCCCCCCACCCGTCTCCGCGGTCCCTGCAATGTTTGTGGAATGTGGAACGAAATGGAGTGTCTCTCTCCATCTTACTAACTTACTAACTGACTAACTAACTAATAGAGCTAGTTAACTAGCTATGTAACTAACCAACTAACCATAAACTAATTTATATATAGTTAGGGTACTTTAGGCATATGGCTTTAAGAACTGGACTGGTCTGTATTGCAAACATCATCCAAACCAGTACTTGACAATTCTTTCTGATTTGAACTGGTTGTGAAATGTTATGGCTGTATTGTATTCTTTTTTGCAATAGAAAATTAGTAGGTTATACCTTTCAGTCACTGTTTCGTTGGTTTAGTTATCAAACCCCGCATTATATCGATTATGAAACCGTTATACATTATGTGGGACACCCTGCAACTTTTATGCCCCCATTTTGGGCGTCCCGTAGCCAGAGTAACATCTGCTAGTTGACCGCTATATAGCAGTATCGAGATAAACAGGGGTCAACAGCAAATTTGTGGGTGCATTGTTTGTAGAATTTATGTTTGAAAATTTCAACTTGTCACCATTTGAAACAAGAATTTCGAAATTGTATTTCATACTTTTGAGAATCACTTAGATGAATTAATTTTTACAAAAAAAATGTCACTCCATTTTCCGAATTTACCTTTTTATAAGACAAAGGTCATAGGTAATTTTAACATGATCCGAATAAAAGTACAGTCTGTAATACAATGTTTTGATGCGTGCGAGTTAGGAAAACAAAAAATATTGGAACAAATAGTTCAGTAGATTTAAGAGAGACAGTTTGCAGCTGTTGCGCCTCCGACTGATGGAAGATCACTGTCTCCCTAAATATAACCTTCCGCTAAATCAACGACCAAAGGCAGATAACAAACTTTTGCTGCCGCAAACTTCCGATTGGAGCTGAATGAAAAACTTCCGTTCAGGCAATTGAATGTAAGAAAGAGCTTTAACAATCAATCCAAATTCGATTTATTTGTTCACATGGCACTCACAGTGATGAATCATTTATTACAACAGTTAAAAGTTTTCTTTGACTTGAATTAAAATATGAAGTTCTGAAGTTTGTTTATATTTGTAAGGAATGCGAGGATTCAATTTGATTTCCTGGTAAGAGAAGTCGCATGGAAATATTTAACCTATATAAGGGGGAGACAACAAAGGTGATTGGGGTATGATAGCGGTAGCTTGAAACTTAATTTAGTTCGTTTTCTTTTATTGTCTGCCGAAAGGAAGTAAGCGCATTTCAAATATTAGATACATTTCAAATACGTAGGGGGGGGGGGGTGTCAACCTATCTTATTACATCAGAAATTCGTTTTAATATATACCGGTATTCCTTTAAAAGAAGGGTTTAAGGTCATATCACGTTTTGATATATTAGAGGAGAACTTATTCTAAGCATTTTGGTGAAGCTTGTATTGAAATTCGATATGTGGTTCTCAAGATTTGAGCAAGTGAAGTTGTCACATTTTCAACAAACAGTGAACTTGGAGAAAGCACGTATGACACCATATCCCCATATTAAAGAACAGGATTCTGTCTTTCCTTTGTCTAGTGGCTTCGCGCCAGGTAAACCTACTGGCATGAATAACGGGTGAGTTCACGCGATAGCTTTGGCTACCATGATATTCGTACACGACGACGTAAATAAAAATAATGCCCCCTAAATTTAATACATGTACATTAAATGAGTTGGGTTATACATTTTGGTGGCTATGCACATGCGCACATTCTCCAAATCGTCGGGATAAACAACCCAATCTGCAATCCTAACAGCTCCCTGATCTCACGCTATGCCCCACAATTCCATGCGCCAACGAATTGCCGAACTAGTTTATTAAAAGATTATGTTGGGGAAGTGTATTCAAACAGCCCCTCCCTTCCCTCCGTCTAGAATGTTGTGAATGAAAATGTGTGAAAGATGGGCTTCAATTTCCTGATTTATTTTGACTCATGTGCTTAAGGGGAGGGGCCACCATCCCATCTTGTATCTATGTTTTACATCGGTGACGGTCCGAAACGTTCAACCTCCTCCCTAAGAAAACATATCTTGACATACTGTTAGAGGAACGGTAACCTCTCTGTGGAGACTTTAATTGTAGCGACCCGTAGCCAAGGTGGGGGCAGGGGAGGAGCACACCTGAATTTTTTTGGCCACTCGAGACTTTGAAGTTTGCATTGATTTAAATACATATGTACACTTTTGGAAACCACTAAAAATAATCGCTCCATGGAAAGCTCCCCCCCCCCCCCCCCCTCTGGTGTCTTGTCTGGCTGTGGATCTGGTGACGACTGGGTGAGTCACACTACAGCGATATCGAACCGCATTGGATTATGATCCGATTTTTGTGAGTTTTAGGAAAAGGCTTCTCCATCTCTTGTCGGAAAGAACCCAAATTTGCCAACCTGTGTCAATGAATGATTTGTATCACATGGTTACGAAAATTATTTTTTATTAATTTTTTGGGGGGACGGTATGACGTCGCGAAGTAATTATATGATATGACTTTCTTGGTCATTTGATTCAAATCTTATATTTTCGCAGTTAGGCAAATTTTTCCTTCTTTCAGATTAGTTACACTTAATAAGTTACAACGAGTTTCGAGGCTCCGTTTCTGAGAGCTTAACTAAAACTTACAACAATCCGGTTCCGGGTATCGTTGGTAAAATCTGTCCCCTAAACAAATTTCTTAAATCGGGTACATCCCCCCCCCCCCCCTCCAGCAAGAAATGGCAACTGCATATCGTAACAGAGGAATGGTTGGAAGTTTTCATCAACAGTTTCATGTCTTAAGACTTTGTATGAACTAACTATGCTCCTCAGAAAACGAAATTGTAATGAAATTTGAGTAAGAGCACGGCGAGGTCAAAGAATTGGTCAAAGTCTGGCCTGTCTTTTTCCAGTTGTGGCTCACTAGCCTGTTTTTTCTACTCCACAGCCTATACTGAGCATCAAGCATAGTGGCAGAAAATGTTCCACTTTTTGAAGTAGACTTAGGAGAAGTGGATATTTAACGAAGACAAATAAAAACGGAAAAGGCCAATGTCATGTTGGACTATATTTCTTAAAAAAATATGGATATTTTATTTGCCCTACAATATCTGCCAAGCACGCGACATCGAAGGAAAACCTATTGCCGGCACACGACAGTGGTTGCTAAATCATTGCACGTGGCTGAGCTTCATTCACGTAATATCGAACCATGCAGACGTCGCATAAGAGTGAAATCTATCACGCCCAAAATGTTCACATCATATCTCTTGTTACTTTGAACATACCAACATGCCTGTCAAATATGTGAAATCCAGCAATTGAAGCCATAATTATTACACTAGCTGACTAGCAGGATTTGATGTTGGCTTGTTAGAAAGAGAAACCGACTTTCGTTGTTTGTCGGGATTCTGGATTTGTTATTTTAATTGGATAAGAGGGGTGTAAATCTTTTTGTCATATCGTATGATATCACCATACCGCATAGTTCATAAAGAACGTAAAGTGAAGTTACATAAAGGTACCGTATGGTCTGGATAGGGGCTGGGTCAGAGGTGCGCAAGGGGCCACCGCCCAATAAATTGTGAAAAGAGGAGGAAAGGAAAAAGAAGAATGGGAGCACTCGACTCATGCTTTCCCTATTAAAATACCCCTTCTCCGCCCCTGGGTCTGGGTGTTCTGGAAGTGTGTGTGAGCTAATTACAACCACAGAGACTTGTATGCTGGCTTGAACTACGGGATGAAAAATCTGTATAACATGAATAAATCGACAAAACTCAGCTATACGGAGGTGACATACAGGTGGTTATAGGTAGAGGATGAAGAAAGATCCCTTACTTTTAAAGTAGTGAGATTTTCCTCTACAGTACATTTTTTCAGAATCCTAACAAAAGGATTAAGAAAAAATTGTTTCAATGGCGTCTAGCTGTTTCAAAGAGATTGATCACAATCGTTGCTAATCTGGCCAGAGTCGTAAACCTGACCCCATATTCCGAGCCCTAAGAGAGGACGAAGTCTTTTTGTTCAGCTCATCACTCCAAAAAACCAACCTATAGGCGGCAGCAGCCACATGAGAGGTTCTACGCAGGCTACCATGCGCGCATCCCATGCTTCCATGGCTTCTTGTTCCCGACTTGAAGTAGCTGGACTGCAGTTTGCGGTGAAGGCAAATGCTTTTGCATTTAATGTGTCACTCGCAGTATCTATGACAGTATTCACACTGCTATCTGAGAATGTAACGTGAACTACACAGCTACTCTCAGGCCTAAACTATATCACCCAAGATTACCCGTCAGGATATTTTTGGTAAATTGAAAGCAAAAACTAATTCGTCGTATTAATAACTGATGTGTATCCCTGCAATTTGGCACCCCGTCAATATTTCCTAGCGGGTTTGTGAATTTCAAGTATTCTGCTCCTAATCATTCTCCGTCATCATTGCAAATTTAACTAAGCGGTGATGCATAACATTATTGAAAATATCAGTTATTTCTAGCTCGCATGCATCTTTTAATTACGACGTGTATCAACAGAGTTGATCTAAAAAAGTGACCATCTTTTCAACTTTCATGAGCGGACCTCGTGATCGGGAAAGATGAAGTAAAACATAGAGAGGAATGTATCTATGTTTTATCGAGCGTTACTATATTTCACACCTCTCTCGTTGCCAACAACAGAGAGGTCCCCACCGTTCTGTAAAAGGATAAGTAGATTATTATACCCGTAACAGTACAGCCGAATCCATGTATGTACGCAGGGAGCTGCTATAGGAATCTCACATCTAGGAATACAGTTCAATTACCGTGCACAAACACCGTGGAAGTCCTTCCATTTAATCACCTCTTATGACAAGTGGGAAATACCGTGGGCACATTCTCAACCCCCTGCCTGCAGTTCCCGGAGAGACATGTAGTAAATATTCACGCCATCTATACACTAAAAATAAAAAAAATAGTGAAATTTCACTAGTTGGGAGAATGAAAGTTACAAATTTAACTCTAAAAGAGTTGAAATGTACTTCAAGAAAAGTGACATTACGACTAGAAGAAGAGTGAAATTCACTCCAACAAGAGTGACATTCCCTCCCTCTAAAGGAGTGTAGTTTCACTCTTGATGGAGTGCCTGCAGGGAACACTCTTAAAAATGACTGAGAGTCCATGAAGAAAGTCGTTGAAGAGGGAATTTGACTAAAGTCTGGGAGCAAGTTTCGCTCTTTTTGAAGTAAAATAGTACTCTAATGGAGTGAATTCACCCCTGTCACTCTATTAAAGAGTGACTAACTGAATACCTAAAGCCTAAAGGAACAATCCTTTCATCCTAAACTTCAATTCTTGCAGGGGTTTACCAAAATTCTCAATTGGCTCAGCTCTTTGACTGACAGCTAATTCAAACAATGCAGAGTACCAAAGCTATTTCACAGCATTTACTGTACTGGGAGTGTTTTGATTATACACACTGATCTTTCTCATTCTCACCCTGAAGCAATAAACTGAGATTGTGTCAGGATGTTGCCTGAGTAGCAGACTGTGGGGCATATTCCTTGTTCGGTCACATCCCCACCAGTGGTTCGTGAAGTCCTTAAAAGGGGACTGAACAAACCGATTCCCCTCCGCGGGGTAGTCTGGATGAGGATGAATTTCAGACAAGTTTGGGAGGGGCTTAAGTAAGAAGGTTAGGAGAACTGGTACTGTTTAGGATGTGAGTATCGCACCTTTCAACCAGTGAAGCTGGAAGAATTTCAAGAGTGCGTTAGAGGGAATGGGGATAGGTAAATTGAAAGGGGAAAGAAATGAGAGAATGGTTTCGCCTGTAGTCTCATCTTAATAAAAGAACAGAAGTGGGTAACAGGCCTATACATGGTGAGTTACGTATGTCGACCGAGGGAGGGCATTGCCTGCAAGAAAATTCCCCATACAACTGTGAGTGCCTCCACTTTGCTAAGATCAAAGTAAAATGCATTTCAACTATTTTCCAAGCCTACAGCTGCAGTGGTTAATTATAGGCTGCTGAAAAGCTAATACATATGCATTTATTTTAGTCTTATAAGTACTGTGTATATCTTCCGCCATCAGATGCTGATAAATTAAATGATAATCTTATTAAACAACAGGAAAACACAAAAGAGCGAATAAAATGACGTCCGACGCGACGATTTGGCAAGAAAGACGAAACACACTGAATTCTCTTACAGGCCTACATACAGTAGTACAGTAGTAAACTTTGTTCCTCATAATGGCATGCTTATTTATCAGCTACCTCGTAATTTCACTTAAGTATAGAATCCACTTAAGTGAAATTAAATGTCACTTTGATACTTAATTTCACTTACATGAAATGCATGTCAAGTTAAGTAGAATTCAATTTCCATTTCACTTAAAGTCGAACAGCCTTTATTTCAGTTAAGCGGAATGGTTCGCAAACGCATTCCCCTTAAAGGTGAAGAGCAGTCCCCCAAACTTATTTTGAAGAAACAGCTAAAAAGCACAATTTTCGTCTTATTTCTCGATCTTCAAAGTATCATTCATTACATTTTATGATTAAACTATTGCATATTCAAGGTAAACCAAACAGTTATTTCCAGTAAATTTCAAATTCGAACAGAAAAAATGTTGTCACATGACTCCCAACAGCCAATCATGAACCTGGAAAGTCTACCACACTACTTCAATTTGGGATGACTGCTCCTGCCCTTTAAGCCATTTTTTCACGCATACTATGTCTCAGCTCAGGAATGTCCTATGAAGATTGTAGCTGGACTGTTAGAATTCATTTTTGCTGCTCTTTAATTTATGTTTTTGATTTTTTTATTGGCTTAAGGTACCCCTTAAATCGAATCGAATTCTGGTTCTAATTCTACCAACAAAGTCACTGCTATACCCGCCTGCGATTGCTTGCAAGAGGGCATATCATCATGGTGACCATCCCTTGTCCTGACCACCGTCTCATCGCAATAAGCAACCTATCATGGTGAGCATGCAAGACCCTAATCAAAACTTTGCATCATGTGGAACGTACCCTTGGCATTTTGGATTTTCATCATCAATCAAGGAATGGTCACCAATTGCCAGAAGCAGGCGAGGACCCAGACATTCCAAAGGAGGTGGGGGCTACGTAAGAGGCAGGGGTGTGAGGGAGTTGCACTGCTAATTTCCCGTGTGTTTAATTGTTAATGTGGCAAAAAAGTAGGGCCGAGGCCGTAAAAGCCCCTACCCCCTCCCCACCACACTCTAAAATCAAAAGAGTGAACTTAGTCACTCTTTGATAGAGTGAAAAGTATGAATTCACTCCATAAGAGTGATAATTCACTCCAAGAGGGGTGAAGTTCCCTCCAAAAAGAGTGAAGTTCACTCCAAAAAGAGTGAAATTCCCTTAAAACGAGCGAAGTTTCACTCTTGATGGAGTGCTCACAGTGATCGCTCTTAAAAAAAGAGTGATCATTGCAGGCACTCGTGAAAGAGTGAATTTTCCCTCTTCCTCTAGTGAATTTCACTCTTTTTGGAGCGAACTTCACTTTTTTGGAGGGAACTTCACTCCTCTTGGAGTGAATTATCACTCTAATGGAGTGAATTTACACTTTTCACTCGATCAAAGAGTGACTAAGTTCACTCTTTTGATTTTAGAGTGCACCTTGTATATGCGCCTGAGAAGTTACCCTTACAAAAGGGTAACCGTTACGATAAATTTAACAGTAAGTTAATGCTCATTAGCCTAACAAAACGGTTCTAGAGAAAGTTTGACAACCTTCTATAACTTGCGATGACGAGGCAATGATACTTAAATATTACTAAAGGATGACTGTATCATTCCGTCTAGATACTTACTAAGCTTAGAGCCCGCTTTTCCCGATTATCTGGTTTTTCATGGTCTTTCGCAAGGGCACACTGTGAACAACCGCAACTTGCAAAACCAATTATCATTACGTAGGGACGGTAGGGCTACTGCACTGAATGATGGGATACTGCGGTAAGCAAATGAACGTGTAAATTAAACTCAATGCATCAGTTCTTATCAACGCTACCAAACAATCATGATAGTCAGTATCGCAGGTTTCACGCATCTGCTAATTTCACCGGTCATGCATGATCGGTTCCTCTGAAAATCATGGATCTAGTACCCTTTAGTTCAAATAAAGCCAATTAGCTGGAAAAGTACCTCTGACAAATCGACATCCATTACAACCGATGGTAGAAGATTTAAGTAAATACACCCGCCACAATAGGAAGCTGTTACAATTTTCAACCACATCGTCTTGACGAACAAGCCAAAGGAGATTCGAATTTGTATCAAAGAAACGAGTAAATACGACAATAAGTCGGAGGATACCCATGCATTGAACGCTATATTACCCGGTTGTTCACACTTACTCGTCAAAGAATACATTTCCTGTTTGCCTCTTAATTTGTTTATTTGCCGAGCCGGGAACGTTTCGAGTCATTTGATCTTGCACATTCTTCCACGTCGTAACCCAGACCTAGAATCTCCGAAACGTTTTATCACCATACATTGTATTGCATCACCTGTTTTGGCTGAAGACGCGCGTAAACCGGGTAATATACTATGTATGTCGTATGCAATCCGTTAAACCACAGCAAACAAAAACAAATGATCATTTCAATCAAAAAGTAAAGCAACTTTTTTTTTAGAAAAATTACCTGTTTCCGATGGCTGATCCGGCAAAAACAACGATAAGAAAAACTTCCAAAAGTATCGTCGCGGCAGGCGCGAGTAAGTTCCTCCGTACCATTGCTCAAGAGTGTAAAAATTCACCTCACTGTCAAATAACTAATATTTGGTTCCTTAAATATTTGTGGAGCAAGCATTATACGGCTTCAACTTTTTAAAGCAATGGTATTCGAGATTTTCACCTCCGGAGAAAAGCTTTACGTCTTTCAGTTGGAATGCTGACACGAAAACCAAAGAATCGTGATCAGAAATAAATTGGACACTGTTTGGTTTGGTCTTGAAATGTCTTCGTTTAACATCCAAGCAACGATGATATACCTTCCGCAAAAAGTCATGCAGGTATGCACTTGGATTTAATTGTTCCTAGGAGATGTGTACACACATCGATCGTCGTTCGAGAATACCAAAGTGTTCCTGAAAGAGATACATAGAACTGTTAAGAAGCCTGTTTGGTAGAGTGAATGGCTTCGCTATCTAAAGAGAGTGATTTAATTTAATAGCCTTTCCTTCGTGTAGTGCACAAGACCCGGGACGTCATGTGTAAACACTTTTGTGATTGGTCAAAAGATGCTGCAGGCACTGACTCGTAAAACTGAGGAGGAGCTACCATGACATTAACCGGAAGGTTCTCTGCACGAATAAATGAAGAGGAACCAATCAGTTATTATTTCTTGCACCACAATTTCTTTTTAGCTAGTCTAGAACGGACCACAGGCTCACAAGATATTGTGGCGGGCGATTGAAAAATATTCAGCAATGGGATGTCTAAAAATGCATTAAAAGGGCAAAACAGGTCACCCAGCCTAACTCAAAAAACAACACAATTGTTTCCCCCTTTCTCTTCTAAGTATCTTTCATAATATTTCAGGATATAGGTTGAGAGGACACATGATTGAAGTGTTTAAAATTATTCCAGGCGTGTACGATAGAGATATAACGGAAGGGTTTCTTTAAGTTAAGTAAAATTACCCATACCCGTGCACATTCAGAAGCTACAGAGTTTTGCAGACTCAATAGTAGAAAATTTAGTTTAACGTGTAGAGTTGTTGAAGTATGGAATAGCCTTCCTGAAAGTGTAGTTTCAGTTGCGAGTGTTTTCAAATTTGAGAAGGCTTTGGAAAGGTTTTGGGCTGGCCGAGAGATTGTGTGTAACTATGAAGCTGATTTGTATGTTAGGTTATTGGCTGGTATGGCATTCACCCATCTGCCCATATCTTGCTATTCCTGTATCAGTTGTCGAGGGTACAGAAGGTGAAGAAGATGCGGAAATAGAGGTCTTTGAGACCTGCGTCCACTGAGGTTCCTAAGGTATCCTAGTGTAAATATCACATGAGGGTATACAAGAAGTGACCCTTGGTAAATTTTACAAATATTTCTTAAAAATATTGTCACATAATTTTCAAGAAACAATTTCATGAAATAGACCGTGTGCGTTGACGTCGGACTTTTCCTTATGTTTGAAGGAAAAACAATGTGCACTTGGTGGCACCGACTGATCATTGTGTATATAGGAGCTTTTATAGGTGTTTATAGGGTATTAATCGGTGCAGTTGGCAGTAGACTTTCCCAACGTATGAAGACTTACTTACGCAAGTATCCGACTAGTTGACCAATCAGCTTCCTTCATTTGTGGGCGTTGATTTGTTATTCCTCCATAGGAGGACGTAAGTTTTGCGTTATATATATATATATTAGAAGATGAGGTTTTACGGCCCAGTTTCTATCCAATCGGTGTAAGTCAGGTCGGCCATGTCCCTTTCTCCAGTTGTAGCTCACTGGTTTGTTTTTCCACTCCATTTTACTGAGCACCAAGCACCACCAGTGGCGTGGTGTGCAGGATTTTGAGGGCGGAGGGGAAACCTATGATTTCCCCCTACTGGCACGGATTTTGATGACTTTTTTTATTTATTTATAAATTATTATTATTATTATTATCATTTTTTTTTAAATTTGTTTTTCTGCATTTTAGTTGTTGGCGTCCACATACTTGTGCTATCCGAATTTTCGAGAAAATTTTTCTTTTTTATTTATTGACAGCCATTTTTCTGCCCCCACGGGGACTGGTGTGTGTTTGAATGCTCAGTGCATCTCTTTTAAACTTTTCATGTTACTCGAACCCGCAAATCCCCCGACTGAGTGATTTTTCCTCCGACTGACTTCGGAGGTGGAGGGAGGACTGCCCCCCCCCCCCGCCTCCCCCACCTTTAATCAAGCTAATACAAGCACAATTGCATTAGGTTCCATTTTAAACTGCATAGAATTCTGCACTTTGAACGACATGTATACTTTGTCACTGATTCCTGACAGTGCAGTGACTTACCTTAAGATACTGGGCATCCGCCTTCAAAAGGTTTTTAAGGACTGGTTTGCATTTCTTCGATTCGTAGAATATGACTACTGTAGAATCGAGTTCAAAGACTTAATTAGTAACCAAAAGAATCTTGAAACATGAAAATTGGTCCAGCTGTAAAACATATCAAATAGCTAAACTATATGTTCCGAAATTAACTAAAAACGTTTTTCAAAAATTCCAAACAAGAAAATTTTGTTGTTATTTTCATCACAAAGGTACACCCCTAAACTTTGTTTGGGCTCTGAACACCTGATTTGTCTGTTTGTTACTTGCGGTTTTCAAAAAGTAGATCAAGTCATGACGCTATCGGCCAAGTCATGCCGCCATGACGTTCGGTATGACCCGACTAGGTCGGAGTCGAACTCAGCATTTGTAGTTGCTGCACTTCGTTTCATTAGTAGTTAGAAAATGTTTATTTCGAAACAAAAAGGTAAAATTCCCCATAGGTTTTATATGACTTTATGAACAAACACCCCAAATTATCATCCAACTGACAAAATATCCCTCCATTTACCAAACATTTCCCGGAAGGGGACCTTGCAAGAACCATCACAGTAGTTGAAATTGCTGAATTCTCACCTATGAGCATAAGGTTCCTTTCAAAAGAGACTTTTTGAAAGGGTCAATTACCTTGTCACGCAAACAGGCAAAGGAAAATTCTTCTTGTCTCTTCTCTGAAACTGCATCTGGTTACTGCACTTCGCCAAACTTTGTGAGTTTCAATTGTTCAATGGTGCTTTATACAGAGTACACTGGTGTTATGGGGGTACGTTCCCTCTTGTCCCCTCCCCACCCCGAAACTACTCCTCTGTATCCATTACAGTACTACAAGTTCTGACGCAGTTTGCCTCTTATTCAAATATGAAGTAACTGAAAAATCAGTCTCTGTGGAAGTCTCAGTGCAAACATTATTCCCCTAAATTTGGATCCGAGAGTCCATTTATGTCGATTAATTTCCTCGCCAAAACTTGTCGATTTTGAACCAAATAGCTTGTCAAATATATATTTGACAAGAATCGGACCGTCAGTTCACTTGTTGACTGTCTTTTGAATGTTTACTTTCTTGTTGTTTTTCTCGAGACGAAGTCTCTTAGGTGCTCTCTATGAGGGAGGTAAACCTCCTTGGTCTAATGCGGTTTCCAACAGACACTATGTCAAATTGTTAGTGGTAAAAGATGATTTAAAGTATAAATATGAACCAGGTATATTTTGGTATTTTTCATGTTCTTCAAAATATCCTTCACGATACCTCTGGGAAACATAAAGGATTATATTCGATGATCCTTCATTGCACGGGTTAATTCCTCCAAGTGTGAATGAATGTATTTGCAAACAACCGTGTTGTTGATGAAGTGACTGGGCAGTGAGCACGTGGGAGCATACCGACCCGAGTGGGCGACTGCCCCATAAGGTTGATAAGGAGATGGTTCTTAAATGTATTCTTCCCCAAAAAAGAATGAAAATAAGATTGTAATTGAAAGCGGATTGGAAACTTGACTCGGTGCCTAGAATTAAGTTTCCATCGGACTGATTATGATAGATGAAGGAATGTGTTGTACATTTTCAGTGTTGCGTATACCGTATACAATGAAAACCCGGTTGCACACTCAGCGACGAACGCTTTTGAGTTCTTGTGGATCCTTGCAACTTATACTGCGGCCAGAATGCTCAGGAAAATTCTGTTCCACAACAGCATGGTCTCAGCAGCTAGCGGGAGCTTGACGTAAGTGGGTGTATGTTGGAAGCTTGAGTGCTGGTTATCGTGGGGGCGGTGGATAAGTCTAAGAGGATTGGTGTTCTCCTGAATTCCCTGAAAAAATTTGTTTTTTATGAGAACTGAGATGCAAATTTGTGCTATTTTGGGATATTTTGGAGCATATTTAAAACGCATGACGAGGACAGGGGCGCGCTTCCGTTGCTCTGTTAGACTTGATCAGAGTATTCTCGAGTATAGTGGCTTCCTGGACTAGATGTTAGTTGAGATGTAACTTACACACTGGCACGAATGTGTTTTATTGTCTCAGGTACTTTAGATTAGTTAAGTACGGTTTGAAATACGGTTTTAGATACGGCTTCTAATTCTGTTTAAAAAAAATCCTATTCAAGTTTCTAGTTTTGTTCCAAATGCACCCACTATCTGATATTTATACCGACTACTTGCAGATATTGAGGAGTTGTCTAGAGACGACGTGCTCATTAGGTCCAGGCTCTAGCCTTCCCCCCTCCACCGCCATTTTTCAAGGATGTCAAAGAATTCATCTAAAAATTCATTTTATAACTCTCAACATTTGGAGCTACGATGGTTGTAATATATCAGGTCTGGAAAGGCATTTTAAAACCCTTTGCATATGAACAGAACCACGAATTCCGTCGCCGATAATCTCAAGTTCCTACAATGAACCATCAGTATCTCATGTAATGTCCCAAGATAGTGAAAAACTTCGCCTACTTCAACGTAAATGATTTGTCCTGTAGATGTTGGTTTATTGCCTATGACAAAAAGTGACAACACCGACCGATTTCTACACACCATACATTACAACCAATCGTTTCTTGGACATAACTTCAAAACCAATCTGATAAAACTCAAATGCTTGCATTTAGTAATTAACGCAATACAACCTCAGGCGGTGCTGCCGAAGCTTAGTTGATGTTGCGGTCCTTTGCCTCTTTGTAGTAGAGCAAATAGTCAATATGATATAGACGAATCCGATCAGCGCTTGTGTTTAGTGATTGTGGGCAGCCATTAGTGGGGTCCATCAGCATTAAATTGTCTTTATTTACTGTCTAAATGTAATTTCAAACCCTCATATTCAACGCAATTGAGGAAATCAAGAGGTATTGTAAAGTACAAACATCCATGGTACAGGTAGTCAAGAAATTGAAAGATTAAAAGGTGATGGACCCCAGTTATGGCCGACTAAAATCACACCATCACTTGCTGTCCGGATCCGTCTTTATAGGCCTACCCCTTTTCGAGAGATACTTTATCATTTATGTTCTCAAGTATGAGTTTCTTCTCATCGTTGCATTTCTGAATAGTAACCTGCTTATTTGTAGCAACATAACCATATAGTCCCATAGGGACGAATTATTCCCTCATTCACTTTTCTAAAAGGTTTCATTCCACTCACATTATCGGGATATACGCGCATTCACTTTTAGGCGGTATATAAGCAATAAATGCCTCTAGGCCTCGAAATGTTTCCTTCAAAGTTCCAGGAGATGAAACATCTGAAATGACGATTCTGGAAATGCAGCGATAAGGCATTGAAAGGGCCATTTCCAACAACCTAGGGGCATTTTTAACAAAAAATAACCCTCTGATTCCTATCGAACCAATGGTCACTCTTCTCTTCAGTTTTCTTCCAACGAAATTCTCCATTGAAAGGAAGAAAAAACGACCTGACCTCGCATACAAGCTTATTTTCCAATGATTAGCTTACTTTACTTAGCATTTCATCTGATGGCAGCAAGCGGTACAGTTTATCTGGTAGATATAATTTTCTCATGTTTACAAGTTCACAAGTTCTGCATCGAAGTGGAAATTTTATTACAAACAAAAGTTTAAAATAATGAGTACTCCAATTCTACAAACAATTTATTATAAGTGATGGCGCTCCGCTTGTATACTCCTTTGAGCGACCGTTTCTCACGAATCCATAAAATTTACTTTTGTAAGACTCCGGTGGTGATAACCCCCTTCCATTGAGCACGATATTGTTGAATCTTTAAAAAAAACCACACACACACATTTTGAAAGGTACCAGTTGTAACCTGAAGTAGGAGATTTTTATTTTCTAAATGATTTAGTTAAGATATTTTATTGTGTTTATTAAATTAAAGTGGACAATTTCAATAAAAATTAACTTTCATTATTAACTTGATTTTGAAGTTTTAAGTGTTGAAAAGTAGAGAGGGATGAAAGGGGCCATAATGGAAAAGGTATAATAAAAGCGACATTTTTTGTTACTGTCAGCCGAGGTCGTGCATTTTGTCAAAGATGCGGTTTTATGCCTCAACGTATTCTGGCTTACACACTCTAAAATCAGTTGGGTAAAATAATCACCAACAGGTGCTGGTCGTGTATGTGACAGAACCGGTACTGAAATTGGGTAAAAACTTGACCTCAATTGTTGAATTTACGGGTTAATTATAAAGTGAAATACTACTTTCTTGGGTAAGCCATCATTTGGCTGACCAATTATTGGACAAATTTTACCCAATTTCAGTATTTTCACATACGTGACCATCGGTTGGTGAACATTTTACCCACCTGTTTTCAGAGTGTAGCGGCTACGCCCACGGCCCTTTCCCAATTGTGGAGCACTGGAATGTTATCCCTACCCATAGGTTCATGTCTCCCCCATCTGTCTGTTTGGGGGTTTTAGATGATACATGCCTAGGGAATTTTCCGCCTCTCGTAAGAGGTGACTAAAGGGAAACCACAACTTGAACTTGAATCATACTAGAAAATAAATTTAAACTGAAAATTTTATCGAGTTGACTGACACTATATAACACATTCGTGTTGGTACGTCGTTAAATCTTATCTAACCAACTAACTAACTAAATCCATGTCATTGGTATGATACGGAAGTGACCACAGACTTTGGAAGTGACCCTCGGGATTTACAAAATATCCGTAGAATTATTAAGATACGTTCTTTACGAAATGTAGATCCTTCGGGTAGCAGAATGAGCCCTTTGGAATTATTTGTTAGGTTCAGCCCTTTGGCTATTCTTTGGTAGGTTTGGGTGGAGGTGGCGTTGGAAGAAGTAGCAAGAAAGGTATCTTTATTATCCATTTTCAGTTATGCCTCAAATCCTTTTCAGGGCTAACATCGGCCAAATCTCAGGCCAAAAAAAGACTATTTCCTTAACGAGCTAGATTTACTTAAAAGAAGGGTTTAAGGTCACATCAAGTTTTGATATGTTAGAGTGGTATTTATTCTTAGCATTTTCTTTTTTTTAAATTTGCATTGAAACCCAATGTGTGGTTATCAAGATATGACCAAGTAAAGTTGTCACATTTTCAACAAACAGTGAATTTGAAGCAAGCACATTTGACATCATATCCTCACATTAATTGACAGTCTTTTGTTTTTCTTTAAACTTTATAGCATCAAAACGGTCTGAAAAAAAAACAAATGAAAACAAAACATTCCTTGTCAACGTGATGAAATGATTTAATCTCTGCTGCTCTCAATCTCACTATGGAATACAAATCCAGTAACTTAATTTGCTCATATCTCAAGAAATACATGTCCGATTTGAATGGAGTTTTCACCACACTTAGTAGATTTAGTTCCATATATGAAAATTAATTCTTTGCTTAAACTTCCCCTTTAAACTTCATAAATGTGAAATGCAGACACTTGGCGAACCGGAACTGTGCTTCACATGAAGGTAACCCGTTGGATAGTACACTTAGGACAGTAGACACTCAAGGAGGGGGGGGGGGGGATGAACCATAGAAACATTTCCTCATGGAAAATTTAAACATTTCATTTTGGAATAATTGTGGTATTTCAGCATATTCTTCTTCAAGCTTGTCTGGCCATGGACCGTTTTTTATACAATTTCATTCTGAATGGTGGCGCCATTTCTAAAATGGTGACGCCAGTCATAAAATAGTTGCGGTAACGGACCGTCAGTGGGAATCCAGCCGGAGATGGATGGACCTTCGTATGTGTATACTGTTTACACGAGAATAGACATGTGTTGACAGGCAGCACTAGACTTCATAACAGTTTAATATTGCTTAAACGATGTTTCCCCCTTACAATGAGATCCTAGCTACACCACTGCTGTGATATATGCGAACAGCTGAAAATGTGAGGGCAATCATGGAAGGATATATAGCGACACGGTAAAGTCTTGAAATTATACCACACGGCTATGCTCAATATAAAAGATATGCCACACCATTCAAACTTAACGAGAAACAAGAAAAAATACTCCCTTTAAACAGATACCGTATAGGTCACAAAATGGCTCAACTTAAGAAGATAGCCGAGCAAAAAATAATTCTTGGTAGCTATCGAATGGAATTTGGGCAGAGAAGAGAAAGTGTATAGGTGGTGTGGTTCTGGTATTGAATCTATATGGTGAAACAGTGAAGGTTAAGGGTGGGGGCCCGGGATTCGATGCCTTTCAGATGTCCTTCTTCAAGTTCTCGTCCCTCCCATGACAGGGTAAGGTGGTCTTATTGATTTCAATCCAGTAACATGTTACGCTATTCTCACCGCCTTGAAACCGGCCAAACTCGAGTACATTGCATCTGAACTGCCCATACACCAAGATAGCGTGAAATCAACTGAACCCTGTTAAACCAACGCACTACAACCCTGTTAAATCAACCCACTACGGTGGTGACGGTGCCAGAATCTTTAAAGACAGGGAGATGTGACTGCCCAATGAGAGCGTAAAAAGTAGTAAGATGGCTAATACATAAAGAAATGTAGTATAAAGAATGGTAGGTTTACAAGCATTTGGTCTATAGTTCTACTGAAGAAAACTATTAAGAAGACTGTAAGATTTTTGGATTGTTAGGAACTGGTTTTATCTTTGTGGATTTTGTTTTGGGGGGGGGGGGGATGTGGTCTTAATCAATTTTGGGAGCATTGTCCTCCTCCCCCGTTCTGGCTACGCTACTGTAACACAGTCCTGTGAATAAGTTTCTCTAAAAGAACTCGCCCTCACCACTAACCCTATCCCTCCGTAACTCCCCTCAATTGTATCTTATCCTCATTATGTTAACATGTAAATGTATTTTACTCCCTTTCAATTCTTGGCTTAAATTCAATAATTCCGGACTATAAACGATTTTATTTCTATTAGTAACACCTTTTGAAAATATGTCATGTTACGAGATCATTATCAGGAAGACTAATGGAAAGACACCCTTATTCGGTACACTGTATGATTATGTAATCGAAAAACAACCTATAGACCCGATTCTCATTACCGTTGCCCGAGTTTCGGCTGTAGGGTGATATGGCAAACTAGTAGGCACTGCAACTGAATGCCCTTCAATGTATCTGTCAGTATAATTAATTTGGCAGTTGAAAACATCTCAGAAGTATTTTAACCTTCTCCCTTGTATTTTGCCATTTCGGGCAAAAATTTTGCAAGACTCCAGTATGAAGTCGGCTGAGGAAAACTTTTTTTCACAAACTACCCTAATGTGTCCCAAATGTGTCCCAAATTTTTGTTATCATTTTTATTTTTCATGAACATTTTACTGTGAACGTAGCGTTTTCTGTTTTCGGGCGGCCATTGTGTTGTTAAAGACTGTGAAGTAAAACTCACGAATAATAGCTGTTTGCGCTGCCTGAGGTGTGTAGCTTTTTTTTTTAATCTTATCGATTTTTCATGAAAAATTTTACTGCGGTTATGACGTTTCTTTCCCTTTTTCGGGCTTATCTTCTCAAGATTTCGGGCACGCTTGAGATTTTTTAAAGCAATTTTGAAACTCAAGAGTCTGTCCGAATTTTTGATTTTGTGGAAATTTGTGGGGAAGTCCCCCTGCCTTCCCGCCTCTTATGCCTATGCCTGAAAGACTATTTTACAGTCTGAGTGGAACGCCCTATCAATTGAAGCCGAGCGTTCAGAAAATTTTGAAAATCACAACCCCTAAGACAGCACGGAAAGGGAATTCTCCAGGACCTGTGAGCAGATCTTAAGTAGTCGTTATTTTGAGCTTTCTTTTTACAATGAAATCTTTAAATCAACAAAAAAAAATGGAAAGGTGAAAAATTATCAGAAAGTTGCCTAGCAAACTGCAAGGGTTATTTGGCGTGAGTAAGTAAAAAAGTCGAGGAATATGTAGAAGAGGGGCCCGCGCATATGTCACGTCATATAGGCCGATTTTAGTTGGAATAGCGCCTTATTTTTGTTTTATGAAGTGAGAAGATCAACCGTTTTTGGAAGGGGCTCCGCCCTCCTTCTCCGTCCTGAGCTTTGATGATCATTCTTTCACAGTGGAAGTCCGTCAATTTATGGATTTACATGATGAAGTAAGAAACAGATTCTGAAATAAGCGCTGACAAGTAGAATGAAACTACTTTTTGGATATTGAAAAGGTAAAATATCCTTTTCAGATTAATCCGAAAATAAACTGCAATGAAATTTCAGTCTTAGGGGCAAGTGACAAATGTTTCAACGAGCACCCACTTGGTATCGATGACACGTCATGACGAGTTGGGCAAAAGGTAGAATTGGATGCCTTGAAAGCTATGAAATATCAATAACACCACCACTGGCTGACTATATCAATAACTAGATCTGGAATAGCTGCAGGATTCTTGGCTCCGAAAGAATTTCGTACAATGAATGGTTAGATTTAGGCCAGTAAAACACCTGTTCCAAGTTCATAAAATTTGCGAATTACCTTTTAATTACATTTGTCACCATCCACACCTAGAGGAGGGAGACAACTAAGATCATCGATCTACCGAACAAAAGGGGGCCAAATTCTCACCCCCGTTGCGCTACTGACCCCATTTCAAACTTATATAATACACGCTACACATGTTCATGGCGTCAATTTGCTTGCAAAGATATTATTTAAAAGCCTCCCCACTCCATTAAGGTAATGTTATACAGCTTCAAGTGTAGACCCCTTGAAGAAGTAGTTCTCTTCACTCTCGTGTAAACCAAAGTTTGTTAGGATATCCTGTCAGTTTGGTAATGCAGTAAGATGAAAGTTCCCTCGGTAATGAAAGTCCATGAATATGAAAGAGAACTCGCCAGATTGTAGATGTTGAAAAATTTGGGTAAGATTGATAGTGATTAAGACTGTTTAAAAATGCCGTCAAATGGCGGAGGTTTTCGAAAAGGCTAGGGGATTGTATACCCTATAAAAACGTTCACAACAAATCCAAAAGGTCATGGTGTGAAACTTTTGTAGTGCCATGATGGACGAATTTGTTATTTCAAGTGATGAGTGTCTCGAAGTAGCTGTGTTCCTTGGGGCCACAAAAAGGAACTAATTTAGTGCGTAATGATGAAATTATTGGGGGGGGGGGGTGATGTCTGGAGAGCCACGGTCTTGAATCAATTGTAAATTCTAAATGGAAGGCGCTCTTAATAAATATACTTCATAGCCATATATTAGGATGGCTCTAATTTACTTCATAGTGGTTCCATTCGTGAGCCGAAGTTTCGAACTTTTAATGAAAGGCCGCTCATTAAAAAATTGCGATCTTTATAAGACTGCCATTTTCATGGGAAGAAAACGACGGGACGGAGGACGCCCCAAATATATCATATCCAATGCTCCCTCCCAATATATGAGGCCTATATTAGAGCTGTAGTCGAGTTCAAAGAGTCCGAGTCACAAGTCCGCCAATTTCAACTTCCAAGGGCTCAAAGTCCGGACTCTGTTTCGAGTTTTTGTACTTTCTCACTGGAGACAAAGTTAGAGTCCGGACTCGACAACAGCCCTGGCAAATATGATGACAAAATATTTATAGCCGACTCCCTATTTTGTTTTAGTTAGTGGGCTAGTCAGTATATTTTGGGATCTATGTGGCATGTACAGTCTTTTAATTTCTGGAGTATTTATTCTTAAATAACATAACATTTCTCGCTCTGAGCGAGCTCTTCCTAATGTTTACATTTGGTTCAAACACTTTAAGGCGAGATTAAGTCATTCAGATATGTTGATTGAATAAAGTATAGCATATAGTTTTCACAAACAGCCTTATTAGTCCGTGCAGACGATATTCTACTGAAAACACCATATTAAATCCATGCGTAAAGTTATTTTTGCTGTACTGTTTGGAAGATGCTTAATTTCGAGACACAACATCCTTTTGGATAGGGAATATTAAAGTGTACCTCAAGTCAAAAAATTCAAAAATATATATTTAAGAAAATGAAAAATGAATTCTAACAGTCCAACTCCCATCTTCATATGACATTCCTGAGCTGAGATATAAAGTGTTGAAGTTTATTCACTTAAAACAGATTGGTCTATTGCGCAATAATTTGTGACTTTCTTGTTGTACAACTCACATAGAATGCATTGTTTTCCTTTGAAATTAAAAATGTGTTTATGACCTTGAACACTTCCTGTTTGCTTGCATAGAATGTTGCACAAGGAGGGCTTAATTAATTACATCACCTCATAAGAGTAAGAGTGCTATCACACCTTGGTCCAAGATGCAGTAATGTTCGAAAAAACAGAGAAATACAAAGATTGTAATTTGAGTAGTAAAAGAATGACATCACAAATTATTGCGCAATGTATCATTTTAATTTGAGCGAATAAACTTCAACATTTAATATCTCAGCTCAGGAATGTCCTATGAAGATGGAAGTTGGACTGTTGGAATTAATTTTTCATGGTCTTTAATATATATTTTTGAATTTTTTGACTTTAGGTACACTTTAAGCAGTTAAGTGTCACAATGATAAGTCCAGGCTAGTGGAAGCGTATCATCTCCCGGAATCCGGTGCTTTGATTTTTACCCCAGGTAGTTTATATTTCGGAGAGAAGGAAAACTTTATATACCTAATTGATAAATGAAAAAGGTGGAGGGCACCTGACATTAGTGAGCTTATAGATTACACGACGCGGACGTCAGGTGCAACGTAATGATGTCACCCTCTGCGTTTTCCCAGTCACTCCACAACTTGGTGTTGTTTTATTTCGCGTTGCTTTCGAAATGGCATAGTTACAAATGACGTCATTTCGTTGTAGATGAAGTCCGCCTCGTGAAGTCTTAAGCTCCCTGGTATTCAACATGTACACCGAGTTCACTGATTACATATTATGGATAATTTTGTAAACAGTTGGCCTGTAATAGGGTTTGCATCTACACACGGAAGAGGTTAAAGACCGTTTTGGGAGAAAATAAGAGTGTAGGTTTGGTGGAAGAACTGAAAATGTCTGGCAACTTAAAACGTTCTGTTCTACAGCATGATGAGCCATTTTCAGTATTTCATTAGCTAAAACCCAAATTTTTCGCGCGTCAAAACTTTTGCTCCGGGCATTGTTTCGGACTTTCTGACGCAGCTTCAGGCAGTGATGGATCGGTGCACCCTCCCCATTGTGCTGTATCCTTTTATTATCCCTTTCTGAGTCTGGAAGCTGGGATTTTACTACATGGAAAATAAATTACTCGCCAAATGTCGACCTTCTTCGAGTGTAAAACTCACGAAGTTGAACCCACTATATGCTTTATCACGATTAGCATTAACTATAAACAAAAAACTTTTCCAGTCAAATCTGGGAAAAATTTTAAAGTTAGTTTCCGTTGTATCACCACTTGGGGATTCATGCAGCAGCCTTCCTGACTACTAGACTACTAGAATGGTCGACGCGATGACTAGATACTCGATTTTGAACTCGTACCACAATATTTTTCTTTATCATGAAAAAAATGTTCAAAGTGAAAACACAATAATACCCATTTGTATTGATTACTAAGTTTGCCATTCAATGTCCTGCCCAAAGATCAATGCAAAAGAAGGTGGAAAATCTCACAAGAGGGGAAAATGTTCGCCCGCATGGGCACATCGAAAGCCGAATCGACACAGCTAGGCTATCTGCGGCAGGCTTGAGGTATTATGTGATTCTCTCAAACAGTGTCGACATGGTATCACTACTAAATATGAACATACCTCTTTGGCGGTGACCATCTCCCAAATCAGAGTTTCTTGTTATTCTCCTGGCGTTTGTAAAAAAGTTCACCAATATTTAAAACAGATCGACGTCTTACGTCATTTCTACTGTTTTCACATGTGCCTAAAAACATAAGGTCACTTTACCGGCCTCGCTTGAAAATTTACCGTATTTAGTCTAACCATTTCATTACTTCTCTTGGCGAATACAACTTACACTAGAACATATGACCCGACTACATGAACCAATAGGTTGGAAATTGGGCCGTAAAACTCCATCTAACCAACAAACTACATGCCAGGTAATCTCTAACGTTAGAGTAATCATTTTGATCTTCGTAACCTTTGGAGGAGGTGTATGATTTTTCGAGTGGGTGGGGAGGGGGAACATGGTCGTACCAAATGCATTCAGACTGTAGACAAGAGAAAACCATGAGTATGCAGGTGAAGTCGCTATATTGGTCTCTGTTTTTCTGTAGGTAGAAGTCCGGTGGCGGGGTACAGACAAGGAACACCGGAAGCTTCTGTTAATGCATATTAAGGAGAACAAGAAAGCGATACCTGGGACAGTGAAAGAAAAAAGCCATGTTAAGTACTTACGGTTAAGTTTAGTCAATTTATTCCTCCTGATGGCTCTTTAGTTCAGTGCGCAAACCGACTTTGTTGGTTAGACAACAGATTTGGATGACTGGCCTCATGCCAAGAGGGAGGAAAACCCCATTACATGAAGAAAATCTCACGTACATCAAGAGGGATTTTAGCCCACCTACATGATGTGAAACACATTGTTCCTCAGCAGCTGGAATCACAGATATTACAAGCATAGATACCACGCGGTGACTCCTCATGGAGACCCAAACAGAGGGGCGGAAGTGTTGATCACCGATCCGCCCCTTTGAAATCCAACAGCTAAATTGAAATAATCCGGTGTTATAAAATATTGTGATTTCAAAACATCTCAAATCTTACAAACACGATTCTTCAATACATTTCATTTACATGGAGCAGTTTGTTGCTTTTTCGACGGAGGCTTTCAACTTAAGAACATTTGAACATGACGACTGGAGTGAAGTTCATGGACTTTCTGATTGGTCAGTTTCTATGGTATCTTTACTTGCTCAAGTAGTTCAAAATCGTTATATTTTGCAAGAATGTTGAAATATTTTCTAAATAATTAAAGGTATATCTTCCAAGTTTAAAATCAGTGTTCTGTTACGCATCTATAGTTATGCGCAGTTGTGCTCGCAGATTACCGCACAGAATTGTGCGTTTGTCAAATCAACACTTCCTCTCCTCCGTTTGAGCCTCCGTAAGGAGTCAGTGCGTCTAACAGTGTAGGGATGGGAGTTTGGAATCTACGTTTATAATATCTTTGGCTGAAATGTTCTGTTCTGCCGTCAATTCCTTTGGCGTGACTATTTTGAGGGAGACTTTAGAGCATTTTCCAAATCGAAAGGTATCTATGAAATGAGTTTGTTAATGCGGTTTTGGCGTGATGCGTTGTATTAAGTTACATTTAAAGCGGCATGAGACTTTGTTTCAACAATGTATGACTTTATTTCTGCACCACAAAGACACTGATAAAATAAAAATGAAGTAATGGAGAAAAGGTTAATATTTGTCAAACTCTGATTGCTCCCTAAAGTTACAATAAAAGAAATTTAATTATAAACTGAGGTAAGTCGGGTAAAGCAAAGGGAAAATGCTATATACCAATTGCTCTTCATCGTAAACCTTTCTATCAGGGGTCAATTTCCCTACCAAACATTGACCATCCACTACGATATTATAAATCTGCTTCTTTTAATGCTTTAAAACCCTAGAAGAACAGCCGTTTCCAAGAAGCGGTACTAGTACTTGGGAAGACTGTTACACAACGAGAAATAATATGTAGTAATCAAAGGTGTTGTCAGAGGAATGCATTTTAGGGGATGTCGAGGTAGAAAGGTTTTACATATAAGTCTGGATAGTCACACTGTTATATCCCCAGACACGTAGCCAGGCGAACAAAAAGGCATGCTCCGTAACACGGAACCCTGAAATTGTCAAATCAAATGCGTTCCACTGGAAGATGCAAGAATTATTACCCCAATAAATCACCACAGCTTAACTAAACCAGAATGCAAGGCATTCATACTCGCGAATGGAGGCGGTCTTTACCTGTTCTAGAAATTGACTTATTTACATTGCAGAAGAATTATTTTATTAATAATTTCCGTCCGTAGCCAAAACTGTCTGCATATTATTGGAAGTTTAAAATATCAAAATTTCCTCACGAATGACAATTTCAGTATTTTTTAACTTCCTTACTGTTCTTCCTTACTGTTAGATCTAGAAAACTGACTTATTTACATTGCAGGAGAATTATTTTATTAATAATTTCCGTCCGTAGCCAAAACTGTCTGCATATTATTGGAAGTTTGAAATATCAAAATTTCCTCACGAATGACAATTTCAGTATTTTTTAACTTCCTTACTGTTCTCAGTATTGTTCGATGGCAGTGCTTGTTACGGTTCGGCAGTTCAACCGGATCACCTGTGAATGCTTCGCATGATCACGAACAAAGCAAGCATATGCTTCCAGATCAGAAGAGATGTAACTTAGCTATAATCTTGGCTTATGAGGTTTGAGGGCAGAGAGAGATAACTACCCAGTCTTTTATTTTGCTATTCCTCATCAGAGATCTCTCTTCCCGTTCCTACTAAAATGGGCTATCGTCTTGGCTAATGAGATTTAAGGGTAGACAGAGATAACCACGCAGTCTTTTATTTTGCTACTTCTCATGAAAGATATCTCTTTCTATTCCTACTATAAATGTCAACAACAAAAAACAGTATAGAATTTCTCACCGGCCTTTTCTTTCTTTGGCTGGATAAGTACGCAGCTTGTGGTCTTTTCCCTTACAGTACGGTTGCTCAGAGGAACCGTATTAAATTTGTCTTACAAGATTGCTAAATGTAATTATATCATGCCGTCATGTACAGCCAACAATGAAAAAATCTAATGTGAGAATGTTTACAAAATGCAGAACAACAAAATTTGGTTGATGTTAACTAAGTTATTTAGATGCGGTTAAGCATACAGGTATATAGGTCCTGCGCAGGGCACAATTGACTTTCAACTGAAACACATCAAAATCTCTAAATGGCTTTTTCAAGCCACGGTAGCAATTGATATCATCAACTGTATCATATGTCTTTCGGCTGATCATGTGGTCACCGGCAAAGCAAGCGTCTATTCGTAAGGGCGATTCATGTTTTAATTGAAACGTCTAGGTCAGAAGAAAACTACGCAGTTAATATTGCGCAATTTTCGCATCCGGGAGACGACGTTTTCTTATCCGTTCTCTATTCCTAACCCTCTGTGACGGTCTTTAGTTCTGAACAAAATAAAATATAACTTCAGTTTGTCGCTCTTGTTACAGTTATAAGTTGCTTTAATATGAAAAGAAATTCCCCGTTCAATGTTTTTTCTTAAAACAACGCCTAAACTTTTAAGTCAACTGGTTGGTTCGATGTTTCAAACTGTAAGAAAAGAAGGGTACCGAGCATGTCATAAAGAACGGCAGTTGACAAAAACTATAGAAAGGGCTTCTGGGAACCTCATACAGTCGTTCCAAGAACCATGTGATTGAAATATCCATCAAGTAGTATGCCTCAACGTGTAATGAAACCAGAGACATCCTTGTATAAATTATCTGTTTTCATGGTTTACACCTTTTAATTACAAACACTTACAAAGTAACAAAACTAACAAGGTACAGGTTGAAAACACTGTAACAAGTCCATAAAGCGACTGCTATACTTCGCATTCGCTCTTAAAAACTGACACCAGTTTCCTCCCTAAATGCATCCCTCCCTCATACCTCTCCCGCAAGTTTCTGTATTGATGAGCCCCCCCCCCCCACCCCAAAATTGGTTACTCTAGCAACAGTCCTGCATTTCACCCTTGATGATGTCAAAATATTCATGAAAATACACCAGTGTTGGGTTTTTCAATTTTGTTATGGTGGGTGCAGTTACCGGGCTCGTGACAATTTAAGGGAACCGGTAGTCCAAAAGGTTGGGAACCACAGCTCTAGAGAACACATGCTAGTTTCTTAGACATATTTATCTTCCAGGATCAGTAGGGTGGATGGAAAAATTTTCCTTTACAAGTTACGAACTTTGCTCTTGCATAATTAATGAGTACCGGTAGTATATATGTAAACCATAACTTTTGAATCAAGCTAAAACGTTTGAATTTGCCCACTGATATAAAAGAAGAAAATGAGAAGAAATCGTCATGATATTGTTATAAAGGTGAACTTAAAAATATAGATACTCCATGAGAGAATTTGTGCCAACAAAAAACATGAAAAATTAAATACGTCAGTCATTCATCGTTACAAATAGTTCACCGAATTCTTTGCCTAAATCTTCGTCTGTTCTTGAATCAGATGATTCCCCCATCTTGTATATGATTATTACTTCCATTTTGATGATACTTGATGATCGCCCTCATATTTGCCAATGTTGAAGATTGCAACATACTACTACAGTACTTCTCAATGGGACATGGATGGCGAGTCAGACTGGCAAAGAGAAGCCCATGATATATTTTCATCACAAAACGTGAGTTCATGCAAGAATCACAAAACAGCTAATCGTGTGAAAAGTAACATCTGTCACTCAATAAATACTAAATTATTTTTTAACAAGCTCAGATTCGATGGAAGTGTTCCCGTCCTATATTTGGCCCACTCACGTAGAAGTATTGAAGACTACAGACTAGCTGGAAAAGGGATGGGTAGAAGGGGTGAATGTGCGTCAAAAAACAAACAATGGTGGTTTTCCGTCGACTCTAAACTTTAACCAAATAAGGGATTGGTAACAGATTTATGACAAAATGTGATAGATACCTCTTGAAGTTACAAAAACAAAGTTCGATGTGTGCCGCATTCCTTGCACTTGAAATTGGGTGTGAATTAAGGACTTAAATCGAAGATAATCAACTATCGTGAAAAGTAACTGTCATATGCACTTAGTAGTGTAACTCTGGACAAGGTTTATCTGTGACTCGGCGTATGGTGTCTGCACTTTACCCGGCATTTGTACTAGGCATCATCGTCGGGAGGAAGCCCCTCTTTATTTTAAGTTCACTTCTATATTGTTATTTGGAGGCTGCCCTCAGTTCGTTGGACCTTGGTGTGGCTGTTAGCTTCGATATCGGATGACGGCGGCTTTCTTCGTAAGTATGCAATATTCATGTTCTTATTTTTACTAACACCTTAAAGGCAGTCAGCCCTCGTCCAAACTAATTTTTTTTTAGTAGTCTACAGAAATTTTCAATTCGCACATCACTTTGATATGTTGATTGACAGCAAGTTCAACAAATGCAGAGGACTTTAGGTACAGCATGTACTGAGAGTGTTTGGGCTCCTGTAGTCTATACTCACCCCGAAGCAATTCGCTAAAATTGTTTCTGGATAACGATGAGTTTCAGACAGTTGTGGGAGGGGCTTAAAGGACCAATCCTCTCACCCCAAACTACAATTTTTAAAGTAGTCCACAGAAAATCACAATTGGCACAGCTCTTTGAATGACAGCTAGTTCAAAAAATACAGGGTACCAAAGCTTATATTACAGTATTACACACGTAGCCTACTACACTGAGAGTGTTTGAATACATATTATTTACCCTGGACAGCTGAAGCAATAAACTGAGGTTGTGTCTGGATGTGGATACAAGTTTTAGACAGTTGTGGGCGGCTAAAGTAAGTTTGTTAGGAGAAATGGAACTGTTTTGGGGGAGAAGATTGGGTCCTCTACCTTAACGAACCATGCAGAAAATATGGGCTAAATAATTTCCAAAGTTTGTTTGACTGCTCTAGAAAAGAGCTCCAAAATATTGTTCTCCCTATGAAGACGTGTAACTTCTCTGAAAACTCTTGCAGCCTACCAACACATGAGAAGAAGTTAAACTGATGTCAATAAGTTTTTAAGTTAAAATTCAACAGCACTTTCCCGTTTTTTGGAATTTTCTTATTTTTTCCTGTAAATCTATTCATTATTTTGAGATGTTTTGCAGTGTATTATATCGTTCAAATGTCTCGACCTGTGGGCTAGATGCGAAGGGGTGATCACGTCACGCTACCCCGGAACTGAAGAGGTTCTACTTCCAAAATGTCCCCAGCCTGGAACACTAATATTCCACTAGCATCTGTTTTGTGGGGGAACGGCTCTTCTAATCTCCTTAGCTTTGAACTTAAAAGTTTCTTTATTGCCCAGTCAAATAAAAGTTATGTGAACTCCTGCCAGACTTTTAATGAATGTGTCGGATGATCGTATTTATACTTTTACTCAGTTCAATAGTTCCATGATTTGCTCTGAAACTCATTTGCTTCCTTCTTTTTCATTATTACAAAATAACTAATTACGTATTATAGTTTCCTCGTTTACTCGATTTGTAATGCTTAACTTCAACCAAAAACTACGGAGACGGCTTGTTTTTTGTTGTTTGTTTTTGTTTTCAAAATTCTTACCTGTTTATGTATAAACTATAATGCATATACACTTTTCAGGGATCCACCCTTGGGATTCAGAACTGGAATATTGGACGTGACGGTAGCAACTTCAGGTTGGCATGCTTTCATAGTAAGCTTTACAAAAGGCATTCACGTGTTGATATTGTGACAAAGCCTCGATATCCGTCACGGAAGACCTGTAATAGATTTCATAAAGAGTACATATTCTTTCGGCAACCGTGACGCTTCCTGTGCTCCATGACGCCAATGGATACGGGGTTCGACACTGACATGAACACTGCTAGGATTCAAGGGGCGAAACGCACTGTTTAACAAGAAATCTTCCAATTAGCTAACGATAGGTGGAATTCCTAACCTAAACAAAGAATACAGATACAATACAATGGCAACAGCCAATCTTGTTAAACAATGCGCATGTATTCAGTCTAATCATAGTTGTTATATCTTTTCCTGGTTGGGGAACTCCGCGAACTGACTGCTTATGTTGAGATTCCGGTTTTCGTCAGTCACGTGACGTTGATAGTACACCAGAGCCTCGTTTTTGGGCTCTCCATACGTACTGTATATATGCAGACAAGGTAAACTGAATTCTTCCAGAGTCTCTTGCAAACAATTATCAAACTGCTATGACTTCAATTAGGGCGTATATTATTGCGAAAGGTCTGATTAAGACTTCTGTCTTAAATTGGAACGGCCGTAAAGCGAGAATAACTGTACCCAAACTAAAATAGCGGGACAATCGAAGGCTGGGCTAGCAACAGTAACTTGGTAAGCATACTCAACAATTCCGCGAAATTGCGAAGCACACTAAGTAGCAATCGCACTGTATAACGTTAGACTAGTTGGATTAAACCATTGTAAACAAACGTTTGTAACGGTTCATCATACGAGTGTATTAAACAATGTTTATTCGCAACTATGATCGTACAAAATTTTAGGAAGCCCACCTAGCGTAATGAATTAGGACTACTTCACCCTTACCGCTCACTGACTGCAGTATGATAAGCCTACTGAAGGTCCCCAGCGAATGTCTCCAAGCGCCAGGCCTAGGAGCCAGTATTTTATGCTTAAAAAGAGAAAAAAAAAACCCGAGAATATACGATTTCTTCATTTATTCAAAATTCTTAAAAACATACTGATAGGAGGCCTCTTGCAGTTCCCTTTTAGCGCTTGGGTCAAATTTAATTTCACTTCCCAGCAGAAGCAGTTCGTCACTCAATGGAGCCATATCGCTACCGATCGATCGTGTGCGCCAAAGTCACGTGATGAACTTTTTTGGAGAGCTCAACATGCTTTTACGGACAGTTACGGACGCACCTTACAAAAATTATGAAAGTATATACAGCTTTTACGTCTCTGCATACACAGTGTACGTAAGGAGTTTCCCAACCAGGGAAAGATATAATAACTGTGGTCTAATGGACCAAGAAATGGGGGCTGTATCACAGGGCTAGGAAACCAAGATCATCTGTCTTTGGAAAAACTGCGCTTTCCTCCCTGTCACATATTTTCAATCAGAAATACCACCCGGCATTATTCAGTGGGTGTGGTTGCATTCCTTAGTATACAACCATGCCTTATTTACCTTCTGTGGCCACGTGGGGGGAGACGTGAAAGTATTTTGATGCCGATTCCCCCAATTAAATGCTTAAGTTTTTACTTTAAATTCACTTTAATCTCCAAAACTTTACATTACAGCTTTGTTTGTAGCCTACATTTTTCGGCTCCTCAAAGCTCCTTTGGTTCATTTCAGTGAACTTTGTAGATCCCGACAACCATCCATTTAAGGCGATACGTCACATAAGCACGTTGTCAGTCAAACCTATAGTGTATCCAGGAATTAACTGCATACTTTTTAAAGTGCTTCTTGGCCTAAAATGCGATTTCTATGAAAAATCTCTGGGGCAATCCCCTCTGCTGCAAGCAGAAACCGGGGTGTCCTCTCCAAAAGGTTACGATCTCGAAGGGAGGCGAGATTTAACGTGACCCGCGAAAATGATAGCAAGGCGTAGCCTAACCATGCATTATTGTATTTCAGTGTCGCATATATCAGTAGGCTATTTCACGGATACTCATGTAGCCCTATATGAGTCATTAAGTAAGTTATGCATGTCACAAGTACACAAGGCAGACAATAGACAAACTGACGGATTTGAGCAGAAAGATGAGGTTATAACTTTTATAGTCAGGTAGTGTTCCCAACAGTGCAGGTATAACCATCTTTTTCACGTAGTACACGTGCAAACAACTTTTTTCACTACAAGCTCATAAATTGTTTATTGTCTTTGGTCTCTGAAACAAAAATGTAAAATAACTCTCTGATTTATGGGCGCAATTCAAAGGGCATATTGTCTATATAGCAACGATCCTCCGAGTATACCATCGGTCTGTTGCTAAGATTGGTATCGCATGACTTAAGAAATAAAGATATACGGTAAGTACCATTTTGAGAATAGATCTATGGAGCTCCCATTATGACCTCTCTCTTTCGTTCATCCTAAGTTTTTTTTTCTTCATGCACATGCCGGTATGACTGGTTTGACGAAATGTTTAACCCCATTCTAGTCATGGTTTAAAAGTTTAAATGAAAAGGCAAACTTCCGTTTTTCTCGGAATTTTCAATAAGGATGATTTAACTCAGAAAATTATTTTTCCTTCCTTCTGCCCCGGTCTCCAGACAAATGAGTAAAAGTCTACACCAGTTTTTGAAGTGAACAGATCATTGCAAACTTTTAGGCTTGTGTTTGCCTTATATTATTTCATGATTTCAAATTGATGTAGTTGGTAGCAAATCTCTGTCAAAACTGTGACATATTTGGAAATAGCCCCAGAGTTCTAAATACAGTCGATAATCGCAAATTTATTGACATTCAATCAAACAAATTTTCATTCAGGTTGGTCAACGATAACTTGTAGGCCTACAGTATTAAAGATTGGGTTCCTAACTATTGTACGCTCACACATAGTGTGTGGAGAAAACTGGTGAGCTTACAAGGCAATGATTTATAGGCTAATAAGAACGCCCTCAATCAAAGAAAAGGAAAATTACCATAACTATAAAAGGATACGACATGCCTGTCTGAAAGTGAGAGTTACACCTTACAAGTTATATTAAGACTTGACTTAACATCGTGGCACTGACACTTAAAACACCTAGTGCCTAAAATTCTAAAAAGGATTTGTAGCGATGGAATTGGAAAAAATATCCAAATGGTCCAAGCCGCATGTTCACAAGATGTTCTTGAGATATTTAATGTTAAAGGTTACTAACCCAACTTAAAATGGTGGCTGATTGCGCTTGTGATGTAATTCTTGTACTACTTGAACCTTTTCGTCTTTCTTTCTTTCTTTGTTTTCTTTTCGAAAGTTTCTCTACAAGCCTTGTTCAAAAAGTGATCAATATCCCTGACAGGGAGACTACAACGTATACGCCCTCTATATACAACATGCATGACAATCGAAAAAAAGTAATTCTTTTCAAGGTCGTATATAGAGTGCCTTCAATGACGTCAAAAACCCGCCCATTTTGACGGGCAAAAACTAGTGTAGTGCCCTAGCTGTGTAGCTAGCTGAGGAGCACCCGACGACCCACGTGTGAATGTTGCACTAAAGCACTGTTGATTTTCGTCTGGCAGTGGGCGTAGTTGGCTAGCTGTGACGTCACGTAAAGCATTCTAAACATTTTATTTTCAAAAGGAAATAACAGCAAGTAATGTGAGTATCCAATATAGGCTACAAAAAGAACATCAGAAGCTATCCCGTAATCAACTTTACAAGAAAAGAGAACACATTTTTCAATATTGTATCTCAATAAGATAGTTAAAAGTTGTCTACAAGCTATGAAAATTTGGGTTAAACCATGGAGTTGCAACTTTCGCAAACCCTAAGATAAACTCATTTCCCGATTCCTAAAGTGAATGTCTACATATTATTATTATATGATATAAGATTGTAAATTTTCAATCCCACCTCGGATCTTCTTCAGCCAGAAATGAAATACGAAGCGACTTACTTGAAACTAAAACGAAAAAAAAAAAAAAAAAAAAACACGGGAAAGACTTACCCTTTACCTTTAAAGGTAAAAAAGCTGGCACGTAGCCTAATGTGAGATGTACAACAACAAAGTCACAAATTATTGAGCTATGGAATTAATTTATTTTTAAGTGAATAAATTTCAACATTTTACATCTTGGCTCAAGAATGTCCTATGAAGATGGTAGCTATAGACTGTAAGAATTCATTTTTCATGCTGTTTATTATATTTTATTTTTTTTTTCACTTGAGGTACACCTTAAGATGTTTTGAAATATTGGTAGAGGTATTGCAGTCAGTACCAAAGAGATCAGCGCCCTCCAATTTATCTTACCTGGCTCTTTGAAAGGACGTTCGTCATCGTCTTAATGTCTGCAGTGGTTACCATCCGCTGCTGTGCTGTGGAAGTAACAGCTAGTTTCTTAGATTGCGCTTTAAAGGCTCAGTTCTCTCCTCCCAAACAGTACCAATTCTCCTAACCTTCTTACTGAAGCCCCTTCCTTAATTGTCTGAAATTCACCCTCATCCAGATACAATCTCAGTTGATTGCTTCCAGGTGAGTATAGAAAAAACCGGTTTATATAATCAAAACTCTCTCAGTACCGTTCATGCTGTGTAATGCAAGCTTTGATACTCTGCATTGTTTGAATTAGCTGCCAATCAAAGAGCAGAGCCAATTGAGAATTTCAGTGCCCAGTACCAAAATTGTAGTTTGGGGTGAGAGGTTTGGCCCTTTAAGTCTCAACGTACAATCGTTTGATGTACAGGCAGTCACTCATCTTCCCGGACAGTTCCAGTTCTCCAAATGTACTTACTCCTGGCACTGCAACAGTCATGCTAAATCCAGACACAACCCTCAGTGGTTTATTGCTTCAGAGAGTACCTTGGTGTGTGCACGTGACCCACGGACTTCCTTTACATGGACAGAACATACTCTACAGTAGATTGTCGCTGCCGTATGTGTCAGAAAAAGCCCACCAAGATGGTCGTCTGCTGTGATTTTGTGTGAAAGTTTGCACTTGCTCAAGTATATCACAGTATTTTGCAAGAAAGTTGAAATATTTTTGAAATATAGCAAGGTAAGGCAAAATCTCTACACGTTTTGCAGAAATATGATATGCTTTTTCATCAAGTTAAATTTTTGTTTAAAATATTACAGCGTCGTCGTCAAATCACACAAATTGTAGCCTCACGGCGGCCATCTTGGTGCGCCTTTTTTGTCCTAGCCGGTGGAGACCATCTACGGATAGGACGTGCACGTTACATGCTCTGTTCATGTATATACGTCCGTGACAAGATCCTACAGTGTAATCTAAACACTCCCACTACATGATGTGTAATCTACTATGCATTTCTCTAATGTCGATCATATGTCAATCAGGGAGCTGTTCCAATTGTGAGAATTTCGGTAGACGACCTGAAAGTTGTAGTTTAGGGCAATGAATGACTCCCTTTAACAAATCTAGAGCCTCCTGTTACTTGTGGGACACTAAATTAGCTTTGAATATTCCATTGCTTATGCTATCGTTCTCAAAAGGTGTTTATAAATGAAACGTTTTATAAACACTTCCTTTTTGTTGCCTCGACTTTTGTAAACACTTTTAAATACTAAAAACACTTGTTATTAATGAAAATTTCGCTTTTAAACACTTTTAATTTTTAAAGGTTCAGTGTTTGATAGCTTCAATGTTTAGAATTTAAACGTGTTTACCGACAATGTGGGACAAAATAATTGCTAAGCACGTTCTTTGGAGTATTTGCTGAGTACCACATACAACCGGTGAAAACCGAATGCTCCAATATTAAAGAGCCAGTCCCTTCATTCCAAAATACCCATCCTTGTAGGGGTTTACCGAAATTCTCAATTGGCTCAGGCTTTTGATTGACAGCTAATTCAAACAATGCAGAGTACCAAAGCTTATATTACACAACATGAACTGTACTTAGCGTGTTTTGATTGCACTCATTGAGTTTTTTTTTACACTCACACTGAAGCAATAAACTGAGATTGTGTCTGGATGAGGTTGAATTTTAGACAACTGTGGGAGGGTTGAAGTTAGAAGGTTAGGAGAATTGGTACTGTTTGGGGTGAGAGAATTGGTCCTTCAAACCAAAACACGCTATCTTTGAAAGCGTGAAAGACGGCGGGAGTCCAAGCACGTAGCAGCGGGATTTGGGCAGACAGGGGATGCGTCTTTAGGTTCCAGTGAGAAACTTTGACCTTCAGAATACAAGAGGCTACGCATAATGCAAAAATCTTTAGAGGGTCATCATGAAATGAAACATTTTTTTTTTCCAAACCTGTCAAGTTTTCTTCACATCAGGGGCGCAAATCTCTGTTTGAGAGTGGGGGGCGAAAATGCTTATGATGTGCCCATGAGTATTAAACTGTGCACGCGTTGCGGGCACCGCGAGCGCGAAGCGTGAAGCCCCAAAGGCCTCCTGGTAGGAACCAGGGACAAAGCCCCTGTGGGGGTCCAGGGGAGCGAAGCCCCCGGAAGCTCTTGTGTTCTAGCGTTTCCGAAGCTTCAGAAAAACTGTTTTCGAACGAAAAAAACCGAAAAAAGGTGACCATATTTTTAGGTCTACTCAAATTTGGGGGGGGGGGGCAAATTACGATTTGGCCCCCCACTTTTTCACTTGAGGGGCGAAGGCCCCCCTTGCCCCCTGGGATTTGCGCCCCTGCTTCACATACCAATGCAATGAAAACAAATAATGGTTTTATGAGTCTGTACTAAACGGTTCAATTCGGTTTTCAAAAATTCGTGGCAAGATGCTTTTTCAAATTATGCACAAAATCGTTAAATCGTTACAGGTCAGGAGACCGCAAAATTAAAATTTTAACTTTTTCCGTAACACTAGGATATGGAACTTAAGCTTTTATAAGCATATTAATGTGGTATTGACTCTTGACCACCCTCGTTAAGTTATCGATAGCAACTCAATAAGCCCCTTTAAACGACTTTAACTGCTTTAGTTGAAATTGGTGGGTCTAAATATGAAAAAAAAAAAAAAAACATTTTTCCAAACCCCTACAATCCAATAAATTTAATTTCACTATGTGTAATGTATACGCACGATGTTTAGCCGTCTTTGTATTAGAAAACTATGTATAAATGATGAATTTATCCGATTTGTTGCATCTCGAAAAGAAGAATTTTTCCAAATTCCTGTGTAGGCCTACTTGTGAATCTTTTTGTAATGCAGAATATAATGCAGTCCAGATATAGCATAACCATGCTTGATTTGACGAAATGAAAACTTGATCAATTTATTTCATTTACAAAACACACGCAACAGACCTGGCGTTGGAATAAACACGTTTGGTTAATTCATGGCACATACAACTACGTATGGTAAGTGATGCAGACCTGCCGGGGATCTCCAATCAAAACCAGATAGTTTACATTGGCTCATCAGAGCATCCATTCACGCGCAGGCTACTTATTGATTTGTTTGCTTGGTCAGCTCAACTTTCTTCGCCACTGTATGAAATGGAAGAAATGAACAGGGCTTGCCGTCGGTGTGTTCTGCACTGAGTAAAACAGGCAAATAATTGCCTCATTCTGCCATGCCCACGCTTATCTATGACAAGGATAAATTTATTGATTGACAAGAAAAAATTTCACAAGCTCTAACTGAGATGTTCACCTAATGTGTTGCGTCAAGGTGGGGCACTGCGTTCTCAGCCATTGTCTTACACAAGGCGTAGATGAAAGTGCATAGTCCAATCAAAACGAAAACAGGAGACTAGACTTACGAAAAGGCAGATTACAATGCAACTTTTACACCAAAAAAGCAATTTAGATAAAGCCAAACGATAATACCTTACTTATATATCATTGACGGAATAAGGAAAACTACTGATTCAACGAATTTTTCAAGTTTCAAATTTTAGAAGACTTGTTGTAGATTCGGGAGAGTTGTGTGGTTCATCTCGACGATTTGAATGACATGCGCATGAGCAAGGCTCAAATAAAATCAACTAGTTCGCTTTTCAAATGCCCTTTACTCACACTGCATGCGACTCTAAGCCGAGCCTGAGTCGTTACCAGTTATGTTAACTTGTGGAGACGAACACAGTTAATGTGCTATGCATATGTTACGAAGTAGAGTACAATCGTATAAGATAACATTTCCTGGTATTCTGCCTATGTGTGGGGGTCAAAGTACCTTAGCTCTTTCATGAGTAAAAAGTCATGTAAGCTATGAAATATAGACTTTTTTCAAATCTGAAATATTTGTTTAATTTTTTATTTTTTCTTATCACTTTGTGTTAATTTTTCTTTTGTAAAACAAAAACAAAGAATTGTTCTCATCTCCTCATTGGTTTAAAGAAATTAGCTTTCTGGAGCTAACAGTTACCCCAAATTATCACGCTCACGTTTAATTGCCGTTTTCTTCTCAAAGTGCACAAGGTGCATCGTGATAGATTGCAAATTATCACATGTTTCGTAGGTTATTTCGTTTGTAATTTTTAGTTTGGCCAAGGGGTAACATGAACCTATCTCTAAGCTGGGAACTTTCCACCTTTTGAAAACCACAGTTCTGGAGTATGAGTCTCAGGGAAGTAGGTGGCTCCGTCCCCTTTTTACTTGAAATTGTCCCTGTATCAAATTGTTTATTAATTGTTTAGGCTCAGTTTTGCATTTAAAATGTTTTCAATTCGTCATCTATGATAAAATATTGTCTCCTCTGTTTCACCACATTTTTTGTTTGTTACTTGAAAAGTGGAGAGGGGGACTCTTTTGAATCCTCCCCCTTTCAAAATGATGGTGTAACGCGTCCCCCGTCCTCAGGATTCAAGCTCACGATATTGAGCATGTTCGAATCGTTTGTCTCGTCATCGCGTTTGTGCCATATCAAACGGGCACCGACCGACCGACCGCATGATCAAGGGGTTAGGGCACCCGCCTTTAAGTCGGAAGGTCTGGAATTCGAGTCATGGCCGGGTTATTTCGAAGACTTCAAAATTGGAACATTTTGCCGCTATATTTGGTGGTTAGCATAATCCATAGAGTAGGGAAAATAAGCCAGTGAGCCACATCTGGAAAACCAGATGGACCTAAACCTAAACTAGCCAAACGTGTACACTAGAGTCGAACCTTGAAACTGCACTTCATTGGCCAATTTATATTTATGATGAATGAACTAAACCTTTCTTACACTTTGTTACAAAGGTAATAAATTAGATGAATAGGAAATAAAAAGTTGCATTGTCATGACGATAGAATACGGTAGCTACTTAAACATCTCAATAAATTCCTGTTCACAAAACTTATCTTGGACCACTGTGTGTAGCCCATAAATTAAACAATATTTGGCAACAATCCAGTCGACCTCGCTCATGTCAACGTTTATATATAAGCCATGTTCAGAGTGTTACAAGGAAGCTTAAAATTAATGGCACGGACCTTATGTACAACGAAATGTGACGTCATTTGCATCTATGCCATTTCGAGCGCAACGCTACATCAAGTTGTGATATGATAGCGGCAACGCAAGGGGTGACGTCATTACGTTGCAGGTAACGCCCGTGTCGTGAAATCTAAAGCTAATTGTGTTAGTATTTGTAAAACGCACCCCTCGTATTTGCGTGACGAATTGTTTGTAAATGTACGGAGCTCCTAAAGTGCCAGTCTGCATGTCATGATGGTGAGATAATTTATAACACCATGTCGACATCTTTTGCTTAGGAAGTCGACATGGTGAGATAATTTATCTTACCATGTCAACATCCTAATTTAGGAAGTCGACATGGTGATAAAATTTATGTTGCCATGTCAACATCCTAATTTAGGAAGTCGGCATGGTGAGATAATTTATGACACCATGTCGACATCTTTTGCTTAGGAAGTCGACATGGTGAGATAATTTATGTCACCATGTTGACATCTTTTGCTCAGGAAGTCGACATGGTGAGATAATTTATGTCACCATGTTGACATCTTTTGCTCAGGAAGTCGACATGGTGGGATAATTTCAACTATATATGTCTATGTATAGCCAGTTGCCCCAGGCGCGGATCCAGACATTCCAAAAGGGGGGGGGGGGGGCAGCTGACTTAAGAGAAAGCATCGAAGTGAGTGAGTTACACTGCTTATTTCCCGTATGTTTTATTGTTGATCTGGCCGTAAAAGCCCCCCCCCCCTTCCCCTGGAGCCGCGTCTGGGCTGTCCGCATGCCAGAGTGCATTTAGTGCACTATATATACATGTGCGCGCATTGCCAATATATGGTGTCCGTGTATGCATCACAGTCATGTATACTGTACGTATATACGCACACCTACGGATTGCTTTGCCTTGTATATGCACACTTACAGAAAATCCCGGCGTACGATCACGAAATGCACCCTGGCCCACATGCAGCATACAGTGATACTGAGTGACTCAAATTTTCATAGCTTGTAGACGACTTTTAACTATCTTATTGAGATACAATATTGAAAAATGTGTTCTCTTTTCTTGTAAAGTTGATTGCGGGATAGGGGAATAAAATGTTTAGAATGCTTTACGTGACGTCACAGCTGGCAAACTATGCCCACTGCCAGACGAAAATCAACAGTGCTTTAGTGCAACATTCACACGTGGGTCGTCGGGTGCTCCTCAGTTAGCTACATAGCTAGGGAACTACACTAGTTTCTGCCCGTCAAAAAGGGCGGGTTTTTGACGTCATTGAAGGCACTCTATATACGACCTTGAAATAAATTACTTTTTTTCGATTGTCATGCATGTTGTATATAGAGGGCGCATACGTTGTAGTCTCCCTGTCAGGGATATTGATCACTTTTTGAACAAGGCTTATAGAGAAACTTTCGAAAAGGAAAGAAAGAAAGAAAGAAAGAAAGAAAGAAAGAAAGAAAGAAAGAAAGAAAGAAAGAAAGAAAGAAAGAAAGAAAGAAAGAAAGAAAGAAAGAAAGAAAGAAAGAAAGAAAGAAAGAAAGAAAGAAAGAAAGAAAGAAAGAAAGAAAGAAAGAAAGAAAGAAAGAAAGAAAGAAAGAAAGAAAGAAAGAAAGAAAGAAAGAAAGAAAGAAAGAAAGAAAGAAAGAAAGAAAGAAAGAAAGAAAGAAAGAAAGAAAGAAAGAAAGAAAGAAAGAAAGAAAGAAAGAAAGAAAGAAAGAAAGAAAGAAAGAAAGAAAGAAAGAAAGAAAGAAAGAAAGAAAGAAAGAAAGAAAGAAAGAAAGAAAGAAAGAAAGAAAGAAAGAAAGAAAGAAAGAAAGAAAGAAAGAAAGAAAGAAAGAAAGAAAGAACTGACTGTAGTATCAAAATGTGCAAACTAAGACTCAACTTCTGTCAATTTTACGAAAACAGTGACAAAATAACAGTTATCGTGTTACGTTCGAAGAATAACCATAAAGACTTAGTTTTAGGTGATTGTAACAATAACTATCACACAGCCTAACAGACAGGTACGTGTCACGGTTCAAACTCAACAGATAGTGTCCTGTTGCAAAGATTATCTCCGATTTTGATTAGTTCTGATTATTGTTTGGATTTTAATGCTAGACAGCAACTCTGTTATTGCCTTTGTTTACTTTTGTAATCTCGGCATGTTTATCAGCTTTCAAAGGCACAAAAAACGACCCAGATGTATTCAGTGCCATGACTTTACCGTCTCGGAATGCTTAACTTATTCATCAACTTGTCATTTAACTTCTGACCGAGCTTTTATTCTTTTAGCTTTTCAACAGAAGACTTTGAAAGATTTACAACGAAAACAATAAATGCGCAGGCATTGTTCATCATTCGCTAGAGAAGACGTATGCCATGCAAGACTTCTGTTTGAAAGAAATGGGAGTTTTAAAGCTGCATCTGTTAGAGTAATGACAGTGTTGCTATATAGGCCTAGCACAACTTCGAGGTTGATGGAACTTAAACTAACATAGACTGTCACATTTTACTATGACGTGGCTTAAGAACATTCAGAATACATTTGGAACAAGTGGATTTAGGAATATTAGCGGTGATGAACTTTGTTCAGCTCTTAAAGATACCGATCAGGTACGTACATTTCAATTATTCTTATTGGGAATCCATATCGACCTAGGTGCTAGTGACCTCAAAGATTCTTCGTAATGATCATGATGGACAGCACTTTTCAAAAAGTTCTCGCCGGATCTTAGAAATTCTCTTGTATAACCAACCACTTCATGATAACTTCATTTAAGGTCTCTTTGGTCTCTTGTTCATCCTTTCCTTGACTGTCATCCTCCTACTTTACACTAGGTCTTTTTCCTTTTCAAGAATACCAGGCTGGCAGGGCTCTTAAATACTGAGTAGGGCATACGAACCAGAGGTGGGTGGAACACCTAGCTAAAAATCTGGCTGTTGATTTACCTGTCTATTTTAAAGAGCTTGTAGGAAATGGTTCACTATAAATTAATACGGTAAATTTACAGAACAAAACAAAAATAAAGAAAGAAATAAAGACCGCACAGGAAAGTTCTGGAAACTAATAACCAGAACTTTTCTGTAAATTTTTATATCTCTATATTTTTGTACTGTAAATTCACAGCGATTTTGAACCATTTTTTTAGAGTGTAGACATACATTAATTACTGAAACACTCAGTCGAAACATAAACGTCGAGCTTGTATATCAAGCAAATCAAATCAATTTGAAGGTATCGTAAGTTCAGAAATAAAAGCCGACGAGAGCCGGCGTTTTGAATTTGGACCTACTAATATGCATATACCGGTACCTTATAATCAATTTATTCATCAGTTTAAATGTTACAATGGCTATCTAAATATTTATACTGAGTTGAATATTTCTGAACACCCGAATAGCTTACTACGTATCAAATACGCTGGTACTCTAAAGCTCGTGACCACGTCACGGCCGTGATGCATGGAATTTACCGTCAATGCTGACCGCCCCCACTTCACGTACGTCTGAAAATCAATGAGCGTCGATGAGTGGGTGGACGCGGAACATGTCTCTTCATTTTTTGGAAAAACACGATTGACCTAAGATTTTTAGTACATTTTTGAAAGCAGTGACCACGTAGGCCTAAATACCTTAATGATTTACTATACGGTATCTGTTTAACCTTAGACACGTACGCCACGTCACTGAGTCATCACGGATTTTAGACGATCCCTGTATGTTAATTAAAGTACTTAGGGTTTATTTCATTCCTCAATTTTAACACACATCTTTAAACCTACATAAAATACCAAATACAATAAAAGACATACTAATATGCACCTCATGTATGAACATGCTTTTGAATAATATGTTTCTACCTGCACCAGTAGACGTCGTGATGTGCCCCTGTATCAATGGGCGAGAGTGCCATCAGTACCAGCATAATAAAAAGTCGTAGTCGAAATATTTTTTTCGAGGTCCTACCTATTCGTCGGAGAGTTGAGTAACAGGGCAAGTTAAATATTGCACCTTGAAAATGTAAAATTCAAAATTGCTAAATCTTGGTTCAGGCTAGATTTTATGGCATTTGCGTATGATTAGACTAATCTCATCTGCTTTTAGTTGCACGTTATAAAGAAAGTTGCCACTGACTATGATTTAAGACGAATGCATTGTGTGTCACGGAGATGAGGAGTGTCCTACACATGAGAATCCTGTTGGCTGTTGTTAAAACGACTTGATTGTTAAACCAAACACGAAATTCCGTCTTCCATTTCTCCAACAAACATGTTTAAGAGCGGCATTTATTGCAAAAAGAATATTTCATTTAGACAAAATTGGCAGAGTTACAGCTTCCTGGGTCAAATTGACTCAAAATTATTTAGAGATTAGTATACACCATACACAAATGGCAAGCACGATTTTGGTATACTCACAGCGGTAAAGTCGTTTTAAAAGTAGAAGGGGTCATCAAAGGTGAAATAATTGTGATTGGTGATGAATTTGGTAATTTGGTCTCTTTAATCAGGACTAAAGTTAGTAAAAAAACAACCTTATCTGGTAGGAAATATTCACAAACATGGATGTCCTCATCATGAATGGAGTATATTACTATATAAGGGTCGCGCATCCAATTATTCAGTTTGAGAGGTACATGTTTGAGTTTATGAAGGCACTTAGATTTTTTATACCAATCCACGATACTATGTTAGTTTCAATAGTGCAAAACTTTGCGTGCTTCCTCCATTTTGGCAAGTGCACCTGACGATTTACGTTGTAATGGGAAATGTACTTTTGCAGTTTTATTTATGATAAAATATGTTGTTAGGGCACATAACGTAAGACACACACCTATGCAGTATATCAGAACATGTTGTAAGGCCCGAGACGGGATGTATTGTGCGCCTCGAGTTCCCTCGACTGTGCAAACTCAAAACACGGTAACAAAAGAACACATCTGGACAACACACAATTCAACTGAGTATGGAAATGAAATGTTTGCTTAAAGTTATACACTACAATATGCAACTTTTAAATTCAGTGGCATCCTGTGTTTTATATACAGTACATGTATAAAAAAATTAATTGCCAGCCAATATCTCTTGATCTTACATAAGTAGCCTACAAAGTGTACCACTACTTTTACACTAAAATGTCTACCACTACATAAGTTTGCATTATCTCCCATTCAATATCTATTTGTAGTACCGGCATCTACCAGTATATATAGCCGTCCAGATATTTTGCACCTGTCAGTAAGTTTTAATGTATAAATAGGCCGGTCTAAATAGTCATGTCGTTTAATAGGCCTGCTTCAATGTAAATGCAAAAAATATTCCAAATAATTGATTCATTATTTCAAGTAATCACGTAAATATAAAGTTCTTTTCACGAAGCAGTGAAGGAATTGTGGTAAATGTTTTTCCTCCCTAAATTCAGAATTACGTAAGAAGATGGTTTAAAGGCATCAGCACTCGCGAAGGGTCAGAGGTTGCCTCAATACCACTTCAAGTTTTAATGATCAAGATTCGAGTATATTTGTCAAAATCCTGTGTTGAAAAATGTCGCTTTATCCTGGAAGTTCTCGATCACGATGGTAAGCTTAATTCTCCTTCAAGTTGAATTAGTTAGCATGTAGGCCTTATTGCAAAAATTACTCATTCTGTGAGCTGATTGAAAATTTAGTGTGATTTCCGATACCTTAGTCAACGATCTCCTTCGAGTTGATATTGCCAGCATGTAATTACTAATATTTATTCATTCCTTTCTGTGAGCTGATTGATAAATCAATGAAACCTACAATACCTCAGTCCCGGATCAAGTGAGGGGTTTCGTTCCTCGTCTTCTGCCCTTTTTAGACGGTCCCGAAGATGGCACTACAATATTCATAATGCTCAGATTAATTGTCAGATGCCTGCAGGAGAAATACAGTACCAACTCTGAATTTTTGAACTACAATCTTGGACAAAACTCCTTGGGACACCCCGCTCCCCTTCGCAATGTTGACCACAGTTAGCCTATTCACGGCACAAAGTCACTCTTTCAGCGCAACATTGAAAGGGGGGCGGGGGAGGGGGATTCATGCAAGCCTTTGAGCTGAAATTCAAGAATATTATGGCAAAGTGTCCCAACAGGTTTGTCCAAGATTGTAGCTACCTTGTGGAGGATGCATAGATTTGAAACTCAACTGTACGAACTTTGTTCCCAGAGTTAGACCTCCGACCCTTTTTGTGAAATTTTGGATCCATCCTTTTCTGTTAATAATTGGTAATGTTTTTTTTTTCTTCAGAGAAGGTAGAATATTAAACAGGAGAAGTTAAGACTTTGCCCGCAAATACTTATGAAAATACAGTCTTTGTCAAAGCTGACTTATTTTAAAATTTAGAACAAATTTGCGTTTGTGACAAGGTGATCTGGGGTTATTTTCTGTATTAAGCACCAAATTACTTTCTTTCGTTTTCCTCAAATAATGACGACAATGTAATTAAACAACAATTCATTTTACTTTCAAGCTTCTACTTCAACATGGGTTGACTTAATATACATCGTTTTGTGTTTTATCCACTTACTCCAGTATCACAAGCGTAATGAAGTGGTTTTTCGAAATATTTTTTATTATTCTTGTGGTTTTTTCATTCGTGCCTTTGCTTGGTCGTTCACTCTTTTGGTCGTTCACTCGTTCATTCCATCATTCGTTTAATTGTCAATACTTGTCAATAAACTCGTTCACGGTTACGTCACTAGTTGTAACTGATGGCATAGAACATGCGCAGGAATATATGCTTGAATGTTAGGGTTAGTGTGCAGCAATCTCGCGATTGCACATAGAATGTAGCAAAGTTAAAATAAACATTTCATTTTGACGAAAATGTAAGGAACCTCATCAAATCTGTTGTCATGCAGCCGTGGCGCCATTTTGTTTGTAAACATGAATGAGTCTATAACAAGTTCTGTTTTCAAAATAGATTTTCTACTTTTATTTGGACAGCTCCTCTTGCAGATATTTTTGCCTATTTTGACTAAATTGCACCCCAATGCGATGTCCTCATACCCTATTCGTTGGGAGAAGGGCCAGCTCCTTGTAACACATGTGATAATGAGTCGGGAAATATGTAAAAAATACATTCTCTCCAACAAGTACAGACCCGCGACAAGTAGTTGGGATGAACGGACTAATTGTCGCACATGTAACAAAAAATCACGGATTATTGCCAAAATTGACACTGGCTCCCTGGGTATTGTCGACATAAATCCCAGATGAAACAAAAGTATTTGATAAAATTGTTGAAAAGACGTGAAATCTGGAAATCCATTTTGAGACTGGAACTTGTTCCATTTTGTCATTTACAACTTTATTCATCCACAAAAACACGAAAGTTATGAGTATTCAATAAAATTCTGGAACAAAAATGAAGATTTTAACCTTTTGCAGGCACGGGACTCATCGACGAGTACACATTTAAACGGGTATTACTGGTATGGATGTCTTCGGAAGGTATCACTTCCTGCAGGGAGGAAACTGCTGCCGCCGCGGCCAGATCAATTTTTACAAAGGTTGTCGGAAACTCACAAGATAAAGTCATTACCATCGAGGAACTCCTTGCCTGTCTGAAGGCAAACCAAAATTTGTTGGAAACTTTTGAATCGTAAGTAGCGAAAAGTCTTTCTTGTCACATACTTCCCGTCATGCTACGTAATGTACCGCTTCTCAATACAATATGCTTATCAACTTGCTTGTACAAATGAACTGTAAACTTGCATTATCTTAATGATACGAAAGCGAGGACACGTCAATGTCCCTTTTGCAGTGAAATGTTCTAGTTTTATAATGTACAATGCTTATTTTTAGCGTCAGGATCAACAGCAAATTCTCCTTTTATGGTCCAGCTACAACTTTTGTTTGAACGACTTTTCTCATTTTCGTGTGAATGATATTTATTTCGGAACTTTCCGATATTAACTTAAAGGGACTTTCCGATATTAACTTAAAAGGAATAACTGCGTTTGTTTTTCAAGAAGATTCATCCTTTTAAAAGTAATATTTATTGACACAGGGTGATAAATTATCAAAAATAAGGCAGTATGGTAGTCTTCTTTTCAAGAATTAAGTTTCCCATGCATAGAAATTCAGTTGGTTTTTGCCCAAGAATAATTTTATCAGCCAAGCTTTCAACATTGCAAGTGATGCAAAGTTCATGGCTCTTCTTGCGCATAGTATCTTGAAGAGATGTAGCTATTGCTGGGGTTTATGATTAAGACTGAATTGTTGGATAGTGTCTGAGCCATTTTCTTTGTACTCTTTGATGGAACATTTTAAACACAATACTTCTTTTTAAAGGTGTCTATTCTATAGTAATATATTCCCTTCCACTTAATCATTGAAAATAATGTGTTACACGCGAATTCTTAAGACCTGCGTAAAGGCAGATGAGTTCGATTATTGTGTTCTGCTGGGGATTTGCCATTGACACTGAGGCATCTAGGACCAAACTTTTGAGCACCCAAATTCAATTTACCTTTTTTAATTCATTGAATAATCAATTCTTTTGCAGACAAATGGCCAGTTTACAGCCAGTTTTGCTAAATCAGTAATATTTTGTTGTATGAAGACTACACCCTTTCAAGATTAGGAAGTCGTCCTTCAGGTCATGAAAATATGTGTTTCTTTAGAAGAAGTAGAGAAATTTGGAAGACAAGACAAATGTAACAGGTGTGCTCTGACAGGTTCTCATGCAACTGATTTCGAATGTCCCGGAGGAACGTTTTGTTTTGAAATAATTCAGTGAGCAGAAAACAAAATCCCATTATTAAAATGGATTTGTCCTTTCCGGAGAAGTGTTGGACCCTATTACCCATTGGATACAACCATTCATATCCTAAAACAGACCATAGCCCACAGCCAGACAAGTAACTGAAAAATTTCAGGTGTGTAAAGCTGGGGGCTCTAACGCTGATATAACCTGAACTTAACAAGGTTCATGTTCAAGGGGTTGGACTAAGCGTGTAGAATTTTATAAGGAGAAAGTAACTTAAAATTCCCAGAGAGCATATCTCTTCCAAGGACTACGAGCTTCGTAAGTCAGTCAGTCAGTCAGTCAGTCAGTCAGTTCGTTCGTTCGAATGTCTATTTATTTTTCTCCTAAATAAGGCATTTCCCGTGATGATGCTCAGTACAAATACTGTACACCAAGAATTAAATCTATATGTGAATTTAGGAATTCAATGCCAAAATATTTACGTCATTAAAAGAGGCTATACATAAACTAAGATATTAAAGAATAAGTATATACATTCATATGAAAGAGGTGGTATAAGATTCGAGAGACCGTGTTCATTGGCAATCTCTCTAATGATTGACGTCACTCAACATCCAATTTGAAGAAAAACAATAAAGCACACAGCACGCATGTCGTATTTTTCGTACTACGCTAATATTTAAAAGTCAAGAATAGTCGACCCAAACTTTTTGAAGCACACATCAAAATCTCACAATTTCCCTGTTATTTCTCTCCAAAGTATCTTTCATAATGTTTAAGGATTTCTATATTGCATATTCACGGTGAACCAAACAGTTACTTCCAATAAATTTCAGATTTGAAGAGAAAAAACAGGCATTAGTGTCAAATGACTCCAAAAAGCATCACAGGACGGTCTGCTACACTATACGTTAAGTTGGACGGATTGCGTTCTCCCTTTAAGACTGCGCTTATCCGATCAGTGCACCGCATTAATCAGATACCGGGATTTTGGTGGATTGTAACGATTAACGCTAGCGTCTATTTGAGGGCGCACTTTCTGCTTTATGACGTCATGTGGATCAGGTCTATTGACCTTCGGAAAATAAGGACATTGACCGACCTTTGTCTTATTACTAAGCACCATCAAAGGGACGTAATATTACATTTGGCTCGTATTCAAGTAATACAGTATTTAATAATTTCTAAAGTTTAGAGTTGGATGACAGTGTCGAATTTTAAGTATTCCTTTGGGAGCGGTTAGACCCCTACAGTATCATGTAGTAACTCTGCTTCCTGGAAAACTGCCGCAGTTTGAAATTGAAACAAATCACCTGGTGATAGGTGTAGGCCTACCGATACGTCAGAGGTCATCTCATATAACCTACTTTCACAACAGAGAGCATTGACTTCAGTTTGTACTTTTTCCCTGTAACCACTTGCTAAAGCGGCAGCAGCAGAGGCAGTATGGTCTCACAACTTAAAAGTGAATCATCTGAATTGTATTTTTCTTTATATTTTTCACTTTTTTATTTTTTGGGGGTGGAGTGGGTTGGGTGGAATATTGGCCATTTTTCTTATTTTTTTTGAAAATGAGAAACCAAATGGAAGATATGATTGGGCGGGACGATATCAATGTTTCCAGACATTTCAACACAAAAGACCATTGGTTCCTGGCCAAGTATTTTACTCCTGTGTCACAAGAAATCTTTTCGTCACGGTAAATAATCTACTTTATCCAGAACTTACACATTGGCATCTCACTATTACTTTGTGGGAATTCAGACCAAGGATCTAGGTATTATATCTTTGTGGGAAAGAACAAGCTCAGTCATAACAGGTAAAGCTCGAAGTTGAAATTTTAGCATTGAGATCGCATTTTAACCCCTAATCACATCATTATTTTTAGAAAATTGGTGGGACAGATTATTTTGGAATTTCATATAAGATTAAATGCTAATACCGGAAAATGACTTCGGCAAAGCCTTGATGACAAGTTTGAAAATTTTGCACATGCGTTCAAAGGAACATGATTGACATGTGTGTTGTTTAGAGACTACGCGAGATGATCCAAGGTCAAAGGTCAAACATGTGCTCCAATTTGGCATTCATCTTCCTCTTTTACTATGTTATCGCTAGCTTGCTAGGTCTATAAACTTTTAGTCCCAAGATTCAAGATTTCGTGGTGTACGTGCATCACTGAGGAGTTCCCTACGGTGGTTTATGTGGGGCATTGCACTAAGAAGAGGGGAAGCATGTCAATTACGAGGTCAAAATTTAAACTCGATTCGACCTGTGCGTGGGATCGCCAAACTTGTCTGTTGGATAGCATGGACCTCCCGAAATTAGTTGCAATGAGGACCAGATTTTTGCGTGTTCTCCTTTAGTAAAGTAGCCAGGACTGTGTCACAGAGGGTTTGGAGCAGGACATGAAGGAAGGGTCAAAGGGAGGGAGAAAAAACGACTATTTTAGGTGTCATTTGCTTTTTTACAAGGTTGGGTCATGGGAGTTTCAACCCCACCCCCACCCCCACCCCCACCCCCGTGGCTTCGCCACTGCTCTCCTTTAACAATTATAACCACTGCAGGCTAACCATTGTGATAGACATAATGGTAAATGATTTTATCTCCATGTGGTTGTTACTGTGTTGCAGAAGCGAATCTAAACGGAACAGGCACGCGCCTGTCCAATTGGCGGTCATGTAAGTGAAATATGCTTCAACATTGCGTCAACTGAAGCGCCAATTTGGATCTTAGCCATCTCACAAAAAAAAAAAAAAAAAAAATCATTGGCCGGAATGGGATCCTCTCCCCCGTAGACCCCGATCAATCAAACCTTGCATCCCCTCAGACTTCCTGGACACGTCGGCCCCTGGTGTTGCGGTATAAAAGCGTCATGTACTTCAGAATGGGCAACCGCCGATACAAATCTTCCTCCAGTGATGATCCCACGGCCTAGACACATTGAACGACTTCGGTTTTGCAACTATGCTGTACACGAATCCGGACAACAAGTTTTGGTCTGATTTCAGTCGACCATAACTGGGGTCCGTCACCTTTAAATCTTTCGATTTCCTTGCTTACCTCTATCATGGATGGTTGTACACTAATTTGCATCTTGAATTCTTCAATTTCACTAAATATGAGGGTTTGAAATTCATGTAAACAATACATTAAGACGATTTTAGGCTGATGGACCCCACTAATGGTGGCCTACAGTCACTAAAAACAAGCTCTAATCGGATTCGTCTATAGTCATGCATGGTAGGCCTACTCACAGTCAGCGTACACCACAAGCCACCAAACGGGACACCTCCACATGTGTATCATGGCTAGATGTTATAACAACGCTAAATGTTATACCCACCGTAAATATTATAAAAGTTAACGCTAAATGTAAAAAACGACTCACCCTAAATTTTTATAAAAATTAACGCTGAATGTAGTTAATCGCAATCACCCTAAATGTAATAAAACTCAATCTACTGTGTATCAGATTATGACACTAGTTTAATATCACATACATGTTTAACTGTCGTGGTCTAAACAGGCTGGCCATGAAAGGTTGTGTGACACCCAGTAGGCTACAGCTCCTTTACGAATGCATATCCATCACTGCCATGTAAACAGACGATTAGCAGTAGTAACTCCCCGTCTGGCTGATGACATGCATTATATCATTGAGTTGAAAAAAACTAGAAATATTTGCACCAAATGCCGCCTCCATTTGGGCTAACTGCATCGCAGGAGAGCGGCGGTCATTTCCAAATGCCTTCCTGCATCTTGATCAATCCCTGATCAATCCCTGATAACGTGCCATGGTAATATTACAGCATGATACGGTACTCTTCAAGTGTATCATTGTAATCTGGGCGTGGGGGAGGGGAAGAGGTGGCGATGCGTACTCCTTCTATTACTTCAGTTGAACCTCTCACCACACCCCGACGCCTATCTCATCTATTTTCACCTATACTGTCCCTCATTTATCAATTTTCTCCCTCTTCAATGGAAAAATTCCGGCAATAGGTGGAGCAGGCCTATGCTCAAACCCCACCCCTCCAACCTTCATGCGGCTACGTCAATATAATCTTGACAACAGACTGTTGTACTTCGAGGATTTCAAAAGCTAGAACTGGAATATGTAATGACTGTATCTACCGGGTGTGAGCTTTATCTGACCACGCCTTCTCAACGTATCGTGGATACAAGGCCAGGCAACACACTCAAACATCATGACGAACATGCGCGCGCACACATGATATTCACGTATGCAATGTCTACCCCAGCGCGAATGCATCATTCTCAAGGGATACAACATGAAAACATTTTACCAAAATTCACCATTTCCTTCAAATAGCATTGCTGAGAACCTGAGAAGTAGAATCAATTAGCATTGTATCACATGCAGATACATGCCCCAAAACTCGTGATTTTAAACTTCTATTTCTTCTTCACTGTGGAATGAAGATTGGAAAAATTTATAACATTAAGCGCTGATTTTTAATACATTTAGGGTGACTCCGATTTATTACATTTAGCGTTAATTTTTATAAAAATTGTAGGGTGAGTCGTTTATTACATTTAGCGTTAACTTTTATAACATTTTAAGGTTGGTATAACATTTAGCGTTAATTTTTTATAATATTTACGATGGGTATAACACTTAGCGGTGTTATAACATTAAGCGGTGATACACACATGGACCTATTTCCTTCTTCGCAGCTTGATGGATTCCAGATTTCGACTCTTTTCGAATCTTTTACAATGTCCATAATATTCCACCGTAAATTACGTGTTGAGGTCAAAGGTCAGTTAAGTTCAAAGGTTAAGCATGGATCATAAACGATTGCTTTGTGATAAAAACATGAGTTAACAACTATATCGATTACCTGTTTGTTTACATTTCTATTCATATTACACTTCAGACTAATCTTCAAAATTTGTTTCGTCTAAGATGTGAGGTCCCTTTTTCCAGTGACTCACAGCGTCTTACATCAAATCTACGCAAAACCTCAATTTGTCATTTTCTATACTTCTTCGAAAAACTTTCATAAACGTAATTTATGTATTGGTGGTTTTTTAGAGACTATTTTATTAGTCGAATAATAGGAACACGACAGCAATTACTTCAAACTTTCTTTGTTGTAAAGTGTTTAATCAAACGTAAAAAATGTTATAATGTTACGGTATTGACTGGAATTAGGTTTACATGTAATAATTTATTCTCAGAGTCATCATCGTTCCTCAATAAATGCTCCTTTTTATGACAAGAGCCGTGCGGAAGTAAAACCACTAGAAACAACCACCAACTCTTACATTACATTTTAAAGACAGTAGGAAGAACAACCTAACCTGACCAAGGTTGAACGTCTTATGTGTGTTATCTTTGCTGGTAGGATGACATCTTATAGAAGTGGGTTTAGTTCCTTATAGTGAGCTTCACGTCATGAGATCGGCCGTATATTTTGACCCTTCTTCTCTAATCCACCAGTACCGTGGAATAATGTTTCAAAAGATGTGTCCATATAAACGTGTTACAGGTCTACATAAATACGAGGAACCTACGTTTTCGAGACTAAATTCAACTTCTTTCTCTGAACAGGCAGTTGTCAAATTCATTTAACGTTTATAGCATTTGCCTCTCCTAACGGGACTTTGTTTTTACCGGTGACCTCTCCTATTGTTTGTCAATTGGGAATTACATGGTGACGTGCACTAACGGTTGCATGCCGTCTTCACATGTAGCCGTTTTCATGTTTATCACATCTAACCACATGTTTTTATTATTTAAGGACTTTACTACTCCGCACTGGTAATTATAAAATTTCGGGATCAAAATGGAAAGCTCCGTAAAAAACCCGTCATCTTGTTTTATCTTCAGTCGATTTCGATCAGGAGAGGAGGCGAGGAGACAAAGTCGACAGAGAACTTCTTCCTCCAGGTGCCATGTGCCGTGCTCTCGACGATATTTTACCGTTGCATATGTGTTACATAATCAACGTAAAATCTACAGTGTCTTAATCATACTTTTGTTAAGTTTACTCGGATTCCTTTGGAATGCCTGGCGGTATATCGAGAGTGGACAATTAATCGCCGTAGGTAAGTTACTATCTTTTGTATACCTCTCAGCACATTGAAGTAGATCACACAATAGAGGTGCGTACCAAAATAGTCCTGAGGGGCAATAATTTTTTCTACCCCATTTTTACATGTTCCCCCATGTGCAGTCGCATTGCACGCCCACTATTGGATACAGAAATAACATGAAATAATGTACCATCTAATAAACAATTGTGACCCCAACATTTTCCGAGGAGTCGTAGGTAGGAAGCGCCTAGCACAGGTTTCCTCAATTAAATTTTCAGGAGCACCACACTTCTAAATGTTAGTGATGTAATGCGCCACTGATCGCCGTCCTGGGGAGGGCTATAAGGGGAAGGGGTGTTCCCCTCCCTTTTGAAAATTGACCCACGTTCTCTCCAAACACCTAATTCCACCTGCTTGCTCATCGTAAAACTCGAGGCAAACAATTTCTGTTGTTGAATTGGGCATATCCCAGGTTGTCCAATATTATCGAATTCGCTTCCAGTCGGTTGAAATGTGCAGTCAGCGATCCACAATAAGGGTCCAGGTCCGTCCAATAAGACCATACACATCTTTGGAGGATCCATGCTCGTCCATTTTGGTCGTGTTTAGAAGTTTGTTTCTTTCTCTAGGGACTTGAGACCCCTTGTGAGGTAAAAGAGAATTACATGCAAAATGAGTACATGTAGGTCTTTTACAAAACAAAAGCTGTAGACAATTACAAAGACACAATAATACTTGAGTGCTTTCAGAGCATAACTTGGTCAATAAATGAAATGCAAATACATTGGCCCTCGAATGTATATATATACCACCAGGTACATCACCCGTTTCATCCAAGGTTATTTATTATAAAGGACGCAAATTTAGCACGCTGAAAGAGTTGATTACAACTGTTAACATTAAATAACAGTAGATATTTCCAAACACTAGGCCAGACATAATAATAGGGCTTAAATATACGTTGCTCTTTGTGGTGAGAAAAAAGGATAATTAATTACCAAGTTAAATCAGCAAAATCCCCAGAATTACATAAAAAACACAACACAGAGTAAAAGAATCAGCTTAACTTTCAACAGCAGTCGAAATTTTGGTATCACTACATCTGAAACGACAATGATTGACCCGATCCCAGTACTTTAATTTTGATACATAACGTTCTAATTTCCCATTCACCTTGGTAATATTTTAATTTACACACCATTCATTATTACTCATTTCACTATGCCAATTTTGTAAGTTAATATCATTAATTGTTTGGTGAATTGCTGGTAAAAGACTTTTATTGCTGCACATATTTACACTGAACCAGATCCCCGAGAGATCGTGACTCTCTAAAATACTTCATTTGACAAATTCAGTTTAAAGAATAGCTGAAACATTAAACTTGACAATTTAGAACCCTTACCTTCAGAAACTCTTACCCCAAAATTCAACATTCTTTTCTCGACAATACAAGAACGTTGAATGCTTCCAGTTCCCTATAAACCATACAACTAGGTGTAGTTTTCTTAATCCTTTGAAACTATTTTAAGGAATTTACGATGAAAAAACCTCAACATGGTCTAGATTAGAAAATCCCCAAACTTCGCAGCCATATAATTAGATAGGAAGAATCGTCTTTTAAAAGAGATCACACTGAAAATCAACTGGTAATGACAGCTTTCTAGTTTTTGCTATCAAAGCAAACATAGCCTTTCTGGCCTGGTTTACCAGTTTCTTGATTGCTCTGTTAAACGATCCTTTATATAATAAAAAGCTGTACACTTATAAACATAATCATCAACGACCTGCAGCTTTGCATTGCCAAAAGTAAGGACATGGGTTTTTTTTACTTTACCTCTTGAGAAAATTCACCTTGGTTTTAGCAGTATTCACAGTCAGATGCCACAAATTGAAATAATCATAAACAGGATTTAGGGCTAACTGCAGGTATTCGGAGAGTCGGCCATAACAACTGTATCATCAGCACACAACAAAACATACATCTTTACAAAATATTTAATATCAGAATCGCTCAATATACTCTTGTGAATTCAGAATTGACAAAGGAGAGACCACCGTAATATTTACTCAAGAACAATTCGAAGTCATTTAGGTAAATAACAAACAATAAAGAGGATGAATTCTCACCTTGCCTCCCACCAGCATTACACTTGTAAAAATTAGACTATTTAGAGCCTTGTTTCACATAGGATTTAGCTTTTTTACAAATATTATAAACCAATCGAATAATGTTCCCATTAATGTTATTGATTCCTTGCCGTAGGCAGGCAAGGAATCTATGCGATGGTGATGTCGTGTGTATGTGGCTTTGTCTTTGTGTAAAACAGAGGACCTAAACAATAGACTTCCAGGTCCTCGGTAGTAAATTCAATAGATTTCTCAAGTCCTCGGTTGTCTAACAATAGACAGTCTATTGTGAAGTTTAGGGTTAAGTAAGCAGACACAATGGAGATAACAATGAAGTCCTCAGTTGTGTGTAAAACACGACTGTATGTGTGTGTGTGTGTGTGTGTTTGTAACGCTTGTAAACACGATATCTTAAGATAGGAATGTCCGACACATTTCATATTTGGTATATAGATTTATCATGTTGTTTTTGGTAGCGGTCAAAGGTCATTTGAGGTCACCAGCGGTAAAATTGCGAAAACGCCGAAAATAGCTTGTAAACACGATATCTTCAGATAGGAGTGACTGACACTTTTCATACTTGGTATATTGATTTTTCATGTTGAGAAGAAGAACGCTATTGTTTTTGGTAGAGGTCAAAGGTCATTTGAGGTCACCAGCGGTACAATTGCGAAAACGCCGAAAATAGCTTGTAAACACGATATCTTCAGATAGGAGTGACTGACACTTTTCATACTTGGTATATAGATTTGTCATGTTGAGAGGAAGAACCCTATTGTTTTTGGTAGAGGTCAAAGGTCATTTGAGGTCACCAGCGGTAAAATTGCGAAAACGCCGAAAATAGCTTGTAAACACGATATCTTCAGATAGGAGTGACCGACACTTTTCATACTTGGTATATAGATTTGTCATGTTGAGAGGAAGAACCCTGTTTTTGGTAGAGGTCAAAGGTCATTTGAGGTCACCAGCGGTAAAATTGCGAAACACCGAAAATGGCTTGTAAACATGATATCTTCAGTTAGGAGAGGCAAACACTCTTCATATTTGGTATATTGATTTTTCATGTTGAGAGAGAGAAGCCTATTGTTTTTGGTTGAGGTCAAAGGTCATTTGAGGTCAATAGCAGTAAAATTGCGAAAACTTCCTAAATGGCTTGTAAACAGGATATCTTCAGAAAGGAGTGACCGATAATTTTCATATTTGGTATATAGATTTGTCATGTTGAGAGAAAGAAGCCTATTGCTTTTGGCAGAAGTCAAAGGTCATTTGAGGTCACCAGCGGTAAAATTGTGAAAATTCCGTGCCTAAAATGTAAAGAAAAACCTGTCAAACACTGTCAATTTGAAAGTAGGTAAGGCATTTGATGGCAAGGAATCACTAAGCCTTTTGGCTTTCTGGTTAGCTAATAGCTTGCTCCATGCAAAAGGAAGACCTGTCAATAAGCTCAAAAGCTTTTTATAATCTACAATTAAAAGCACAGTACAATCTTTTTCTCTTTGAGATATACAAGTCAATTAATGAATGCAGGACAAATATGTGGTCGGTTGTGCTCTCGAAACCCAGCCTGCTCTTCACCTATAACACCAATGCTATGCAAATAAAGAGTAAGTCTTGCATTGATGCAGGCGCTAAACAACTTCCCACTGCAACGTAGTAAAGTAGTACCGCGGTAATTATTCAAATCATTGACAGGCCCTTTATTTTTATAAGTAGGAAGAATAATACCTATATGCACCACTCAGTTGGAACAAGCCCGATGAGAAAACAAGATTAAACACTTGACTACAAGCTCCGAATCAACATCAGGGCAATTTTTCAAAAAAATCGTTGATAATGTTATCAACACCACTTGATTTATTATTTTTCAACTTTTTAACAACTTGCTGCACTTTATCAAAAGTGAATGGCACATTGATATCCATATTGGTGGTGTGGGTCTGGTTGCATGCGTTTTAGAATGGTGGGCGCTATTGGCACGGAATACTTGCCAATAAGATTTTTTTCATACAATTGGCACGGATGGATTTCGTCTCTCAACATTCATTCAAGCCGAAGTTCTCATCGTTCTCATGGGCACGGATTAGGATTTCCCCCTTTTTTCCGTGATATCGCTAAAAGAGAAGGGATGCCACATCCCTTTTGCCCCGAATGAGAGTTTGGACATAAATATTCATGAACTTGTGCAACTCTGAGGACCATGGCTGCAACGGACAGTCTTTCTCACTGGCAGGGAAGGCAGTGTTTTTTTTTTTTTTCTTTTGCCATCTCCACACCCCAGTAGGATTTCAAAAGTGGGGAAGGGGTGTTTGAGAGCAAAAGAAAATATTGGGGCAAGAAAATTTAGCACAGGCTTTTGCATGGAAGGTCCATGTGCCACTACCCACCTTAGGGTCCCGGTGGGGTTCATATTTGCAAAGCCCTGGGGGTCCATGGACCATGCAGGGGCAACCTCTGGATGCTCTGATGGTTTAGCATATATGTGGGTGGAAAATTAAGTTTCTTGATAGGTAGCCTATATTTTAGGCCTAGACCAGGGCTCGGCAACCTTTCGGGAGCGTGGGCCAACTTGCATTAGCGCATTGAAGGGGTATAAGGCAATTCAAGGCTGATGGACCCCACAAATGGCTGCGCTAATCGGATTCGTCTATCGTAGACGAATCCGATTAGCGCTTGTCTTTAATGACTGTACGCAGCCATTTGTGGGGTCCATCAGCCTTGATCGCCTTTATATATCGTCTACATGAGTTTCAAACTCTCGTATTCAGTGAAATTGAAGGAATTAAGATACGATGTAGTGTACAACAATTCATGATAGAGGTAAGCAAGGGAATCGAAAGATTAAGAGGTGATGGACCCCATTTATGGCCGAATGAAATCAGACCATCACTTGCTGTCCGGATAGATAGGGATTATGTACCTAGGTTACTGCGTTGCGCATCTCTCTGTTTTTCCATCCAGGCGTCCATTATACAGTAGACTAATTGTTACTAAGGTGCTGTTGTGCGCGCGTTTCAGTAACAAAACGACTGCCTTTGATCATTTCCATCCAACAGGCCAAATTGAAACGCGCCGACGTCACGTGCATAATCTCTACTGGGAGCATTTGAACCATTTGGGACAAAGAGTTTTTCTTATACGTTACAATTTGTTGTTTTCCATTCAGCTCGTGGATGCGGTATGGCACTTGACGTCAACTGTGGTTTAATTCTCATCTTTATGTTGCGTCATTTTGCTACTCATTTGCGCACAACCAGATTCTCCAAGTACTTGCCGTTGGATCACCTCGTTTTTCTTCACAAAGCGGTGGCTTGGTTGATTGGAATCTTCGGTGTTATACATACTGTATGCCATTTAATAAATATTGGTGAGTATAAGTTACGAATGGTCGCCCGTTGATAAACGGAAACATTATGGAAGACAAAGTGAGTAGGAAAACGATTGATTTCAAACTGCACTGACGACAAACTGAAGGTAGCATATCCCCATTAATTTCCCCATTGACTTACACACTTAATCTAAAACTAAACGGGCCTCTAAAAGCTTGTCGAAGTTTTCGCCAGGGTCAAGCTACCCCTCATATGAAAGCTGACAAGTTGGCCATTCATGGCATTTTCAATTTACCATATCATGACCATGAAGATGTTTGGCTATTTCACCTCAAAGTTCAAACCACCTTTTCCCAGCCTTGGTGTTCACTAAAATCTCGGTATGCCTCCGCCAGCTTCTAAGGCCCATAATTTCCACAAAATTGCTTCAATTGAGCCAATTTTTCAAAAACGATACTTCATATAATATATTTTCCAAAACAATTACAGAAAACCCCAGCTCATTTTATAACACATCAAAAAAGTGCTCCTTTTAGGGACTCTATCCGAGGGCGAACAAATGGACGCATTAATACACCTTGTAACTGGGATATGCTCCCTTAAGTCGTTCTTGGAGCAAGATAATGGAACTCGTGGCCGTACGCATAAGAATTCACCCTGCACGTGTAGCAGACTATGTGCGTACTCGACTGGTTGAAAAATCAGTTGTCTGCGTTTGTCGGCGTTGGTTTATTTTGCCCCAGAAGAGGACGTAATGTCTACTGTAAGACTAAGAGTATTTATTGACAATAAGTACTCTCAGCTGTAAGACATCATCTGCATAACTATGGTCTATGAACTACATTTGCTTTTCATTCTGGTGACTGTGTAAGCGCGCCTTACGAACCCTTTTGACTAGCAGACGTGACGTCCTTCCCCGTGTAGCAACTGTTGTGTGTATAAATTGGAAAAAAGCGTCTGGTCACAAATTTTTGAACATCAAATTGACTTTGAATACTTGATAACTTGGTCACGACAATTTCATTTGCACGTAGGATATTGGGTTTGTCTAAGTCTGACCATTTGCCAGTCGTAATAGATGTGGTGGAAACTTGATGCAGGTAATTTTAGTGAATTTCACGAACCAACTGTATGTGTCGCTTTAATATAGTTCAAGATCGGACCCTGGATCGGAAGAAGTTGCGAGGTTCATCAGGTAAAAGCGTTAAAGGGGAAATGCAGCCATCCCAACTTGCAGTAGTGTAGTAGACTGTCTTGTTTCGTCATTGGCCCTTGAGAGTCATGTGACAATATTTTTTTCATCAAATGTGAACTTTTCCTGGGGTAACTGCTTAGTTTACCTTGATATACGATGCTGAAGTCCAAAATATTATAAAAGATACTTGAAGTGAAATAAGAAGAAAAATGTGAGATTTAGCTGTTGCTTCAAAGTAAGTTTGGGGCGACTGCCGTTGACCTTTCCAGTCAAATAGTCATCCCAACTTATAACATGATGTAAATATTTTACATCTTTTCCCATTTGTTCCATCGTTCATGATGAAATCAGTTGAAATCTAATAAATTTTTCTGCATAAATCTTTCAATTTATATCAAAAGTTCTTGTCACATGCTAAAAAGTAGCCAATCGTATGTTGTGGTATATCGGCACATACTGATTTAAAAGTGAACTAACTACAATTGTTATGAGCTACCTCGGTGAAGCTTCGGGGGAGGTAGCTAGTAGCACCTCCCTGAGAGTAATTGGCTTATAATACCTCCTGGTTTTTCAAGTTCAATTAAACCTAGCAGGGGATTGGAACTGTCCAGGGTGAAATGTCCTAGGTCTGCTCCGCGGGGTTCAACGTCGGCAAGTGACGATGTTCATGTTCAAAGCCAAAGGAAACTACATGTTGCCGGTGTTAGGTTACACATTTAGAGTAAAAATGAAAGCATTCCACGAATTCAATGAAAGTTTTTATCAGATAGGCCTACGAGCACGAACATGCTGACGGAAATATATCAGTGCATTTTAGTTAGGTACCTTTGTATACACTCAAGGTAATTTATTTTTGAAGATAAATATTTAGGCCTAGGCATTATTCCTTCGAGTCTGCTGGTACAACCTACATGTCATTAGAGTAGACAGTTTTCAAAGTGGAGTGTTTCTGTGGGGAAACTACTTTTGAGAATGACGCAAGTGGTAGTAAGCGTAGCTGTGTTGTGTTATAAACATAATTGCACGCAATGGGCCCGGGACCAATCCATCCCATAGTTTGACATGGCAGCAGGAGCGTAACTCTAATTGGTTGCCATCCGTGTTTAACAGGAGCGGATTTACCGGGGCGGGAACCGGACCCACCTTTCAAAAATGTTTGAACTTTATTTTGCTTCATAAACAATAATAAGGCCATATTCCAACTTAAGTAGGCCTATGTGATTTGTCATATTTGCGTATAGCACCCCTCTCCTTGTATTCCTCGACTTTGCCCCTTCTTCACACCAAATAAACCCTGCAGTTTTGCACTTTTTTGATTGGTTATTAACTTAAACATTTCATTGCAAAAAAAAAGAAAAAAGAAAGCTCAAAATAACGACTGTTTAAATTCTGCTTATCAAGCCTGGGGAATGCCATTTCTGGCTGTCTGTAGGTTGCGACTTTTCAAAATTTTCTATTTACTGGGTGCGGGCAAGGCAACCGATTGTGTGCGAGCAGGTAAATCTTTCGAGTTGCATTACAAAATAGCGACTGCTTAGATTCTGCTTATACATGCCTAATGTCATTTCCAGCTGTCTTAGGCGTTTGCGATTTCCAAAATGTTCAGAACGCTCCGCGCCAAAGAATGGTGGCGCTCCGCTTAGACAGCCTCTCAGATAACGCCATTTCCAGCTAAGTGAGGGGTTGCGATTACGAAATAGTAACTGCTTAGGTTCTGCTCCGCAGCCTGAAGAAAGCCTTTCCGGCTGTATGAAGGGTTGCGATTTCCAAAATGTTCTGAACGCTTCGCGCCAACTAATGGTGGAGTTCCGCTTAGAAATGCCTTTCAAGGCAACGTCAATTCCAGCAGTGTGAGGGGTTGCGATTTTTCCAATTTCTTGTTTCTTCTCAAATTGTTTGCAGCGCTCTACTTGGAGAGTTCCTTCCTCCAGGATAACAAAATAGATAACTCCTTCCTAGGGAATGTCGTTTCCGCCTGTCTGAGAGGTAGCGCTTTTTTCAAAATTTCCAGCGCTCCGCACGAACAGCACGTTTTAAAATAATATCACCATTTTGCATCTAAGCCTTCGTAAAATAGCATAAATTTTCCACAAGTGACGGGGATCCTTATTCCCCAAGAAGACAGCGAATTTTCAAGCTTTATCAATCCCTATTGAAACTTTGTATATATTAAGTTTTCTTTTCAATTGGAAACCACCAAACAAACAACAGTTCTTGCGTCCCAAGTATACCATCTGCCTCCATATACTGGTTATTAAGAGACTTCTAATAAGCCCGTTCGATAATTCGTTTAGGTGGCTTTGCACATGCGCACATCTTCGACACGTTTTCCAAAATTAGTGAGTTAACATGAAAATTTAAAGAAATCGTTCTTCTCTGATCCATCCATAACCTAAGGAGGGATCTCAATTGTGGCTCAATGCAGAGAATTGTGCCAGTTTAAAGTGTCTTTTTGGTGTAGATATTTGCATTTTAAACTGCCGTAAAGTAGCACCGAGACCCCAACTTTCGTTCGACTTGGCTAGGCAGATCTATGTTAAATGAACGTACTGACGAAAACAAAGGGAACGATGAACACCTGCACTTGCTGAGCTCGGTTTGTTTACCCCACGCTGTGCCCCACAATTTCACGCGACAACGAACTTCCGAGCTTGCTTATTGCTTTTAGCCGAGTTGGTTTTCCCGTGCCCCGTAAACCCCTACCAATGTCAGTAAGGGGTCAACGTTTGCCCAACCTCTCGATTCGTACGTATTAATCATATTCCGGTGGCGGCACTACGATCCCTGCTTCCATATAAACATTATTTTCCGTTTAGAGTGTGTATATATTACGAAAAGAAAAACTTTCAAATTTTAACACCTTTGCTTTTTAGGTTTGAAATGTTCTTCCGATTGTCAGCCTCCCGAAATTTTCAAACTCTTCCTGATTGCTGATGGTCAATGGACTGGTCTCTATACAACCACCACGGCGTTCCTTACTGGCTGGTCGATGGTTTTCATCTTTATTATTATGGCTATTACGTCATACAGCTACATCCGTCATCATTTTCACAAGGTACTTTGGCGTCAATGATTCCTTCCGGGATATTGATCATTATTTTCCACGGAAAGGTTTTAAAAGAAAGATTCTCGTCGCTTCGAACTAAGTTTTTTGCTAAGTGGAAAAAAATCTTCGATTGGTAGGCCTATTGTTCTTTGACTGACATCTAATTAAATAGATTCACAACTGCACATAATACACAGCGTGTGTAGAGAGTGCTCTGATTAAGCTGCACATTACGGCCTTGTGCTGTCACCAGGATGTGAAATTGACCAATAAAATGGGATGCGTCATGCACAAGGAGGAATGAGTAGCTAGAAGTGGATTGAAACTCTCTAAGATAAAGAGATGTGACCATTGCAGAGATTTAAAGCGTTACATATAGCAAAATTCTATAAAGAGACTAACTTGTATCAATTCGGAGTAGGCCTATCAGCGACGATGCTTACTCCAAAAAGAGTGATTTTCCCTCAAAACGATCGAAGTTTTACTCTTGAGTACCTACAGTGATCACTCTTAAAAAAGGGTAATCATTGCAGGAACTCGAGAAAGAATGACAGAATGAAATTTTTCATCTCCTTTAGTGAATTTCACTCTTCTTGGAGTGGATTTCACTCTTCTGGAAGTGAATTAATACACAAATGGAGGGAATTCACACTTTTTATTCTATTTGAGAGTGATCAAGTTCACTCTTTTGATTTAAGAGTGTAGCTTACATTACACAGCATGCGTTGAGACTGATCTGATCACACATTAGGGCCTCGTTGGATCACCGGGATATGGACTGAAACAAATGAGTGGGATTGTGTCAAGGAAAGGAAGAGTTTAAGACAGTTGTGGGAGGGGCTAGACGTGAGAAGATTGTCAGAATTGGAAATACCTGGGGTGATGACGAATGACTGAAGCGGGGAGGTGTTGCTAACAACAACTCCCTAATTGACTGTAGTTAACCAGCGTCACTTGACAAATAGATCATTGGATTGCTGAAATGGTCTCTGAAACGGTCTTAATTTAAATGAAACTTCATCTTTATGTTAAATATGGTTCGTATCGCTTGCAAGTACGCTGAAAAAATAACTTGAAAGGTCTAATACTTTCACACCAAACAGGTCTTATTTCCCGAACTACTTACTTAAGCCGCTCTCACAACATGTCTAAAATCCACCCCCATATAGACATAATCTCAGTTAATTGCATCAGGGTGAGTATACAAGACACCAGTGTGTAAGTTAAACACTCTCAGTTAAGTAAATGCTGTGTAACATGAGCTACACTTGTATTTTTAACTTGCTGTCAATCAAAGAGCTATGCAAATTGACAATTCCTGTAGACTACTACCAAAATTGTAGTTTGGGGTGTGAGTTGACTATTTTTAGATTTACGTGAAAGTTACATTCTCTAGAAGTACGTAAAATATTTCGTCCATAATTTGCATACGTTACTTTTCCACACACTTTCCCATCAGACCAATTTTTTCTTCTTTTCTCTCTCCAAAGGCATTTCAAACTGCCCATTTTCTAGCCATTCCATTTTGCATATTCTTTCTCCTTCACGGTAAAAATGATTGGAAGTGGCTCTTGATTCCGGGTCTCTTGTTTCTTTTGGAGAAAGTGCTTTCTAGTCGAATCGTTAAAAGGCATCGATACGGTGATACATACGTCCAATCCGCTCACATTCTTCCAAACGGGGTAAGTGAAACTAAACATTATTATTTTGTGTTTTTGATCCTTCTTTATTTAGCCTTGACTGATACCCCAACAAAACATCAATTTTTTCATTGAATTTGACTTGAAAAATATTCAAATTTTATATCGTTCAAGTGAATTGATTCAGGACGAAACGATGATTTGTGGGCTTTAACCCTGCTGAAAACTGATAAACTTCATTATCCATTTCTGTTGCGGATCCTGGGTGTGCCGGAGTGCGCGTGCACCCCCAAAATTTCCAAGAAAGGCGCTGCGACCATATTCTGACAATCGACTGACTCTAATAAAATACCCCCCTGTGTTTCCATGGACTTGTCCCATATGGCTTCTTTATAAACCCCGCCAAGCGCACCCTGGAGTCACAATACCTATTTAGTAAATTTGTAGTTCACCCCAGACCAAAACCTTGCATCCGCCCATCATTTGTCAGATTATTAAATCGTGGATCGTTTAATTCTTGCTCGAATTGTTTACCTCAAAGGGTTTTGATCTACCCCCACCCAAAGCTCCCGGAGGACTCGCTCCCGTCGTCGGTAATGGTGAGAGCTACCCTCCCGGGACCGCGAGCGTGTACGAGGAGACTGAGAGTCACAAGTTGATTTCCCCACCTTTAAATTTTTTTTTACAATTGTAAAAAAATATTGTAATAAATGAATGGTGACAAATATTTGAATCGGATCAGTAAACTAGTAGATTAACAGATCAAAGGAATCGCTCTCACTTGAAATAATAAGAGGAACCTTTACCGTAAAACCCCTGTCATGACAAGGAATGACGGCTAATTCGATACAATAACATCTTTAGCATGAAGATAGTTACCCTGTAGTATCTGTAATCTGTTTTTTACGTGACGTCATTTTTAGTTAGCAACGCCCGCCACTTGTAAAAACTCAACACGAATTACATCGGTTGTCAGCTCCTTCTCAGCTACAATCTTGTACAACGTTGGGACACCCCTCTCTGCCTTTCTAACGGTGCATGGTCAACATTGTGAGGGGGAACGGGACTTCATTTTAGCCTACTAACTGAGATTAACAAACATTATGACAAGGTGACCAAGCAGGTTTTCCCAGGTTTGAAATCTTGGATAAATCTCATTGGGACCCGACGCGCCCTCTTCCAATGTTGACCTCGGTTATGCTGTTCACGACACAAAGTCACTCTTTCGACGCAGCATTAGGAGGGGAAGCGGGGATTCACGTTAACCTACAGATTTAGCCTGAGATTTACGACTTTTTTGACAAAAAGGCCCAACAGTTTTATCCAAGAATTGTAGCGATACGTGTTAATACTATAGAGTCCCGGCAGTCAAGAAAGAGGCGGGGCTTGTGACGTCAATGGAAAACACTCCATAGCGGTCAGACACGATAATAGACCCCTTGCAGGTACTGGTGCGACCTCTATGTTTAAATTGCACTGTAACTAATTTCATATCTAATTTGTTATGGTATTGAATTAGATATGTGTGATGTGTGGCAAGGCTTAATATTAAAATGAACAGGATCAGATTTTGACGTCATGTAACCTTTTGGCACTTACAGGTGGTCCACCTTATAATTGAAAGGCCCAAAAAGTTCAAATTCCAGCCAGGAGATTATATCTTCATGCAAATTCCAGAGCTTTCTAACCGTGAGTGGCATCCATTTACGATCTCTAGTGCTCCTGAAAACCTAGGTAAGTGCACTTGCAATTTGTTGCGTAACGCCTGCGGGTAAAAAGTAAATTCAATCTGGCTCATGCGGGATACTGACCTAGATTATGAATCATTTACTTCTGTCAGTTCTGCTCCTCAATTAGGGGCCACGCCCCCAAAATAGGACATCAGCTTGAGCAGAAACAGTAAGACCAGTTCACACACTACCTTCATAGTGCGCCAACATAATTATTGAGGGTTTGGAAATCTCAAGGGCAGTTGGCCTCTGTCTGCAACTGGCAGGATACTGTTCTTCTGAAGAACGCATCTTTACATGGATAACCTTGTAACCAACTGAAATGTCTTCACATCTTTCCCCGAAGCATGATAACCCATTTGTGCTGTTTACTGTTTTATTTTTTTTTTTTTAAGAAAATCGCTTCATTACGAAATATTGAGTAGGTCTACAATATACTTTACGAGAAAACAGGGCTGTAGGACTCGAGTCCGGACTTAAGTCCACTTTTTTTGGACTCGGACTTGGACTTGGACTCGGGGTCTCTGGACTTGGACTTGGACTCGGACTCGGGCTCTCTGGACTTGGACTTTGGCTTGGACTCGAAGTCGAGTCCTTCAAGTCCAGCAGCCATTTTCTCTGATTCTTTATTTCTTTTTAATTTCATGATCGATCCACCAAAAACACCAGCACTCAACATATACTTGGGCTTTATTATCCTTAATGTAGTATACAGGACCATATTGGCCTGCATATCTTTATGTAACTTGATAATTTTCAAGTGTCACATGCCAGTTGTTAACATGATTTTCATGAAGTTTGTTTCTTGCATAATATTATGAAAACAGTGTTTAACATAAAACAGCTACAACATGGTACTCTTCTTTCAGTGCCATGCTCTGGAGAACAACCCTAAAATTTTCCTTGTCCCTCAAAAATTAGACAAATGCCATAAAAATGCTAGGGAAGGCATATGAGACTCCTAAAAATAGTTCAATTAGCAACAATGAACATGGTCTGGCTGTGCCTTGCGCCTTGCAGCATTGTCAGTAAATCTTCTGAAATCCTTTTCTTTGTTGTTATAGATTTCAAAGATGGGCCTGTATACTTTTTGCATCCTGTTTCTTTTTTTTCTTCATACAAATTTTACAAAAAGTTTGCATGGGTTTCACAGCTGCTCATGTAACTGCTACTTCTACAAAGGAAATTATTGCCTTTGTTAATAATTTTGGGATACTGTAAGATAGGTCTATAAATAACCTGTCAATTGGTTTCTGCTGAATCTTCATATGAAGTTTGCAATACTAACAATATGTAAGTCAGGTAAATACACAACAATAGAGCTGAAATTTTACAACATATAAGGCAAGATCAGTCACCCTGACTTGAATTAGTGTATACTGTCCTGTTTCATGAGATGACTCTTTGGAATTATATGTTATTATATGTGACAGTATTTTTTGCACTCAAATGTGAAATTAAGTAAGAGTAACTGCTTAGTTTACGTTGAGTATGCAATATGGAGCGGGTCCTAAAATGCTTTGAAAAGAAATAAGGGGATTATTGTGACATTTAAGCTGTTGCTTCAAAATAATATTTGCTACTAAAATCAGTTGCCCAGCTGCACAAAGTTAGTTGCGCACTGGACTGAAGCACCTTTGGGTGGACCAGTTAACTAGGCAACTTAACATGTGGGGATCAACAAGGAGAGTTTGTAGCCAAAGGCGTAGGCCTACAGGAAGGTGATTGTCAGTGTCACAAAATTAACCATCAAACTTCAAAGACATTCTTCACATACATCTAACCCATTTCAAACAAATGTTAGACCTGCATGATCTGAATTAGTAATGGTAACCTTCCTAGGCCTTTTGCATCACAGTGCTACTTAGATGCAGGTCACAGTATAGGGGGCACAACCAAAAAAAATAATTACTGTGGTAGGTATAGCAAGTACAGTTATGCCCCAGAGAGTTTGTACAGGTGGCACTAGTTCTGCGAGAAAATTGTATGAGAGATCTATTGACAAGGCTTCCAAACAATTTACACTGTATTTTTAACATACCTTATAATTGACCTGGAAGTTATGCATATTCGAATATAGCCAAGTTGCCTTTGTGGCTTTGTTCATTGTCTGTTTATTTGGTTAAGTTCTAATGAGACCATCATACCTTCTAGAGCCACTAACACTATTGAACCGGCTGCCAAACCAACGCAATTGTACATAGGCCTAGGCCTACTATGTTATTTCAGTATCTAAATTACCACGTCATCATGTTCACAGGCCTATTCGAATTCCTGCCTAGCCTGTTGACAAGTTGTATGGTTTTCAGCATCATACAGTACCTCCTCCACCTTGCTGGAACAATTGCTCCACCTCATGCTTCCCATGGACTAGACACAGCCAGGTAAAAAACTTGCAAGTAACAGTTAATATGGTGGCCGGTAAAGTTACCTAAATAACTTGTCAGGCCATCTGCGAGTCGGATCACTTACAGGTTGTATGTCAATACTGTATACATACAATGCTTTGAACAGTATAATGTACAGTACAGTATGACAATGTTGTTTTGTTGTTGGTCCTAACAAGTAACATATGTTCAACTTTCATTAGCCTCTGTATATATATCTGTGCTGTACTACATGATATTCATGAAGACAAATGGGCAATATGGCAGCTGGTTTTGCATGCATATATGAAATTGTCCAGAGATAGCTTTGTGGGCTTTACGCTAGTAGAGCAGCTACTAAGGGATTGTCCATACAACCAGATGTCTGCGGTATAGCTTTAGACAGGCTCAACTTGAACCAATAGGTTGGTCACTGGGCCGTAAAACTCTGTCTGACTAACAAACTAACTATAGACAGGCCGTATAATTAGTCCTGCTGATGCCTCTGTTATTTAAAAATATTTGATGTGCCCTCCCAAAATTGGTTTCAGGTTGCTTTAAGCACTGAGTGCATTCCCACTATTGGGAACCCTTCATGCAATTCCTCCATAATCACCAATAGCCTTTATATTGTACCATATTCTCAAACAGCTTGTCCAGTTGGGTTACAAATTTAAAACCAGACTGTATTTTCATAGTGTTTCTCTAGCTAGCCTGTAGTTCCAGGACAACTTAAAAAATCCATTACCCCAACAAAAAGACTTTGTCCACTTACAAAATTCCTGAGTATATTTGAGCATTCCCATCAGGACCCCATGCATTGCTGTAAACATCCCCAGGTTGGGGCATTTCTCCCAGACAATTGGCTGATTTTAAGTGAAAAATATGAGCTACAGTTTACTTAGTATGTAAGAGAGGCAAAATTTTCATTTAGCCAGATAAGTGGACTCAGCTGCAGTGCATGGGCTCCGCTTTGATTTCAGGTCCAGTTGAAACCCATTCCGGGCCAGTTCTAAGTACAGGAAAACCTACATTCAATCAGGAATTGAGTCCAAGTTTATCCCTGTTCATACAGCTATAGCAACCATAGGCCTAGATCTTTACCAGAAAATACTATTGTTGTTTTACTACTTTTGGACTTGGACTCGGACTTGGACTCGAGAGCACTGGACTCGGACTTGGACTTGGACTCGAGCCCCTTGGACTTGGACTTGGACTCGGACTTGAGCTTTTGGACTTGGACTCGGACTTGGACTCGAGCTTGTTGGACTCGACTACAGCCCTGCGAGAAAAAACACCTGCATGGTTGTCAAAAAAATGCATGACGGTGTTTGCTTTTAGTTCTTGCATAACAAAACACAAAATGCATGGAAAAATTGTATTTGAAGTCAATCTTCGCTGGAAGGGAGAATTACCAAAGCCCCTGAATTTGTTCCCCTTTAGAGGACTAAAATTACCATATTTCTTTACTGCATTTTACTAGCTCACATCTCTGTCAAATATTTAGCCCAACAGAATCCCCCTTCAGTTTCGAGTCTGGCCACCCATCTAAAGACTACCTAGCAAAAGGAGAAAATGGAGACGGTTTGTCTTTTATTTCTCCAACAGAGCACATTTCTTTGCACGTACGAACGTTAGGTGATTGGACACAACGGTTGCACGATTACTTTCAGAGAAGTCAAAATCGTCGGAGATCGATTTGCGAGAGCTTTTCACCGACGAAAAAGCATAGCAAGAAAATGCCAAACATCGACGAAAATTCAGATGACGATGATGACGGGGAATTGCGACCTGTCACAAAACTCGACAAAGATTCATTACAACGCCGAGTTCAGTTTCGAACACCCGAAAGGGAGCCGAATTCGCCAGAAACAAAACCCCGTATGACATTTCCAAACAAAAGAAGACGGAATTTTCCGATGGAAGCCATTCGATTGTCGGTGTCGGAAAATATTCCGCCCTCTAGCCCGATCGATGGCAATTCCAATACGGTTCCTCGTAACCCTTCGGATGTTCAAATTGACGTGGCCCCACAAACACGAGTAAGTGTTTCAGTGTTTTTTTGTTTTTATTTTATTTTTTGCCCAATAAGGGTTCAAAGGGTTCTGTGCTTATCACCAAAATGATAAGAAATTTCCTTGAAGGGGGACTGAAAAATAATTCCTCGTTGTCTTGTGTAGAAGTTCAAATTTTGTTTTAATTTCAACTTTTTTGGCTAGTTTTTCTTTCAAATTTCTTTCTAAAACCTGTCATGTGGAGATTGATCTTTTAAGCAGCCTTGCTGGAGCTAGTAACAATGTCTGGCGGTCCGCTGGTGGCAATGGACAGTAAGTAAAGAGTGGTCAAGAATGATAGGGCAAATCCATTGGCTGGCCACAACTAAGGGCCGACTGAGAGTCCATCAACAGAAAGTCAACCTGTCAACGGACCACCTAACATACCTCCGACGGAAGGTCGAAGTGATCGGCAACCGATGGTGGTCGGCCAAGTGGCTGCCCAAATATTGCTTGATGTGATACCAACTTAGTGCAATTTTCAAATGATTCGTGTAAAATAAATACCCTAAACTCCCTGCCCCAAGAATGTAAGTACTATAAAGGAATTGCGCTTTCATCTGTTTATTTTAATAAAGTTTAAGCTGTAAATTTTAATGAAGTTTAATTTTTGTTTCATTTTGGAAGAGATTTGGCCATGCGTCCATGTTACATTTTTATGCACACTTACTGTATCACCCCTGCTCTCACATTCATGGAACTCTGTGTTGCTCGTAATTTCCAGTTTGGCACCTCACGACATAACTTATTTCTTCAATGGATTCCTTTGACAGAAAACGTTACGGTCTCACCTTTCAACACAGACCAGCATTAACATTGAAGATGGTTGCATAAACGTTATATCAACTACTGACGAAGATACACAACAACTTCAAGTATGTTTGATGTTTTCTTTTTATTTTAAACGTTTCCTGTATGTATATGGGGTTATTTGATTATGAATTAGGCTTTTGGATTAACCCTTTACCGTTGTTCTCCAATCGGGTCATATTTGCCCGCCTCGGAAGTGGGCGAAAAAGCGGTCGTAGCACGTCCCGCGTCATCTTCCGTAGGCTATTGACCCCGTGACCTTAAACTATTGTTTCTCTCGTCGTTGTGGCCGAATTTTCGGGTAGCTACTCGCAGTTTCGAGCTCCGCGTGAAACAGTAAAGATGGGTTACAGCCGCGCCCTTCGTCTGGGTCCAAAAGGACCTGAACAACGGCAAAGGGTTAGTTAAAGCCTGTGGAGTGTTTTTACTGCAAAGCTGATGCCGCTGTCTCTGCGTGTGTGCACGGACCCGTGGTGCAGATACTTTAGATAAAAGGGCTACAGATCAACTTACTGCTGTTGCAAATAGGGTCAAACAAGAGAAGTTTTTCGAGTCGGCTGGGTAAGAGCAAGATGAAAGGCCTTTAGACTCAAGTCGCGGTCTCACTACAACGAATTCGAATCGAATTCCGATCCCATTTTTTGGTTTCTGTTTAAAAACTCCTTTATTTCTGGTAGGAAAGAACCCAAGATTTGCCAGCCTGTGTAAATATATGGTTTGTATAGTCATGATTCGAAAATTAGATATAACCAATTGCTGTCATTTCCATGAGTTCAGTCTCGCTGCCCTGCATGCTTAAATAATGTGATTTTTAACTGAATTATGACTGACCAGAATTACCAGTTACCCAATGAAGGTATATTTTACTGATATAAACGAAAGACGAAAAAAGAGGATAAGTTGGTCCATACCAACATCGATAGCCATAAGCATGGGCATAAATACCTTTTTGATTAGTTGGAAATTAACACAATAGGTCCTATCTATAACAAATTGAGTAACATATGGTCGACATAATTTCCCGTCACATACAATGCAGTGAGTAAAGTTTTTTTTCCAACGCATAAACAAGAGTAACATTGTTTGTAGGAAAATAAAAGGTAGACTTCATGCGCAAGGTAACGATGCGAATGCATATGGCGACCCCTCCCCTCTCCCCCACACACTGCGCATGAGCTGTGACCGAAGTGATAACCTGAGACGGTCTGAAAGAATGGTACTAGGGATGCAGGAAAAAAGTAAGAGTTAATATGAACTCTCAAAAGGTAAAAAAGAGATTTTCAATTCAATTTTTTTACAGTTTTTACAGTAAAACTTTCTAGATAGTTAAACACCTGGAAATATGAAAGTACAAAATATATAAAAGTGCCGACGAGAAGGTTAAAAGAAGAAGTAAATCTCTGCATCCTCGTGAGTACGGTACAAGAAGAAAACTAAATCTTTAAGATGATAAGTGGAGCCTTATATTCCTAAATTTTCATTTTTTTTAGCGTAAAGGAATTTTAAGTTTTAACAGTCATAGAAGTATAATTTTTCTTATATTACTACTTTAAGGAGTAAAAGAATGATTCGACTCATATCGAATATTAAAAGAACTTATATTATTTACACTTATGTAAATCTCCTTTTACAAATGGTACACTGTAAAAATACAGGACAAACATAAGCAAGTTTGTGGTCACCAATTTGGCAACTTTTCATAAATACATTTCCTGCTTAAAATGGCCAGGAAAATACTTGTCATCACAACCACAGAATGTTTTGGGAAACCGTTATCACACAATTTCCTGGTCAAAATGACCAAAATGTATAAATTTTTGATGAAAACAATCCTAGTTAAATCCGACCAGGACGTTTTAGAGTGTTTTGACTGGTTTTTTCAGGTATATGTTGATGGGCCGTACGGAACATGTACCAGACGTATATTCGAGGCAGATCACGTGGTCATGATAGCAGGAGGAATCGGTATCACACCCTTTGCGTCCGTACTGCAAAGCATCATGTATCGATTTGATCGGATATCATTAAATTGTCCTAACTGCAGCCATTCTTGGACTGAAAACCGACCAAAATCTACAATGAAACTGAAAAAGGTAAGTTTCGTTCAGGCACATTGTCACAACGATTTTCCAAACAATTGACCTCGGTCTTTCCCAAATCGATTGTTACCGAAACAGCCGAGACCGGTAACTGATGGTTTGCGAATCGATGCGACGCAACGCATTGCAACGAGATTGCTCAGACGCGTTGCAAAGGGTGAAATGCTTTGAAACTAGTTGCAAGCAGACGCGCAACCCAGTTTCGTGCGACCGCATGAAACGGAAACGTGCAACTGACAACAATCAGTGGCGTAGCTACTGGGAAGGGGGCAGGGGGAAACAAGTTTCCCCCTGGAAAATAAGTGGGGGAAATTTGATGAAATTGGGGAAATTTGATGAATTTTCTAACAAAAATGTCTTGTTTTAATAAGAAATTGTAAGACATTTCTCATACCTACCTACCTGCCTGCCTGCCTGCTTGCCTGCCTGCCTGCCTGCCTGCCTGCCTGCCTGCCCGTCCGCCCGCCCGCCGGCCAGCCCGCCCACCCACTCAAAGGCTGTAAACCCGAACTTAAAAAATATGATCACCTTGTACACAGTCCCTGCGTTGTACACTGGGAATTCAGTGAAAAGGATGTGAAAACTGAGAAGTCGCTAACGTAGACCCCCGAGGTTATATTGTCCTACAAGCTAGTAGCGGGAGGGGTTTAAACTATACCGATTTTACTCTGTGTACCTAACCATGGATTGAGCTGATACAATCCATGGCTTACGATAAACTTAACGTTAATGTAGTAATTAGAATGAACGGGATCCATGGGCACACTTAGATTTTGTTACTTAGCCTAATTTTTGGAGGCTTTCAGGCTAGTTCGGGAAAAAGCTTTCTGCTCACTTGGGGTGTAACAATGAACAGGTCCATAAATACCTTGCAGCCTCCTACGCTTAACATACTGCTGTTCTAAAATGATATCCTGCCATGTTATCGAGCCAATATTAGGCCTTCTTCCAGTTGCGTACGAAGGGGCAAGGGACCATTTGCCCATGCCCCCTTCCCCTTGCTGATGTCATTTTTTGTTCTTAAAATACGTATTCATACTTTAGAAACACAGATTTTACTTTACCAGGTGGCATATAAGGACACCCTATTTTTCAATAGTTTTCAAAGAGGGAAGGACTGTCTCTGCAAGGCCCCTCAGTAATGTCAATTTTGTTTTATTCGTACAAAAAGGCAAATTCTGTCAAATTCCATTTTTTACTTAAAAGGGTAGCCTCTTTATCCCACTGGTGGCACCAATTAAAATAGAGACTGCATGTTTAGATTCTCTTTACAAGCATGAATTCGCAATTTTTGGCCGTCTGAGGGGTCTGATTTTTCGAAATTTTCTCTACGCTCCGCGCCAACTATTGGTGGCGCTCCACTTAGATAATCTTTATAACGAAATAACGTTTTGTGGCCAGCAAAAACCGCAATTCCTATATCGACCAATGCTCTTTTATTTTCTCCTAAAAGTATGCCAATTTAATGACAAGTTTTACCTCGTAAGGTAGCGTAAATGGCATAAAAATGCATGTAAAGCCACGAAAGTTTCAGTTTTATCCTCATGAACCACCAAGACTCAACTTTTAACACTGTTCCTGTAAAAGTCGAAAATCTTGCACTATTTTACATCTAGGCTCCTTGAAAACGTCAAAAAATTTTAAAGGGGAGGGGACACCTCTCCCCTTAGACCACTCCTCCTAGGCTGACGATCCCTCAGTATATTGTATGCCCCCCTCCTACCTCCAGAAAAACCCTACTTACGACACTGCGTTAGTACGTACAAATAAACCAGATAATGTTGACCAAAATAAATAATACTAAGAGTTGTTGTTTGCAATTGCTCTATTTTATACATTAAGATTAAAATACAATTAATATTACATAATGACATGGTAATGTTGTTAAACTTGAAAACTTGCATAATTCACATGAAATACATACACTCTGACCGGGAAAATTTTGGGGAAATTTCATACCTTTGTCCCCTCTGAAAAATATCCTAGCTACCCCACTAACAACAATGACGAACTTCTGGAATGAAGCCCGCGAAGTTCCGGTAATTGAAATGGACAGAACACATACATGTCTCTTCAACGTAACAAATAAAGAGTTACGTTAAACGTTTGAATTTTGAGTGAATCGCTTCATGGACCTACGACTTGTTTCATAATGTGGACAGTATGCTCTTAAAAACAAGTTAGTCGTCAGTCGCTCACCACTAGACAGTATTGTTGCAATGAGTTGCGTCGCATAGTGTGGACGGTGATTCAAAGGCACATTCCGATGGCTTTTCGATAACGTCTTTCAAGAGTGGCAAACATTATCCACACTATCTCCTTCCAAACCTGTCACAATACTCTTTTCCAAACTCAAGATTGGCCTAGCTCACTATCTCACTTTAAAGATCGGTTTCTTTCTTTTTTTTTTGGGGGGGGGGGGGTGGTCAAATAAAGCCTCCACTTTTGTCAACAAAGTCACAGCAAGGTATGTAAAGCGGGTACATCGTGTCAGATTTCTTTTGTTTTTCCTTATAATTAAATCTGTTTGTCCTTGATATTTCACACTGCTGGAGTTTTTGGGTACCTTTCCCTGTAGATCTAACACTACCCAACACCATTTGTGAGACATAGCAAATAATGAACAGTGTTACTCAATATTCCCGAAAATGCATCAACATTATAGATAAATTCAATGCAATGTTAAGTTAATGTGCCGAAATGACATCACAAATTTTCCATACTGCACTAAATCTCACGATAAAAATGCAGTGGTTTGAGAATTGGTATCTTCCTAACGCTATATACTGTAGAGATGGAATTGAAGAGCAAATTTTTCTGCATATTTTTAGGCAATGAATTTTGCCCCCGGAAAATGCCTTTAGCCCTCGAAATTTCGGTTCCCTGGAAAATATACTAGTATGTAATATCACATATCGCCATAACTGCAGCGCATACTCGTGGATAGCATCGATACAAACATTTTGTGTCCAAAAACGTACACCAAAATTGACGTACCTTTATAAGTTATAATTCGGTAAATCGTTGGCGCATGGAATTGTGGGACACAGCGTGGTACGAACAAACTGAGCTCAGCACATAGTGTACGGCGTTCCTTTGTTTTCGTGTAGGTTAGATTAGGTTAGATGGAGTTTTACGGTCTAATTTCCAGCCAATTGCTTTCGTGTAGTACGTACATACAACCTTAGTAAGCAAAAATCTGAACAGCCAACCCGAACGAGAGATTAAAGGCCTGTATACACGAGCAACATTTGCAAAACATCCCCCAAAACATTTCCAAAACATCCACCTGCAACAAATCCAAAAAAAGCTGTTTTCGGTTTGTTGCACAGTGTAGACAGGGTATACAGAATGTTTTGAAAATGTTTCGGAAATGTTGCAAAAGAAATGTCCTGTCAATTCTTTTCAGAACATTCTCAAAACATTTTCAAAATGTTTTCAAATTGTTTTTACTCTGTCTACACTGTGCAACAAACCGAAAACAAGCATGTTTTGGGTTTGTTGCATGTGGGGTGTTTAAGTTGAGAATGTTTTATAAATGTTGCTCGTGTATACATGCCTTAAAATGCAGCTTACACCAAAAAGGCGATTTGGACATAGTCCACTGCACAGATCGACCACACTTATGATCCTTCCATAAAGCAGAATATGGGAACCCTGCTCTATGAGTTGGACTAAGAAAGAATGATGCCACCAAATTTTCATGTGCGGGATTGGTTGGTTTACTCTCAACTATTCGGAGGATGTGCACTTGTGCACAGCCACACCAAAACGAATTACCGAACTTCCTTATCGAAGCGTCATATGCTTTTGGGAACACCCAACCGACCGAAAGCCTAACCAAAAGCTATGTAGCCTTTTCAAAGCTTGCTCAGCCACAGCGCAACTCCAAGTACATAGGGTTGGACTTAAAGTCCACGATTAATTGACAATACATACCACTCAAATACGTGCCCAAATAGCGGGCCTACATGCTCTCACGAAGAGGGTGGGGACCATCCCTCCACAGAAGTTTCTGAAATATTTACTACTCTCTGTTCTTGGCGTTGTGCATGCAACCAATTCAGGTTCGGAAATTATGTTACTCAAGAAGGCATACATGCTCCGGTTTGTCACGTTTCCACGTAGCGCGTAGTCTCCTTTATTACTTTTGTGCTTTTTATTTGGTTATTTGGGTTGAAATAGTGACAGCTATATAGCCCTTTATTAACACACGCGACCTAATTACTCTCCCAGAGTATGCGTTTGCAACCATAGGTCCCACAATGGTTCCATGTTCCTTTCCTATTTCTTGAAAGTTGGCATATGTTTTACTTAAAAAAGAAAAATCATTACTTTCTCAAATGTTTTCTTTGAAATGTCGGTGTCACTTTAGTCAAGATGCTTCATAAAGTGATTATTTTCAGACGTTCTACATTTTTTGAAAAAAAAAATGCATATAAATGTCGCTTTGAGACATTACTTAACTCCAATAAGGTATTGTTAAACTCGCTCGGGTTCAAATTTAATGATCAGAGATTTTTCCTAAAATATAAGAAAAATCACTGACAGACTGACGAGGTATCGTTTTGATTCATGGTGCCACCTATCCGACACTTCCCATATATTTTCGACAAAACAGTACATTCTTTCTTTTACATTCCCCGACCCCTTTAGAGACAATATTCTATATATCCTTCCATAAATTCCTATATTTTGAAGTCTTGTCTCGTGCTCTGTAGTTTGGTAGCCGAACACCCCGTTCGACTCCTAGCTAGCTGTCTGATAGGCTTAATCTCCAATCTGGAAGTAATCACCCAGAACACCGTACTCTCCACACTCTAAAAGGTATTTAGGAATGAAAATCTGCCTCCACTTTGTGAACAGATGTAGATGCTAAACTCGCTTGTCGATTTTCCAAACATTTCGTTTCAAAACGCGTTTAATTACTAAACATATAGTGTCACATCTGTTGCAACTCCCTGGTTACATTACTTGACATGTTTAGAATTTTAACGGGTCTTTTGAAGTGCGTGAAACAAGTTTTTAGTTGCTAAACACATTTTTTAGAGTGCAGAAAATTTCTTAGGGTGGAAATCATGGTGTTGTGTTCAGCTAGGTATATTTCTTGGGATGAAAATTTTCCTGTTGGTCTGATTTTTCGAGAGAATTTTCATGTGACAATCATAAGGTGGGAGTTGTCTGTGAATCTGGCATTTCGAATCAGGAAAAAGTTTTCTATTTGAAGTATAACTGCTGACTTATTCTTTAGTAAATGTTGACAAATATTCAAATGCATTTAAGACAAAAGCTGTCAAACTTCTCTTGTATATCTTATAAAACAAAGCAAATGATAAAATGACCACACCCTGCTACGAAGGCTAAGTTGATATTTATTTCCACAATAATGGCGGTTATAGTTACAACTTCCCTGGAAAAAGTGTGCAACATAAAGCCAGTATGGAGGTCGTTGACTTCTGGTTTTCTGTCATATCTATAAAAGTGCCAGGTAATACAACGATGACAGTTTGAGTTAAGAATTTTGAAAGGTATGTTTCATTCGAGGTCAACCGTTGTTTCAACTGCAAACGTTTCAAAACTCTTATTTGCCAAAGTTCAACAACCTTTAGCTAAAGTGAACACTACAGCTTGCACAAAGTGCAAAACGTTTCTAGCCAGCGATGGTTTTAAATTGGTCTGGTTTGGTTTGTTGCAGTTAATTTACGAGTCAAATTTCCATTCTTCTGGATTAATCTAGCTTGGGCCGCGGCTTTTTCCAGTTGTGGATCACTGAAGCGTTTTCCCTTCTCCACTGCTTATGCTCAGCATCACGCGCAAACGCATGCAGTACCTTCCAATTTTTGAAGTTTTCCGGTGTGATTCGGTGTGGGAATCGAAACGGGTCCTTCCGGGTGCGGTTGGGTTAGGTGTAAGGGAGCTTAAGGCACAGTTTCCAACCAATTGGTTCAAGTCGAGCCGGCCACGACCTTTTCAGTCAGCATAGCACCAAGCACAATGACAGTAGCTCAGGGGTGGCGCCAGCGGGGGAGGGGGGGGCCCCGTCGGGGAAGGTCGGCGGTTTCGTCGGGGAGGCCTAAAAAATAAAAAAAAAATAATAAAAAAAATCCCGCAAGGACTGAAGTTACTGGATGGGCGATCTAGAACATATATTTTGTTTTGAAATGCTATTTTAATACATATCGGAATCGATTTTAGATCACTTCTTAACTCTGTTAAACCCCATTCTATGTACCTTGTCCTATCTCTTCCCCCGTCGGGGAAGGACGGCAATTTTTCGGGGAGGCCTAAACATGAAAAACGTAAAGGACTGAAGTTACTGGATGGATGACCATGATTTTTTTTCGTTTTGAACTATTTTTTCTTTCGTAAAGCTATTTTTTAATGCATATCTGAATCGGTTTTAATCACTTCTTACTAGCTCCTCTATCCCTCATCTCATCTTCAATCCGTGCGCGCAAGGTCATGCCTCCGTCGGGGACGGGCTACCCACCCCCTGTTGTTGAGAAAATCCAATTTTGTCGGGGAGCCTTTATCTACAGACCTACGATAAAAGATGTGGGACTGTAGTCACTCGGACGACCTTCTTGATCTAGCTTACTAGAAAACCACATTCTTCAAGGAAACTCCTTATTCCGAATTCTCCTTACAAAAACGGACTAGGGGGTGTTCATGTGCGTGCAGTACCCAATGGTCTGCCATCTGACCTGCCCGGACAGACGAATTTTCACAAAGGTAATGAATATCGGCCATGTCGTTTTCTGCTACACATAATGATAAACAGTGGTGTGAGAAAATCTCCCCATAAGTCTGACTGAAAATTTATTTGAAGGCACCTTGTAACGTACCATATTTTCAAATACGTTGGAAGCAAAACCATTTATAGTCTTGAGTTCGGGCAGTCACGTTAAAAATTTCATCTATTTAGTGGAACTTGCAATTAAATTCAACGAAGATTCTTAATACAGTCAAAAACATTTTAGTATGTTTTCAGCTCCGTTGTATAGTCCCCCCCCCCGAAAAGAAACAAGACCATTACATCTAATTGTAGCAGTACCTTTTATATGGTACTTTTCTGATCATTGCAAGTTGAGTTTTTCTCTATTGATATTTTAAAGGAAAGCTCAAAATAGCAACTGCTTCATTTCTAGTTACAAGTCTGGGAAATGCCATTCCGGCTATCCTAGGGGTTATATTTCTTAACAATTTTCTGTACGCTCCGCGCTAACTGATGGTGGGGCTCCGCATAGATAGTGTTTTATTCGAACAGATAACTGAACAGAACAAAGCGTGTTTGTAAATTATTCTTCGTTTTGGGCAGTATTATGAAGTGAAAATAATTTTATTGCGAAAGAAATCTGGAAGTAAGGACTTCTTTAAAGGCCAAACCTCTCACCCCAAACTACAGTTTTGGTACCGGGGTACCGAAATTCTCCATTGGCTCAGCTCTTTGATTGACAGCTTATTCAAACAATGCAGAGTACCAAAGCTTAAATTACACAGCATGAGCGGTACTGAGAGTGTTTTCATTACATAAATTGAGTTTTTCTATACTCACCTTGAAGCAATAAACTGCGATTGTACCTGGATGAGGATGAATTCCAGACAACTGTGGGAGGGGCTTAAGTAAGAAGGTTAGGAGAATTGGTACTGTTTGGGGTGAGAGAACTGAGCCTTTAATTCTAGTTACGAGCCAAGGAAATGCCATTTCCTGCAAACCGGGTGTTATCCATTTCCAAAAAATTCTGTGCGCTCGACTTAGATAATCTTTCGGGCAGGATTACATTTTTTCGGACAAAAGAACAATTCTGCCCCCTTCCAACTCAACTGACACGCTCCCGTACGCCTATGACAATAAATAAAATAAAAAACTTCAAATATATGCAAAGCCAATTTTTTGTTTCCCTGGAAAATGCTCCAATATGGTCCGAGAGCCTAAATCTGCATGATGGTATTCAGTAACCTCAACAAAACTACAGATCACCCCCTACTTGATTTTCCTCATGGGAACGTCAGATTCCTCCATAAAACCTCAAAACTGTTAAAAAATTACAATTTTGCTCCAATATTACTTTAGATTGTTAAAAATGGCAACATTTCCAATTTTGATGGATACTCCGTACAATAAATAACCAAAGCCATCACTGTTAATCACCCGGTATACTACCTAATTTTGCTCCTTAAGGCATATCACTTCATAAAAGAAACCAAATTTTTCATTATAACCTTACCAAAAAACCAAATTTTCTTTCATTAAAATCCAAAATTTTTCCATCATGATAAACTCTTAATTTTGAAAGATTCGTTCAAAAAAGGGAAAAACTTTCCGGGCAAACTTCTAGTCTCGTCTCAAAGCCTTAGTCTATAGGTCTTGCGTGACCCCAAAAGAATTTCAGCTGTCACCAATATAACGTTTTTATTTTTCCCTTATAAAGGACAGATTCTTCAATAAACACCCAAAATTTTTTTAGTACCAATAAAAGCCATATTTCTTTCTTAAGTTTTAATTTTTACTTCAAATAAACTCCAGATTTTTAAGTATTTGTTAAGAAGGAAGCCCAAAATTTCGGCGCGCTCCGCGCGCCTCAAATTCTGCAAGGTCTCATTCAACTGGGACATAACATCGCCTTTGTCGGGGCCTTGAAATTCTGGCCCCCTGTCGGGCAAATCCTGGCGCCACCCCTGCAGTAGCTTCGGTATGAACCAACCGGGACTCGAACTCCCGACCTCTCGACTGGAAGCCTGATGCCCCCTGGTGAGAGGCGAGTGATTTACCTCTAGATCAAACACGTGATTACACTGTCTTGTCAATTCGACACACTGATCGTTTGTGGGAAAAAATGAAAAAAGAGGGTTTAATTTCTTCCCACATTTGATGCGTGTACAGTTACACAAAACTGAAATTTCCAATGAGTCAAATGTTCTTATACTGATTGCATTGACCCAATGCATAATTTCATAGAGGAACCATTGCTTTACAGACGACATATTTTAAACGAGTCACCTATAAACTCGGCAAATATGCGATGAACATCAAAAAGATGGACGAAAAGCACATCTGATTCATATCATTTCACAATCTGTCGGTAAAACTAATGGGGTCGTGTCTCTCTGTATATTCATCCATATCGTTAACCAAGACATTATCAGATAAACAATCTAAGGACGCCTTAGACACAAACTTCAAGCGCGAATCCAGACATTCCAAGAAGGGGGGCTGACTTAATAGAAAGAAGGGAAGTGAGGGAGATGAACTGATAATTTCCCGTATGTTTTGTTGTTGATCTGGCGAAAAAGGGAGGGCATGGGGCGTAAGAGCGCCCCTGGATCCGCGTTTGAACGTATAAACAAATTGCAAAGGAAAGAAGATTTTGGAGGTGAATCGTGATCCAAAAATTCCCAACATGGTTGCAAGGTGACATGAACAATACAAGAGAACAATATCCCTCCGTTTTCCAGTGGGAAATGCATTTTGAACTTCCTTCTCTCATCCAGTGACGGCACCAGAATGTCAGAATTAAGGAGGCGGGGGAAAACTAAAGGCACATTAAAATGTAAGGTGACAAAAAATTTTCAGAAGGAGCCCGACACCGAGACTGAAGCGGGCGCTCTTGTGGATAAGGGACCGGAAGATCTGGGGCTTTAGCATATCTGTGGGTGAAAACTATGTCTGAGGAGAGATATAGTATTTATTTTTTTCGGTTAACCTAACCTAACTTGGGGTGCAAGTGGGGGTTAGTGCCGTAATGTCGCCATTGGCCTTAACTCTGTACATCTGTCTGTTTGCTTGTCTGTCTGTCTGTTAGTTCCTTTCTCCAAATAAATATTCTGTCATTTACCTTTTCACATTCTTTCTGAAGGTTCATTTCATATGGATAAACCGAGACAGGAAAAACTTCGAGTGGTTTGCTAGTCTCTTGACAGAGCTTGACACAGCAGGACAACATTATATGGGCTTCGACCAGTTCCTGGACATGCAATTGTTTCTTACCTCTGAACCAGACAAACAGTTACTTCAAGACCTTGCCCTTCAGTTAGCCTTAGACAGAGCGTCAAACAAAGACTCGTCGGAGCTACTGGCAAAACTCAACGAAAACACTCGATATGGGCGGCCGGATTGGGATTCGGTAAGGAATTCAGTCGACTTCGCTCCACATTACTTCATTACCCATCCCATGTACCGTTATTGCTTTCAATAACCCGTATCGTCTGGCGAAATGAGCTTCATTCATACTTAAAGAGGCTCATTGAGTTTATCGATAACTTAATCAGAGTCTCAAAGGGTCACTATCACATATCAATGCTTATAGTTTGCATAACAAGTCAAGTTTCAAGTCAAAAAGTCTCATAAAACACTAAAATTTTGAATTTTGTTGTGTCCTGACTTATAATGGTTTTGTACATAATTTGAAAAAGTGTCTGGTCACAAATTTTTGAAAACTGACTTGAACCGTTAGGCACTCTCTCATAAAACTGTTATTTGTGTGTAAGGTATGGGGATTGTCTATGTTTGACCATTTGTCATTGGTATGTGAAGAAAACTCAGTAGGTTTGGAAAAATTTGTTGAATTTCATGAACCAACTCAATGAGCCGCTTTAAATCCTCAACTTCCGTTGGTCCATTAAGGTCAGGTGACTGATCGTTATCTCAAGATAGACTCACGGTAATGGATTAATGGATGTACACATTCATCTTAGATCCCATTATACTTGAGGCTCTTTTTTTACAAACAAAATTTGAATTCTGTGTCGTTTCTCACTTTAAATAATGCTGTGTTGGGAAGAACAAGGTTAAAAAATCTAGACCTCTATAAAGAACAGAATAATACACACTTGGATCATGGAAGTATTTCCATGCTTGGATTATAGAATAGTTTGATATGTTAAAGGCGAACCATACTCTTTCAGAATTCTCGTGTAATTTTCATTCATTTCTCTCCCATGTTTGGTTCTTGAAATATTGATCATTGAAGTTAACACATTTTCTATTATCAGTGCACTTGGAGCAAGTAGGTGCTGCGTCATGGATTCACATCATTGTTGACGAATGTTTTGTTTTTCTTTATATTTCTTCCTATTATTCGACTCATTAGGGGTGTTATTTTGCCCTAAAGTCTTTGGAGGTTTTCTAGTTGCCATTGTTCAGGTGGCACCTACGTCATTAATATATCAGAATTAAGTTGCATGAAACTGGTGGTAAATTATAAAGAAAAAATTGGCCAACAATTGTAGTTCGCGTGCGTTGTAGAGTTCCACACACGTCTTAAAAATTACACAAACTGACAAATCAGCTGTCTGCACTTCCATAAGTAGGCTGAAATCCAACGCCTCCAATTGCCTCCATTCGAGCGCACTTTTGCTCTTTGTGACATCATGTGCATAAGGTCTAAAGGTTAACTTTCATTACTTTGTTTTTAACATTTATAGTGTCTTTTGTTCAAATCCATTGAAACAAACAACTTACAACGAATACTAAATATTCTTATAGATTTCAAAACTTTCTTTTGAAGAAAATTTACTGAAAGATTCAAGTTGTTTAATCACCTAATAAAGGGCTTAATTACAGCAATACCTTTTGCACCATTTCCTCTTTCCCAAACATCTTTCATTGATTTTTTTCTTTCTTTTAATTCCTTCCCAATAATTATGTAGCTGGTACCTCGAGACAAATGAAGTGTGTCGAAACATACATTACGGTAAATTAGCTCATAATCCGTTCTCTTTTTCTTCGAAATCAGATTTTCCAGAGAATATCTCAACAAAGGAGAGGAAAGGTGAAAGTGTTCTTCTGTGGACCGCCGAAAATGATGAAAATATTAAAACAAATGTGTGAAAAATATCACTTTCTCTTTAGAAGAGAGGTTTTTTAGGATGTGTGCATACAAATTGTAGTTATGGCCAAAATACAAATATGCAATAATTTTTTTGTGAGAGGAGACTATTTTTCTATTGAAATTACTGTACAAGAAACGCAGTGTAAAAATTTGTTGGCACGGGTTTGTAGAAGATGATTTATAATAATAGTATTATTATCATTATTATCAATAATTAGGTGAAGAAAATACGAGAAGAGCCTTTTATTTAGGTGACTTTTATAAACGCAAAGTTTCAAACTTTTGTTTTTTCCGTATCATACATTCGTAAGGTATGTATCTGTCTATAATATCATACCTGGAACCAACGAAAATTTATAGTCTTAAACTAGTTCTAAAAAGCAACTATCAAAACCACCTTGTTCTTTGTAGCTGCCCTCAAAATAGTGAACTGAGGCATGGGCGAGAACGGAAGAAATTCAGATGGGACAAAACTTTTGATGGACCCAGATGAGGGGAACTCTATACTTCTAAAAAAAAAAAAAAAAAACCTATAAATGTCACCACTTTTACGGGGATGTAATAACCATGAATTAACAAGGCAGTCAAAACCTGTCTACAATCTTTGTGTGGCGTCTATGGATCCTGGAATACTTTTGGCAAAAATGCTTTCCAGATCAATGAAAATGGCACATAACTGGGACTTGTTGGTTACATTTAATTTCCCTTTGTGAAATCATATGTGTAGGATGTTATGTTCTCGCGATATCTTATAAAGTGTTGCTATTTTGCTGTAAGTTTCTTGAACTTTTTTATAATTCCTGGAAACACCCTTAGCCCCCTCCCGGACGCACATACCTTGAGGGGAAGCATTGTCAGAGCGATAAATCCGATTACAATTTGATTGGAAATATGGGTCATACCATAAATGCGTAGCAATCTGAAATATCCGTTTGTACAAAAACTAAGAAATTATGAAAGGCCACCACCGAAATTTTTCATATCTTTGTAATTAATTTTTATGTAAAAAGCAGTTATGAGAAGTTTTGTTCGGGGCAAGTGGGTTCCTTTCGCTTTGTTGGAGTTTTTATTCCTGAAATATACTAACCTCATGGTTCCGCCATGTCCTTTTACCAGTTGGTTGTCTTTTAATTGCATTGGGGAGATGGGGGGGGGGGGCGTTTAACACGGGAATAAGAGACACCTTTCACTGCATCAGTCACCAATAAAAATATTTGACATGAATGATGTCGATTTTAACACCGTAAAATCTCTACTTATAGGGATAGCCAGCGATATTTACTGGTTGGAGATATTACTGTTTACTTTTAGCATGTGTGAGGGTGGGGGGTCGCGTATTCTACCTCGGTAAAGAATGGACCTTGGTGTGTAGGACATAATGCAGTCGTCCAGGTCACATGTGGCATGGAAGGACATAATGTGGCATTGGGAGACATAGTGTGGCATGGACGGATACTTTATTGAATGAAAAGTGCAAAGGTGAACTCAGTCCCGGAGAGTAACATTTGTTTAGGTCATTGAAGCTTGGAAAAGTGCGAGTCCAAATCGAACCATTATTCCACAAAAGGGTTCACAGATACTGTTTTACTTTGAGGAGGTTGCTAGTTTGATTCTCTCCAAAGGGAAAGACTATATCTGTCGTTCAGGAAAATTACAACACACCTCAGGTGATTTATACACAGATCGAATGACAGATGAGTAAATGAAGGGAACTAAGAAACCTTTCCAAGCAAAACGTCCCCGCCCCCCCCCCCCCCAAAAAAAAAGAAGAAAAACAAAATCTTTTCAAGTCAGCTGATGAATAGATTTTTTTCATACAAGTATTCAAGCCTTGATGTCACATTCATACGGTACCTCGTAGTTGAGCGTAATATTTATAGGAACTCAAGATATTGGGTACCTTCTTTATTCGAGATATTAGGTAGTTCAATAAAGAGAGATGAAAGTGATTTTGTGTATGTGTCATATTGATGCGATGTGTACACAGTATTTGCCTTTAGTTAAAAGATGTAAAATAATGATGCTATGACGGAGAAATGATCACAAAATTTACAACAAGAAATACCTTTAGGCACATATGACACCCGATTTTTACATTTGGGGTTTATGGGGGTGGGGATGAGAAAAAACAGAAAAGTTACATGACGTTTGGACAGTGACTACAAGGGGTAGTCGTCAATCAGCCAACTTTTGTGGAAGTATTAATAAATATCTTTCATTTACCGTAATTCATACTTCTCCAGCAAATATTGTATTTCGTGTCGTTTCGGAGCAGAAATATTGTAAGTTTACTGCAAGAGTTATGTGGAGTGAATTAATTTGAGAATTGATTAAGAGAAATAGTGTTGCTAAAATAATGTAGTCTGAATACTGCAATAAGCATATCCGAAAAATGTTCAAAACATACACAATGGCGATTGATATATTTTAAGTTAACCACTTACTTATTAATTAAGCTTATGGAGCGTATTTGTAATTCGTACTTGAAAACGACTCTATGAACATTTAATTACACGCTAAAATTAAAGAGTGACATTTCACTCGATAGAAGAGTGTAAGTTATATGAACTCCACTCCAAAAGAGTGGAAATACACTCCAACAAGAGTGCAAATAACTCGAAAAGAACGAGGTTTCACTCTCGATGGAGTGAAAAAAAAGTTATTCCCGCAGGAACTCGTTTAAGACTGAGACTTCACTCTTCTTGGAATCAGTTTCTCTATTCTTGTAGTAAAATAACAATGTAATGGAGTGAATTCACACTTTTCACTCCATTAAACGGTGACTTAGTTCATTCTCGGGTTCGTAAAGGTCAATTCCAAGGACAGCGTAAATTGGTTTCTTACAATACTATGTATCTTCATGGTAGCCGTATGAGGCAACGAAGGCTGGCGTCAACCCCGCGAGCAAAACCATCTCTGGGTAAAATATTAAAAACGTCTAGAGAAAGACTCATGTCATGATTTTTGCAAAATAAGGTCAAGTTTCAGGATGACCAGCAGCTGCCCATTCTCCTATAAGGGCGCTTCTTGTAAACCAGCACTATAGGTTACCGAATTGCCCTGGTTTCCCATGTCCGTAGCCAGACCAACGAACTTGAGGGGCACACCAGTATGATAGTTTGGCTTGTCTGCGGACCGACGAAAACTTTTGCCTAGTCCAAAGATCATTAATGCAAAATGATGCGAGTTTTTTGCATCGACAGGATTAATCTTCCATGTTTATTTGTTTGATGCTTTATTGGAGTAATATTTATTTTCATCCAAAGTCCAAAGAAGACTTCTTTATTGAATTTTCGGGGAACTTACCTCATCATGCCCCAGATACGGGCATGACAGCTGTTACTATTATACAACTATATTTTGTCTAACTCGTTCTTATTTTTCGATCTATCGTGACAAGGATCACAATTGAAAGATCTTTCCATAGCTCTGAACCAACACAAAAATATTTTAGCTGATATGATGTCACAAATTAGTATATTTTCTCTTCACATTTTGTTCATAAGTTATTATTAATTTGTTGATGTTGTGTTTGTTTTCCTACGTTGCTGTAAGAACAGATTTATAGTCATGTTTGGATGTGCATTTTCGTTGAATCAATGAGCTATCATATCAGACTTGGAGATTAATATAAAGTTGTATATGATAGCCAGAAACGATATTCTGTTGATTGTTTTCTTTAACATTCAGCATTGACTACTTTTGTGTTTGTCGTCTTGCTTAGGGTGATTAACCTTGCCCTCTACGATTGGGGCAAGCAAAAGGCGTCAGATATGCTAGTGAGGGTAATGGGATGTGTCCCTGTTGCCTTGAGGTTCAAGGTTCCCTTTATGGCCACATCTCAGTGTTGGGGGAACGGTCCGAAATCTTTGATCTCTTAACAAAGTTGAGGGTATTACAATGAAGCTATTAGAATATTTGTAATTAGTTGCCTGCGCTATGACCAAACCACAAATAGATCGTACCTTTTTCGTATGTAGGGAGGGGGTCGACCAAACACACCCCAGTGTGCCACAGGAGAAATTGCGTCGGAAACCCTTGTGAATGCACAAAATTGTGAGACTTAAGTCTTTATATTCGCCAGAGTTACAAACTACGCTGTGCCCGACCTGAAAGATGCTAAGATGATTCCACAGAACTGACAGTCGTCAGAGTTGGCAATGAATTGGGAAAGTCTGACAAGAAATTGGGAGATTTGTCCTTCACTGCCAATTTATTTTACAGACTTCTCAAGTTGCCTGAATTGGATATATTTTGATACAGAATTATCTTCAAAACTGCATTTAGCAATAATTTTATGAATAAAATCAGATTTTATGGAAAAATTTGACCTTTCTTGAGTAAATTCTGGTCAAATTCAAGTTTAATAAACATTGTAAATGGAAGAGGAAGATTAGTCAAAAGATGACAATCGCTGGGCCCCTGTTGAACTAGATTTATTACTTGATATTAATGCAGTTCGACTGTGTGTTCTGTGGGATCAACCTCTCATAAAAACACAGATTCCTCCCTCATTTGGACTTTCTTAAGAAAAGTAAACTTTATGGACATTTTGACATGACTCCCTTATTTGACTGAAATTTGGTCAATCCTTTACTGTTTTGCTTAATTTTACCCCCCTTCTGTCGCCCCTTTTCTCGGTGACATTATGACATATGTCGTGTCGGTGTGTCGTTAAATCCCATACTGACCATAACTACAAAGCTAATTGACTGACCATGACATAGTAGATGATACAGAAGAACATTTTGGTAGGCGATATACAGCAACATTTGGAGAAGAGAATTTGGTCGATAAAAGTTTGAATTCACCTGTGCTAGAAGTCGGGGGGGGGGGTTGTTTTTCATAAAGTTCATCCGGGCTTATAGGAGGGCCATAGGTAAGTTGATTGAAGGGCTAACCATAACCATTTGCTGTTGAAACTAACTAATTTGACGAATCGGGTTTGAAAAGAATAGAAATGTTAGCTTGGCAGTGGCGCTGCTCAGTAATAGCTCCATGATGTACGGTTATCTATCAAAGGGCAAATTATTATGCTTCCCGGTAGTCGCCATAGCAACCAATTTCGTTTACTAAACACTCAGAAAAATGCACATGGGATTTATCTATATTATGTTCAAGGGGACATGAATTAAATTGGTGGGTTCAAGTTGTAATGATCGAACAATGCCCAGTGCTCCTTGGTGGATTGTGGTGAGCTCTTCTAGTGTCGAAAATCTCGTTACGCGCCATAAATTGACATTCAACTACAGTTACAACCTTTTTACTTCATCTTGCTAAACTACAATTGTCCGAAAATATATCCAACTTCGTTTCCCTCTTTTCCGTTACTGTCTTCTTCCTCTCAACTTTTCTGTAAATAGTTTAGAACAGTATTCAGGCTGGGAGGTTCGGATCTCAGTCTGATGTAGGCCTACTGGAAGGTCGGCCTGTAAAAAACAGCCAATTAAGACGTGAGCGTAATGACTTCCCCTTGTTGAGTATTTGGAATGGGGCATTGGTATTATTGAGTCATGCCCCTTCTTTTTAGACAGATTTGGTTTTAATATAATTAGGCCTACCCCAAATACGAAAATTTTTAACCAAATTTTATTTTTAAGGTATAATATGTAGCACCAGAGTGCATATTAGGAGAGTTTTCAAAAAGAACTACCGCATTTCTGAAAAACAATGGGGGGGGGGGGTGAAAAAGGAGGAGGCTCTCCTCATCTGGCAGGCCGAAGTTTACATAACATACACCCTTGTGGGAGAAACATTGGCTACAGCATCGATGGCAAGACTGACTCCATGACGGTGTTTAGTGCATCAGCCGGGAGGTCTGAAGTTCAGTCCTGGCCAGTGGCTGGGTCATACCGAAGACTTTAAAAATGGATCGTACTGCCACTGTGAGTGGAGCTCAGCATAAGAAACGGAGAGGGGAAAGGTATCAAGTGTGCCACGGCTGGAAAAAGGCCCCGATTGGTCCGACTAAAACCGACTGGTTAGAAAGCGAGCCGCAAAGCCTCATCTAACAAACTAGCTAACGGAGCACTGTCTACGTGGAACGTCATCATCGTTTACACGCGGTGTATTACGATTTGGAAATATCAGGGTATTTACCTCCCCCCTGCCCCTACCCACGGCTACATTCTTAAATCAAAAGAGTGGACTTGGTCACTCTGTAATAGAGTGTAAAATGGGAATTTTAATCCATTTGAGTGTTAAATCACTCCCAAAAGAAAAGAGTTAAATCCACTCCTGAAGAGTGAAATTCACTACAGGAAGAGAGAAAATTCACTCTTTCACCATTCACGAGTGCCTGCAATAATCACTCTTTTTTAGAGAGTGATCAATGAAGGCACTCCACCAAGGGTGAAACTTCCCTAATTCGGAGGGAATTTCACTCTTCTTGGAGTGAATAAACACTCTAATTGAGTGAATTCACACTTTTCACACTATGAAAGAGTGACAAAGTTCACTAGTTTGATTTTAGAGTGTACGAGTCTGAGAAAACTAGCAGGAGTGGCGCCAGCGGGGGGGGGGGGGGGGTGTCATGCCCCCTGTCGGGGAACACTCCCCCCCTCGTCGGGGAATGTCACCGGTGTCGTCGGGGAGGCCTAAAAATTAAAAAATAAAAAACCCTACAAGGGCTGGAGTAACTGGATGGGCAATCTTGAACATATCTTTTGTTTTGTAATGCTATTTCAATACATATCGGAAAGAATTTTTGATCACTTCTTTGTAGCTCTGTTGTACCTAATCCCATGAACCTTGTCCTATATCCTCCCGTCGGGAAGGACTGCAATTTTTCAGGGAGGTCTTTAAATGAAAAACATGAAGGCATGAATGGATGATCATGAAATCTATTTTTTCTTCTTTGTGAACTTTTTCTTTTGTAAAGCTACTTTTAATGCGTATCTTAATCGGTGTTAATCTCTTCTTACTAGCTCTGCTATGAAGAAGTGATTAACACCGCCTCAACCCATCTACAATCCGTTACCGCAAGGTCATGCCCCCGCTGGCGAAGGCTGCTCTCCCCTGTTGATGAGAAAATCCAGTTTCGTAGTGGAGCCTTCAACTACAGGCCTACAGGCCCACGATAACAGATGTGGGTCTGATAAACTTAGTCACCCGGACGATCTTCTTTATTTTGCTTATTAGAAGACCAGACTCTTCAAGGAAACTCACAATTCTGAATTTTCCTTACAAAACGGACGAGAGATTGTTCATGTGCATGCAGTGCCCAATGATCTACCATCTAGCCAGCCTTGACAGCCAAATTCTAGCAACGGTAATGAAACCCCAACTTTTTAATGGTCTTTACAAAAGCCAAATTTCTTTCAAAAATTTTTTCTTTAAAAGAAACTCCCGATTTTTAAGTATTTGTTAAAAAAGCCAAAAATTTCGGCGTGCTACGCGCGCCTAAAATTCTGAGAAGTCACGTCCCACCGGGACTAACTCATCTCTTTTGTCTGGACCTTGGAAAGCTGGCCTCCTGTCGGGGAGTTTGGCCCCCTGTAGGGCAAATCCCGGCGCCACCCCTGACTACCAGCACCTTGACAACCTCCAAAGGGAATCCAATGTAATTTTCAACAAGGTTGTAAGGATAAAATTGTCCCTCTTAAAATATCAAAATTTGATTCGAGCGACGAGCCTTCGACTTCTTCTTTTTAAACGAAAACTGTCACAGGATAGATCACATGAATGCGACGGGATACAAGAATAACGCCACTTAACTTCATCAAACATCTTTGTGATGAAAAACCAAGTCTAGTCGAACATAGATACGTCAATTAGACATGTATTCCTGCTCCTAATTCTTGTTTTTCTTTAAGTGCATCCAACACTTAGAAAAAATATAACAATTTATATACAATGGTGACATTCGTTCGTAAACTGCACATGCCCAACGTAGCGCACAAGCAGAGGGTGAAACATTTTGGGGGAGGGGAGAGAGGGGGATGGAGGAAGTGGAGGGAGGGGGATGGAGGGAGGGGAGGGATGGGGAGGGAGTATTGATCGGTTCAAATTTGATCAATTGCATTTGTCGTAAAAGTATTAAGCAGATAATATAAGCAATCAATTTGTTAACAACTAGTTTCTTATTTCCTCGTAAGAAACGACACTCTTAAATTAAAAAGAGCGAAAATTCATTCCAAGAAGAGTAAAATTCATTACAAACGAGCGACCCAAAACTTCACTCTTGGTGGGATGCTTACAGGGACCACTCTTAAAAAAGAGTGATCCTGGAGGTACTCGTCAAAGAAGGAATTTTCACTCTTCTTGGATTGAATCTCACTTTTCTTGGAGTGAACTTTACTTTCCTTGCATTGAATTAACTTTCTAATGGAATTGACACTTTTCATGCAATCTTTTAGAGAGTAACTAAGGTTACCAGATTAAAGAAATAAATAAACGTATAAGTAAGAAGCAACACGAGGAAGTGATTCGCGAAGTAATAAGAGAAACAAAATGTCTAATCAAAATGATGATTTCGGTTTCCATGGAATCACGGTAACGCTTCTCCGTTCTTTATCTTGTTCACCTCCCGGTGTAGCTGACAGTTCATACAAGGTCCACACCAGACTGCTGTACAGTAATCATTCAAAATCGAACCCTGTGGAATTAAATTAGAACACATCACTGCCTTGGTGAGAACAATATAGCTGTTTCTCGCCTATCGTGCAGTTGGGTATTAAGTAGAACATATCTTATGTCTAACCCACGGACTTCCAATACATGGACAGAGCATACAGCGCGGTAGGTTGTCGCTACCGGGAGTGTGAGAAAAAGCACACCAAGGTGGCTGTCTGCTGTGATTTTGCGTAAAGGTCTGGACTTGCTGAAGTCAATTCCCAGATTTTGCAAGAAAGTCAAAATATTTTTGAAATAATGGAAGGTAAGGTCAAAATCACTGAACGTATTGCAGGAATATGATATTCTTTCTGATTTAAGTTAAACTTTTATTCAAATTTTAACAGCAGCGTCGTCAAATTAGACGATTTATAGCTTCACGGCGGCCATCATTTTTTTGCGCCTTTTTGTCCCAGTCGGTGGCGACAATGTACGGATAGGACGTACACGTTACATGCTCTGTTTATGTATATAAAGCCGTGGTCTAACCCTATTTGTCATGTATTAGGGGGTCAGTTCATGGTTTGCAGTGAGATGAGATTTAACGCCACACCAACGCAAATGTGTTAGACCAATCCAAGCAGCTAGTGAATGCGGAAATTTTTGGATTCCATCAGCCTTAGTTAAATCGTCTTACTTTTATTGCCTCCATTACATTCTAAAGCATCATAGTTAGTGAAAATGAAGGAATCAAGAGTTATTTTGGTGTATAGCCTTCAGTCATACAGGTAAACCAAGAATTTGAAAGGTTAATGCTGATAGACCCCAGATATGGCCGGCTAAATCAGACCATCACATAGCTTCTCGAATCGGCCTATACAGTGTCAACTAGATAACTGTTAAATTTAAAGCTGAAAGAAAGTTTCAAAGACTGCTCATGCGTTTCCAACCTTCATATGGGAACACATTGGTGAAAAGTGGTCGGTGGAATTACGATTTTGGTGAAGTTGTCACTCGAAGGTTAAATGAAAAATACAGGTCCCGCCATTTTGCATTATGGTAACCCTCCATATTAATTTTAGTGATGGTTCTCATTCAATCACGTGACAATATTTTCTAACTCATTATTAAATATCGGCAAAACTTCTCACCATATTAATGGTAAAAAATTCAATACAGCTGGTAACTTGTGACGTAAATTAGAAGAGGTCTGTTAAAATTACTGATTTTTCTAAACAATTAGTTTGTGGCGATTGTGCAACTAGAATAAAGGATTAGTTAGTCTGAATGTCAGGTGCCTTTATAGTTTAGAAAGCTTAAATGAGTTTGTAGGGGCAGCGTTCCATAAAAAAGTTATTGCGCCACCAACATACCAAATGTAAGATTGATTAAAGCTTTCCATCTGTAAATAATGTGTCAGCAAGCATTTTGCGTATCTTTTACACCATTGAGTTCTGGGGAAACCACCTGACCATTCACTTCCAATAAAGTCAAACACTTTCATCAAATCAATGTAATATTATTACTAAATGTAGGGATCGAGATCCCACACAGATACATTTTGTCGTGCATCGTTTGTTGTTGCTGTTGTTGTTGTTGTGGCAATCCGTATACTCCCGTACAATCAGTGGTAACAATTTTTCTGACCGTTTTTGCCTCATCTTTGGAAATACGTTTACACTCTAAACGTATTTAGGAGTTGAACACATAAATATTTAGGTATCAAACGCAATATTTAGGAATTACAATTTTATAGGGTTAAAGGCAGACACACACACACGCACACAAACAGCATGATTGCAAAAGTTCCTTTTGCACAAGCAAGGAATAAAAAAAAAATCACGTGCATTCTTGAACATGTACCCCACATGTCAACTCACCTGTATGTTGTGTTTTCCTCTGACATATGAGCGCATAAAAACCGTCGAAAACGGAACGCAAAGAGGCGTACAGAGCCCCTCGTCCAAATCTTTAGATATGTTACACGGGTGGCAAGCAGGCAACAGGAACTCACACAAACCTGTGAAGGAGCAAATCCCCAAAAGCTACGTGAAGTGGTGATCTAGAGGTTTTAGTCCAGGGAGTTAATTGACTTTCCTTAGTCTAGAGGATAGTGCTAGAGAACAATTCTGTACTCATTCTTCCTCTTTAAAGATTTTCTCGACGATCCACCATGCATTTGTAATTCGTTATTTTTAGATGCAGAGAACTTTAACAAACTTGGCAAACCTGTACCCTCCTTTCTGCTGAACTTTTCTTATAAATCTTTTTTGAAATTCCCCCTTAAAGGGGTGAGTCTTTGAGTTGGTGAACTAGTTCGTGTCTCATGGTTTGTGACCAAGTAGACAATAATCCATAACAAAAAATCTGGAAATCGACACCCTATCGCATCTAATCCGCATGGGCTAATTCTATTCTTTTCTGTCAAACTTGGGACAGATTGAACAAAAGAATGGTTGCAAAGGATCTGAGCACGGACTTCCGATACACGGACAGAGCATACTGCATGGTAGATGTCGCCACAGTAGTGTGAGAAAAAGCGCACCAAGATGGCCGTCTGCTATGGTTTTGTGTCAAAGTTTGGACTTGTTCAAATACACCACAATATTTTTCAAGAAAGTTGAAATATTTTTGAAATATGGCAAGGTAAGGTCAAAATCACTTCACTTATTGCAGGAATATGATACTGTTTCCCATTCAAGTTTAACTTTCATTTGAAATATGACAGAGTCGTCGTCAAATAAGATGATTTATAGTTTGAAGGCGGCCATCTTGGTGCGCCTTTTTTGTCCCAGTCGGTGTCGACAATCTATGGATAGGATGTACGCGTTACATGCTCTGTGCATGTATATAAGTCCGTGGATCTGAGAAATAACGCATATTTGTTGCATGTGCACTTACATATGCCCATATCGTCACAAATGTCGAAAAGCCCGCTAGACCAGTCACGTGGGATTCCACGGGGTTGCATACGTTCATGTGGAAGTGTCACCTAAAGAAAACATCCATTTTTTAGACAAATGTAAGATGTTCAAAAGGTCAACTTTGTTAAAAGTGAAAATACTTGTCACTGGCTACCAAAAATGGCGACGCATTCATTTACTAGACAGTGGCTTCAAGTCCGATATTTTTTATCCAATCCAACCAAAGCCCGTCATAAACATTACATCTGCGGAAGGATGAAGAACGCCAAGTTTTAAGAGCCCTTTGCGTGCCTGAATTTTGGAGCTTTTATTGAACAAAATTCGAAAATTTTGGGTTTATTGAAAAACCAAAATTGGACTAGTTTGATTAAGAGTCTGCATGAGTTAGATAAGATTTAACGAAACACCAACACGAATGTTCTACGTAGTGTCAGTCAACTCGATAAAAGGTTCACCAAAGTTAAAGTTTTTCAAGTATGGTTCAAGTGCAAATTTGTTTTCCCTTCAGTCGCCTCTTACAGCAGGGGAAAAAATCGTGGACAATTTTTACAACCCCCAGCCCACAGGGGCGTTAAATTGTCTGTGTCCGAGAGCGCAAGTTCTGGTAGAAAAATTACATAAAGTATCGAGACAATTACACTGGTAGATTTTCCCTGCAAGCAGAGCCATGTGCCTGTCCACTATACGTCACATCCATAGGATGAAAACGGTAATGTGTAAGGGGTCTCATAAAACGACTCTATAAAAAAATCATTTACCCTTGAAAATAATTTCACCAAAAAAAAAAATCAATCAGGACTTTAATAAAAGAATTTATTCTGTCATCCGATCATTCATTCTATATGTGATTAACATTTTAACGGTTTGCATATAAATTAGTGGTAACGTCTGAATGTGTATATTAATTAAGTAGAATAATGAGCATACTCAATGAGCGCATTTTGGACAGCGTTATGTATACCTGGGCAACAAAGTGCACATATATGTTCAATTTCGGTATTTATACTGAAGAATGCGAAGAGTCCAGGAGAGTGATGAGTAAAGTTTTAGAGTATCACCCGGGTAGAAAATATTAGAATAATTATTTAATGTAAATAGAATAACGCCCATCATTAACATATAAAATATCTCTGTGAATGTAACATAGAGCTACCCCGTCCAGTGAAAGGGACTCCTAGGTAATATTACAAGAGCTACAGTGCCCCATTGCATAATTAACACTACCCATGATTTTCAAGAAATGAAAAAGTAGGTTATTTGTACTCCACTAAATAAAAAAATGTTCCTGCTACTGAAGAAATAAAATACATGACGCGTGATCACATAACTTTCCATTTGTAATTTCAGTATCCATTAAATTAAAGCTTTCGAAGGATTCTTTCTGGTCAAACGTCTTTGCCAGGGGTGGCCAAAACATTATATTTTCGATAAATTACACCCTTCCACTAGCAAAAGAACTCTCAAAATAGCAGAACTCTTGAAACAGCAACAATGGAAATTCGCTTCATCTTAAATAAAATATATTATGTTGGTCGTTTCTTGCTTCTTTCCCATTCAAAGCACACCCCCAGATAACCAGGAGATTCGGAGGGCAAAGACCTCCGTGAAACCACCAAACCGCCAATTCTCTCGAGCAACCTATTGGGGTCAGTCGTAGACAAAATTCAATGAGCGTTTCTCCCCTACCCCACGTTGTTTGAAGTTTGCTACTGGATTAATCAAAATGTTCTCCTCGTGGGAAAGTTTTCTCCTCACCCCCAAGTTGACACCTTGTCTACTGGTCTAGCCAAGTGCCTGCAGTATGAATCGGTCGACCTGTTAACGTCATCATTTAATGGGTTAATTCATACTTCGGTATAGCCTTTGTCAAGGCTTTTCTGCCATTTGCTTTCCCTCCTTATTCATTTCGATTCGAAAAGTACGTGTTTACCGTATCCTTACCTATAACTGTATCATTTTTAGTGAGTCACGGCCACTACAATTCTGTGGCATTATGCATCAGCGCCGGCATCAAAGCGTATACAGGGGGAGTATGACAGTAGAGGTAACAGCCAGAGGGAGGTGAAAGAAACTTCCGCCAGAAAGGCTCGACAGAGGCTAACTTCGGTATAGTGCTATGAAGCAGGTGAAAGTGGAACACTGTTCAGCTCTGAGCTTTGTCCGTTATTGATCCGAGCGATCATTTAAAGGGACAACCACACAGGCATATGATTATAGCTTTACAGCTCATGAAAGGTTGGAAGTATAACCGCTTTTTAAAGACAGTTATTCATCCCTTCAATCATTTCAAATTTTCCAGTGTAACTTATTTACTTCTATAGTCCCTTTAACAGCTCTCTCAAATTCATCCTTATCCACAATCCAAGTCTATTGCTTCAGAACATACTCTGATGTGCGCGTCAGTTTCTAATTGCTGGAAGCTCCCTTCTTTAAGTCGCGCCGGCCAGGGCCTCCCTTTCCCTTTTTATTGTGTAATCAAAACACTTTCAGTACATGATACTTATTATATGAGCTACTCTAATGGCTCTAATTAGAAGTATGTTCAATTTACCGAAATCAAGTCAACTATAGCTTCTTAAAAGTGATTTGTGTGTTGACGTTATCCATCAAATCTTGAAAAAGGCAACGTGTACGTCTAAATCAATGTTGGGTCGTTTTTTCAGCAAAATTGGTTTCCACTTTCCTAATACATTTCTAATAAGTTCATCTCTTTTTTTACCACAGGGATTGTATCTTTACTTTAGAGTGAAAATTACACGTCTAGTGAGAAAATGGGGACCAATCTAAATTTTCAGTGGAATTTTCTAACCGCTATGGTTCATTTCAACTCTTTGAGAGTGAATATTCAGTATTAATTTGAGATCCGTCTTTAATTTAACTCTTTTTGGATTAAGAATGTAAAAGAGCTTACCGCCTTTGGTTGATTGACCACTATTTCAGCAGTTGCCTGGTAGCCTTGCATCATCTTACGATAATTTCGTCACACGATCTGAAAACAGCCAGATATCGAGAAGCGAAAATTGTGGTATTTAGACCTATTTGAATGTCGTGCTTTGACAATTGATAAGGTACAGCCTAGTGTCATTTCTAAATCACGTCTTTACAACAGAAATATTTGAGACTACGCAGCCCACCTCTGATTTCGATTGCCGTTATCTATATGGTAGGTATCATCAAGCATATTTATATGACAGAAATGTGTCGTCGTTGCATCGTTTAATATCGTTAAATTTGACGACAAAACCGCTTGTTTGACTGCGTCGGTCGGGATCGTAAGAAATGACCACCTCAAAGGTTCTGTGACATGTAAATGACCGCCATCGATATTAAAAGCATTTAAAGCCGAAGAAAAAAAATTGCCACAATTTCCACCAAAATTCGTCAAAAATTGACTATTTTACGGAATAATTTCTGATTTGCGCCTAATTATTAACAAATATGAGATTAATAAGCAAATTTTGTAATGTCATAAGAGGAACATGCCATATCTGGCTAATGTTATCCTTTGTTTTTCCAATGTTCATTTAAAGGACAGTTGTAACATTTGTTTACCGTGAGGATTTTATTTTGGGAAGATTAAATTGTATCCTTGAAAATCATCAGTATCAATTACCAAACCATAAACTTCATGATGAGTACTTATGAAATAAAATAAGATTAACAAAAGAAATGCTATAACTGTGCAGCACTCCACATCACATGCTGTTTCGATTGCTGTAAAAAGTTGATTTTCTAATCTCAGTTATCTATTGTTCTAGTGAGGTATATCAAGTTTCCAAACCCACTGCTGGAGATCTATTATAATCACTTCACCGAGCTTCTAGTTCACTTTGGTTGCAAAAAATTACACGGTACTTTGGGCAGGATTGTAATCAAAACCCCCTCTGTGTGCTCTGCATGCTGTGGCTAGGGTTTCCTGACTAGGATTAAATGTCTTTGCATGGAATATTACTGTTTGTCAATCATCAAATTGTGTAATTGGGCAAGGAAGGTAATCAACTGTATATTTTTGCTGTGACCAATTCGTCATGCAAGTTTTTTGCATAAAGAACAAGTTTCTTTAGAAACATTCCAACTCTGAAGAGGTATATCCTGGTAACCGTAAAAGATACTGGCATAAACGGATTCTTATTCAGGAAGGTTTACCCCCTAACTACCCAAGTGAAGTCGCTGCATTTGCTTACATGTCACACTGTCTTTAAGAGTAACACCACGTCCCAACTGCGCAACGATGCAAATATCATGGCTTGGATTTTTCTTGACATTTGTTTAAAGGAATGATACACTCTCCTACAAAATCTCTTTAAGGACATATTTTGTCATAACTAGACCAGTAGAGATGGAATCTCGGGACAAATACGATCCTCGTAAAATGTTTTCGGATTTAACCTTCATACTACAAGTGAATGAAATGGAAGATTGGGTTTGAGTAAAAATTTAATTTTTCATATATAAGATAAGCATAACATTCCCTAGATCCTCGCCTGTAATTTAGAAGGACTACATCGTTTTCATAATGTAAAACCACAGGCTCTCATTGGTATATGAGAAATGTGAGAAGTAAGCAATATCTTCCAGAATTATTAATGCGTTCTCTTTCATTCTCTTCCCACCTTCATAGTGTAAATGTAATTACACAAATCAAAGACATTTCCATGATCTTTTTCAAGCGAAAGGCTGATTTCTGCAGACTAAAGACGAAATTCATAATCTGTACCTAGAAAGATAGTTACGTAGGTCACAACATTTACCACAGTATTTTATTAATATTGGCAAGTACACAGGTTGAATTTGAGTCAGGTCTTCTCTCACCCTTTTTAGTCTACGACTACACCCATTCTCTTCTATTATAAGATTGAATTATACAAAGAATAAAGAAACAGACGTTTTCCCACTTACCTCTGAACAGATGCTCAATAAACTGGATAACTAATAGAAATATAAAAGTATTCTTCGAAAAATTGTAGTGTTCGAGTAATGCAGTTATGACATCGCATGTAGTTTCTCTCTGAACGTCGCGTGTGGAACACTCAGTCAACGTTATGTTAATTTCCTTTTTATAAGTATCCTTGTCTTCGATTAGCTTAGCCAATTAACACACAGTAAAACGTTGATGGAAGAGTATAGAACTTTCAGACACGTGATTTGTATTTGCCAAAGGCAAATCATATAGTGGAGAATGTTGCTCCCTGTGACCCAATAGAGGGCGCTGCCATATTACAGAATACAGGTCTGTTTTCGTTATAACGGTATAATACCGTATAAGTCAGATTTGCAAATAGTAAAATGTCGAAGTATACTCTCGCAACGAGACACTGATCTGCTTTTTCTTGTGAGTATGGATACGAGGATCATAGCCAAGAAGGTTCCTTGATTTCGCCATATGAAAAGTTTTAGTCGCCATTGACGTTTTTCATTTTTACACATTTTCCCCCTGAAAATTAAGACCCCCTCGTTGTAGTCGACCTGCATTCAGTACCCATACTGCTTGTTCACTCTCCTGCAAGTATACACATTAGAACTTAATTGCATATTACAGCAGTAAAACATTGCAAAAAGAAAAAACCACGGGAAACACGAAAAACTAAACGTTTTGATATGTGCGACGTCATTACAAATCGAATTAGTGCATGAAAGAAAAAAACGGTTTAATGTGCGCTTAGTTCCACTGCTTTCTATTTGTTGATCGGCACCTTTTTACGTATATGCAACGGATGGAAGGCACGGAGAGTGAGGGGAAAACATTTCCTTTTTTCATTTTTTTCTCCCGGGAAATGATTTATTTAGCCGAATGTCGTCCACCATTAAGCAATAATATGTACAATTTGTTCACACTGCAAGTGAGACAACTAATTTATGTTACACATCGGAAGGCAGATAAAAATTGAGAATCAAAAAAAAAAAGAAAAAAAGAATTAAAAATTTAAATTATGAAATTATTAATACTGTAAATATTAACATGAGATATTTCAGTCATTGTACTAAAAATTTACATCGTGAAAAGTGTAATTTAAAGGTATAGCTTCCCATTCCCCCGGCCACCGCAATGAGACCAAATTCCCCCTCCACCACCACAAGCAAAATAATCCTTCGCAAACCGCATGTCTCCTCTTATAAGTGCCTAAAATTTAACTCTCAAGATGTTTTTGTAGAGACCTTGTGCATATGATGACACAGAGGGGAAAGTAGGCCTACGCCCTCCTTTAGGGGCAAAATAAACCAACACAGACAAATGCAGGCAGTTGATTTGTCAGCCAGTGCAATACGCGCATAGTCTGCTACAAGTGAAGTACTGCGAATTCTTATGCGTGTGACCATGTGTTCCATTATTGTTCTGCTCAAAGGATGACGTCAGTATGTCGGCAATGCCCAAGCTCTATATACATGCAAACCGTTACAACGAAAAGGAAAAGGCAAGGGTCATACCGAATACTTTATAATGAACTTACTTCATAGTAAAACCTACTGCCTTTGTGCTTGGTGCTCAGAAGGAGTAGGAATGGAAACAAGCCGGTGAGTCAGAACTGGAAAAAAGCCGTAGCCTGTCAAACTTCAACCAATTGGTTAGGACTGAGCCGTAAAACCTGATCTTACTATACAATCATTACTAACAAAGGGTAAAGCAAGGATTTATTTTCATTAATGTAAACAATTTGGTAAAGGAAATTTTGACTCAATTCAAACCAAGACTGCCTTTTTGGGATTTAGACAACGTAAACTAAGCTGGGCGAAGAAACAGAAAGAATAGGGACGGCAATAAATAACTCCCCATTTCTTTGACAAACGGGTTGTCAACAAAATTACCCCTCCCTCCATTCTCAGTTTTCAGGTCCGCTTACAACAAAAATAAAAATAATTTAAAAGGATATATCGGACAAAGTGGACATGAATCAGCAAGCTAATGGCTTTGTTGGGATGCACAAACGAACTGAAGATTTTGTTATGGAATATCTTCTCCGTCTTGTAGACTTTTACCATGGCCCATCAGCGATTAGCTCTCGACGGTGGACCTCAGTACGTGCCAGCGGACATTCCTAATGAATGAGAATTCATACAGAATGATCAATTTTGACAAATGATTTAACTATATAAATACGTTTCTTTGTTATGGAGGATCATCGCAGCTGTTTGAGGTAAACCCTCAACCCTGACTAGAAGTCTCCGTCGTTCATACTGTATCTGATAGAGTTATTTTTTTCTGATTTCCCAATCATCGTCGGTTCTCCTCGCTACAAAGGTAGCGAAGCTAAGTTACAGGATCTACTAAACTTGGTAGAAATTTACCGTTATTACATAATGAGTCATGGTACTAATAAAAGAGTGATGTTAGCTAATTATTCAACTGTAAATACTTGTATATATTATTTTTTTATCCTCTGATTTGCTGTTTTGTATGTATATATGTTGAGACTGAAAATAAAGTTCTTCCTACAAAAAAAAAAAAAAAAAAAAAAAAACTTGGTAGGAAATCATTTTACGCTGACTCCGATATTCAAATTCTTTAGTGATCACTTAAAGGTTAATGAAGAATTTCTTTGAGTTTCACTTTCACTTTTTTGTTTTGAAAGAAATCATATCCCAAGCATCCTGTTACTTAGTTTATTTGGCAACTAATAAAAGGTTACTTTGTGGGCGTTACAGAGTTCATTCGATCAGTGAATAAGTTAGCTAACATAACGTCCCCAACAACGTTCAGGTAAATGGTAGTATAATAAGCATGGAATGCGACTGCAGAGAAATATAAACTTCCTCATCATATTTTTTCTAAAATATCCGTGTAAACCTCCCTCCGTGTGTGAAACCTTTTACTAACAGCTGCGATGGCTATACAATGTAATTATTTTTTTTATGATCTGGGATGGGTGCCTATTATGAAGCTTTTGTTTCGTCTCAGGTATTAGAAAAACATGTAAATGAGGACATTATTTTCCCCAAGTTTACATGAAAGCAACTTATGTTGGTACACCTTCGTCATAATTATCATAATTATCCCACAAGGGGAAGAAAAAATCTGATGCAACATTTCACACGAATAATGTTTGCCCACTCTGAAGTGAGAAGTCATGTTGTGCACCTCTGGAATTCCCTTGACACTAAATTGCAAACTTTCCGCAATATTAATATGTTTAAGAAGTACTTCAAAAAATTATCTGGTTTCCTTCTATCTTCCCTAATCTGCCTCTTGTATATATATTTATTACTATGATCCCTAAACTCCTTACATGTTTAATTTATGCACTGAAGTTAAACTGCATCCAGGGTGTGGCTTCTGTTCTATTTCGCCAGTCAAGAGCAGGATCACACATGTTTGCCCTTTAGAGGGCGTACTTGCCCATTTGGGACGTTTAGCCCCTTTAGGGAGCAGCGTCCTCCGGGAGTAAACGTTTGGTTTTCGCCCCTTGGCTCTTTGCCAGAAAGTCGAGGGGACTGACAAAAAGTTTAATTTATGCACTTTCTATATGCGTACATAGATGCATGGTGTGTTGTTTTATTATCTCGAAACGAAAATCTCTAGATTGGACAAGACTGGAAAAGCTTTGAGCTTCCGTTCTTTCCTTTTGGTACGTTATCATTTTTTTATCTGTAATTCTTTTAATGTAAATAAGTTCATGCATTTTAACTGAAAAATAAACCAAAAGAATCGAAAAAAGAAATTACTGTTTGTAACGTGGTTTTCAACCACCGATACAATAGAAGATATATAATACTGTTGGTGTGAGGTAACGATGGTACCCTGGGTGGTCCCGGCGGGGTCCGGCAGGTAGACAGAGGTACTACACTTCTACGGAAAATTTTCTACATACGTTACCTCGGTCAGTCGAGCCAAATATTTGTTTGGTTTGTAAACGTTTTCCCATAAACTTTATAAATTTATAACTGTGGTCCATTAAAACACAAATTTCCCAGCTTTCGTTCCATACAAATCCACCTTTTTCCAACTTTTCGAAAGAAAGGAACCGATTTTTCAATTTGTAGGAAACTGAAGCCCTGAACTGTCATTTTTCACTTTGTCAAGTGACTCGGGAGTGGTGTCCTAAGTCGAACAGAGGGCGTACATTAAGGGGTTTGGTCATCAGATCGGACCACTTCCTTGCCTCATCTTGCTGGGCTAAGCTCCCGAGTTCGTATGAATATGATATTGCGATTTTAATATAGGCTCTGGCATTTCATATGTTACAATAAATGACGATCTCATGATTCACTTGTTCAGTAAAATACTATATCACACGATAACAGGAGTACAAATCTTCACGGGCCAATACTTTCACTCTCACATTATTCATAAGCATAAGCTATTTAAGCTTTTTTCAGACCTCCCCCACAATTTAGTGTCTAATGTAAATACTGTATCATAAGTATGTATATATTATTGTGGAAATCTTCTCAATACAATACAATACAATATACGAAAGTAGTGCAATTTTAGTTGGTACAGAGGTTATAAATTTGTATTTATTGTACTTGTCCTACCGTAAATGACGGTTCTTGTGATTTGATCATTATGGAAACCACACGTGTTTTTCGACCAACAAGCTAGGTTGTCATTTTCATAAGTTTGAGTTCCAAAGAACGTCATGATTGACCTCGGATAGTACAGGGAGTTGCTAGAGTCCTCTCTGATATCGGTTTTGATGTTTTTGTGAGTTGTAGCAATGCCGACTCTTAAGGTTACCGTGAGAAAGGCTGAAAGAATGAAGACATTCAATGTCCATATTACTCCAGTATACAGGGATATTCTTCAATTTTCGGTCTGACCTCGACCATCATCAGAAAAAAACGACAACAGCAATAAAAAGCTAGCTAACGTGCACTGTGAATGAAATATAAAGGTATATACACTGTAAAAAATGGCTCAAAATCGCTGTAAATTTACAGAGCAAAAAGTAAAGAGAAGAAAAAGCTTACAGAAATGTTCTGGTAAAAAGTTTCCAGAATTTTTCTGTGATCCTTATTTATCCCTTTATTTTGTTGTTCTGTAAATCTACCGTACTTTTTGCAGTGTAGTTGAACAACAGAGCCACCAAAAGGGGAATCAGAAACGGATGAATGATCAAGAATCCAACCAGGACTAACTATAGTCATCCTGCGAGGACCTTTCTATAACCTTGTGCTTCTCGTGACAATCCTTCCAGTAGACGTGACTCTTCAGTCCCATTCGTCAAGGGGTTAGGTTCATCTAAACCAGTGGCGTATATCAGCCATGCAGGATTGTGTCGTGGGGAAATTCTGGTGTCATGAGCCTAGGGGGGGGGGGGGGGGGAGAAAAAAAGGCTGTTTTAGGTGTTTTTTGCATTGCAAGGTTGGGTTTAGGTCATACCAATGCCGTAGCCTGTAAAATACTCAGTTATTCAAACAACATGCAGGCATTCACCTATCAATCTACCATATGTTTGACTTAGTCTTTTCTTAAATCACACCAGGCAGCCAAGTACTACCCCATCCATAGAAACACAACTTCTTAAAGAGTAAATCTTTACTCTCATATCATTCGCTGGCACTGAAAATAGTTCGATTTCCCATTTTCAACCAAATGGTTCAAGTCAAACCGGTCGGGGTCTGTTTTCCAGTCAGCACACTGGCTTGTTTTCCCTATTCCCTTATACTGAGCCTCAAGCACGATGGCAGTCTAAAAGTCCTCGTTATGACCCAGTCAAAACTCGAACTCCCACCCTCCCAACCTCCCGACTACTCTAACCACTCGAGCATGCAGTCGGTCATTCGTTGACACTGAAAGTAGAAAAGCTTTGATAGGTTACCGAGGTTATAAATTTGTATCGATTAAACTCTACTAATCATGATCATAAATCCTGGCGTTTGTCGTTTGAACTATGGAAACAAGAACGAATATTAATGAAGGCCAATTACTAAGATTAGTGATGTATTCTGAAAATCAAGGACATTTTTAAAAGGCAATGTTAAAAATTTATGTAAATTTACAGAACAAAAAAAAGAAAAAAATAAAGAAAACGGAAAAAGTGCTGTCAATTTGTTTCAAAAAAATTGACAGCACTTTTTCCATATCCGCTTTGTACTTCTTTTGTTTTAATTCTGTAAATCTACAACATGTCTGTGACATTTTTAACAATGTCTATACGTCGACTCCGAAATTTTCTCTTACCGCTTACCAGAAAAGTGAAAGAGATCAGAAAAACGTCATTGAACGAGCTTTGCCAATTCTTCGTCCGAGCATGATTTAGTCAAAGTTATAAGATTACTTCAGGCCAAGCCAAGTCAAATTTTAGAATACGTGAACACAATTTCTTAACAGAGGCTTCAGAGGTCAAATAAAAACAAATGCATCATAATTCCAGACGTTCTAATGGTTTGACTCATGCAGTTAGCCCCCAATTGGGGAATTGCTGAGCAAGCCCTTGCTCCAGGAGCTCAGAATGTGTGTCCCCAAGTTTAAGTGCAGGGTTTCCCGTTCTCGGCGTTTTTTATGCTGCTTAGTCCTATTTTGGCTAAACTTTGCAATGTGGAAGTCTGAATGACAACCCCACCCCCCCAAAAAAAAAAAAACATAACAAAAAAAAAAAAAACGATACCTTCAATTTAATAATCAAGTTAACAAAAATTTAATAGAAAATACAAAGATTGCCGACAAATGTGTTTATATTTCAAGTTTTTGCAATTCGGAAATTTGAAATGAATATTTTTAAATCCTGAAGAAAGTGGGAGTACGGGGTTTTTATCTTTCTTCTTTCCTTCATTTTCTTTGAAACTTGATTGGCCTAATATTGAGCCAGTCGTTTGGATGTAATTTCATTCTCAAGACGAGGGGCCCTTTCCCATTTCATTCAGTAATCTTTGGTATATTCTCTTGCTGTAGAGATGTGCTTTAGAAATGAGATAAAAGAATATGAATATACTTCGTGATTTTTTACGTTTTAATTAGTGAAACAGGGAATTTGTTTTACCGAGTAAGGAACGTCCAACCACATTTTACCGTTCAACAGTGACGTCATCAAGGTCAGTAAAGGGGATGAGTGGAGTCTCAGGATGGTTTGACACAATGTTAGCAGCAGTTAGTTCCGAATCGAAGACGAATGGTCTCCAAATGAAGGGAATGAGGTAAATAAAGGAAAACGACAATGTATCGTGCGTTAGCACAGGATAAAGCACGATTCAAAAGATTTTAAGTGAACGCAGTGGGTGTGGATCAAGCTAGTGGCATACGAAGGGGGGGGGGGGGATTGGGCCATGTCATCCCACCCCCACTCACGAATGTCATTTTTTTCTTAATCTTAAAAATACGTAGCCATACTTTTGTATCACAGATTTTACTTCAAAAGAGCATATGTGGCACCAGATTGCATGCAATGACACCCAACTTCTCAAAAATTTTCAAAGGGGATCTATTGTCTCTGAAAGGCCCCTCATTGGCTAATTTTGTCAAATTCCAAATTTTACCCAAAAGGTAGCCTCTCTGTCCCGCTGGTGGCACCGATTACCTCTAAGGACGCCTACCTTTTTTAAGAATTTTCAAAAGTGAAAGGCCCATCCCTTAAATTCCCGGCCCCCATAAACGTACGAAACGTGGACAGGGGAGCAGAAGGTGTTCAGGTGCGGTGAGAAATAGTTTGCCATTTATCACGCAAGAGATGTTAACTAACGGTGGCGCTTCGCTTAGATAATATTAATTCGGAAAAAACGCAGACTAAAATGCTCCCCTTGGCCTATACCGATCGATGCTCTTTTATTTTGACTCCTAGAAGAATGCAAACTTAATAACAAGTTTTACTTCGGAAGGTTGCCTGAATGGCATAAGATTGCATGAAAAGACACAGAAAGTTTTACTTTTACCTTCACGAACCATAAAATTCAGCTTTTAACACTGTTCCTGTCAAAGTCGAAAATCTTGCACCATTTTGCATCTAGGATCCAATGGTCACGATATGGAAATTTGAAAGTGCCATAGAAACACACAGTGAGCTTCGACCAGGGTTGGCATGTCCCGGTTGGAAACTTCTACAAGGAGTAAGGGGCAAGGGAGTGGTGTAAGTCAATGGGACATAAAATTAATGGCACGTTACCTTTATGATGACCCTGTTTTTGGAAAGTTAGCAGAAAGCGAGGGAGCCCTTTAAATTTGACATTTGTCGGTTTTTAAGGAGACTTGCTTCAGCAGAGACGAGAATCTCTGAAGGTAATAAATTGATAAAGGGTTCGTGAGATTCACAAATATGGTAAAGCTACAGTTAATTGATCAAATAAGAAATCGGTCCCACTAGCAATTTATGCACCCACTGAAATAAAAAAAATAAATAAAACAGTCGTGCAGTTATTCGTCACCCCAAACTACAACTTTACAGTCTAAAGAAATTCTCTTTTTTCTCTTTTAGCGTAGCTCTTTGACTGACACCAAATTCCACACATGCGGAGTAAATCATTATTTCTCATTGCGCTGATTTGGCCCTTGTATCATTCCCACTAGGGCATACCCTGAAGCATTAAACTAGGATTGTGTCTGAATCAGGATTCGTTTACGACAGTTTCTTGAGGGCTACCCCGATGAAGTATGTTGGGGGAATTAGAACTATCTCGGGTGATGATTAACTGCGTTTAAGTCAACACAGCATGGTCAATACTTAATATCCCATCTCTTCTGTGCAAAAAGGAAAATGAAAATTTCTCAACTGGCTCTAATATTTATATTTGGTTTAGCCCGAATTTTCAACTGGGGGAGATTCTGGCGAATGGTCTCATTTCAGGTTAAGCCGTTACTATTCCACTCCCCAGAACACTCCTCAACCAGGTCAATTTCAGTTTAATCATAGTGGGACACGGCAGGCCGGTAAACATCAAAGAAGGGAATTCCAGATTGAGAGTTGTCCGAGAGGCCCAGCTGTCTGCATGGGTATCGTTCAGAAGCTAATTGTTCTTGAGAATTGTCCGGCCGGTTGAATCGAGTGATTTTTTTTCTTTTCACTTCCAAAAACTTGGGTGAAGGTACACTGATAAAATATCTGCACAACAAAATTTGAAACTTGTTTGGCTTAAATTGGTATTGCCGATGACAGGATTTGAATGCGCTTTTACTAGACGTAGGGATGTCAGCGAAATGTTTGATCTTCTACGCACGTCCTGACAAAGTGAGAGCGCACTTCCTAATTTAATTGTGTGTAGTTTAATTTTTAAACGTCTTAATTCTGAAGTGTGGCAGCTGTAAAGGGGGTACGTCTAGATTCGTTTCAATATATTACTCCTAAACTTGAATGGTCAAGTGGTTACAACATCCTATATGCAGCCGGGAGGTCAGGAGTTGGACCCCTTGCCGGGTAACATACCGAAGAATTAAAAAACTGAAACCTGCCATTCCGCTTGGTGTTCAACCTAAGTAATGGAATAGGGAAACAAGCCGACGAGCCACAAATGGAAAAACCGTGGCTGAGTGTGGTCCGACTTAACTTTAAATTGATTAGAAACGGAGCCGTTAATCGTCAGCAACTCCATAAACTTCAAGGACCAATCCTCTCACCCCAAACTACAATTCCTGTGGGGGTTTACCGAAATTCTCAATTGGCTCAGCTCTTTGACTGACAGCTAATTCAAACAATGCAGGGTACCAAAGTTACATTACACAACATGAACTGTACTGAGTGGGATTTGATTATACACATTGAGGTTTGTTATACTCACCCTGAAGCAACAAACTGAGATTGTGTCTGGATGAGAATGAATTTCAGACAATTGTGGGAGGGGCTTTAGTTAGATGATTAGGAGAATCGGTACTGTTTGGGGTGAGAGAATTCGGCCTTTAAAGACTAGGCCGGTTTTGTATTCATTTTTATTTTTGTTTCGTTTTGTTTAGTTTCAACATGACCAAAAGGTCAGTTAAAAATTCCTCTCTACTATTCCAAAAGTGTGAACAAATACTGTAAGTGTCAAAGATGTATACTCCGTCCTCAGGCTAACCGAATATTTTTAAGGAGCCAAAATTTAAAAGACCTCATATCCATACAGATTTGCTATACCTGCAGTGTGAGCTTGATTTTTTGTGGGAAAATATACTAAGGAGGACACGTGGTTTTGTCCCTTGGCTCCTGATCACATAGTCGTGGGGGATTAATTTTTTAAGAAAAGGTTCAGTCCATTACCATATGTTGATCAATCTAGGATAGTTCAATGAGCCGTTTTAAGCCCGGTTCACACCGCCACGACGACCCAAGACACGACGGCGACCACCCAACGCGTCGGCTGGGGTATGGGCGGTGTGAACACTCCCACGACTACGATTCCGTCGGGTCGTATGCCGTCGGCAAGATTAAACATGTTCAATCGTAGTCGGGTCTAGGCGGTACTCGTTGTGTTGGTGTGAACTCGTCTTCGACGCGACAAACAGGCCTCATGCGGTTTGTCCAATCAGAGCGCAGCATTCACCCATGGTACACAGTTCCAGTTACGGCATGTTTATATTGCGCAACACCGAGAGCAGGTATTATCAGGATTTTAGTTGATGCAAACTTCTGCTTGCTCGGAAAACGAACGCACTTATAAAAGTGCGTCACTTGAAGATACTTTGCACAGAAAAAGACGGAACAAGTCCGTTAACTTCAAACCAGTCATTGTGCGTTCATGTTCAAGCATTTACGTAGGCCTAGAATACCGAGCCACTTAAAAATTACTTCCTTTTTAAGGGGAATATTTTTCTTTCTATATTTATTTTCAAAATAACAAGTGTTAATACCTTTGTGAGACATTCGTTCGCCTACGAAGGCTGGCAGATAAATCTGCAATAGCCGACTTGTATTCATCATCTTGCATGTAGGCACAAGCGTGCTGGGTGGAGACGGCGGTCAGAGCAGGGAGGTGTTAGAGGTCCTAACACCTCCCTGGTCAGGGAGTAGCACCGTAGTCTTCTTGAGCTTCTTTTTTCGCCTTGTGTTTTTTGAAGAATTCTTTTGCCTCATTTTGAGCGGAACTCCAGCTGGTGCGGGGAGGTGCGTCCGCACGCACCCCCTCCTCCAGCCTACGTCCCAGGGAAATCACAGCCCTTAAGAGAAGCAAGCCAATGAGCCACAACTGGAAAAAAGGCCGTGGCCAGCCCGACTTTGACAATTCGGTTAGAAACTGAGCCGTTAAAGCCCATCTAACTTACTAATTCATATACCGAGTTCAATCTTTTAAAGGACACGATACGCAAACTTTGGACAGTGTAAAAGGCCTACTTTAGAGCCTGTACACGCCAATAATTTCTTAATTGCGACCCAGAGGCCAAAAAATGAACCATTTCAAATTTATTGTAGGGCCTAAATCTCAAACCTGGAATAGCCTGATTGATGGCGCGCCACGTGCAGCGTCGCTCCATCGATTAGTGTCGGAGCGGTGTGACATGGTATTTTCGTGGGTTTAGGAAGGCGCCAGAATGTCTACGATTTATGCAGATTGTCTACGACAGGTGAAGTCTTGTCGCGTCGTAGGTAGTCGTGGCGGTGTGTACCGGGCTTAACGTCTCTGTATACACCATTTTGTCAAGTTTTCTGCCTCGGGTTTGCTTTGTATCATTAATGTATCCCACCTACCAGTGCCACCCCAAACTTATTTGGAAGCAACAGCTGAAGCTCAGTTTCCTATTTCTCTTCGAAGTACCTTTCATAGTAATGTTTTAGAAATTCAGTCTTGCATATTCATGGTAAACTAAGCAAGTACTACATATTGGAGCCAGACCCGTAGCTAGACAAAGCACCGAAGGGGGGGGGGGGGGTAAACCTTTCAGGGGGGAATTTTTCTTCACGGTGGCTAAATGTGAAAAAATGTATAAAACCAAACTTCAGTCTCTAGGGCCGGGGGAGACAAATTTTCTCGGGGAGGGGCTTTGCCCCCTCCTGATTAGAGTATACATAGTTTTTTACCTATTGAACACTTTTCGTGGTTTTTACTTTTGACACCCAGGAGATTAGATCCATTAGAGTGACGGGAAGTAATGTAAAAGACGGGAAGTAATGAAATGTGACTCTCCTGTGTGTTGAACAGTATTAACGATAAAAACAACAGACAAGTGTAATCAACATGAATTCACCATCATACATTGGGTGCATTCAATATTTGTGCTGGTAGACGCGATAGTATACAACCACCAGTGCAAATAATAATGAACTTACGGAAGACTATTGCAGCCATCGCAAAAAGTACATAAAACGAAAACCCAATATGGGCTTTACCCCCTAATGTAGCAGAAAATGTCCTAGTGACCTGTCACCCCAAAAGAAATAATATAAAAAAATAAGTTAACTTTCTAAACTCACAATGTTTGTAGACAAGTGCGTCTTGACAATTGGGACACCGTCGTTGCACTGGTCCCCAAGCTTTGGCGAGGATGTTATAAGTTGTCTGAAAACGCCTTTACTTGTTAAGTTGGTACAGAGGGTCGCTGTTTTGGATAAAAACTGTTGCTCAATGAAGTTCTGCTTACCGACCTAACATGCACACTCCGATCCTTTTTTAACATTTTACTGTTTACCCACTTCTATTGAAGTGAAAACTTTATTGCAACAGACGATTTCTTCTTGAATTCTTGTTGCAAGTGTGGGAACGCCTTTCCTGGCTGTCGGATTTTGCAAAATTTTCTGCACGGCGAACTAACAGATGGTGGCTCTAATCCTTTAATTCTTGAGACATTCACCGATTCTGTCGTACCCCCTTTCTCCCGAAACATATATATTTGCATGCCCCTGCTTAAACTTGACCGATTTGGAAACAAGTGGTTTGAGTCATTTAGATTTGCGATATACGTTCCATCACCAATGATGACGTGGATCTCAAAACTATTACTGACCTGGATTGTACGCCAGAAAAAATGTGTCGCTATAGTTGGGAAATGTCCCGCGTTCAGCGCGTTTCATAGACCTATTTCCAAATAGCAATTACAAAGGATTGTGGGATAGAGTTTTGGTGTTTGCCAATGGCATTTTACTATGGTGAAAATTGACGTACACCCAAAACTCTTTCTCACAATTCATTGTAATTGCTATTTGGAAAAAGGTCTATAGTATAGAGCGTTTGTCATATTAAAAGCTCTTCCTGTTGACTGGGTGTTGTAGACAGTGATGGTCCTACGAGGGAAAGAGGGGGCATTTGAACCTTAAGATTTCTCAGATTTTGTCCTTGCCCCTACTTTACACCCTCCCCACATTTAGGTCAGTTAGGAGTTGGGTTAACCTAAAAATAATGTATCTCTCTAGAGACTTAATTTTTCACCCAGCAGTCCAGAGATATGCTAAAACCTCAGAGCTTACGGTGGTTTCGTCCTTAGGACCCCATCCCCAGGAGCGGGCGCTTAGGGCTCGGTTCGAGCTGCGTCCGAAAATCTTTGCCCCGAACATCACTGTCTTTGACCCTTTTTTTTCCCCTCCCCAGTTTTAACATTCTGGCGCCTCCACTGGTTGTAGAAATAGAATATGCCGGTAGTGTTTCCTGCCTGTGGTAACAGGCGACTAAAGGGAAGGACTTGCGCTGAATGTGCACTACTTGAACAGTATCTGGATCTTATTTAGACCTAAACTTTGCTTTGTTATCTAGTTGACACTTAATGACGCACTAGTGCGTCAGTAAGCCTTCTTTAATGCTGAATTTTTAAAGAGCACAATAATACATCAATGGCCCAAATGGGAATAACATATATCTAACACTCCTATGTAGGCTGCCCTATGACGGATAAAATCTGACTTCGCTTATCGTTACAACTCAAGTATGTTTTTTCACAAGAAATTAGTCGACATGTTAACGTCCAGGAAACCAGTAATCCTCAACACAACAGAAATTTTCACACGTTACTTTACATACGTAAGTAGTTTTATGAAAAAGATATTGAATATTAATTGAACATTTAAAACTTTATGTTTTTTGCTTTTTTAGGCGGGATTTTTGTTGTCCGTTGCTGCTTTCAGCAAAAAAACAAAAAAAAAAGCAAATGATAATACTATTTTCTCGTTTGTTTACGGTGAAAATATCACATCAGAAAATGTAAATTTCAAAGTCCTCAAATTTTGATTTTGTTATGGCCGAATTAGTCTGCCGTATAAAGTTGAGAGGGGAATTTCCAACGTATGTGTTGTGAATGCTGCGTCAGCATTAATAATTAATGCTGTCGCGTTGTAAATGCACGTACCACTTTCGCTCAATGCAAAAGCAGAAAATTTGTTGGAAGGCTCAGGCTGTTGATATTGTTGCCTAGTTGAAAACTCGTGGCACAAGAGTGCACTAAGTGCTTCTTAAAAAAATATCACATTTAGTGCACTGAAACGCCGATTGTATCTGTGTATTGTCCCAGTCCAACTGGTCGAAACTCCTTGGTAAGTGTCACTGACTTTCTCTTATTTTTCAATTTTTGATGCAGAGAAAGATTAAGAAATACGGTACCACTTAAAAAGAGATTGGACCGATTGTGCGTGTCATCTGAAAACTACTAGTGACAATTGGAAGTTAAATTATGGCAGACTCCGGTGTAGGAAATGACGCACTCAACTGTTTGATAAATGGCGAAATTTTGCAAACATAGTCTGGTACGTACGATCAGGGAGTCTGCTGCAACTTCCTGGTACGATATCCACCAAATTGTTTTTTTGGTCGATAATGTCCTTATATTACTTACCGGGTTGGGGATTGCTTGCTCACTGATTCTATGGTACCGTACTGTTTAATAGCTGATTCTAAGTTAGTGTTTTGGTTTGATCTCCCTGGTTTGATTGTTTGAGTGAAACTTGAAATTGTTTACGACACGTGGGCTCAGTTGGACGAATGCAGTTTGTACTTTTGCAGTTTGCAGCGTGGTAACTAACAGCTAAATTATTATCGTAACACCATCAGTTGGCGAAGAGCATACAGAATACTGATTTTGTTCACTCGGCGCTCTTTCAACTTCCATCAAGAGTACATATGGCGATTGGGGCAAATAGTGTCAGCATATTTTTCCAAGACATTGTTATTTTGAGATTATTTTTTTTCCAAGCTTGGGTCACGGGAGGGGGCTCAGTCCCCAGAACCCTTCCCTTGAGGCTACGTCAATGGTCACCGTAAATTTGTGTGGAAGATGCTGGCGATGGGTAACTTACAAATTTGAGCAAAATTGCTGTGTGAAAAAAGTGTAGATTACTGTGAAAGTTTTCGAAAATTGTGGGGACGGGTAAATGGAATTTCAGTAAGAAAAGTTTTGTGGTGGTAGGGATTACGCAGACGTGTATCTAAGGGGTGGGGGCTTTTAAGGCCTCATCCCTCCCTTTGTCGCCACAAGAAGAGTAAAACATACGGGAAATTGACAGTGCAACTCCCCCACACCCCTGTTTTAATTCTCTTAGGTCAGCCCTCCTCCTTTTTGGAATGTCTCGTTCCGCACCCTCCACGGATTGTCCTAGCATTTTACTCCATATATATATATATATATATATATATATATATATATATATATATATATATATATATATATATATATATATATATATATATATATATATATATATATATATATATATATATATATATATATATATATATATATATATATATATATATATATATGAACAACACAACGATAGGACAACCTTCGTAAAGTTGCCCGGTGTCCTCGTCTTCTATTATACAAACCACTGCTTGAATTGATAAAACGTAGACCCTACAGCCGATTCTCAACATATTATGGGTAACCAATGCAACAAAGTCTTGATGATATCGACCGTTAGTCCATGTGCCTACCATTCAATTTCTTCCCCTTTTCATCTGTCAGATGCCCAGAAAATATTTTTGATTAAGAGTGTAGCGCGCCAAAAAATGCTCCATGTAAAGTTAAAGAGAAATCCATGAAAAATCGCACAAAAATATTTTATTACGACGAAGTTTACATTGCTGCAAAATCTAAGCCATCTTCTCCCTAAGGCTGCATTTGAAGAAAAATATTGTTGGCAATTAAAATGCACCAACTAGGCGGGCAAAGAAAATAGCTATGGCGTAAATGATCTGAGTGTGGTAAGGTTAGTCAAGTGTTGTCCTTCAGTGGACGTATTTCTTCTTCGGGAAGCAGTTTAAAGTTTAGTTTCGCCGTTTCCAGAGTCGGGGAGGACTTTTGAAAAAGTTATGAAGCACTAGTACAGCAACGGCTTTAGGCTATAGTCTTCAAACATTTATTGCAAGAGTAACGAGGACGCATCTTCTGATTTTGTTAGAGTTTGGAAAAAACAAATTGCTCCTGGACAGCACATAACCGAATTCGTATCTGCATAACAAAATTTCTGGAAAATAAGGCTAATTTCGGAAAATCCTTGTTTCAAATAGCCTAATGCATTTGTGCCTACTGAAAAGTGGTTCGTGATAATATCGATTTCTTTTCTTTAAAACCGCACCCCCTTTAAACTAAACGGACCTATATATTTATCACCCATATATTTATATGTGAAAGAAGAATACTTTGTACAAGCTTTCTTACCTGACGAAACAGAAAATACGGTAAGTACTGAATGAAGCCAAGAAGCATAAAACACACATGAGAAGCATTTTTTGTTTCGTGAGTTTCAGTCGTAATAACAGTTACCTGACCTCAGAAAAAAAACCCATCTTAGCAGGTGTCGAATATGTACCCACCTTTTCGTGTACATTCACTTACGAGTGCAGCCAATATTTATGTACGTGCAGGAGTAGGAACACGTGCGTCGAGTGGGCTAACGATGGCTTGCTTGCAAACGTAATGTGTGTGTCTGTAGTCACCAATAGTAAAAATTTTCTTTCTTTTGTTTTATCGCTGTAACATATACCGGTATTCAGAAAATTGATGAGAAACATTTTACATTTTGATTCCTTGCCGAAGGCAGGCAAGGAATCTATGCGATGGTGATGTCGTGTGTGTGGGTGTGTGTGCGCGCGCGCGCGCGTGTGTGTGTGTGACCCCCACTTGTAAACACGATATCTCAAGGAGGGTAACTCTGAGAGATCTCAAACTTGGCATGTATGTTGCCCACATTGAGTAGATGGTCCCTATTGTTTTTGGTGGAGGTCAAAGGTCATTTGGGGTCACCATGGGTCAAATGGTAAAAACCTTGGAAATTGCTTGTAAACACGATATCTCCAGAAGGAAAAATGTGAGTGATCTCATTCTTACCATGTGGATTGCCCATATTGAGTAGATGATACCTATTGTTTTTGGTGGAGGTCAAAGGTCATTTGGGGTCACCAGAGGTAAAAAGGTCAAAACCTTGTAAACACTGTATCTCAAGAAGGGTAACTGTGAGGGCTTATACATAGCATGTGGATTGTCCATGTTAAGTAGATGATCCCTATTGTTTTTGGTGGAGGTCAAAGGTCATCTGGGGTCACCAGAGGTCAAAACATCAAAACTTTGTAAACAGTATATCTCAAGAAGGGTAACTCCGAGGGATCTCATACTTAGCATGGGGATTGTCCATATTGAGTAGATGATCCCTATTGTTTTTAATGGAGGTCAAAGGTCATTTAGGGTCATCAGAGGTTAAACCTTGCATGTATGCTATATCTCCAAAAAGGGTAACTGTTAAGGTTAATATTCATTAGTGCATAGGGTTAAGAGTTTTGATTGGCATGGGTAATGTAAGATGCATAGGTAAGCTTTTGGAATTCACTTCGTTCTGTAAATGATCAAGTTGGGTAATTTCAAAATATGTACTGAAGCAATCTCACTGTATTAAGAATGTCTAAAGTGTATGAAAGAGCATTTGGTACAGTATTTATGTTGATTTTGGTTTGAAGTTTTGCCCTATAACATTTAGTGCATAAGAGTTAACGGGCAGAACAAAATCTGAAAAAGATAAAAAGGAAAAACCTGTTCATCAGGCTGACATGTTAGCTAATTTATCTTTGTCATAGGTATGCTGATTTTGCCGTAAGTATCTCGGCCTATAGGTTTCATGAAATATATTTTCTACTCTGAAGTGGACGTTTCCTGCAGTGTCTGGAACATGTGAGTTAAACAAAGGCTGTATGAGGGTTATTTGGGGACATAGTCTGAACATATTGGAGACAGCTTCCATGCCCACAAAGCAGAGGAATTGTTCAGAGGGGAACTTCATAAGTGTTAACTTTTAACAGATCAAGTGCTCTGTATGATGCCCAAAATTTCTTTTAGAGCATACAAACATTGTGTCTTCCATAACCCTAAAAAATGAAGATAACATTAAATTTAGTATCAACGATTGTTAAAAGTTACAGGCAAACCTTGTGCCACTGTCCTCATAAGGACATGTAAGTGGAAACTAGATAATTAAATACACCACGGGTAATTAGTTTTATAAAAAGAACTAAATAAGTGATCATTTGGATCAAATACCCTTGAGCATGCTTGAACTGAGATTGTCTAATTGAATGAATCAAATTGTAACTGATCCACCAGAGTCTGTGAACATTGCTGGTTACTGTTATCTTACCTAATTTATCACATTTGACTGCCACTGTGTCCTGAGGGGTTTTCTCATTGAATCATACAGCTCAATGGATTTAACCATTTCCTACCTGTCTAGAGATAGTGTCTGACACTTATTTAGCACTCTCAGTTAGGCTTATTTTTCAGAAAGTACTGTACAGTAGTTCATGTTATCAAAACAAGCATAATAGTATCTACTGTGTATCAAACAAAAGACACTCGACTTTTACTCTGTTAGGTGGTGTTCCTACAAGCAGACAATTTAAGGCAAATTACAAATCTTGTCAAATTCTGGATTAATAGGGTTCCCATTTTTCGTTAATTTTCAAGGACATCATAGTCATTGGGAAGAGCATTACACCAAAAAACAAATACAAAAGGACCACCACTAATAGCCAAGGTTACACCTTTCTGTTGAGATGTCTCTACTGTATGTTCCAATATATGGATGACTGTTAGGATTAGGGCTTGTTGTGACACTAACCTCAATGCAGTCAACTTTTTGGATCATAGAGGCATCATTATATAGAGAGACATCCTCCGTATCCCAAATTTTGATTTAAAGGAGCATATGTTTCAAAAATATCTCTTTATCCACTTAATAGACAACGTAGTTTAACAGCATCATAACTGCATGGGAGATTTCTCTTGTTTGTGGAGGTCAAAGGTTGGGGTCACAAAAGGGCAAAACCTTGTAAACATGACATTTTTATGTAGTTGTTGAACTGTGGAGGGATCTCATACTCAGTTTAATTGCTCATGTTTAGCATGTTGATGGTCTTTTTAGGTAGTTGCTCCCTATTGTTTTAAGTGAGGGTGAAAGGTCATTTTGGGTCACATGATCTCAAAAGGTTTTGACCATACTAGTATACCTCAGTATTTGTGAGGGATCTCATGCTTGTCATGTGGGCATCCATGTTAATTATTACAATATATCATATGGCAAGGAATCACTAAGCCTTTTGGCTTTCTAGTAATAACAAAGCATAGCTAAGCGAAAGGAAGTGCACAAAACTCCAAAGGGTTTAAGAACGTGAAAAAAATGAAACAAAAACAAGCAAACAAGGAAGTATATTTGTAGAAGCGAGCGAAAAACCAATGAAAAACAGAGCAAACACTGTTAAAAATTTCTGTAGATTTACAGAACAAAACATAAAGCAGTACATAAATAAAAAGCGGAAAAAGTGCTGTCAATTTGTTTCTAAAAATTGACAGCACTTTTCCCATATCCGCTTTGCATTTCTTTATTTTTTGTTCTGTAAATCTACAACGTGTCTGTGACATTTTTAACAGTGTAGTTTGTCAAAAGAGGAGACAGAACTGTCTCAGCAGTGGCGGCGCTACGGGGCACGAGAGGGGCATTTGCCCCTCAGATTTTTCCCTTGTCCCCTAAGTTAGGTCAGTTAGAAGTTAGCTAAACCGAAAAAATGAATTACATACCTTCCCTGAGACATAATTTTTTCATTTAGAGGTATGCTATAACCGAACCCCACCGCCAGAAACGGGTGCTTTGGGCGATCGTTTTAGAGCTGCGTCCGAAAATCTTTGCCTCAGAAATTATCCTTTGCCCTTAGTGACCCACCCCTAATTTTGACTTTCTGGCGATAAAATTTTTGCTCCCAACATTTTCCTTTGCCCTTAGTTTCTCCCCCTAACTCTAATAATCTGGCGACGCCACTTTGTCCCACCTAGAAAACTCATCCCTATTTACCGCGCGGAGTGGACTCGGTTTGTTCAGTCCCCCTTCAAGGGCTTCACAAACCCCTTGGTGAGGATATGACTGAACGAGGAATATGCCCCGCAGTCTGCTACGCAGGCAAGGTCCGACACGCCCACACCTATTTGTCGACCCGCTCACAGGATATCAGGGTTGGCTCATGGCAGCATGAGTGACTTATCCGTTGCATGGTCAGAATACATAGGAGACATAGGAGTCCAGAGTCTAAATGATGTGGATCAAAAAAGAAACATAGACCTAAGTTGGAAAGGTGTTCCAATTTCGTTCATGTTATTGTTCTCAAAAGACACATTGTCGCAGTTTTAATATCAAGAGGAAAACTGAAAACAAACATAACCTCAAGAAATTTACAAAAGCAGTGTCCAGGATTTTTCGAAAAAAGGAGGCAACTGAATGGCTGGTAAGCTTTGTTGCGAATGAAACATAATTTTTTAAGTTGGGTAATAACTGCGCACGTAAAACTTTAGAAGTCATTTGCGCCATCTTTCATCGCAGTATGAATAAGTCTGTATTTGATTACTATACCAAAGTGTAAAATGGTGCCACATTAGGTCGAAAAAGTGATCATTTAGAGGCCCAATTCTCTCTTCCCAAACAGTGCCAATTCTCCTAACCCTACTTAATTAAGCCCCTCCCACAATTGTTTGAAATTTACCCTCATCCAGACACAATCTCAGTTTATTGCTTTAAGGTGAGTATAGAAGGCTCAACATGCATAATCAGAACACTCTCAGAACAGTTCATGCTGTGTAATATAAGTTTTGGTACTCTGCATTGTTTGAAATAGCATTCAATCAAAAAACTGAGCCAATTGAGACTTTCTGTTACCCTATACTAGAAGTGTAGTTTGGGGTGAGAGAGTTGGCCCTTTAAGGTGTCAGATTTACTTTATGGTTTGAAATCAACAGCGTAATATCAAAATAAGTACCCCATGTTTATATTAAACTCGATAGTTATCTCTCACATTTACCCCGTTGTCTTTAATTTATAAGCTTTATGAAGTTTTAAAAAGGGACGTTAGAATGGTCTGGTGTCTGGATGGCATCCTGTGGAAACAATTTAGCTTTTCAAATGCAGCATCTATAGACTATTTGCAACCTGTGTCTTTTTAAATTTACACCTTTGAGTTAAAAACTTGGTATCATATAGCTCAAGAGCCAATCATAGAACTTTAACACTGGACAGCCTACTAGACTACTTCAAAGTGGGAGACTATTCTAGCCCTCCAAACTTATACTTCGCTGGTCGTGTACAGTTGCCTAAAATCTATCAAAACGTATAAAAATATTGATTTGCGCGATCATTTAGCTACAAGCACAGTTGTGTACAGTAAGTCACGCTGCATAGAACTGCAGAACTGGCCAAAAGTTCCTTCCTTTGCTGCTCCTGAGGCATTACGTTCAAATCGCTCTACTTTTAGCCTTATTCATTCACCCACAGCTTGCCACCGCGCTGACTAGAAACTGCTGGGCCGGCCACGGCCTTTTTCCAGTTGTGGCCCACTGGCTTGTTTGCCGCTACAGAGTCATTTTCTAAACTGAAAACCAAGCACAATGACAGTAGGTTAGTACTCGGTATATAAAACCAGGACAGGAGTATACGAACTCCAGACCTTCCGACTGCAAATCGGTTGCCCTACACTCTAAAAAAATGGTTAAAAAACTTACCAACACTGGTCACGTATGCCAAATACCTGAAATTTGTAAAAGTTTACCCAATTGGTTGATGGATTATCCAAGAGGTTTTTTACCACTTAATTGGGTAACCAGCCTGGGGTAACCAAATAAACAACATATATTGGGGAAGACTTTACCCAATTTTAGGTATTTGACATAGCCTACGTGACCAGTGTTGGTGAATTTTTTTAACCAATTTTTAAGGACCTCTTAAAGGCCCAGTTCTCTCACCCCAAACAGTTCCAATTCTCCTAAGCTTCTTACTGAAGCCCCTCCCACAATTGTCTGAAATTCATCCTCATCCAGACACAATCTCAGTTTATTGCTTCTGGGTAAGTATAGAAAAACTCATTTTATATAATCAAAACACTCTCAGTACCGTTCATGCTGTGTAATATAAGTTTTGGCATTCTGCACTGTTTGCATTAGCTGTCAATCAAAGAGCTGAGCCAATTGAGAATTTTGGTACCGGGTACCAAAATTGTAGTTTGGGGTGAGAGGTTTGGCCCTTTAACCATGCAGGTGGCTGACCAGGAAACCTACCTGGAGTGGACTTAGTGTTGTATCATGTAATTAAAGTAATTTTGAGTCATTGTAAGTTTACCTCCCAATAAAATTGATGACATCAAGAAATGTGCCCGCGATTTCATATTTAAACCCTTAATTCACAGTTTTAATTCTCATCATTTTTCAAAACGTGTGAATGAAATTTTGGCGATTCCCCTTTCGAATTCAATGAAGCAGGTGGACGCGTTCCTTCCCCACGGCCCCATGATCCACACCCAACACCGTATGTAGCGACGTAACTGACTACGTAACCGGTTTCTCCCAGACTTCGAAAATTAGGTCAGCGTACAAAATACAAGTATGTGCTTTATAGACTGTCATAAATGCAGTTGCCACGCTCGTAACTAATTCGTCTATAGCATTTTGTGTTCGCCTATACATTCATAAATGCTTTTACATATATAGGTTATTTATTATTGTTGGAAGTGTCTCTTTTTTATTTTATATTCAACGTATATTTTGGGACGTGCTTGATGACGTCGTCGAATTGCTTGGATTTCCACTTGTCATGTACATTTTAGCTGCACTGAAGAATGCATATCCACCATGCATTATTTTGGTACGTTCTAGATTATGGTTACGTCTCTCTTTCGCTTTTTAGGTTGGCATAGATTTTTATAGATTTTCAAGGGAATGTGTTCCATGGAAAATAATAATGACATTAATAATATTGATCTCATCTACTACAGTACACTCTAACCTAGTCTTTGCATACCATTTCTTTCGAATCGACGTTTTCATGTATACTAGGAATATTTGTTTTTTTCTTATGTGTGCGTGTGCGTATGCGTTTGTGTGTGTCTCTGTGTGTGTGTGGAACAAGCAGTCACTGCAGGTTTGCATCAGGGGCAGTGGCCTATACACTGTAAAAAACAATGAAGAAAAGAAGACATTCAAGATAATGCACTTATCTATCAATTTTGAGATATGTCCCTTGATCATCGGGCAGAAGTGCGTCAAATGTGTGTCATGTTCATCCAGTTGTGATGCTGAGTGTGTCAAAGCTCTTCAAATGTTGCGTCAAGGCGGGTCCTATTCTACAGGAAACGTGCTTCAAAATCTATGTGTAATGTTCGGTCAGTTGCGCAATGTTTGACGCTGCCAACATTGTGACCTACCTTGCCGAGGGTGAGTCTCTTATACAATTGATAACTTCATAACTATAGGTGAATGGTGCTGTCTAACTCCTTGAGCGGGATCTTATCGATAAAAACCTTTAAGGTCCCCATACTGTGACTTCCTTCCACAATTATTATTCCATTTCCTTTCCTAACACAGTGCATTTTCCTGAGTGAGTGCATTGCAACCGCGGGTTGCAACTCCCTGCTTGCATCTGTTTTCCCCGAAACAAATAATGAACCTATAAAGTTCTTCAATGAACAGGATTTCAAGAACGATTGCCTCATTTCCCAACTGGATAAGAAATACAAAATTCCTAAAATAGCTGGAATCGTCGGACCGTACAAAACGGAAAGAACGGACATCAATATGACAGACCTTGCTGTTCTTCTTTGTTCAAGATACATGTCTTGTCTTTCCTGGAAAGGTAGCACCGATCTGACCCAGATAAAGCACGCAAGAACTGAGGTGTCAACTTCGTGGTAAACGGAACATTGAGCAGCTAGCTATCATTAGAAGAAGCCAGTCTTTGAACACCGTTTTAAATGGGAGGTCGAAAAGTCCATATGCTGATATAGGTAAGCGTATGGCGAACTTTTTCGAATACGTTAAAACTTGTACATGCTCGAAGGCAAATCCCCCCAAAATCGTCAATTCACAGTCGCCGTCGTTGACTTATGCGTCTCGAACTGAAGTTGCATAAAGCAGCACTGAGGTAGTCAAGATGGGAAGCAGTCTTTTCACACTATGGTGTAGTTACACCGCCGGCGCCAATGAAAAACGACTAAGCCGGAAGTCAGACTTTCTTCGATTTGTTGGTTATGAATCTTGTCTTGGACAAAACACATCGAGCAGTTGCAGAGTTACCAACGCCAAGTTCCTCTGGTCTCCATCATTAGAAACTCCCCGACTGAAACTCGGCTTCATAACTTGGCAATTTTTTTAAACGCTGGGAACCGCAAATGACAGACTGAATTTGGGATTTCTACCAGTTAGAGCCCAAGCAAAGGCTGCACCTTACTAAGAAATAATGCTCGTCTTAATTATAAGCTCGCTTCTTGTTATTTTTTGAAGGTGAAGAACCTATTTGTCCCAAATGTCAGTGATTTGACAGATTGGTATGGATGTCTTTAACCTCTATTCCCGCATTTCATTATTTCATTTTCGGTCATAGCTTCACAAAATCTGAACCGATTTTCATGCTTTAAGATTAATTTGGTAGGCCTAACTTATCAGGCCAGAAAATTTGATCGTAGTCACACTATTACATGGAAATACATATCAATCGTTAAAGGGCCAAACCTCTCACCCAAACTACAATTTTGGTACCGGGGTAGCAAAATTCTCAATTGGCTCAGCTCTTTGATTGACAGCTAATTCAAACAATGCAGAGTACCAAAGGTTTCTACACTCACCTTGAAGCAATAAGCTAAGATTGTATCTGGATGATGAGGATGAATTTCAGACATTTGAGGAAGGGGCTTCAGTAATAAGGTTAGGAGAATTACTGTTTGGGGTGAGAGAACTGGGCCTTTAAAGCCGTTAGGGGGTGGCCTTGGCCAGTATCTTAAGGTGAACCTCAAAAAGTCGCTAATTCACTGTTTGATTCCGGATGTCAAGTTCAATGTGTAAATGTTTACCGTTCAAGGGGCAGCAGTCTCTAACGATGGAGACTGAGTGAGACCTGGTACAGACTATAATATAACCGAGGTAATTGCAGGCAGTGGCGTAGCTAGGATTTTTTCGTGGGTGGGTGGGGGTGGGGGCTATAGGGGAGCTAGATAATTTTGTAGGGGGATGGGGTTTACTATCTAAGCGTATCGCCACCATCAGTTGGCGCGGAGCGCACAAAGAAAAAATTTTGGACTTTAATACCTACCAGGTGGCTGGAAATGGCATTTGCCAGGTTTAATTGTCTTTAACTGAGGTGAGAAAAAATTGTTATTTTCTCAGAATCAAACACACTTTTGAGATACTGATTAGCTCAGTTCATTACTCCACTGGACTATGTATCCTAGGATTGCAAATCCGGAATCCTGATGAATGTTGCAAGCAGCTATTCCAGTGCACGCCTGAGTAAGGTATTTCCATGGGCGTAGGGGAACATTTCCGTTTTGGGGCAGAAGATTTTTGCCCGCAAAATGTAATTCTGCCCGTAAGACAGCCAAAGCGGAGCGCCACCATTGGTTGGCGCGGAGCGTCCGCAAAAATTTGAAAGTTCGTAGTTCTCAGACAGTCGAAAATGGCCGCATTACCCGTGCTTGTATGGAGGATCCAAGCAGTCGCTTTTTGAGTTTTCTTTTGCAGAAATACTCACTTGAAACTTATATTCTGCTATGAAGCTGTCTAAGTGGAGCACCACCATAAGTTGGGGCGAAACTTACTGGAAATTTTGAAAACTCTGACCCTTCAGACAGTCAAAAGTGTCATTTCCTACGCTCAGGCCTAAAGGGGGTCTACGCAGTCGCTATTTCGAGGTTATGTTTGCAAAAATTGTTCACTTGAAACTTAAATTCTGCTAGGAAGACTACCTACGCGGAGCGCCACCACTCGTTGGCGCGGAGCGACCAGAAAATTTTGAAAAATTGGACCCCTGAGACAGTCGAAAATGATATTTCCCATGCTTATAGGGAGATCTAAGCAGTCGCTATTTGCTTAGAAAATTGCAAGATAAAACGTTTCACTACCAATCGTTGAAATGGTGCCACATATTATTTTCGGTGAAAACTGCTCAACGGAATTGAAAACCTGTTAATGAATTTCAGTCTATTGCGACTCTTGGCGAAATTCAACGTAAAATTGTGTGACTGCCTGAACTGTCGTCTATATATGGTTTTACTTTTGAAAAATGTAACATTACAAGGTGTGTGTAAACGAATTTTCAAGCAGACATATGGGAAGACATTCTCACATTGCATCATGAAAGTATATCGAGAAACAAATTACCCGATTTCATAACCATTGCTCGTATTTGGCTCTAGAGCAAGACAGAAGGCAAATTTTTGGGCACCTGAACACCCTCCTGTCTGTCCGTTGACTTAATTTGGCAACTGAAAACGTCCCAGCATTGTTTTAACCGAATATTTGACCATTTCTGGCAATTTTTGCAAGACTACAGTATGAAGTGAGGACGATGAAACCCTTTTTTACATTCTACCCAAACGTGTCGCAGATCTTTCTTTTTTCCTTGAAAATTTTACTTTTAATATAGCGTTTTCTGTTTTTCGGCAAAGATTTGAAGCTTTTAAAATAATCGGCCATTTCGGGTTTTGTGTTACACAACTTACACAAGAATTAAAGAAAAGGTTTAAGAATGAATTGTTTCTTTTAAGCCACAGGCTTCCCAAATGTGTGGTTACTTTTATGTTTGATTTTTCGTAACTATGTTACTTTTACGATGATACTTTTCCATTTTCGGGCAAATGCTTGAAATATACTTTGAATATTCGACAACATTCGGGCATTAAGTTTTGATTATCTGTGCAATAATAGTCACGAATAATAGCTTTTTGCACTGCTCGAAGGTGAGGCGATTTTAGTTGGAATCTTGACTTGGTTTTTCCATGACGTTTCTTTCCTTTTTTCAGGCATATCTTTTTTAAGATTTCGGTTACGTTTAGGAATTTTCTGAAAAATAAAACATCCCATTAAGCCCTGTCCGAAATTTTCCAAATTCCTGCCCGATTTTAGATTTTGCGGAAATCGTACGCCACTGGGTATGTCCACTCCACCCAAAAGCTACTAAGAGCTACTAAGTATCATGTTGGAACAAATTTGTGCATCCCCGGGAACTGAAAAAAAAACCCATACAGGAGATAGAAACAGGCCAAATGCTATAGAAGCACACTTTAATCCACGTAAAGGTAGCCAACTGCAGCCACTCCAAATCTGCTAGAGAATTATCCATCCAGAAACCGGACGAGTAAAAAGTCAAGAGATTCCGAAGATATGATGCTTGTCACAGCAGTCTACCTGAATTTATTCCGAAATTCAGAGTGGGCTACAATTGCAGGATACCCAACAACTGCGTGGATCTATCGCAAGTGTATGTCATAGTCACGGTAGCCTTGTAGCCCGGATTGATTTTTATCATCGGCCAGCGTAAAGATAATTTTTTCCCAGGTCGCCGGAGGGGGGGGGGGGGGCTGCTGGGGGACTGGGCGATTTCAGTGGAACCCCCGTAGCTGCGCCACTGATTGCAGGGCCCGAACCAGAGAGTTGAGTTGCTAGCAACCCCTTCCCCGAACCCAGAGCTCCTCGACTTTGCTCATACAGTTTAGCCGCCTGCTCACATTCCAGGCGACCACAGTCAATTAACACGTAAGGCACACGCGTCCACCCCACTGAACGTGAATGTGAATTATAAATTCTTATAATTTTGAATTCATTAGGTCTAGTTGCCGGTTCGTCTCCATCTTGTTTTAAAATGAGGAGTTAGGTCAGTCGGTCAGGACACCCACTTTTTCAAGCAAAAGTTGTCTTAAGTCTTACATCTAAACGGCACGGATGGAAAGTTTTTAGTTTTAACAAGTGCAGTTCTGTCTTCACCTGCTATGCTATCTTGTAAAAAAAATCTGCCTATGTATTTTTAATTTTTTGGGGTGGGGGTGGGGGTGGAGGTGGGGGAGACTAAGACGAATTAGGGAGAGTGGCTTAATCCCCCCTACCCCGAACCGTATCTGCTTATAGCTATTTATAGACTGTCGTCTGCGTTCAAGGAAAGGATATAAAAGAAATAGTAGCCTACAATAAAAATAAAAGACAAAACACTGGTCCTGTATGTGATTTAACTTGTAAGTTGAACTAACTTAGTGTATAAATTATCAGGAAATAGCATTGGCACATGATATTGAACTTGGGTAATCGGGTGTTGGCATTTATACTAAAACGGCCTTTGACTTCCGCAGACGCACTGAGCCGTTCTTATACTGGTCCTTAGAACGAATAGTTAAGGAGTGAGGTTTTGTAACGACTAGCTGGACGCCGACGGAAATAAAAGGGTTCGTCCGCTGCGCTTGCTTCTTTGTCGGGTGGCTTCCGTCCAGCGTGTATTAACCGCCGCGTTTTTCAATCTGCGTCAATATTTATATGTTCCCGGTACCTTTGTTATATGCATGCCTTACAGTAATCACCATAATCACAAAAATCCTAACGAAATCGACAACTGTCGTACAATCCAGCCAAAGGTCACCGGTGAGATACCATCATACGTTGAGGCAGCCCATAGGTGTGAATTTCGTCACGCATATGTTTGCAAATTGTTACCGGTGTTCCCCATTTAGCGTTACCTGCGTAGCAGGCTGTACGGCATATTCCTTTTTCAGTCATTTCCCTAACGGTTTTGGTTTTGGAGGCTAAGGAGCTGAGAAAACCACCGTCCGCTCCGCGGGATACATTCAGCGTTGTGTGAGCACCAGGCCCGTTGCTAGAATGATACCCATTATCAGAAAAAAAAACAATCAAGGGGAAGGTGTTAAAATGTTTTACGCCAATGCAACTTTGCCACTTTACGGGACCGAAAGACTCCATCATAAGGATCGTCGCGGTGACCCCAGCTCCCTGGCCACGAGCTTGCAGAGCAAACTTTGACTTTCAAGGAGGGAGGCAGTAAGGGGCGTGTAATCAAAAGTAGAAATATGAAAGCTTTACAATAATCCAAAAAGGTTTCTCAGTTAATTAAATTAGGAAACCTGAGCCGAGATTTCAAAATAACACACAGAAAAATTCAACAAGTTGATAATTTCTAACAAAAAGCAGCTTTCCCGGCTATGACTATGATCAAGCCTTCACGTTTAAGGACTGTTCCTCTCACCCCAGGCTACAGTTTTGGTAGTAGTCCACAGAAATTGTCCATTGGCTCAGCTCTTTGATTGACAACTAGCTCAAACAATTCAAAGCCTCAACGCTCATATTACAGAGCTTGTACTGACTGAGAGTGTTTTGATTACTCATTGGGGTCTTTAACAGTTTAAGTTGTATAGGGTATACTGACTTCAAGCATGATATAGCTGAAGTTGCGTCTCATTGGACGAGGATGAATTTCAAACTTTATCTTCAGAGTATCTATCATCACACTTTTTAACTTCAACATTGCATATTTAATGAAAAGTAAGCAGTAATAACTTGTAGTAAATTTCACATTTGAAGGGAAAAATTGTTGTCACAAGACTCTCAGCAGCCAATCACGAAACAGGACAGTGCACTACACTACTTCAGGTTGGAGTGACTGCTCTTGCAGTCTAGTTAAAGGCACATTTTCATTATCCCAAACAGCTGCAATTCTCCCAACCTATACTTCCAGCCCCACGCTCATTTATCTAAAACTCATCTTTATCCAGACACAATCCTAGTTTATTGCTTCATGGCTTGTCCCAGTGGCCATACAAGTCCATAATGTGTAATCAAGACACTCTCAGTGCCCATGCTGTGTAATTTAGCTATGATGTATTGTTTGAATGTGATGCCAATCAAAGAGCTGTACCAATTGAGAATTTTGATATATGTATACTGGAACTGTAGTTTGGGGTGACGAATGACTGCCTTTAAAGAACTGGGACTGTTTGGGTTGCCAGGATCATGCTATCAATCAGCGTTTGCACCTGACTCCCAATTTCTGTAAACACCACTAACTTATGCCTCTTTGTACCCAACAGCTTCACTTTTGTTGATTTGGGTCCCCACTACGTGAAACACGATTTGGTGAATTTTCTTTTCCTTTGAGAAATGTCAAGTTCATTACCGTAGTCACAAAAGATGCGATTATATCACCTGCTCCGTCATAGTCTTGTTATGGACCACTAAGTTGTCACTGACACCTGTATGGACCTTCATTGCAAAGGTCAAATACGAATTTATGTTACAACGTATAATAGGTTCTCATGTGGTGAAGTAGTCATCAAACATACTAAAGAGCTGTGTTGTCAAGGCGGGCTTTCAGTGCAGCTCCCTGTATTTACCGACACACATTCTTAAACCATGGAGCTACTAACACGCCGCTAAACCTGCCCTGCCACATGACAAGCGACCAATCAAGTATGGTAACCACCAATAGGCCTATCACTACTTCCTCTAATACGTAGCCTGCTGTCAGTGTTGCATACCCATATCATGGAAGTACTTCCATGCCCATACGCCAGAATCCCTCAGTTCGTGCACAGTTCATCTGGGTTGCGACTCCTAATGTATTGAGATTGTTCAAGTATCGTTCAATTCGTGTTGAATCAGGAAACTGCTGTGACGTTTAGCATAGGCTATACCATACAGTTAGTCTGAAATTACATCGCGTGTGAATTGGGTGCACCAACTTCAAGCCACTCCAGCCTTTTGAAGCTCAGACACTTTCGTACTTGAGATTTTATTTCGTAAGTCTATAGATATTTAAATTGTTTTATAGCTCTTTAACAGAGCCAATTATCACCGATATTTTTACAGCCTTTTTGTATTGTTGGATGAGGGGTTTGTTATGTTGTCTCATCTTGCGGTATTGCATGTTGTAAATGTTTGGAGTATGTCTGGCGGAATAACCTTTCACTTGTCAGCATGGTGCTTTGTTGTGATCATTTCAACATGTCGGAAACAAGCTTAGAGTATAGCTTGATAGGGTCGTAAAACACTTACCGTGTGGTCGCGAACTAGTATCAAAGTAATCGAAAAATTGTCACTTTCTAATGAAAGAAGTAAATATTACTTAGCTGTTTTGTATTGCATGAGGGATTACGGTGTCAGCTCCGTAGACCATGGAAGTACTACCTCGGAGGTAGTACTTCCATGCGTAGACAGACCAAGAGGGAGAGAGGTAGAAAAAAGGGAATCCAAAATACACTGCTTGAATCCAAGTTTTTTTCCTCGGGGGAGGGCGAAGTACTTTTACTGCGGCGGAGGAAAAGGTTGGGAAAGTCCGGACTAGAAAGACTGCGAATTACCGGCATCGTGTTTGTTTTGTCTTCAAGTGCATACCCTTAAATTCAAAAGGCCTGCAAGTGTCAGTTGGAAATTGGTCTTGCAAAGGAACTATCTCTGCTGATACCATCTTCGGGGCGGATTAAGACTTTTGAGGGGACGTTTCCTCTCCTCTCAAATTTCCCATGGCTCATTTTTTGTAGGCCTCCTTTCTTAAATGGGCCATTTTGGCTTTTGCTGTATAATTTCTTGCATTCCTGGATTCCTAAACCTGTAGAGGAAGTAAACATCTTGCTACAGTTAGAATAAGGCCAACCTGGCCAGGGCTGGTGAAAAAAGTTTTTTCATAGGGAGTAATTTTAGTCCCAGGGAGGCCGGACGGAAATACCCCACAATTCTTTCCATTCGCTCGATTCTTCGTAGGCCCATACGAAAAAGGGTAATTTCCATTTTTCCTTTAACTGACAAAAGTCCCCCCTCCATACCCCATATTTTCCGGGAATTGGCCCCTAGCTTCCCAAGTACATTTTCCACCCATATAACGTAGGCCTAGTATAAGCGGTCGATCGCCTGACCAGCTCAGATCAGGAAATCAGTTTCTGCTGGACGCCTGGATTCCCAGTCAGCGTGACTCTTGCAAAGAATGAAGGATGAGCAGTGGACTAAAATCACTGTCAGGGACTGTTACTACTGTAGCTGTTCCGCTAAGAGCACTTTTTGGGCGGGACAAGGGGCACACTTACACTTTCTTGGAAAGGGAAGATACAGCTGTTATCTCCGTGGTTCTCACATGGATCTGCTACTCGTTAGCAAAGGCGTACTTGGGTATTTTTTGTGAGAGGGCAGGATCATTTTTGCCCGAATAATGACAACATCTAACATGATTTGCTCATGTTTTTCACGTATGGACCAACTGTATTTGCCCGAATTGGGAGGGCGAGGCCCCTGCACCCCGCCACATAGGCCTACGCCTAAAGTCGTTAGATACATATCAACGGAGAATTTGGTCAAGGCATCGATGATGTATAAAGAAAAACAAAAGAATACATTAAAAGTGCTGTCAACTCATTGACAGGCTGCACTTTTTATGTATTCTTTTGTATTTCTTTATTTTTTCTTCTGTTATTGTAAAAAAATTCTGTAACATTGCAGACATTTTTTACAGTGCAGTAGGATATGCCCGTATCGGAAGCAAATCTGTCAATGTCAGTGCGGCATAAACATTGCCAGTCCTGAGACAGTACTGTGGCTATTTACGTCAATGTTCAGTACCAGGGTCTGGGATTCAATAACCAAACATCAATTACTTGCTTTACATAGACACGACGAAGTAGGTCTAGTAAAGCCTGTTTACGGAAATTGCTTTTTTAAGCTTTGTGAACCGCGGGTCAGGCCCGTAGCCAGCCCATGTGGAGGGGTGGGTCTTTTTTCCAAGATGTTGACCTTTTTCCAAGTACGGAGGCGGATGGCGCGTGTCGTAAGCATGCAGTTGCCAGGGGTCCGGGGCATGCTTCCCCGGAAAAGTTTGAAATCTACAGATCTCCTGCAATCAGGAGCATTTTAGAGGACTTTTGAACACAAGAGAAGTCCTTTTCCCCAGGAATTCCACACAGTAGGCCTACACCACTTTTTGAGAAAAAAACATACTTGTTATCAGGTATATGTCAAGATAAAAAATATTTCATAGCAGACCCTTCAAACACAGGGCTGGAAAATGGACCTCCCTCAAGTTGGAGTGGGTCGTTCGAACCCTCCGACCCCCCTGGCTAGGGGCCTGGCGTGTTTACAGTGTAGGCCTATGTCTCCATAAAATACAATATTAGTTAATATCCCGTAGAACCAGGAAGTTTCATACAGTGTGGTACAATGATTCTTACAAAGAAATCGAGAAAACGAACTCTGTTTTTAGGACGGGCACACCCCAATTTTGGTCTTGAAGGAAGGAAGGCGCAGTCGTTCATGAAAATAATTTTTTCCTCCTCGTATCTGACGCAGTTCAACTGTTTTACAAAAGCTAAAGGTTGACACTCAAGTGCTAAAGCAGTGCACCAACCGCGCAGTCTCAACGGTACGGGACTGGGGAGGGGGATGAAAATAAACGACAAACCAATACAAATGTGTTATGTAATTTCAGTTTGATCAAAAAGTATTTTAAGTTAAATTACTGCTTTTTAAGTTTTTTTTTTTTTTTTTTAAAACACTGAGGAAATAGGTACCCTACAGTGCGTACACATCCTCCCCTTCCTCCACTTCCGGTTGGTATCGGTGTCATTCCTGAACCATGTGCATGTGATATAAAACACAAGATTGCTATAGCTAGTGCTATGTATGCAGACAGTGCAGTACGTTTACCCATTCCCTGTTTGTTAGGCTCCCAATAAAGCCACAGCCCAATTGTAATGGAATGCTAGTACATGGAGCTTTAATTTATTTTGCATGTACTATAGGCCTACACTCTTCTTGTCATTCGCCCCTCCCCCCACCCCATTTCCTCCATTTCTTATCTTCTTCTCCACCAGTCTTTTCGAGATTCTGAGATGTCTTCCAATTTTCATTTTAGAACATCACCTTCATCTTTCAACTTTCCTCTCATTTCCCTCACAAAATTCTTAAATGCATGGTAACTGGTGACTCCAAGCATACCTTACACTGAAAATGCAATAGTTAGTTTTCAGGCATGAATTGAATAATTCGGCAACAAAACTATTATCACAGGCTTGCAGAGCCAGTCATGAACTTTGATACCTGAGTTCACGAATTCAAGTTACACTGATTATACATTTTGTCCATTAAAAAGCATCTTTCGGAGAGATACTTGTGGTCGGCAAAATGATGCTTTGTCTCATGTTTTTATGATATATTTGGACATGTTACTACATTATATCAATGTATGACAATAAATTAGCAAAACAAAATAGACCATGACAGATAAGTGTTAAATTTCTCAACACACATTACAGGATTTTCTTAGCCTTGGCAGGCTTGGCTCTTCTAGTTTAACGGATTTTACGTGCAGCACGTATCGCTCCGAATTGTTGTGAAACAATTCGTTTTTAACAAGGGTCAAACCACGGTAATGGTTGAACGTGTTTCCTGAAAGACAAGCCCTGTTATCGACACACTTATTCACGATCTTTACAACCTTGGAAGTAGCATGAAAGGGACGACAGCTTGACCTCTTTAAGAAGAATTGCACCACAGGTCAAGCCAAAGGCGATAATATGCACCATGAAAACTTCGAGAAACCATACGACAGTAATTGTACAACATACAAGTATAGTACATAGACCATGGAAGACTCCAAGTTGTCCATTGCCGTATATGTAGCAGACGTCTGTTGTGTTTTATGCAGCCTTCATGAAAGCCCACTGTACAGGAAATGTTGGCTTACTTTCTATGATATTATTTACGTGGGCGTGTATTCATAAGGGAGATGCTTTCAAAACTAATAATGCAATTCCCACTGGAAAGACACACCCTTGGAACCCCTGACAAGGTCTGTCATCGTCCGTTAGGAGCGTCAAAACGTTGAGTGCATTAGCTGACGCATACGCCCTCCTTTAAACATCTGACCAAACATTCCATAGACTTTCGATACAATTTTTGGACAATTTAGGCTATGCACGTGTTATGACACTCACTATACCGTGATACTGAATGGCACGCACACACAGTTCGAAGAGCTTATTCTGCTGCATCGACTAACTTCCAGATGAGAGACTGCAGTCTGCAGGGGAGGGGAAGAATTTTTCGGCGAAATAAGCCCTTTCATGATTACAACTGCGCATGACAGAACAAAGGTCATCCGGTATCACTCGCTCATTCGTATCACTGTGTGTACGTACATTTTGCAATAGTAAGCTACACAAGATTACACTTGACTTGTAGGATTTGGGTTAACAGATTAAAAATTCAGGTTAGAGGGCCTACTATTACTCCGTAAGATTTAGGAATGAATTTTGCTTTGGGTCTTTGGTTATAAAAAAATCTAGAGTTACCTTGGCCAATGATTTTCGTCTATTACAATCGATCTTAGGCGCGCTAAGATCTCCATTGAACACCCATGTGCTAACAGTATAACTGTTAGTGCAATATTACTATATAGTACTTGAACGTTTCACGAAGTAACACTCCAAATCACAGTCTTTGACTGGGGTAAGTTACAACTAAGCCTGGGCGAAGCAAGTCCTGGATAGATATACTGTGAGATTTTATTATGAAGGTAAAAGGCCAAGACTTAACTTTTTAGGCCTATAGCAGTAGCAGTAAGGCGATCAATACGAACTTACGAACTTATTAACCTACGAAGTCTACTAACTTACGAACGAAGCCTACGTTAGGCCTTTGCATCATGTAGCATGGTAATAGAACTTCAAGCGTAGAAATAAACCCCTGATACTCATCTTAGCTCTTGTAGCTTAGGTATCTTTTCACGAAATTTGGTATACCAGCCTACAGCTGGTTCATTCCTTGGGTAGGCCTAGCCTACGGTATTTAGCCTAGCAGAGAAGGCTTGAACTGTCAGTTCGTACTTCCACGGGAAGGGACAAATTCTTTGAGATTTTGCACATTCAAAAACTTAAAACTCAGCCAGTGTCTAAGGAAAATTTATGAGTGATACTTTAGAACATTTTTCGGGCGATACTGAACGTTTTGTCCATTAAGAGATGTGATTATTCGAAGCTACTTTTGGTTCATGTCCGTGTTGTTTATTGTAGGCATGCATACGTAACGTAACGATGGTGGTATGCACAGGCGACGTCCTGCGACTAGCGTTGCTATGGGTTGCTATACCGAATGACCTTTGACCCGGGAGGCCGATTTGTAATCATGAAAGGGCTTATTAAGTACTCAGGTGGAGATATGTGGGATTGTCAGGGTCGGGGTTAATCCGTGTTCGCGGCAAGGCGGCTATGGACTTACTGTACCAGCTTTCGCACTGCTTTACCGTATTTATGTGCCTTGAAGTGCAACATAAAGGAAGTGTCTATCGGCACTATTACTGGATAAGCCTCGCTTTCCTGGAAAGCAGGTTGCACGTGTTCTCAGAGAGTTGCGAAAGTGTAATCCTTTATTTCCAAATAAGAAAATGACATGTACAGACTAGGTCAAGAAGCATGATGTGCATGATTGTACCTGAGTATGTTGCCGTAGCTCCGAACAGCCTGGTCTCTTATAATGACGTGCACGATAAAGCTGTTTTGTCGACCGAAGGCTGATTGTTTCGTTAGTTTAAATTAGGACCTATTTACACTCGTCATTAGTCATTTTGTCATTTAGCCGTTTCTTCTCTTCAGTCTTTCCCATTTTTCTTGGTGTAGGCTATACAGTAGGCCCAGGATAGCTCACTGAGTGCGCAAATGAGGTTATACTGCTCTCTCTAGCAAAAAGAGTGAGGCGTGTGCAACGCTAACGGCACCTTCGGAAAGACAAACCTCTGAAATTGAACCTTGGACTGTCGCCAATGGCGGGATGGCAAAACGGAGCATCCCCCAGATTTTTTCTCTCAAACCTCCACTTGCCCCCCCCCCCCCTCCAGTTAGGTGGGTTTGGAGTTGAGTTAACCGACAAAATAAGTAATAAACCTCTCCAGAGACTTAATTTTTCACCTAGAGATATGCTAAAACCTCCGAGCTTCCGGGGACTTCGCTCGCTGGACCTCCACCCCAGGAACGGGCGCTTTGGGCGCGATTCCTCCCTAAATGTTTACCTCCCAACATTGTCCTGTGCTTTAGTTGCTTCCACTCCCAGTTTTAACGTTCTGACGCTGCCACTGACTGCAAGTCGTACCGTACACAAGGTGACCGGCTAAACTACTCTGCCATCATAGCACTTGATCTCTCTCAGACTTGATCTCGAATGTGTATGCCATGGTTCATTATACACAGAAAATAAGAAGTCACTACCCTAAGACTCAACCAATTTGTCCCCATAGTGACTGACTTACTATACAAATTGAATCAGTTAAGGATAGTGTCTCACTTTTTGTCTCCTCTATAGCGCTATGAAAATGCGAAGCCAAATTTTTTCCTCGGGAGAATGCTCCAATATGGTCCAAGGGCCTAATTATGCATGGTGATATTCAGAAACCTCAACAAAACTACAGATCACCCCTACTTGATTTTCCTCATGAGAACTTCACATTCCTCCATAAAACCCCCAAAGTGTCATAAAATTACAATTTTTCTCCAATATTAGCTTAAGATTGTTAAAAATAGCAAAATTTTCCAATATCGTAGGTAATTTGATACTCCGTACAATAAATAACCAAAGCCAACTCTGTTAATCACCCGGCAAACTAGATAATTTTGGTTCTGAAAGGCACATCACTTAATAAAAGAAACCAAATTTTACATTTTAACCTCACCAAAAAACCAAATTTTCTTTCATTAAAATCCAAAATTTCTCCATCATGATAAGCTCTTAATTTTGAAAGATTCGTTCAAAAAAGGAAAAACTTTCCTGGCAAACTTCTAGTCTCGTCTCAAAACCTTAGTCAGTTAGTAAATAGGTCTTGTACGATTCAATGCGTAACCCCAAAAGTATTTCAGCTGTCGCCCAAATAACGTTTTTGATTTTTCCCTTATGAAGGACAGATTCTTCAATAAACACCCAAAACTTTTTATAGTACCAATAGAAGCCAAATTTCTTCCATAACTTTTAATTTTTTCTTCATTAAACTCCAGATTTTTAAGTATTTGTTAAAAAGAAAGCCCAAAATTTCGGCGCGCTCCGCGCGCCTCAAATTCTGCAAAGTCACGTTCAACTGGAACATAACATCGCCTTTGTCGGGGCCTTGAAATTCTGGCCCCCCTGTCGGGCAAATCCTGGCGCCACCCCTGGGCCATTGTTCAATTATAGGTTAAAGGTTTAATTCCTTGTTCCAAATTATCAGCAATTTTTGGACGGACTACATATATATATATATTATTTTGATTCGTTTGTAAAATCTTTATCCATGGGATTTTGCAGTTCGACCCGGGTAAAATAACCAAACAGAAATAACTTTCACTTTTTCTTGGGTTGTCTGCTCCCTTCACCGTTTTTTGGTGTGAAAAGTGAAATTTACTGGCCTGGGACGGCATGAATTATTTCTTGTTCCATGAAATTTGTTTCAAAAGCGATTAAAGCTTCAAAATAGCTTGCCTATAGTACAGGAAAACCCGTTTGAATGTGAGCATGTGTTTCTATTAAAGTTTGTATGAGCTATGAGTGTACTAGAGAAACATCAGACAGAGGTCAGATGTGAATTTTTAACCTCTGCCTTATTCAGTTATTGCAAACCTTAAAAATTTCTACACGTAGCCCATATAAACTTGAAAAGTTCCGTGAATAATGCCCAGTGAGAGCCAAAGGCCCCAAACTTGCTCTGAAAAGTCTCTAGGGTAACTCGCTAACTGTCTTGTGAATTAGCCATATGAAATGGAAACTGCATGGGGTTATTCTATGCCATTGATTTTTTGCATTGTTTATTTAATAATAAACACAAACGGCATACTTTTTCCGACAGACACTTTACTCTATATATAGGGCGACTAAGAGCCAAAGAACGAAACTAGATGTCACACTCAAAGGAGGTCCGTTACCAAAACTTACTAAACTATGCATTCCATGCAGAGGATAAACCTTGGAAACTTAGCTGATTAAACTATTGACTGTTACATCCATGGGGCTCAGTTTTCCTCAGAATGGGCTCCATGCAATCCTCTCTGACCATGCAATTGTATACCTTACCTGCGTAGCAGACTGTACGGCATATTCCTTGTTCAGTCATGAGGGGCTGAGAAAACGCAGTCCGCTCCGCGGGGTATTGTACAACCGACTGAGACAAATGTCTGCCCGATGTAACCGGGTTTCAGAAATTTAGGGGTGTGTGTGGGGGGGGGGGGGGTTGTACTCTTGTGGCTTTAAAAATGCTACTCAACCGGATGAAAACGTAATCCATCACGCAAGCCGTGAACAGGGATCTCTGTCTCCATCTTAAGCACTACTATATGGATTGCTGCCTCCCGTTCAATATTTACCATTTACTGATCTGAGTGTATACCAGCGGTATGGAAGAAGAATGCGTGGAGACTCACCAATATTTTGGCGCAGTTACCGTACATACACTGTAAAAATGTGTGTTATGTTACAGAATTTTTGTACAATTACAGAAGAAAAAAATAAAGAAATACAAAAAGAATACATAAAAAGTGCTGTCAATGAGTCGACAGCATTTTTTTGTGTATTCCTTTTGTTTTTCTTTATTTTATTTCTGTAAATGTACAGATATTTTTACAGTGTATGTTTGCGTACATTAGTTGCAGGCGACACCATGCAGTTGCAACATTTGATTGCTGCAACTGTCTGGCGTAACGTTTGTAGGCCCAACATCCAAACATGGAATTCAAAGATATGTTCGTTGATTACGAATCGAGGGCATTTTGGCAGACTCAGCAGTACAGACTTTCTGTGCCTTCTTAGTCATATTTAACTATGCGCTACTATGGAAACGTTCCAATATTACCAAGAGGAGTCGTTTTTCTCGCTCATCGGTTCATGTTTTTTGTTCTATTTATTTCATTTTGCGGTAACTTTCGAATTCGCGTCCATCTGATGGGCATCAATACAATGATTGTCGCTTTGTGCACATTAGACTGAACTAGAATTAGAAATGCTTTCTGGAAAACTGGAGCGATTGAATTTTCCGAGCATGCTAAAGCTCTGGTATAGGAAAAGCTATTCCATATTCACCATAAACGAAAGTTTGTGTTTAAATAAAATTTTGGCTCGTAAAACCTTAACAAAAATGGATTAATGGATAAAATGAAATTATTATCGTATAAAATATAGTGAAAGACTGAAAGTGCACAAATAAAATTGGCTACACTTACTCAATGGAGAGTACTTTAAGACTTACTGGTAATAGTCTCTAACATTGCACATTTACGTGTTTTGAAATAAAAGACTTATTTTGCCATCACTTTGTAAACGCGTTTAAAATTCTAAGCTTGTTTAGCAATTAAGCACTTCATGTTTATGAATTAAACTTGTTTAGAAACGAAATGTTAAGGATAAAAACACGTGCGTTTAGCCATTTAAACATGTTCACAAAATAGGACAAAAAAGTGTTTAGATAAGCGTTTAAATTGAACACCGTTTTAGAGTGTACCTTCTATCCACCCCACAAGCCTCAGCTCAATAACTTGGGAGAGGAATAACAGGAAACTTACAAAAAACATGCTCTTTTAAAGACTCTCTTCCGATTAGCAATTATTTTGGGATAGAATTTCGTCTCTCGTCGTTTTTGTCAATGACATTTCACTGTGACGAAAAAATGACACGCACCAAAATTCTATTCAAGAATCCGATGACTTTCGGAAAGGTCTACGATATAGAGTTCCTTAAAATTCTGTTTTCAGCTTTTCATAAGTGCAAATATGCCACAGTTCAATCTAGGCCTTACAAGTCCCTCAGAAAATCTGACCCCTTTTAAAATAAACTGTGATATCATAAACCTGTCAAGAATTAGGGACCAACGAAAACATGCATGGTGTTTCTCCTCGTTGTAAACACCTTCAGGTTTTGTGAGCACATGTGCTTAAAGTCCCAATTCCTTCATCCCAAACAGTACCAATTCGCCTAACCTTCTCACTAATACCCCTCCCACAATTTTCTGAAATTCATCCTCATCCAGACACAAACTCAGTTTATTGCTTCAGAGTGAGTATAGAAAAGCTCAATGTGTATAACCAAACCACTCTCAGTCCAATTCATGTTGCGTAATGTAAGCTTTGGTAGCCTGCATTGTTTGAATTAGCTGTCAAAGACCTGAGCCAATGGAGAATTTCTGTAAACCCTACAATAATTGTAGTCTGGGGTGAGAGGATTAGTCGATCATTCAGAATGAACATTTTTAATATGTTAAATTAGAGGGTAAATCCTTTCACCCGTATACAGTTCCAATTTTCCTTACCTACTTAACACCTGCCACAACTGTCTTCTCAGTTTGTTGCTTCAAGGTGAGGATACGAGACCTCGATGTGTAATCAGAACACTCTCAGTAATATAAATGCTGTGTAATACCAACTATCACTACTCTGCACTGTTTTGAACTTACTCTTAATCAGAGAAATGTGATAATTTAGAATTCCTGTGAACTAGCAAAAAATGTAGTTAGTCCAAAATGGAACTTTGGGCAGGTGTGAGAGTTAACTCGATTTATGGGAAATTTGTTGAACCAATCTTGTATTTGTCCTCTTTGGGGTACCCATACAAACGAATTTCAACAGATCAACATCCTTTTAATCTTTGAATTAAAGCAAAGTTTAGTGCTCTCTCGTTGATGTCTTCTTTGCCGTGGAGTGCACAAACTTTTTAGTCGCTCAGATCGTCGCCGCAGCGAGAACATGTAGGAACCGTGCTGACCGGGGAAGGAAGGGGGACTTCAGCTACAGGGGTGGCTACGCAGGCTATTCTAATTTTAAAGTGGTCTCGTGCATGTGTTTTTCCCCCGGTAGACGTAAATTACTACTGAAGCTATTTTGCATGCTGGCCGGATTCGTACTTTAAAAGAGAATTATATTATAATTATAATATCAATTATTTGATTGTTATGAAATCTACAAATTCGTGTGGTAGCACTGGTACTGTAGCATGCGTTAGTCTTTGCGTAGTTTGAAAAATGCTAATTCGGAAAAGAAGGTCACTCGGCTAGTTTACAGGTCCTGTTTTCCTCATCTTGACATTCGATTTTGATGGCATGCAGGAATTTGTCATACTGGAGTACAGCCTGAATAGATTGAACTCGGGCATAAGTGCAACTAGGTAGCTGTACAGCTCCCTGGTGCAACAATTCATAACTTTAATAAACCAGACGAAGACCTTTTGTAGCCTTTTAAGTACGGCGGATACAAGTCATGGCTTTATTTTCGCCCTTACACAGTCAACCTGGGGGAGGAAGTAATAAGGAAGTAAAAGCTACCGGTCACATGTGTTAAATTTGGTTCTCATCTTGGAAAGACGGCATCATCGAAAAATATGTGAAATGGCGTATCCGTTTATCACAGCTCTCATAAAACTAAAGGTTTCCGTTTGTTTCATTAGACCTCGTTGTAATTTGTAAAACAATTCATTCTTATATTTCTGGGAAAGACTTGTCATACCGTATTTGGTCGGTAACGAGACAGAATACCTCCACGTCTCGAGCATAGGCGTACGGGAGTAATTTTCTGTGAGAGGGCAAGAGCATTTTTGTCCGAATAATGTCACCGTTTATCATGTTTTGCCCGAACAGATCAACTGCTTTTGCCCGAATTGGGAGAGCGAGTGCACCTGCACCCCGCCTCGTAAGCCTATGGTCTCGAGTTTAAATTTGTTGGCATAACCTCCGTGACAGTTCTACTCTAACGCGAGTCACCAATCAGGTTACAAACCTAGTAGTAGTGAATCGAAATTTAGCGAAAGAGACCCCTTAAATAGAATGTTTATTTAAATTTGTGACATGATACTTAGCTTTCCCCAGCTTCACCTTATTTGATAATTATTCAAGCAACATACAGCAATGCTAGTATTACATTCTGGTATAAAGTCCAAAGGCAGAGGACTTGTCGAGTAGCATGCTCTCCAAATATTTGAAACGGTAATTAAGTAAACAGCTAAAGAAACCAAAAATGGACCTTAGAATAAATCACAACATATCTAACATTCCGTTCAACTACCCACGTCGGCTATGAACTTTTTCTAAAGTTCCCCCGATCCTCCTGCAAAGGGCCGTTCGGCGAAACCAAAACTTTCACTGCTTCTCGAAGAAGCTATAACGTCCACTGAAGTACAATACGTGACCAAATTCCCGGCCCTCAGACCATTTAAATTATTGGTCTGCCATGTATGGCTCCATTCTACACTGGCTGAACAGATACTACTATGAAATCTGCAGACGATCTCGACTCGAGTCTGAGCCGCACTTGTTGTTGAGGCTGGATTCAGACTTGACATATTGAATAATGTCAATCCAATAGGGAATTAAGACCTCACCTGTCAGGTAGAGGTACTTTTGACCGGTAGCTTTTGCCCCTTAGCTTGATGTCGAAGCGTTAGACTCAAAGTTCACATGACCACCTATCACCAACAATAAAGTTATGTTCCTTGATTTCCATCAGTTAATATTGTTTTGCGTCAGTGAAAAATAGATGTAGATCGCCTTGCACTTTAGAATCATTGTAAACTTAAACCTTGAAGTTGCAGGAAGTTGTGTTTGCTATGCACTTAAAACATCAGTACTGCATGATTGTGCAGATTTCGCGTATTTTATCACTATCCGTACCCCGCATCCAGTATTAGCTACAAACATGTTAGCTCACTCCTTCGACTATACCTACAGCCATTTTTCGTCGGGTAACAATTTTTGTCACGATATCAAGTCATTGTCTGCCACTGATGCATTTCTACGTCATAATAACCTTTGTATCGTATCTTTGTAAATATTTTTCTATGTTCTTTACGAAAATCGTAACTCTAAAATACACTCGGGCCTTTTTTTAAAGTCAGCTCAGACAGAAAGTGTATGTAGAAGAACACCAGTTTCTAACCAATTGGTTCAAGTCGAGCCGGCCACGGCCTTTTTCCAGTTGTGGCTCACTCGCTTGTTTTCCCTACTCCATCCGTCCATTGCTTATGCTGAGCAACAAGCAAAATGGCAGTAGGTTCCGTTTTTTAAAGTCTTCTGTAGGACACGGTCATGCAGGATGCTCTAACCTTTTGACCATGCAATCGATCTTTATCAGTGTTTGAAAGAAGACCTTCCAAGTGGTTTCTTGTGGTATTAGAAACTCCCCATCTTACGAGATTTTCAAATAAAGGTAATTCACATACAAGATGCTACTGTCTGTGGCAAACCTTTCAACTGTGAAAATTTAAAGAAACTCAACAACATCAGCCCCTCTCCCCTCCCCATAATTTTGATTTTTGTGAAGAGGTTGGGAACTGTATTGGGAGATAACTATCCCGTCTTACGAAAAATGGAAAAAGCTAAAGAGTCGCAATAAGCACTGCTTGTGCAATGATATCTGTCTTAAAAGTATTTCAAACTAAAAATTGCTGTCATTTTCCATCTTGTTTTCACAGATTGTAAGTTGAACTTAAAAAGTATACAAAATGGCATACGTCGCATCCGGGGACACAACTGTAATCATGCAGCAACCCACTGCCGGTGGCACAACTGTCATAAATGTAAGTATAAACATGGCAGCGTCTGTAATACCATGGTATTAGGAGGGCGTCACCATTCAAATTATGACCAAATTATAAAATTCATGTAAAATCTACTCTTATTGACGGGTCAACTGGTCAAAGAGTACCATTTTGGTTTTCAACCTTGAGATCAAGAGTTCTGTTGGTTAACATTAAGTTCAAAGGTCATCAGAGATTAGATTGATATAAGAACATCTCTAACCTAATAAAGGATAATTGTTTGGAATCTTACACATAGCAAGTCAGAGGTAACATTAGAACACTTTATTCTTATTTTGTCAAACAGTGATAACCTCGTGAGCACGACATCTAATGAGAGTTTCGAATGTTGTGTTCACGAAGCCTGTCGTTTTGGCGGAATTCTTAGGGCATTCCATGTCATTAAAAGCAAATTCGGAGAAAATCTCATAACCCTGACTGTCGTAAGGTGAATAATTTTGAGGGTTCTCATATTTCAGTAGAATTTTGAATCCCCACGTTAAAAAATTCTATACCCCAGTGGCGTAGCTAGGATTTTTTCCAGGGGGGCAAAGGTATGAAATTTCCCCAAAACTATTCCCGGTCAATGTGTATGTATTTCACATAAAACATGCAAACTTACAAGTATAACAACATTACCATGTCATTTTGTAATATTACCTGCATTTTAATCTTAAAGTGAAAATAGAGCAATCGGAAATAACAAAGTATATTATTTTGGTAAACAATATCTGGTTTATTTTTATGTACTAACGCAGTGGCGTACGCAGGATTTCTCTGAATGGGGAGGGGCATGCAGTATGGTCTAAGGGGAGGGGTGTCCGGAAATTTTTTGACTTTTTCAAGGAGCCTAGATGCAAAATGGTGCGAGATTTTCGACTTTGACAGGAACAGTGTTAAAAGTTGAATCGTGGTGGTTCATGAGGATAAAACTGAAACTTTTGTGTCTTGACATGCATTTCCTTATGCCATTTATGCTACCTTGCGAAGAAAAACTTGTCATTAAATTTGCACACTTTTATTAGTCAAAATAAGAGAGCATTGATCGGTATTTGTGCTTTTTCTTGGCCCCAATTTTTTTTTGTCATAAAGATTATCTAAGCGGAGCGCCACCATTGGTTGGCGCGGAGCGTAGAGAAAATTTGGAAAAATCAGAACCCTTAGATGGCCGGAAATAGGATTTTCCAGGCTAATACGAAGAATCTAGCCAGTCGCTTTCTTCTTTTGTCGTTTGAAATAAAATGCTCACTTCAATACATGTTCGCAAACTGCAAAGTGATCAGAGAGTTAAGAGCTAATTTTACCCCAAAAATGTAATTTTGCCCAAAAGATCGAGCGAAGCGCCACCATTGGTTGGCGCGGAGCGTAAAGAAAATTTCGAAAAATCAGACCCTCAGATGGTCAAAATAGCGTACTTATGCTTGTAAAGAGAATCTAAGCATGTAGTCTTTATTATCGATGCCACCAGTGGGAAACAGAGTCTACCTTTTTAAGTAAAAATTGGAATTTGACAGAAGTTGCCTAGGTCTATTTGTAGGAATTAAAAAAAAGTTGGCATCACTGAAAGACCTTGCAGGGACAATCCTCCCCCTTTGAAAATTTCTGAAAATTGGGTGTCCTTATAAGCAATCTGGTGCCACATATGCTAACTTTTGAAGTGAAGTCTGTGTTAATAAAGTTAGACTACGTATTTTTAAGAACAAAGAAAAAATGGCATCTGTGAGGGGGGGGGGGGGATGGCCCAATGGTCTCCCCTTCGCAACCCACTAAGGAGGCCTAATAGTGGCTCGATCACAGGATATCCTGTTAGAAAAGCAGTCTGTTAAGTGTAGTAGGCTACAAGGTACTCATTGACCATTTATTGTTACACTCAAAGTCAGCAGAGAGTTATTTTCCCGAACTAGCTTGTAAGCCTCCAAGGATTAGGCTAAGTAACAAAATCTAAGTGTACCAACGGATCCCGCTAATTCTAATTTCTAGTTTATCGTTGGCCATGGAATGTTTCAGCCCCATCCATCGTTATGTACACAGAGTAAAATCTTACAGCTACTGCTAGCTTGTAGAAGAACATAACAACCTCGGGGTCTACGGTAGTGACTTGTCAGTTTTCACATCCTTTTACTGAATTCCCAAAGTATCATCTGAATAACAGCTCCCTGTGCACTGAAATGCACTGATCATAACCCCCGTGCGTATACAAGCACAAGAGAACATTCAATCTGCTACGCGGAGAGGACTTTTCTGTGGAACGCAAATTGGGCCGGTTCATGCGACACTGACGAAATCTGAGTTAATATGTTGCATGAAAATACGAATTATGTATGAGAAATGTCTCACAATTTCTTATTCTAACAAAAATTTTGAGAAATTTTTGTAATAATAAGAAGATTCATCAAATTTCCCCATTTTCATCAAATTTCCCCAAAAATTTTTCCAGGGGGGGGGGCCAACTTGCCCCCCTGCCCCCCCCCCCAGTAGCTACGCCACTGCTATACCCATTGAGCTTTATTAATTATAAGTGCAACCTGCATGGTCGTCAATGTCAACTCTGAAAAGGGGTAACCTATTGTTTATCGCCATTTGTGGTCACTACATGCCAAACTGACAATGTTGTAAAGCATGATATATGTTATGTTATGTAAGCAAAAATGTCGACATCATTTTCGCATTCTCTAACTTGGAAGCATAGCTTGTCTTAAATTCAGTGAAGGTCATTTTAGTTATATACTGGGGGACAAACAGGGAAATTACAAATACCTACTCACCGTGTTAAGTCACAATTATGGCATAATCCCAGTCACTGACCAATCTTAAATATTTAGAGAGTGATTTCGCAGGTAATTTTCTTTCATTGGGTCATTTCTGTTTGTTTTGTAAAGATGAATTCACCAAACCCAATGATGCCTCGAGGCGTACCAAGGGATTGGACTACAGGACTCTGTGCCATGTGCGATGATATAGCAGTATGTAAGTGATACGAAGTTTTTCTTCTTTACATATTAACAAATCAATGAGTCCTGTGAACTATGGTATCTGAAAGCGCGACAAATACTGACACACATTCCATGTCAGGGCCCCCCGGATTTCGGCTCGGATGCGAGAAACCACATCAAAATTTCAGTGATTCCATGACACTAAGCGTCTGAATTGGCTTAGCCTTCACGTACAGGTAGCACATTAAACTCATGTAGCTTGTTTTAAAGGTTGTTGGCTTAGCCTTCACGTACAGGTAGCACATTAAACTCATGTAGCTTGTTTTAAAGGTTGTCGGCGGGATTTTAAAGACCTTGAAACATAATCACAAGGAAGTGATCGTTTGACTCAGCTTCCTGTATTCGGCTTTTAGTTCTTCCCTCTCTCGCGATGTTTGGTTAGGCTTTGTTCGCCGGATGAAATACCCAAACATGATTTCATGTCGTATGTTTGTTTGGCGCGAAATAATTGGTTAACTTTTTTAAGCTGCAACGATTAGTTTACTACCCTTACAGCTTGGAAATAATCCAGTTCATACTAGCAGCATGAGGCCCGTGAAGAAGATATTTTTAGAACTTGAGAATTTTGAAGCTATAAAGAACGTATGGAGCAATGAACATATGAACATAACTGAACATTATGCTTGGTAAAATTAAATTCGATGTGCAAGTTTGTTGAGGTTAAAAAAATGTACTATTGGGATTTCTATTTCAAATAAGTGCTTAATGTTTTTAACTTTTACACTTTTATGAATCCATAAACAGATTTTGACAGTAATATGTCTTGAATCATTTCATAGCAATATTTTGTAATTATCATTTAAAAGAATGCAAGGCAAAGAAGAGGTAGGTCTTGACGTGATTGTACGTCCATAATACAGTCAGAAAAAGCGACCCATCCATGAAGCAACCGCCTTCCTAGCCTATTTCCGTGGCCTGCTACCAGTTAGTGACATTGGCCCAACGCGAGTGTCCGGCCAGTGAAAAAATCTACCGCCTCCAACCTTAATCTGCATTTCTGTCTGGAATACATGTAGTAATCTGACCGCAGGAGAGTGTTGGTCAAGTTGTGTTTGCCATCTATGCGACAACACATGGTAGTAAATAATATCGAAAAAATATCAGTAAAAGAAGTAGATCCTTAAACAGGATTTTTGTTTGACCTCTTGCGTGACTTCCTGGAATAGGACTCGGTTTGGTTTTCAAATAATTTTCAGTTCTGTAAATCAAACTTAATATTTTCCTTTTAACACAAGCAACTCTAAGAAGGTCACCACGTATTAGTTAACATTATTAACATAGAGTATCAGACGAAATGCAACACCTTGAACATTTTCAATAGGGGTGTAAGATGATTTCCTTGAAACATAATTCTTATTGGCAGATTGTGATAATATAGAAATCTCCCTTTCAGTTGATGAGTGCCAGTACCTTGAAATTTTCATCTTATTATTACACAGATATCTTCTCTGTTTGAGGTGTTGCATCAGACGTACATCCACGCATGCACGCTGATATCATGTACCGTATACTTTATGTGATCTTTGTTACTGGATTGGACATATTGTATGTACAATATCGTATACTCTTTTACTGTACAGGCCTCTGCCAGGTGTTCGTGCCGTGTCACGTTTGTATGGTCTCAAGCGATATGGGAGAAGGCGCCTGCATGCCATGTTGCGTACCAACGCCATGGTTAGTTATGCGGGCGCATGTTCGCGGAAAGCACAACATACAAGTAAGTTTGCAGGAAAAGTACATGAAAATTTAAATGTGGTTTCATTAAAAGAGAAGACTGAAATACTATGTCGTAGTTTATACCTAAATAATGGTCATGCTACCTAACAATATTAAGGTTCGTTGGTCCACAAGTCACGGCATACATACAGCCTAGGGAAAGGTCTTTTCGGCTCTCTGCTTAAAGTGTACCTCAAGTCTAAAATTTCAGAAATGTATATTAGAGAGCGGCAAAGTGATTTCAAGCAGCTCAACTCCCGTCTTCATACACCAATCCTTCGCTGAAATATAAAATTTTGAAGTTTATCAACTCAGTTTAAAATAGTATACATGCATCGTGCAGTCATTTGCCATGTCATTGTTGCACAACTCAAATTACAGTCTTTGTATTTCTTTGTTTTTTAAGTAACTAGGTCTTTATTTTAATTAGGGTACCAGACTGTGACATGACATTTAAGAGTCCTAAATTCATGTTCCATCATTTATGATATCAAACCATTGTGGAATTGCTATATTTACTAAGTTCATTGTAGTCTTGGGCCTAAATGATGTTGTACAAGTTGTTTTTTATGAATGCTCAGGTTAGTTTTGACCTCAAAATAGCCACATTCATTGGAAATTTTAAGTTCCACGCGTAACATGAAACCAAAAATAGGTTTATCCCACTTAGACTACATATTGATTTGCTTAATATCATAAATGTGTATTATTTAGTTAATCTTAGCAATTTGAAGCTGAAACCTCTTATGAGTCAAGGGTTTCATCTCAATTCTGTGGTACAAACAATGCGTTCCACGTGTAACTGAGATTGGGGGAACACCAAAATAATATTTTATGATATTTCAAATCATAAACAAGTTGGCACAGCTTTATTGCCTGTAAGTTAAAAGCCATGTTAAAAACTATAGTTCAGCTAAAATGACAATTTATCAAATGTAGGAAGTAATGGTATTTTAACTTCGAATGTTCACACTGTAACATATTTCAGGAACACCAAAGTGGCCTGTCAAATTGAAAAATATGGCTACATGAATGTTTTTCTTTCTGTACAATGGTCTTTTTCCCAAATCTTCATTCAACAATGCACAGGCTTCAATTAACCACTAAAATAAGAAAGATTAAGTGTTTACTGTAGGTCATTTCAGGAAAATAAGATCCTGAAATTTCACACTGTAACTGTAACACCAAATGTTACACGTGGAACCCCTCTTTCGTCGAATCCCAAGAAATAGTAAAGTGTCAGTTTCTCATAAAATATGAGTTACAAGAGTACAATTGATACCTCATCAACCATTTAAGTTACAATAACAGAGCAAAATAAGTGTAAAAATAAGGGAAAATGTAACTCCTGCTATGGTAGTCTAAATGTCACACTTTTTGCCCCCAAAATTGCTGATTTTAGGCACTTTTTTTATCAAAACTGGGAGGATTAACTTCAATGATTTTTATTTTTTGAAGAGTATGCACTTACATGAATAGTGAGGACAAAATGAAAGCATAGCAAAGACAATGTGGATTAAAATAGCGAGACAGTTGCCCTTAACAGCGTATTTTACCATTGGTACCCTAATTAAAACAAAGACCCAACTGCACCTGGTGATAGCATACTTACCCTTCTAGGGTAATGTACCTGATTAAACCATTTCTGTACAACAAACATGTAAGCAAACATAAAGCGTTGAAGGTTAAAAAATCATTTTTAATTTTAAACAGGAAACAAAGCAGTTGAAGTGAGCTGTACATCAAGAGAGTCACCAATTATTGCGCAATGTACTGCTTTGTTTAAAGTGAATAAATTTCAACATTTGATATCTCAATAATGGAACGAGCTATGGAAGTTGGATAATTAAGATCAATTTTGCAACCTGAAAGATATCTGTTTTTAAAATTTTAGACTTGAGGTACATTTTTAAGGAGGGCAGGCCTTTTAGTTTTAAACAACACTTTGGGTTTGGGGTCTCAGTTGTTACTAATGACAAACGTGCGATCTACATCAGTCACAGCGCATGGGCAAAACCCTGGAAAAGTGGGGTCTAGAGGCCCGCGGTGGAGCCACGGAGGGTCCAATGACGAAGCCTCCCGAAAGCCAAGCCTAATGTAACACAACAAACTGAAATTCATGCTCTCGGTTAGTTTATTTTGTAGCCCATGTGTATCCAATCTCCGTGACACTTATGTCCATTTAATCTTTTCCACAGTCGTTACTTTGCTTCACTTCGCCGAAGGCGGGCCGTTATAATTGTGGCCACCTACGTTTTTTCTTGTTGTCTCAGAGAAAGACGGCATGGCATTATCTCTGGCTGAAGGCCGTGGCGCAGTGTCGTTTAATCTAGGAGCTGAGCCTAATACAGATAGGAAATCGATTTTCGTTAGTACACAACTAGGAACTAGCAAGCATCGTCACGAGTATGGTTGCGCTCACAACAACAGACAAGACGATGATCCCCTTGTCTACAAGATCATATACATATCGTCAAAAATATCATCATGCATTTGCATGATGATGCCAAAGGACAAAATATGATCTGCTTTCCTTACGCATCACTTCAAGCAGCTCCCCTCTTGCAGCTGAACACCACCAACAAATAACCTGCTTAAAGACGAATCGGACAGCAAGTGATGGTCTGATTTCAGTCGGCCATAACTGGGGGCTAACACCTTTTAATACTTCAATAGTCCTTGCTCACCATGTATCATGGATGGATGTACACTAAATTGTATATTGATTCTATCAAATTCACTGAATATGAGGGTTTGAACTTCATGTAGACAATAAATAGAGACCATTTAAGACTGATGGACCCCACTGATGGCTGCCTACAGTCACTAAACACACGCGCTGATCGGATTCGTCTATAGGCCTACGCCATGTGAGTTTTCATAATGTTATACATATGTACCCGAATGGTGGTTAATACAAAGATTATTTTCTCGACAGGGCTCTATGCTGAATGACTGCTGTGTGTCAACCTTCTGCGCACCGTGCTCGGCATGCCAACTCGCTCGTGAAATCAAAATGATCAAAAATGGCCAAGCTCAGCCTTAGATGGTCTGCCTTCCGAACTACAAAAAAGCCTGGCGTTCCCTGTCAAGGTTACTGTTGATAGCCTTTGTAACTGACTTTGCATGTTAAAATATATTCTTGTGACCGAATTTGTGTTAATGTATAATGTGACCGAATTTATGTTAACATTTTACAACATGATATCCACTTATTCAGGAATAAACGACTTCAAGGTAAAATTGTAAAACATTTAAATCCTTAAACAAATTTACGACAAAAATTTTCCATATCTAGTACGTCATGTAGTTGTTTGAGATTTTTCCTTTGAAAACTGTTTCACATGAAATACTCATTTCACAACTCCGTTATGAGCTAGGGTAATCCTTATAAACCTAAAATGTGCCAGTAGCAGTAAAAGTTGATCGTCTCGATTTGAGGGTCCGAGGATCGTACTGTCTACAGACGACACGATAATTTTATGGGCCCATTTCTGTCAAGTTAGAAAGACAAATGACAAAAAAGACAAATGCCTATTATTTGCAGATGCCAGTTACTTCAATGGAGCTCAAAGGCTTGAAGTAGCCGATACATCTACCGCAAAGTGTTGATTCATGCAGGGAGGTGTTCTAATAACACCTCCCTGGAATAACAAACGTCGTCCGTTCGGAACCAAATATTTGGTTACGAAGACATCGGATACATAATCGTTATCTTTGCGTTCGTGTTTTCACTTGATATCAGACTTCCGAACCTACGATAAATACTGTAAAACCATTAATTTCGTAATATTTATATACTACACCGCCCTGTTTACTATACTTAGCCAACCAGCCCACATATTTTTGTCTCAGTGTTTGGTAGAATACCAATACGGTACCATATATTAAACTGAAGTCGTAGTAAATTGTACATATAACTTCTCCTTCAAACCGTCTATTGCATGAAAGCCGAAACTGCTGTACAAAATTTCCTCAAATCAGTTTAGCTATAGAATTTTTGTTTTACATTTACATAGGTCCCACTTGAATTTACTAACTTAGTTAAATCAACTTTTGTGGGTAGTCTAGAGGCAAAGTTCGTATAGGCTTATAGAAGAGGTTGATTTTTGAAGTTGATAATAAGACAACTGAATAGTTGGCTGAATAGCAATTTCTATCGATGTCGATATATATTGAAGGGTCTTCATCCTTTACTGATATCATAAATTTGAACTTGTTCCTTGCCCTTTGTACCCATTCAGTTTTGTTCCTTTTGTACTGAACTTTCTGATGAGAACAAGTTAAGTCACGAGATATATGTAGTCGAATATTTACCCGGGATGGAATTTAAAGCACGCGTTTTATTAAGATCAACCACTTTTCACTCAGAGGGTTTCCCAATAGACACGTTTTCTTTTTTCAATAATGCAAGTTGTCGGACTTTTCAAAAGTGGTGACGGTATAAGTTCAATGCAATGGCCCTTTTACGATATTATAAATGACCCTTTTACGATCTTCTATTGTTATCCTATATGCAGTACTTTTAAAAAGATATTTTGTAACCTGTAGCAACTGACGGAACAGAAAATTCCATTTCTTACAGAGGCTGTAAATTAGAAACTATTACGTTTGGTATCAATGGGCTACAACATTGGTTGTTTGTCTAAAGTAATACAGTATGAAGGTCTCCATTTAAAACCAGGTGTTACAGCGGGATGGAGACCTCAATGGTTTCTTTAAAGGAAGTAGCTCTTCGAAGTAATTTGCACTTTTTTTAGCGGGAATATCCCTGAACGGTTTTTATGAGAGGCCTTTTCTGCACTTAGTCTTTGATGGCGGTTACGATCTATGCAAAACTCGAGACTGAAATAATTTAGCACATGTCAAACGTTATAGACCCGCATAATCAAGAGCAGTGTCGGAAACGTCTAACACCAAATTGAACCGGTGCGTGGATGGTGGACGTGATCAGGGTAATGGCCCAATCGCCCATCCTACCCCTGAATCAATATTTGCTTGTGTCAAAACCTTAGAGAATGGTTTCAAATTCTGGATTTTAAATGGTTACGGTATACTAGGGGTGAAAAACTGGGTGGAGAAAAACCCCTTCACTTTTTTGACAAGGAGGGTTGTCAACGTAATCGGCCGAACCATTCAACTTTCCAGTTTTCCGGTACACTTCTGAAACTAAGATTAGAAAATCAGATTATAGTGAAATTAAGCAAGTTTTAATTTTAACGACACCAATTCAGATTCCCAGATCATTATGACCGTTTTACAGTACCTTTGGCAGCCATAGGACCTGTCATAACAATTATAAAGACAAGACAAATCTAAACTATCAACTCTTTACCCGTATATAAGCGGACCATCGCATCATGCTGACGCAAAACCCCTTCTTTCCTCTACCACCTACAGTCCCGACAAGAAATCTCCCCTCAAAGGTTAGTTTTGCTCGCAGGGGCATGTTACTAAACGTTACTCACATAAAGAGATTCCGCATGATGCATGAAAATGAATTTTGCCCCACCCAACACGGATCCCAGTTTGTATCACCGTCATTCATATATGGTTCTACTAACCTTATTCATAACAGGGAGTTGTGATTAGTTACACCTCCCTGTTCATAGTACACTTATTCGAAGTGACTTTCTTTGCTACAATATTGCCATGTTTCATCTATTTCTGAAAAAATATAGCAGGTTTTGTGGAGCTTTATGACTTCAGCCACCTTAAATCTTGAGACATTTGCCCAAAGTTCATCTCGAAATGTTTGCAATTCTTGAAAAACATTTACAGTTTCGTTCATAAGTGTCTCCTCATAAATCTACAGATTATGTTTTTGCATAAAAGCATTGAGCATTGAAGGTATATCAATGAAATATTCTTCACGAATTTCACATAAATGCTACGACAGGATGAAATGAAACAACTCCTAAAATAGGATGTCGTTGTACTATTATTCAAATAAAGGGCTGCGTTGTATTTACGAGATAAACTGGGTTGGGGTTCTTCACTTGACAAATTTGTAAACTGTTGTAGGTAATCTCTGATTTCAACTTGTCTATTAGGTTTTAAAGTGAGTACATATAAATTCAACCAACAGTACGCTAGTTTAAGTTTTCATTTTTATCAGTTCCTGTAGTTGCGCATTTTCTGTCTTTTTACTGTAAGTTTAACTTCTTAATAAACTTGATTCAAAGCATATTCTCTTCATTAGATGTGGTACATTATTTTTTTTCTTTTATTTGTAATTTTCGCATTGTTTATAAAATGATTTTTGTTTCGTAAACGAAACCCAAAGTGAATAACTGACTGTTAAGGTTTTACTTACAAGCCTGGGGAATGTCGTTTCCGGCTGGTTAAGAGGTCACAACCTTTCAAAAAAATTTTGCAATTTATAAAAAAAAACTCAAATCACGACGAGCCTTAAAAGTGTCTTTTCCGACTGTCAGAGGGGTCGTGATTATTTCAAACTTTTCCCTTTGTTCCACATCAACCAGTGGTGGTTCTCCTCTTAGATAGTCTTCGGAGCAGGATAGTTAAAATATTTTGGGCAGGGAATTCCCCTCCAAACGCTGGCGGTCCAGCTTCAAATGTCTTTCTTGTAAACTGAGTAGCCCCCGGCCTTTGGATTATATGTGAGGCTTTTGCAAAACGGGGTAAAGCTTTCACCGGGGACAACATGCTCCTTGTCCCCACCCCCGACAAGTGACCAAGACACACCAGTGCCATGGATTTATGCTGGTATGCTACCATTACTCAATGTAGAGTTAGACAATATGGCGGCACCAACGCGTGTAGCAAAGCCCATAGTTTACCCCACAATGGGTGTATTTTACATGGGAAGTCTAATTTTTTATCATTTTGGCGGGGTCCTATTAAACCCTTGAAAAAATCGATGGTCTCCAAGCACAAGCTAGTCATCAGCGCCCTCTCTCTCTCTCCCTCCCTTCCTCACTCCCTCCCCTTCAACAAGAATTCCTCAATCCGCCCCTGTTGCGCAGGCGGTATTATAGAGCGATAAATTGCCGCAACGTGTATAAGATGCATACGCACCGTGTGAAGGCAAATCAATGGAGTCGTCTCAGCAGGACGTGTTGCGTCACGTCACATTCGAAGCGGAAAAAAGTTGACGCATAGTTCTTTCGGATGCGTCGATTTCGGTAAAATCCACGTGCGCACAGGAACAGACGTTAGGCACGCGTCAACCAAGCGTCAAGTATGATTTTTTCATGTTTTCTTTTTTTCTGAGAACAAATGCAGCAAAATAAGTGAACATTGGCTACAGTGTGGGGGAATTTTGTTCAACATCCTTCCAGTATTATTATATTACACAAAGACGCACCAAAACACACCATGGCCAAAATGAGTGACATTGCAGCTACCTATGTAGATATATATTTGGACATTGCAGCTACCTATGTAGATATATATTTTTAAGGGGGGGGGGATGGGGTGGATTTTAGGTAAGTGATACAATACACTTACAAAATATACAATTTTAAAAGCACTGTCCACACTAAGCAACTCAACGCTATGCAAAGAGATAGTTCGTTGCAAAATGTGGAATGCTTTGCAACTATTTGCAACCCAGTTTCATGCGACATGGTCTGTCGTATGAAGCTGAAACGTGCAACTGACAACAATGATGGACTTCTAGCATGAATCCAACGAAGTTGACTTGAACGAACTGGAAAAGAACACATTCCTGACTCTTCAACCGTAACAAATAAAGAGTATGTTAAACGTTAGAATTTTGCGTGAAGCGCGTCATGAACCTGCGACTTTTTTGCATAATGTGGAAACTATGCCCTAAAAACTAGTTAATCGTCAGTCGCTCACCACGAAGAGACGGTCTTCTTGAAATAAGTCGCGTCGCATAGTGTGGACGGGGCTTTCGGTCGCAGAAACTGGGTTGTTCGTCTGCTTGCATCTCACTCTTTGCGTCGTAGAGAGTCGCAAAATGTGGAAGGAGCTTAAGGCATCAGGATGCAAAATGTAACTTTACTGAGCACCGAAGCCAGTGGCGTAGCCAGGATGGATTTTTTTTTTTTTTTTTTTTTTTTTTTTGGGGGGGGGCTTTACAAACCCTCCAGATGGCCGGAAACGGCACTTCCCACGTGTTGTAAGCTGCATGTACCCAGCCTTGAAATACGAATTTCATGTCTGCCACTTCTCAAATAATGAGAATAAAAGATCAATCGATGAAAAATGGTAATACATATCCTTTTTAGGAACCCCAAAACTGGGCATTTCTGATCTGTGTCCTGGGGGATGAGACTAAAGGGAACCGGTATCTCCCTTTCCCTTGGAAAAAATTATAAACTTCAGGAGGACGTAGATCGCAAATGCGGCAATATTTGAATGGATTTCAGCTTTAACAGGAAAACCAAAAGTAGTTGTATCCCCCTCTGAGAAACTTTCTCTGCGTTAGATTTCCTAGATGCAAAATGATGCTGTGTTTGGCAAAACTTTGAACTGATCATATGCCTACGTTTTGGGGAGCATGAAATTGAAAATACTCATTTTTCGTCTTTGCAGAGATTTTACAAGTGACATACATACTGCCAAAGAAACAATGTTTTCCGGTTTTTAGTGGTGCCTAGATGCAAAATGGTGCAGTATTTATTTAGTCATCGGTACATTACGTAGTCAAAATTAAAATACTACGAGTAAATCTCCCAAAATATTTTAACTGCAAAGATGAAGTATTGATCATGTGGGTAACACACATGCAATCCGGACCTTGTGGACATTTTACAAATCCGCCCGGATGCCAGTGTCAACTAGTAAAAAGAAGACTTGTTGAAAAAATCGTTATACAGTGGCACTTGTTATTGGCAGGAGTGAGGCACGGCATGTGCCAACTGGTTAAGGATGGAAGGGAAGAATTATTCGAAGGCATTACCTTACCTTTACGGCATATTTTGTGTATGATAAAGTATAGGAATGGTCGTGTAAGAATGGTCTCCAGTTTATGATTGCCTTGTCGGTTTCGATGGTAAGAGAAACCAATGCAATCATGTATGTGTATACATACGTGTGTATGTATGTATGTGTGTTTGTGTGAGGGTGTGTGTATATGGGTGTGTGTGTTTGTGACACTGTGCTTGTTAACACGATATCTCAAGATAGGAATGTGGCTGAGTTTTCAAACTTAGCATATAGATGCCCCATATTATAAGGAAGAACCCTATTTATTTTGGTCGAGTTTAAAGGTTATTTGAGGTCACAGGGGTCAAAAACTCGAAACACTTTACATTTAACACAACTAACTCGTTAACACGATATCTCAAGAGAAGAATATCTGACAGTTTTCAGACTTGGTACTTAGATGCCCCATATGAAGAGGAAGAACCCTATCGTTTTTGGCACGGTAGGAATGTTTGAAAGTATTCAGATTTGCTACATAGATGTCCCATATCAAGAAAAAGAAGGGCATAAGTTTTCGTTGAGTTCAAAGGTTATTTGGGGTCACAGGTGTCAAAGGACTCGAAATACTTTACATTTAACTCATTAACACAGTATCTCAATGCAGAAATGCCATAGGACTTGAAACACTTTACATTTAACTCATTAACACAGTATCTGAAGGTATGAGTGTTTGAAAGTATTCAAACTTGGTACATAGATGTCCTATGTCAAGAAAAAGAACAATATCAGTTTTCAACGAGTTTAAAGGTTATTTGGTGTCACAGGTGTCGATGGACTTGAAACACCTTACATTTAACTAATAAACAGAGTATCTCCATGCAGAAATGTTCGTAGGACTTGAAACACTTTACATTTCACTCATTTGCACACTATCTGAAGGTAGAAATGTCTGGAAGTTTTCAAACTTCGTACATAGATGCCCCATATCAAGAGGAAGAATGGTATGGGTCTTGGTCACGTTCAAAGGTCATTTCGGGTCACAGGGGGTCAAACCCGGAAAACCATGTTTACACAATATCTTAAGGCAGGAAGCGTGAATTGATTTCAAACTTAATATGTTGATGCAGTATGATGGGTGGATGAACCCTTCTAATTTTGGTAGAGGTCAAAGGTCATTTGGGGTCACAGGGTGTCAAACCCCAAAGCATTTTTCACATGATATCTCAAGTTGGGAAACTTGGATTAAATTCAAACTCAAGATGTGGATGCGTTATGATGTAAGCAAGAACCCTTTAGATTTTGGTAGAGGTCAAGGGTCATTTGGGGTCACAGAGGGTCAAACCCCGAAAATCTTGTTTACACTATACCTGAAGGTAGGAAGCTTGGATTGATTTGAATCTTGATTTGTTGATGCAATATGATGGGAAGAAGAACCTTATTGATTTGGGCAGAGGTCAAAGGTTATTTGGGGTCACAGGGGGTCAATCCCCCCAAAACTTGTTTTCATGATATCTCAAGGTAGGAAACTTGGATAAATTTCAAACTTGATATGTTGATGCATATGATGTATGTAAAAATCCTACTGATTTTGGTAGGGGTCAAAGGTCATCTGGGGTCACAGGGGGCCAATCCCTGAAAACCTTGTTTACATGATATCTCAAGCAAGGAAGCTTAGATTGATTTCAAACTTGATATGTTGATGCATTTTGATGTATGGAAAAATCCTACTGATTTTGGTAGGGGTCAAAGGTCATCTGGGGTCACAGGGTGCCAAACTCTGAAAACCTTGTTTGCATGATATCTCAAGGTAGGAAACTTTGATTAATCTCAAACGTGGTATGTTGATGCATTATGATGTAAGGAAGAATCCCATTGATTTTGGTACAGGTCTAAGGGCAATTCGGGTTAAAGGGGCCGAACCCTGAAAACCTTGTTTACATGATATCTCAAGCAAGGAAGCTTAGATTGATTTCAAACTTGATATGTTGATGCGTTTTGATGTGTGGACAAATTCTATTGATTTTGGAAGGGGTCAAAGGTCATCTGGGGTTGCAGGGGGTCAAACCCCGAAAACCTTGTTTGCATGATATCTCAAGGTAGGGAACTTTGATTTATCCCTAACTTGGTAAGTTGATGCATCATAATGTGAGGGAGAATCCTATTAATTTTGTTAGAGAACAAAGGTCATCCAGGGTCACAGGAGGCTCAAACCCCCAAAACCTTGTTTGCATGATATCTGATTGTAGGAAGCTTGGATTTTTTCAAACTTGGTTTGTTAATGAATTATGACGAGAGGGTGGACCCTATTAATTTTGGTAAAGGTCAAAGTTCACCTTGGGTTATCCAAGGTCAAACCTTGAAAACTCCTGCTTTGCATTTCAAGGTGGGTGTGTGGTGGTTGGAAGATGGCCTCTGTCGACCTTGGTGGAGGTTGAAGGTCAACTGGGGTCACCAGAGATCAAACTGTGAAAACTTTGTTAATAGGAGAGAATATCTTAAGACACAGCATGAAATTTGGCTTTTCATTGAAGAAGTGTTTTGGTTAAGAGAAAAACCAGTTCCTTACTGGTGGAGTCAAAGGTCACTTTGGGTTACCATGTGTTACAAGCAATGCACCTTTTTTGAAAAGAACATGATCTGTATGCATCATCGAAACCTCAATGCATTTTTGCATTCTGGTTTTCATTAAATCAACCAGTCATCCGAAAGGCAGAAAGAGTCTTAAAGACTCAGTTCTCTCACCCCAAACAGTACCAATTCTCCTAACCTTCTTACTGAAGCCCCTCCCACAATTGTTTGAAATTCATCCTCATCCAGATATAATCTCACTTTATTTTATGCAATCAAAGCACTCACAGAACCGTTCATGCTGTGCAGTATAAGCTTTGGTACTCTGCATTATTTGAATTAGCTGCCAATCAAAGGGTTCAGGCTATTGAGAATTTCGGTACCCCGTACCAAAATTGTAGTCTGAGGTGAGGGGTTTCAAACAAAGTCACTCAAACAGAGTCACATTCGAGTTCGTCTTCGAGACGTTCGTTTCGTCTTCGAAGTCAAGGGCAATGAACGACAGTGCAGATTATATACGGTATCCAATTAAGTGAAAGAAGGCATTTTGAAGTTATTACTTGATTTCATACAAGCGCACAAAATGTGTTTGACACACATCATGCATCGCTTCCTTAATTGTTGCACATTTTATTTTCTCAATTACTTTATCAGAGCGCAAAAAATCTGGAGAGGGGGGTGAAGAAAATCTTGGGAAGGGGGGGGGGGCTACCCCCCAGTGGTTACGCAACTGACCGAAGCTCAACAGTTGCCTGCTCGTTAAGAATTTGTCAACACTGGGTAATATAAAAGCTAATGATTCTTTTAATACTCACCACCTTCGCGAATATTATTAATATCTGTAGTGGTAATAGTTTTATTGATTGTTGGTGGCGAGTATTAAGGGACAGTAGACATGACTGTACTAAGGAAAACATCCGTTGTGCATAATAAGGTAAAACATTCGATGAAATGTATGTGGTATCCACCACTGAAAATGGTTGTAGCATATGCATACGCACTCCGTGTGGACAGGTGTTTAAGCATTTTTAAACACCATGAACTGTGATTTAACTACAGTGTGCTAACTTGGATTAAATTCAAACTCAAGATGTGGATGCGTTATGATGTAAGCAAGAACCCTTTAGATTTTGGTAGAGGTCAAGGGTCATTTGGGGTCACAGAAGGTCAAACCCCGAAAATCTTGTTTACACTATACCTGAAGGTAGGAAGCTTGGATTGATTTGAATCTTGATTTGTTGATACAATATGATGGGAAGAAGAACCTTATTGATTTGGGCAGAGGTCAAAGGTTATTTGGGGTCACAGGGGGTCAATCCCCCCAAAACTTGTTTTCATGATATCTCAAGGTAGGAAACTTGGATAAATTTCAAACTTGATATGTTGATGCATATGATGTATGTAAAAATCCTACTGATTTTGGTAGGGGTCAAAGGTCATCTGGGGTCACAGGGGGCCAATCCCTGAAAACCTTGTTTAAATGATATCTCAAGCAAGGAAGCTTAGATTGATTTCAAACTTGATATGTTGATGCGTTTTGATGTATGGAAAAATCCTACTGATTTTGGTAGGGGTCAAAGGTCATCTATGGTTGCAGGGTGCCAAACTCTGAAAACCTTGTTTGCATGATATCTCAAGGTAGGAAACTTTGATTAATCTCAAACGTGGTATGTTGATGCATTATGATGTAAGGAAGAATCCTATTGATTTTGGTACAGGTCTAAGGGCAATTCGGGTTAAAGGGGCCGAACCCTGAAAACCTTGTTTACATGATATCTCAAGCAAGGAAGCTTAGATTGATTTCAAACTTGATATGTTGATGCGTTTTGATGTGTGGACAAATTCTATTGATTTTGGAAGGGGTCAAAGGTCATCTGGGGTTGCAGGGGGTCAAACCCCGAAAACCTTGTTTGCATGATATCTCAAGGTAGGGAACTTTGATTAATCTCTAACTTGGTAAGTTGATGCATCATAATGTGAGGGAGAACCCTATTAATTTTGTTAGAGAACAAAGGTCATCCAGGGTCACAGGAGGCTCAAACCCCCAAAACCTTGTTTGCATGATATCTGATTGTAGGAAGCTTGGATTTTTTCAAACTTGGTTTGTTAATGAATTATGACGAGAGGGTGGACCCTGTTAATTTTGGTAAAGGTCAAAGTTCACCTTGGGTTATCCAAGGTCAAACCTTGAAAACTCCTGCTTTGCATTTCAAGGTGGGTGTGTGGTGGTTGGAAGATGGCCTCAATCGACCGTGGTGGAGGTTGAAGGTCAATTGGGGTCACCAGAGATCAAACTGTGAAAACTTTGTTAATAGGAGAGAATATCTTAAGACACAGCATGAAATTTGGCTTTTCATTGAAGAAGTGTTTTGGTTAAGAGAAAAACCAGTTCCTTACTGGTGGAGTCAAAGGTCACTTTGGGTTACCATGTGTTACAAGCAATGCACCTTTTTTGAAAAGAACATGATCTGTATGCATCATCGAAACCTCAGTGCATTTTTGCATTCTGGTTTTCATTAAATCAACCAGTCATCCGAAAGGCAGAAAGAGTCTTAAAGACTCAGTTCTCTCACCCCAAACAGTACCAATTCTCCTAACCTTCTTACTGAAGCCCCTCCCACAATTGTTTGAAATTCATCCTCATCCAGATATAATCTCAGTTTATTTTATGCAATCAAAGCACTCTCAGAACCGTTCATGCTGTGCAGTATAAGCTTTGGTACTCTGCATTATTTGAATTAGCTGCCAATCAAAGGGTTTAGGCTATTGAGAATTTCGGTACCCCGTACCAAAATTGTACTCTGAGGTGAGGGGTCTCAAACAAAGTCACTCAAACAAAGTCACATTCGAGTTCGTCTTCGAGACGTTCGTTTCGTCTTCGAAGTCAAGGGCAATGAACGACAGTGCAGATTATATACGGTATCCAATTAAGTGAAAGAAGGCATTTTGAAGTTATTACTTGATTTCATACAAGCGCACAAAATGTGTTTGACACACATCATGCATCGCTTCCTTAATTGTTGCACATTTTATTTTCTCAATTACTTTATCAGAGCGCAAAAAATCTGGAGAGGGGGGTGAAGAAAATCTTGGGAAGGGGGGGGGCTACCCCCCAGTGGTTACGCAACTGACCGAAGCTCAACAGTTGCCTGCTCGTTAAGAATTTGTCAACACTGGGTAATATAAAAGCTAATGATTCTTTTAATACTCACCACCTTCGCGAATATTATTAATATCTGTAGTGGTAATAGTTTTATTGATTGTTGGTGGCGAGTATTAAGGGACAGTAGACATGACTGTACTAAGGAAAACATCCGTTGTGCATAATAAGGTAAAACATTCGATGAAATGTATGTGGTATCCACCACTGAAGATGGTTGTAGCATATGCATACGCACTCCGTGTGGACAGGTGTTTAAGCATTTTTAAACACCATGAACTGTGATTTAACTACAGTGTGCTAACTTGGATTAAATTCAAACTCAAGATGTGGATGCGTTATGATGTAAGCAAGAACCCTTTAGATTTTGGTAGAGGTCAAGGGTCATTTGGGGTCACAGAAGGTCAAACCCCGAAAATCTTGTTTACACTATACCTGAAGGTAGGAAGCTTGGATTGATTTGAATCTTGATTTGTTGATACAATATGATGGGAAGAAGAACCTTATTGATTTGGGTAGAGGTCAAAAGTTATTTGGGGTCACAGGGGGTCAATCCCCCCAAAACTTGTTTTCATGATATCTCAAGGTAGGAAACTTGGATAAATTTCAAACTTGATATGTTGATGCATATGATGTATGTAAAAATCCTACTGATTTTGGTAGGGGTCAAAGGTCATCTGGGGTCACAGGGGGCCAATCCCTGAAAACCTTGTTTACATGATATCTCAAGCAAGGAAGCTTAGATTGATTTCAAACTTGATATGTTGATGCGTTTTGATGTATGGAAAAATCCTACTGATTTTGGTAGGGGTCAAAGGTCATCTGTGGTTGCAGGGTGCCAAACTCTGAAAACCTTGTTTGCATGATATCTCAAGGTAGGAAACTTTGATTAATCTCAAACGTGGTATGTTGATGCATTATGATGTAAGGAAGAATCCTATTGATTTTGGTACAGGTCTAAGGGCAATTCGGGTTAAAGGGGCCGAACCCTGAAAACCTTGTTTACATGATATCTCAAGCAAGGAAGCTTAGATTGATTTCAAACTTGATATGTTGATGCGTTTTGATGTGTGGACAAATTCTATTGATTTTGGAAGGGGTCAAAGGTCATCTGGGGTTGCAGGGGGTCAAACCCCGAAAACCTTGTTTGCATGATATCTCAAGGTAGGGAACTTTGATTAATCTCTAACTTGGTAAGTTGATGCATCATAATGTGAGGGAGAACCCTATTAATTTTGTTAGAGAACAAAGGTCATCCAGGGTCACAGGAGGCTCAAACCCCCAAAACCTTGTTTGCATGATATCTGATTGTAGGAAGCTTGGATTTTTTCAAACTTGGTTTGTTAATGAATTATGACGAGAGGGTGGACCCTGTTAATTTTGGTAAAGGTCAAAGTTCACCTTGGGTTATCCAAGGTCAAACCTTGAAAACTCCTGCTTTGCATTTCAAGGTGGGTGTGTGGTGGTTGGAAGATGGCCTCTGTCGACCTTGGTGGAGGTTGAAGGTCAATTGGGGTCACCAGAGATCAAACTGTGAAAACTTTGTTAACAGGAGAGAATATCTTAAGACACAGCATGAAATTTGGCTTTTCATTGAAGAAGTGTTTTGGTTAAGAGAAAAACCAGTTCCTTACTGGTGGAGTCAAAGGTCACTTTGGGTTACCATGTGTTACAAGCAATGCACCTTTTTTGAAAAGAACATGATCTGTATGCATCATCGAAACCTCAATGCATTTTTGCATTCTGGTTTTCATTAAATCAACCAGTCATCCGAAAGGCAGAAAGAGTCTTAAAGACTCAGTTCTCTCACCCCAAACAGTACCAATTCTCCTAACCTTCTTACTGAAGCCCCTCCCACAATTGTTTGAAATTCATCCTCATCCAGATATAATCTCAGTTTATTTTATGCAATCAAAGCACTCTCAGAACCGTTCATGCTGTGCAGTATAAGCTTTGGTACTCTGCATTATTTGAATTAGCTGCCAATCAAAGGGTTTAGGCTATTGAGAATTTCGGTACCCCGTACCAAAATTGTAGTCTGAGGTGAGCGGTTTCAAACAAAGTCACTCAAACAAAGTCACATTCGAGTTCGTCTTCGAGACGTTCGTTTCGTCTTCGAAGTCAAGGGCAATGAACGACAGTGCAGATTATATACGGTATCTAATTAAGTGAAAGAAGGCATTTTGAAGTTATTACTTGATTTCATACAGGCGCACAAAATGTGTTTGACACACATCATGCATCGCTTCCTTAATTGTTGCACATTTTATTTTCTCAATTACTTTATCAGAGCGCAAAAAATCTGGAGAGGGGGTGAAGAAAATCTTGGGAAGGGGGGGGGGGCTACCCCCCAGTGGTTACGCAACTGACCGAAGCTCAACAGTTGCCTGCTCGTTAAGAATTTGTCAACACTGGGTAATATAAAAGCTAATGATTCTTTTAATACTCACCACCTTCGCGAATATTATTAATATCTGTAGTGGTAATAGTTTTATTGATTGTTGGTGGCGAGTATTAAGGGACAGTAGACATGACTGTACTAAGGAAAACATCCTTTGTGCATAATAAGGTAAAACATTCGATGAAATGTATGTGGTATCCACCACTGAAGATGGTTGTAGCATATGCATACGCACTCCGTGTGGACAGGTGTTTAAGCATTTTTAAACACCATGAACTGTGATTTAACTACAGTGTGCTATTCATGGAGTATACCCACACATAGGCCGCGGAATTCGACTTTACTCTCAGTATGTAACTGGGTCGATTGATGAGATATTGGTTAACCTGTCCTTAAAGGGCTTAGAATTTGAAATTTCGAAGATGTTCAACCAAAAAGATTTAAGATGGGTGTAATGAGCTAATGTTCCCGTATCTCCATTTACACGATGTCTATTCAGCCGGCCTGGAACTTTACCTTAAAAAAGTCCTGTCGTCACTGACGCGGTGTTGTTGGTTGCAGTGCTTGTCAATCGCCTTTGTATGTTGTCGTGTCCGCCTACTTCTACGTCCCCGTCAGACAAGATACTCGACCAACAGACCTTATGCATTGACGTCATGTTTGGAGCCAAAACAACCAGCACGTGACGACTTTGTGTAGGACATACATAGATCGATGAGTCACACTCAGTAGAATTCATTTCACTTGAGTAGAGACTTACGCGGCTTTCGATTGCTTGACTTAATTGACTGTCCGCATTTCGATGCTGGTTTGTTACAGACCTTACGCAGTGGCATAGCCACGTGGTGGTTGGGGGTTCACCCCCCCCCCCATTTCCCAACCTAGAAATGCAAAAGACAACTAAAATAGCGAGGATTTTTCTCTCCCAGTAGACTTTTGCCTCATGTCGTGATCCACCCCCACCCCCTCCAATGACACAATCTTGGCCAGGCTTCTAACCTTATGCATAGGCCTATGACGTCACAAAGCAAAAGCAAGTCCTCTTTTGAAAGAATAACGAACTAACACCAGCAAATGCACAAGACTCATTTGTCAATCAATCGGATGGGTGCGTAAGTTTTTACACACATTGGTCTGTGCTGTCCACTGATCTAGGTGTGTCTAATACACAAAGATCAATGGTGCAACCACGTCACGTGTCCATTGCCATTCCTTCAAAATGTTATCAGTGCTGACTACACCATCAGTGCAAAATTCTATTAACAAACTGTGTGTTCCCTTTAATTGTTGATAGAGTTATTGATGGATTGTAAATAGACGTTCCTGCCCACCTGTTACTTAAGCTATCAACACTTATATACGTTACAAAAGCCTATTTACATTTGTCTGTGTAGGCCAATGTACTGGACCTATAAAACAATGTGAGTCTCATCATAGTCATACTTCAGTGTAGCAGGTCTGTACAAAGAACTTTGCTCAGTGCAAACCTATATAGAACAAGAGTTTTAAAGGCAATTACTGAACTAAGGCGACCTGGTATTCAGGCCCGTACAGTATATAGCCATGGAGGGGGGGGGGGAGGGTCAGGGGGTTTTGTGTGAACGAGATATAAAATAATAAGGGAGCTTCAAAGCTCCATAAAAAAGAAAATACGACTATTGAAGCAATATGACACCTTTTGAGGTTAAAGGAAAAGAATAAGCATGCATGGTGTACTTTGTTTCAATATATTTACCCTGTTGGAGGAGAAGGTTGTAAGGCAACAATGTTATGAAGCAACCATGATGGGTGGCGCTGTTGTTGTAAGGCCAATAAGTTTAACTTACAAATTCTGTCTTGAGAAACCTGCACCTAAAACAGAGGCCTTGCAACTCTGCTTCAAATAATTCATCTGTGACTTATAATAGTTCATTTCAATGAAGGATATCAATTTGCAATTGGGTGTATCTGACATATGATCAGAAATCCCCTTCTCTGGGGTGTGACGATTGATACCTTGTTGGTGTAGGGGAGTATTTACTCCGTAGTAGGTCGGAAGGGCTTAAGATTCACTTAACAAGTTTTACAGCCATTTTTATAGTGCAAGGGCAAAATCTGGGGATGGGGGTAAATGTCCCCTCTTCCCCCTCGTAGTGCCGCCACTGATGCCACCTATTGAGAAAAATCCTTGCAATTGCTCCCATTAGCATAGCGTTTTATAGGTCCAATGCAATGCATAACAAACAAAGAGACCAAATGTTTCTTTTCTTCACATTTTTGACAAATATATGTTTCTTTCGAACTTCAATTTAATATTCAATACAAAATAAGGCATATCGTCCACTGGTGGAGTGTTCCTATCATTACACATATAACCAGTGCTGTAGTCACACATAAGGCTTAGAAGGTTGGTGGGAAAGTCAGAGTTGAACATAAGTAAAGGCTTGTGATGTAAGTTTTGAACCGCTTTTACAAAACTACTAGTGTAGGAAAACATTGATTACCTTGATATTTATATATATATATATATATATATATATATATATATATATATATATATATATATATATATATATATATATATATATATATATATATATATATATACTAACATAGAAGTTCGGTTGACACTTCCAAAACAGTGCTCGATTCTTAAGAAGAGCTATGTATAATAATAAAGGATGAAGTTTATAGGTATATATATATATATATACTCCAACTCAAAAGCTACCCATTCACAAAACGAATACATTAAACCTTGCCTGTGCCTATTCAAACTCCTTTTCCCATAAATACTACAACATAAATTTGACATATCAATACATAAAGCTTCTCACTAAGGATAACGATTTATCAATTCCAGTCTTTGGGCATCTTATTTTCACCCTCCCATACATTTCCGGTTTTAGATGTCAGTACGTTAGTCACAAGATCAATCCATGTTCCATACAAATAACTTTTAGACCACTATTTTGCTATAATTGTTCAAAATTCCCCATGTTTGCCCAAATTTGATATCAGTAAAATTAGCCTCCAATTCTTAGTTACAAACCAATACCCATTACTTCAATATTTCATATGATTTAACTTCCTTTCTTCCTATATCTGTATGAAACCTGTATACATAGGCGGGATAACGGGGGGCACGGGGGCACTTGAAGTCCCCCACACACTTTTTTCCAGAACATAGTTTTTTTACGTCTTAGTGTGGTTGCTATGCTTCAAAATACAAGCTGGAACTAACAGAGCTACGCAAGTGACACTTAATCAAGTTCTATAATGTTTAAACAGGTCATATACTGCATTGAAAACTAAATAAAAAACAATATTCTTCCAATAAATGTATCAACGCCTTTTTTCGTCACGCTTCGCGTGCACCTGTTTTAAATATGTCAGGATTCGGGGTTACTTCCTGTAGAAAACCTCTTCCATTTTCACTGAAACTTACAACAGTGTCCAGGCGGTCGTCCTCTGGTCCCCTTCTCTGATCAAGTGCCCCCAGATTTCTGAAAGGACGATGATCTTATTTCACCCAAATCTGGAACTCCACTCTTTTTTCGGCTGAAGTAAAAAAGGGCCCGCCCTTTCTCTAAATTCCATTCGTTTCTCTATTGAGATGTCTCAAAAGTCAATTTTTCGGCGTGTTCTGCGCGTAACATCACAGGTAAGGGCTCTATAAAAATCTAATGAAAAGGACTCTACAGAAAACCCAACGGTACGTTTTTGCTTTAAACAAATATCCTCAGGGGTCACCTTTATTCAGCTGTTGTGAAAATGGACCACTCTTTGCCTAATTTTATTACAGTTTCACTATAATTAAGATGAAGAAAAAAATTCCCCTTTACAGGTAAAGGCTCTGTGAAAAAGACTATATAGCGGCTCCTTGAAAAAGACTATATAGGAAACCAGGGTATGCTGTGCTTCAGTAAAAATGTCTTAAGGGGGCTACCGTTATTCAGCTAAGGTTAAAAGTGGCCCATCCTTTCTCTAATTTTCATTCAGTGTCATTACTGAGATGTCTTAAACGTTAAAATTTTCGGCGCCCATTATAGACGAGGGCTGAATTCACATCAGATGAAAAGCCCTAGCTTTCTGAAAAGACGATCTGGGGCACCAAGGAGGAATCCCCTGAAAAACCTCAATTTTAAATAATCCATGCTCCCTCCCCGCACCCTCTGCATTATCGACTCCGACCGACTTTAATCATACGGACACCTAATTGTAGCAGTACCTTTTATCTGGTACTTTTCTGATCATTAGCAAGTTGGGGTTTTATCTCTATGTAACAATTTTCTGAAGGTTCCGCGCCGACTGATGGTGATGCTCCGCATAGATATGTTTTAGTCGAACAAATTACTGAACAGAACAATGCGCGTTTGTAAATTATTCTTCGTTTTGGGGCAGTATTATGAAGTGAAAATAATTTCATTGCGAAAGAAATCTGTTAAAAGGACTTTTTTAATTCTAGTTACGAGCCCAGGAAATGCCATTTTCTGCTGTCCGGGGTTCTCAATTTTTTGAAAAAAATCTATGCGCTCGACTTAGAAAATCTCTCGGGCAGGATGGCATTTTTTTGGACAAAAAGAATTCTGCCCCTCCCACGCTCCCGTATGCCTATGACAATAAATAAAATATAAAACTTCAAATATATGCAAAGCCAAATTTTTTCCTCGGGAGAATGCTGCAATATGGTCCGAGGGCCTAAATCTGCATGATGATATTCAGTAACCTCAACAAAACTACAGATCACCCCCTTCTTGATTTTCCTCAAGAGAACTCCTGAAAGGCATATCACTTAATAAACTGATAAAAGAAAGCAAATTTTTCATTATAACCTTCCCCCAAAACCAAATTTTCTTTTATTAAAGTCCAAAGTTTCTCCATTATAATAAGCTCTTAATTTTCAAAGATTCGTTCAAAAAAGGGAAAAACTATCCGGACAAACTTTGAGTCTTGTCTCGAAGCCTCAGTTCGTAGGTCTCGTACGATTCAATGCGTAACCCCAAGAGAATTTCAGCTGTCAGTGGCCCATATATTGTTTTTGCTTTTTCCCTTATGTAGGAAAGATTCTTCAGTAAACACCCAAAATTTTTTATAGTACCAACAAAAGCCAAACTTCTTTCAAACGTTTTAATTTTTACTTCAAATAAACCCCAGATTTTTAAGTATTTGTTAAAAAAAAAGCCCAAAATTTCCGCGCGCTCCACGTCACGTTCCACCGGGATATAACATCGCCTATGTCGGGGCCTTGAAATTCTGGCCCCCTGTCGGGCAAATCCTGGTAAGCAAGGAAATTGAAAGACTAAAGGTAATGGACCCCGACCCAGTTATGTCCCTCTAAATTCAGGCCGTCACTTCTGGATTTGTCTATAGATGCATTTAGTTTAAGCAACTGATGTTCTGGCTGGTTGGCAGCAGAGTTAATGAGGCATGCTTACATTTTCACCACAATCATGAAAAGTAGATCCTTATCCATCTTAATGCTCTGCATGTAATGAGCGAGTTTGGTAATTCATTTTGATGGCTATGCACATGCCCACATCCTCCAAATCGTCAGGATAAACAAATAAACCAATCCCCCACCTACAACATGTAATCCAAAATTTGAGTTCAATTTGAACATTTGGTGGCGATATTCTTTCTTAATCCAACCATAACGCAAAAAGGAATCATAAGTTTTTTTCTGTGCAGTGAACTTTGTCTAAATTGCTCTTTTTGTCTCAAAATATGCATTTTAATCTGTAAAGTAAGGCTTAATCCCTATTTTCATTCAGTTTGCACGGCAATTCAGATTTATGCTTTGCGTTGCATGCACGTACTAGGGAACACCATACGCTACGCGCTGAGCTCGGTTTGCGAATCCCACGTTGTGCCCCACAATTCCATGAGCTAACAAATAACCAAACAAGTTTTTTGCACTGGTATTTACACACATATCCAAAACCTAGCATGTCCCTGTGCATACTCTAATCCAACCAGTGAAAAAAACATGAATGATCTATTTGGTCCAACTCACTGTTTTACCCTATCTGTACTTGGTCACCAAAAATTGTTCTCTCTAAACAAGTGGCACACCTTTAACTTTAGCAAGAAGAGCAAGGGTAGGCGGTGCACCATCTGAAATTACAGGGGTAGTCTTCAAACCATTGCACATTTGAAGGAAAGGCCCGAAATCATTAATTTAGATTCCACACGAAAGACTTGGGTGGCATTATAGATTATGTGCAGGGGGGTTGGTTATTATTGGTTTGGTTTCTGTGACCAGTTAGGCTGGACCGGTTTCTGTTGCTTTGGCTCAATTTATGGCCCTACTTCATCTGTAGTCAACCGTTGAGAAGGTTTGGGTAATTAATCAACATTGTCTCAAGTGCGGACAACATAGAAAAAGTAACAGCCGATAATTTCTCGTAGATCCATTTGAATGTAGCTTTAGGGAGCGCAACTTACACTTATCACAGAGGTCTTACATTAGCCGACAAAAGATCTTGGGAAATACATATTTGATGGGTGAATAAAATGCCATTTGATTTATAGGCCCGTTCATCTACAATAGTTTTAATAGGTATGCCGTAGACTGTAATAAACTCGGCCGGTGTTGCCTTTCTTACCAGTAGTGTGGAAAAGAAATGTAACAGTAAAATCCTATATTCTCTCCACATTACATTCGGTTTACATGAGACAATGATCCTACGAGACACAGCATTTTGCGACAATTTTAAAGTTCCTTTTAACATTTTATGCAAGAGTTTAGGGATCTTCGTTCTCAAAAAGGCTAATCCCTCTGGTGAAATCAACCGAGAAAATAACACAATCTCGTAGGGTCCCACAAGGCGTAGGGTTATGAACTTTATAAATTCTGAGCCTTGATTTGATAGGCTCGGGTTTGAGTCTTTATTACTATCGAGAAATTAATATTGAGTTACTTGGGACTGTATCGCCATATAAAGGTTATGGGCAATATATGACTATGTATAGTCTACATTTTCCTTATGGGCAAGGTTTTGACATATAGTTACGGTTCAAGATATACCTTTAATTTAGGATCTTGGGGTTTTTTCCTCTGTATCAGATGAGTCTTTGTAGGCTGGGGATGCTGATACGAAAGCATTGGGGAGTGAGGTAACTATTATCGTTCGAGCGGCTAACAGCCGCCCCCTCGGACTTTGGCCTAGTAATCAACGGCGTGAAAGGACAAGATAACATTAAAGGCAGGGACATTTTAGTTACTAAGACAATGGGTTAAGAACTGAAAGTACGAGAGGAATGGAAGGTCCACTTAGGCAGTGCTAGTTTGGACAAGGGAAGTCTGCCTGGGGTAGGGGTAGAGCGGCTGGCCTGGATTAGCCCTACTACCCTGGGAAGTGGAACTAAATTAGCCAAATTAAAAAAGAGAATTCCCATCACCGGCAGCACCGTATCCCTGGTTGCCCAGGTACTAACTCTCAGGTGCTCTAACCGGTGATATCGAACCTGTTTGGGTTCCCACCCCTACCCTCAACCAGGCGCTCTACTTCTTCCCAATTTCTATAGTTTAAAATATCAGCCGGAACTTCAAGGTTGCTTTTTGTGTGGATGTTTTAATAATAACATCTTTAGCTGTTGGGTCAGAATTCAAATAGGATCGTGTTAAGTTTGTATTAAGTTCTTCAATTCGGTCTAAAAGGACTGGGAAGGGGTACTTTAAAGTTAGTATTTGTTTTCCGGATATGTTACTCTACATTTCATAGGCTAATTTGTTGGTTGTTGTATTTATACGTTCAAATCTTCTTAAATTAGTGGGTGAGGCAGTAAGGTAGCAAATGCTATCATATTCCATAAAGAGTCTTATATGGGTTTTATAGATTCGTAAACCTTGATCGGGATTTATTTTACAATGTTTTAGTAGACTTTTTAAAGTTTGCAAACGACCCCAAGTTTTTTCCACTTATAGTGTTAAAATATTTATTAAACATTTTATGGTGATCAAAAATTACCCCGAGGGAAGTAGCTTCATTCGTGTTTGTTACTTGGTTATAAAATAAGGAGATAGAAATACTATGTAATACTTGGCTTTGCAAAAGTTGATTTTATCTTATTTGTAAACTACATAATGATCAGTTAAATTAGGTTCTTCATAAAATCTGGTCGATATGTGCCTTTTATTGAACTTATCCGTGACATTAATTAAATCCAAAAGTTCATCACTAGTATTAATAGGGTTCTTCTAGTTTTAGTATTCATACTGACAACTAAATTATGCGATTTAATAGTTTTTAATAGGGATTTACCATAGGAAGTGGTTTTATTACAACCAAGATAAGTGTGCTGGGAATTAAGGTCGCCTATAATCCTTGTCCATAAAGTCAAAAATACTATAGTATTTACCTAGCTGTGACGGGGGTCATAACAAGTTAGATTTTGCAAGGATTTGAAGATGTTTTGAAAGTCAGTTCAATACTAATCACTTGGTCATTTTTGAATTTATCAGAATCAGTCTGAGTGTAAATAAGATCATGTTTAATTGCGAGAAGGACTCCTCCTTTTTGGGTGTAGATGTCTTTTCTGATGATGTTAAAATTTGGGATATAAAGAGAGTGATCTTTACTTAGTTTGGTTTCATTAAAAAGTATCATATCAGTATTATAATCATCAATATAGTCGTGGAGAAATAGTTATGTATTTCTCACCCCACTGATATTTGTGAGAGATCTTTGCCATTATTGGTTTGATGCATATTGTGCTCTGTCCGTGTTTGGAGGGTTTTAGTTACGTTTACTAATTGTTTTATAATTAATTCAAACAGTTCTTCTCCTCTAAGGGAGATATTCAAATGAGACAAACTAGTGTGGCTGAGTAATTAGCAATATCACTAGTAGAAATCTTTAGGTTAACTTTTTGAAAACATGCTTTAATTAATTCAGCCGTATGTATCATGAGATTATATTTTTCTGATTCTTTCAATTTTGTGCTTATTTCCACTGGCTTAGCTTTAGTAGCCTCAGCATAGGACTTTGCTCCATGTTCTAATTGAGTTTTTGATGCCTCAAGTCTTGCTTTTCTATAGCTTGGGCATCCCTTACATTACTTAACGTGATTTCATCCGCAATTTGCACTTTTTTTGTCCTCTTTGGGCAAAAGGCATTCTTTTAAATGGTGCGCCCTACCACATCTTAGGCATTTAGAGTTATTTTAGCAATCTTTGAGAGTATGCCCAAAATCCTGGCATTTGTAACATTGGATTATTGTAGGAAATTCTTTGAAAGCTTCAGCTCTGTTTGATGTAGCCTAAATATAGGCCAGAGACAATAAGATCCTCACATTCTTCTTTATTTTGGAATATAAAGTTAACTTTCCACGTTGCTTTCTTTGTTATATTAGATATTAATTAGACATTAATCGTTTAATGTATTTGGGCCCATAGGCTTGATCAACTAGAGCTATTTGATTTCATTTTCAGAAACAATTGGATTAATACCACAGATTACGACACTGTAACTCGAGATATTTTTATTTTGTGGAAGTTTAGGCTTAGGTTCGCCTAACTCAGTGTCCTGAGACCAAGGCTTAAGGAGGTAATTTGCCGATCTTTCATGAGGCCTGAAAGTTAAAGACCAATATTTGTAATATTAGGGTTGATATTCTGAAGTAAGATTGGTTGGATTTCTTTTTTGGTTTTTCGTTTTGGTCCTTTTTGAGGACTTTGGTTGGGTCATAACAGCCCACTAACAAAACAAAACAAAATAACTTACTCAACCAAAAAAAAAAATAAATAAATAAATAAATAAACGAACAAAAAGAAAATAAAGACAGAAGGTGATTGACCGTCTCGAATCGACACGCAAACGAAGAAAACAAATACACAAAAACTGAAAATTAACACTCAGAAATCCTGGAAAATGACCTTGATTGCAAGGTACCGGCGGACCATATGCGGCTTTATGGTGGCATGTCGGGTACATGTCGGCGTCAGCATTGCTGTGGCACAATGACGGTGGTCCACCGTTGGCTGGGGGGGGGGGGGGGTGGCTAAACGGTAGAGGCAAAGCCGTGAAATTCTGACGATGGTCCGACGGTGGTAAGAGGACGGCAAATCGGAAGCGGTAAGTATGTGGCATGCCATTGTCGGACCACCGATGGTAAGGCATTTGCATACTACCACAGTAAACGCCGTGGAAGCCGTTGTTGGTCCTCTGGCGGCTTGACGGTGGAATGGCGGCAGTGACAAAGTATAGGCGCATACTGAGTGGTCGGACCACCAAAAGTTGAACTGCGGCACAAAGGCAGAGACGGTTTCCCGCTTGGCATACCGATTTTTCTGGCGGTGGTTCAGTTATGGTGCAATGATAGGAGAGTGATCAGGGGCATAGATAAAGCCACATGAATAATAATCGGCCCAGGGTTCGCATGGAAAAATGGCACTGGTGAGCAGTGTTGTAATGACTCGAGTGTGACTCTTGTCCCAAACTCACGGGGCTCGACTCGACTCGAGTCACCACTTGCCAAAGACTCGACGTGACTCGAGTCACTATAAAATAAAATCTGAAAGACTCGACATGACTCGAGTCACAGAAGTGAATGACTCGTATTGACTCGTCCATACTAATGTGACTCGAGTCACACCTGAGAGTAATAAAACAGAAACTAAAATTTCTTTTCATCATCGGACGCAAACCAACGGCCGTATATTACAGCTTTATCCAGTTCTGTTACTATCTATACATAGGGGATCCTAACATACAGCTCTGCTTAACATGTGTAGCGCCATCAATTTACGGGATAACTCGTAGAACAAACTTCTCGAAGCTGCTTGCTGGTAGCAGGGGTAGTATACAACCATCCGTGCAAGTAATAATGAACTTACGGAAGACTATTGCAGCCATCGCAAAAAGAAGAAAGAAAACGAAAACCCAGTATGGGCTTCACCCCCTGAAACAGCAAAAAAAAAAAAAAAAAAAATTCCTAGTGACCCACCTGTCACAAGAAAAAGACACAATATAAATAAATAAGTTAACCTACTGAACTCACAATGTTTGCATACAAGGTCGTCCTGTCAATTGGGGCAGGGCGTCGCACAGGTCCCCCAGCCTCGTCAAGGATGTCACAAACTGTTGTCTGAAAACGCCCAGTTTACTTGTCAAGTTAGTACAGAAGCTCACCAGCTGTTTTGTATAAAAACTGTAGCTCATCCAAGTTATGCCTACTCAACTAACATGCACGCTCCCATCCTTTTTTTATCATTTTGCTGTTTACCTATTTCTATTGAAGTGAAAACTTCATTGCAACAGAAAGCTTAAAACAATGATTTCTTCAGTTCTAGTTGACAAATATGCGAACGCCTTTTCTGACCGTCGGATGGGTCATCGGATTTTGCAAAATTTTCTGCACGCTCCAACCAGGGAGTTGCTATTGACCAACGGAGGTGGTGCTAACCTTCACCACTTCTCATGTATCCTCCTTGAAACAAACTTGTTTGCATGTCCCTGTTTAAAGACCAATTTAGAAAGAAGTGTTTTGAGTCATCTAAACTAACGATTCAGGAATTTTCATCAGCAACGACCCTACGAGGGCAAAAAGGGGCATTTGTACCCTCAGATTTCTCACATTTTGTCCTTTTTCCCCAACTTTACACCAACCTCCAAATTAGGTCAGTTAGGAGTTGGGTTAACCAAAAATTAATATATCTCTCACAGACTTAATTTTTCATCCAGAGATATGTTTAAAACTCAGAGCTTCCGGTGGCTTCGAACCTATAACCCCATCCCCAGGAGGGGGCGCTTAGGGCTCGGTTTCGAGCTGCGTCCGAAAATCTTTTACCCAAAAATTATCCTTTGCACTTATCCCCCAGCCATATTTTAAAATTCTGGCGCCTCCACTGGTTGTAGAATATTCCCACAGTATTTCCCACCACATTTGGGTAAAAGGCGACTAAAGGGAAGGACTTGCACTGAATGTGAACTATGTTTGAGGCCGAACTTGAATTTAAACCATGTTTAGACCTAAACTTTGCCTTTTTTATCTAGTTGACACTATACAACACCCTGGTGTGTCAGTAAACCTCATATAACTTACTGCTAACTTCCGTAAGAGAACAATAATACATCACCATGGTCCAAATGGAAATAACCATACCTCTGAGACTCCTAGGCTACACTATGACGGTTAAAACCTGACGTCCCTTATCGTTACAACTCAAGTTTGTTCTTTCACAAAAGTTAGGCGACATGTTAACATTCAGGAAACACTATCTCAAGTAATCATCAATTGAAACAGATTTTTTTTCACATGATACCTCGCGTACCCAAGTCTGTTAGTAGTTTTCTGAAGGGTTCTCTGAAAAATATTTTTATGGGAAGACATTTAATATTTATTGTATATTTAAAACGTTATTTTTTTTCTTTTTAGATATTTTTGTTGTCCGTTGTTGTTTTCAACAAAATAACTCATTTAAAAAAAGTTAGTTTTGTGTTTTCTATTTTTGTATTACGATATATGATAATATTATTTTCTCGTTTGCTTTCGGCAAAAATATCATATCAGAAAATGTAAATTTCAATGTCTTCATATTTTGATTTTGCAATGGCCCTAGTAGTCTGCCGTATAAACTAGAAAGGGGGATTCCCATGCATAAAGGCTGCAGCAGCATTTATAATTAATGCCTCCGTGTTTGTTAATGCACCCACCACTTTAGCTCAATGCAAAAGCAGAAAGTATGATGCTAGACTGCTGTTGGTATTGTTACCTAGTTGAAAACTCGCGGTGCGGCAGAAGAGTGTACTAATTGCTTCTTTAAAAAATCACGTTTATTACACGGAAACGCCGATTGTATTGTCCCTGTCGAAATCATCGAAACTCCTTGGTAAGTGTCACTAACTTATTACTATGTCATATTTTTCAATTTTTCACCCAGGGAAAGATTAAGAAATATCACGTTACTAAAAGATCTTGGTCCAATTGCCATTGTGTGTGTTATCTTGAAAACGTGGTGACAATTGGAAGGCTATTATGGCAGACTTCGATGTAAGAAATGATACACTCAATTGTCTGATTTCTTAATGGCGAAATTTTGCAGTCTCTGAAACGTACGACATACACCAAATTGTGTTTCTTTGGAGATAACTTCATCGTCAGTATATAACTTACCGGAACGGAGATTGCTTGCTCACCGATTCCATGATACGGCTAAATGACTGATTCAAAGTGAGTGTTTTGGTTTGAGCGCCCTAGTTTGAGTGAGACTTGAAAATGTTTACGACACGTGGCCTCAAATGAACGAATGCAGTTCAGGGATGGCGCCAGCGGGGGGATACCCCCCCCCCCCCGTCGGGGTAGGTCAGCGGTTTCGTCAAGGAGGCCTAAAAATAATAAAAAATATTTTACAAGGACCGAAGTTACTGGATAGGTGATCTTCATTATATATATATTTTTTTTGTTTTTTATTTTCTTTTTCTTTGTGAACTATTTTTTTCTTTTATAACGCTACTTTAATGCATATCTGAATCGGTTTTAATTATTTCTTACTAGCTCTGCTATCCCTCATCCTATCTTCAATCCGCAAGGTCATGTCCCCGTCGGCGAAGCTGCCCCCCCCCCCCCCCCCCCCCCCGTTGTTCGAGATAATCCAATTTCGTGGGAGTCTTCATTTACATGCCCACGGTAAGCAGATAAAAGATGCGGGTCTGATAAACTTCAGGTACCCGGACGATCTTCTTCATTTTGCTTACTAGAAGACCATATTCTTCAAGGAAACTCACAATTCCGAATTTTCCTAACAAAGCGGGCGAATGGTTGTTCATGTGCATGTAGTGCCCAATGGTCTGCAATGTAGCCTGCCCCGACAGCCAAATTCTAGCAACGGTAATGAAAATCGGCCAGGCCATTTCAGCCACATATAATATATAATGATAAACAGTAGTGCGAAAATGTCTCACAATAAGTGTGACTGAAAAATCATTTGACGCCACCTTGTAACGTGACATATTTTCAAAGACGTTGGAAGTAAAAACATTTAGTCTGGAGTTTGGGCAGTCACGTAGAAAATTTCATCTATTTAGCGGACCTTGCAATGGAATACAACGAAGATTCTTCAAAGAGTCAAAAACACTTAGTATGTTTTCAATTCCGTTGCATTGTTTTCACCCCGGAAAAGAGAAAGGAAAATGACATCTAATTGTAACAGTACCTTTTGTCTGGTTTTTTCCATTGAAGTGAACAACATATTTCTTAAAGGAGGCTACCATACTGCCTTATTTTTGATACCCTATCATCCTGTGTCAATAAATATTAATTTTAAAAGGATGAATTCTTCTTGCAAAGCAAACGCAGTATTTCCATTTAAAGTAATGACTGACTTGTTTTTAGTTAAGAGCCCGGGAAATGCTATTTCCTGCTGTCTGGGGATTCTCAATTTTTCAAAAAATGCTGTGCGCTGCACTTTGATAGTCTTTCGGGCAGAATTACATTTTTCGGACAAAAAAAAGAAAAAAAACAATTTTGCCCCCTCTCAAACTGAAACGCTGTCGTACGTCTATGTCAATATATAAAATATAAAACTGACGCCAAACTTTTTCCACGGGAAAATTTTACAATATGGTCCAAGGTCCTTAATCTGCAGGATAATATTCAGTAACCCCAACAAAACAACCCTGCTTGATTTTTCTTACAAGAAGATTAGATTCTTCCATAAAACCCAAAATTCTGTCATAAAATTACAATTTTTCTCCAATATGAGCTTCAGATTGTTTAGAGTGGAAAATTTTTCCAATTTCGATGGATACTCTGTACAATAAACAACCAAGGCCAATTCTGTTCATCAACCCGACATACTACCCAATTTTGCTCTTGATTTTTCTTACAAGAAGATTAGATTCTTCCATAAAATCCAAAAGTCTGTCATAAAATTACAATTTTTCTCCAATATGAGCTTCAGATTGTTTAAAGTGGCAAATTTTTCCAATTTCGATGGATACTCTGTACAATAAACAACCAAGGCCAATTCTGTTAATCACCCCGACATACTACCCAATTTTGCTCTTGAAAGACGTATCACTTAATAACGCACCCAAGTTTGTATTATAACAGTACCGAAAAACCAAATGTTGACAAGTTGACGGTCCCGATTGTGATCCGACAGTCTTCTTCGACTTCTTTGGACATACCAAACTCTTCAATATTTGGAATGAAGTTGGGGGGGGGGTGGTTATTGCGGGTCGTCGCAGTTTAGTAAGGCCTTGGCAGTGTACAGCTGTCGTCAACCCAAAGGCAACTCATCTTTTAATGAATTGGCCACTAAAGAAGCCTTTGCAAATCAGGCGACGTCCCAGTGTGCTCGCCCTATGTGTGACTAATAAACAGTAGATAAAATTTTGAATATACCCACCTCGGCAATGTGTTTGCGGGTATGGTTAAAGTGTACCTTAAGTCAAGAATTACAAAAATTTAAATTTTAGAGGTTGGAAAATAAATACCATTCATCCAACTCTCATCTTCATATAGCTTATTCATTTGATAAGCAGGTTTTCCAGGGTCGTAGCCAGGTTTTAAAAGTTGTAGGCAAAAAAAATATGAAATATTTGTATAGGTGCGCGGAACAGAAAAAAAAATTGGGGGGGGGGGGGGGGGTGGGTGCCAGGAAGACTATCTAAGCGGAGCTCCAGCATCGGTTGGCGCGCAGCGTGCAAGAAAATGTTTGACTTTACAAACCGAGATGGCTGGAAAATGCACTTTCCAGTGTACTAGGCTGTATGTACCTAGCCTTGAGATATGGATCTCATTTCTGCACTTGGCAAATATTGGGGGGGGGGGGGCCGGTTGAACATACCTTTAGCCCACTCACTTTTCTCACTCGGGTTCTGAGCCCGCAAAACCCCATGTTCCGTCACCACTGTATATGTATATAAGTGCGACCCCGCTTCCAAGGGCACTCATCTAGGAGGACACGTGGTAAATTCCTAAAAACAAAATCGTAATGTTAAATTGATTCGCTTATGAGTACAACCCCGATTGGCAGGACACTTTCTCTGGCCCCTTTGGTGTCTTTTAAAGCGGGGTTCTGTACGTCACTATATTAATGTGATGTCCAAATCAGTCGCATGGCTACTGATGGTGCACTTAGCCCTCTTTTGTTGACCATTAACGCTAGTGATATCTGTTGATGTCTAGGCTCTTAAACTCGTCCAGCAAGCTTATGAATTTGAATAATGGGTGTTTTAAAAAAAAATTACTTGGCCAAAAATTATAGGCCGGCCGGGCCGACAGTGCTACATACTGGAAACCCCCCCCCCCCCCCCCGGTTTCTCGAAAGAGCAAGTCTGTTTTTCGGTCGATAAAGGTTTGTTTTTCGGAATAAAGTGTTTATCAGTGAAAAATCCCGTTTTCTAATTATTGCACATTTAGCTTGCCACCACTAGCGTGCGCGGCGGGAGGAGGTGGGAAATTGAGCCATGCCCCCCCCCCCCCTCACGGATGCCATTTTTTTAGTTCCTAAAAAAATGTAAAAAATCCTAACATAAATGCTACTTCCAAATTCACAATATTGGCACCAAATTGCATGTAAGGGCACCCAATTTTTTTAAAAAATTTTAAGGGGAGGGTATTCCCCCTCCCCTTAGACCCCTCACACTGATGACAGTTTTATTCTTTCCTGAAAAAAGTTCCTAAAAATACTTAGATATTTTAACACAACTTTTACTGTTCAAAATGTACCATATGTAGCACCAGATTGCATGTAAGGACAACTAATTTTTCAAAACTTTTCAAAGGGATGGGGACAATCCCTCCCCAGGCCGGCGATCACACAACACACTGCATGGCCCTCCCCCTTCAGAGAAATCCTGGGTGAGCCACTGCTTGCCATAATATGTATGGCGCATGGCGCACAAACAGGGCAGATGGTAATAATAATCCACTGCGTTACTACTTCAAACACCATTGTCACTACTAAAATAGCTGCTGTTACTACTTAAGGACTCATAGATACAAATCACGGAACTGCTCATGTCGACAATATCTCCCCTTTTTGCGTTCCATATACTGACGGGAAACACGTGATTGATAAACAGAGTTTGTCAAACATGTGATTGATAAACAGAGTTTGTCGAAAAACTGTTTTTCGGCCGATAGACAATGTGTATCGAAAAAACTTGATTATCGAAAAACTGAGTTTTTCGGTTGATAAACCGAGTTTTTCGGTTGCTAAACTGAGTTTTTCGGTTGATAAACTGAGTTTTTCGAAAAACTGTGTTTTCCTCTCGATGAACGAAAAATTGTGTTTTTCTGTCGATAAACAGAGTTTTTTCGCGATAAACTCAGTTTTTCGAATTATTGCACATTTAGCTTTCAATAGACGCAATATTGTATCCAGGTGCGGCTCCAGACATTCCAAAAAGAGTGGCTGACGTAAGAGAAAGCAGGGTGTGAGGGACTTGCACTGCTGTTTTCCTGAATGTTTTTTGTTGGTGTGTCGAAAAGCGCGGGCTAAGGCCGTAAAATCCCCCGGACCCCCCGCCGGATTTGCGCCTGGCATTAAGCAAGTGCAGTACTTTTTGAACCATTGTTAATTGACCTTCGAATGAAATCGAAGACATCAAGAAGGAATTCATATTTTTACCCTTAATTCACAGTTTTCATTCACATCATTTTTCAGAAAGTGGCGATGAAACTTTTGCGAATCCCCTTCGGAAATGAGGTCAGCGTACTTCATATGTATGTATGTATGTATGTGTGTATGTATGTTTGTATGTATGTGTGTATGTATGTATAAAACAAAAACCCAACACACGAGGATCCAGTTTTTTTCGGGCAACACACTACCCTTGAACACAACTCGTACAACACTAAATCAAAAAGCGAACTGTACAAGCCTTAAAACGGTAAAACGGAAGAGCACACAGGTATACGTACGTAAAGACAGGATTACACGCCTTAGTGAATAAGAAGACCTAAAAAGACGGGAACTACACTACACACAGGAAGAAAACTCGACAAATAACAATAAAAGTTTAACCAAGGGGAGAGGAGAAATCGAAAAAGAAAGCTGAGTTACGTTTTTGTCTGCTGGAACGGTTTTGAGAGTAAAACGTGTCGGCAATGTTTAAGCCAGTGGCGTAGCCACGTGGGGGGGGGGGCTGGGGGCCCCCGTAGCCACCCCCAGATTTTCTTCAGGCCCCCCCCCCCCCGATTTTTTGCGTCCTGATAAAATAATTGAAAAAAATAAAATGTTTGAACGTAAATAAACTTTGAAGTATTTCCTTCAAAACAGTAAATAAATAAAATGTGTAAAAATTAAAAAAAAAAGAAAAACATGGATGAATGTGTGTAAACCACATTTAGTGCGCACGTGTGAAATCAAGTAATAACTTCAAAATGCCTACTTTCACTAAATTAGATACCGTTTGTAATCTGCACTGTCGTTTATTGCATTTCACTTAGCAGATGAAACGAAAGTCTCGACGACAAACTTTAATGTGACTTTGTTAGGTTAAGACCCTTTCTGCCTTTCGGATGGCTGATTGATTTACTGAAAATAAGGCAATCGTACACTGGAGACCATTCTCACCCGACAATTCTTATACTTTATCATACACAAAATACAGGTATGCCGTAAGGAGGAAAGGGTAAGGTACTGCCTTCGGATTTAATTCTTCCCTTCCATCCTAAACAAGTAGGCCTAGGCCTATGTCGTGCCTCACTCCTGCCCATGACAAGTGCCACTGTAGGACGAGTTTTTTCTAGTTTTTACTAGTTGGCACTGGCTTCCAGGGGATTTGTAAAATTTCCACAAGGTCCTGTTTTCATGTGTTTCACACATGATCCATATTTCTGCTTTGCGGTTCAATTATTTTTAGTATTTTTATTTTGACTACGTAATGTACCGATGAACAAATACTGCACCATTTTGCACATTGTTTCTTTGGTAGTATATATGTCTCTTGTAAAATCTCTACAAAAACTAAAATATTTTGATATTTTTCATTTTAGGCTCCCCAAAAAGGGAAAATCCTAAAACTTAGGCCTATAATCAGTTCAAAGTTTTGCCAAACATAGCACCATTTTTCATCTAGGAAATCTAACGCAAAGAAAGTTTCTCAGAGGGGGACCCAACTACTTTTGGTTTTCCTGTTAAAGGGTAAGGGACTGTCTTAGGTAAGCTTAAATCCATTCAAATATTGCAACATTTGCGGCTGGGTACATCCAGTTTAAAACACGTGGGAAGTGCCGTTTCCGGCCATCTGGAGGGGTTTTAAAGCCAAACATTTTTTGTACTCTCCGCGCCAACTGATGGTGGCGCTCCGCTTAGATTCAAACATTGCCGCATTTGTGATCTAAGTCCTTCTGAAGTTTACAATTTTTCCCAAGGGAAAGGCAGATACCGGTTCCCTTTAGTCTCACCCTCCCCCCAGGCCACAGATCAGATGTGCCCACTTTTGAGGTCCCTAAAAAGTGTATGTATTACCATTTTTCATAGATTGATTTTTTATTCTAATTATTTGAAAAGTCGCAGACATGAGATTCGTATTTCAAGGCTGAGTACATCCAGCTTAAAACACATGAGAAGTGCCGTTTCCGGCCATCTGGAGGGGTTTTAAAGCCAAAAATTTTCTTGTACGCTCCGCGCTAACTGATGGTGGCGCTCCGCTTAGATAGTCTTGCCGTGCCTGACCCTCGGAGGTACGAGTCCCCCCACTTGTTACCTAGCCCCCCCCCCCCAAAAAAAAAATCCCATCCTGGCTACCGCACTGGTTTAAGCCACGTGGAAACAAAGTGTTTAATTTCCAAATCCAATGTCTTTCTTTTTCATTTAGTAATCTATCTAATTTACGAATATCTAATTTGTCAAACCCTTCTGTTTTCAACACTTCTAAAATCTGAAATTTAAATTAATCCCCGCCATTAGATTAAAGATGCACATAAAGAGCAGATGTTCCCGATTTGGAGGTTTCTCCGTTAACAAATTTGCGAAAGTCAGGTTTATGACAATTCATTCTCAACCTTATGTTGTTGGTTTGGCCCACACCCGTACCCTTTTGTACCCTGTTCTCCCTCCCTTGCTGTCTAGGACCCCTCTTTTCATAGTTAGTTATCCAGATTGGTATTTGTTCTTGTTTTAGTCTCCTGTCGTACCGTTTTACCGTTTGATCGTGTCCGTTTTCAAGCACGTATACAAAACTTTTTTATTCACGGCCCCATGCCTAGCTTAAAACATTTCGTTTCGAACCTCCGCAGGAGATTTACGGAGGTAGTATCCCACTACCCAGTCCAAAATTTTCCCATTATTTATTCTCTTGCCGTGGCTACCTTTGGTAAGACCAGATTTGCCAGCCACATTAATTTCTTGGGAACTTGTCTTCGTAGACGTGTAATTCCAAGAGGTTTCCGACTAAATTTTCATGTTCAGTCCGAGTACGATTTTCATTTTAGACGAGATACCTCACGATACTTACGCTAGTGTTCTTTCAGTCTGATGTGCTCTACCATTCGCAGTATGGAAAGTAAGAAGACTTCTTTAGACATGACTATTGAGGAAAAAAGGTCACTTCTGTTTGAAACCTTGCCCCAAGCTGGAGAAGTTCGCTTCCTTATTCATATTTACAACCGAAGACTGCATAATTTCTTACAAGACTCCAAATCCAAGACCTTGGCTAGCCTGTTGCCCAAATCCCCGCCCACCCAAACCGAAACTAACATTAATAACCAGCCAGACACCAAGCTTGTAGTCACCATCCCGCTCGATCTGGAACTTTCGTCCTCTGAACGCTCAGTTTTAGCGAAAGGTCTCAACTTCGTACCACTGAACCCTTCCTGATAAGTTTTCCATACGCAGAGACGTTTCGGCTTTCTGTAGGAAACTCCGCCTTCGCAACCATTTCGGGATAACAGACCATCAGGGTGACACCCCCTCAGAGGAAGATCCCAACCCTGCCAACACTGTCCGTTTCTCCTGAAAATCCCACCCTGTCCGTTTCTCCTGAAAATCCCACCCTTGATAATGTAATTAATACAATTAACAAAGATGTCAACAATCTCCTTCCCCCTAAAATGACCCCATTGCTCAACCTTTGTCCTGAGGAACGAGATGCCATTTTATCCCTTAAAAGTAACAGGGACATCATCATCATACCAGCCGATAAGGGTGGAGCTGTTGTAGTTTGGCGAAAGGACTTGTAAATTGCTGAGGCCAACAAACAGCTATCCGACCAAAGTGCTTATATAGAACTTCCCACTGACCCCACTCCTGATTGCCAAAAGTTAGTTAAGAACACATTAACCCAACTCATGGACAACAACCAACTTCTCTACTTCTCTACTGCACCCTTGCCCACAGATTACCAATTTCTACCTACTTCCCAAAATCCACAAAGCAAACAACCCTGGTAGACCTATCGTTCTTCACACAGCTGCCCCACTGTACTTATTTCTGAGTATGTAGATTCCGTGCTCTCCCCTTTAGTTTCAGCCTTGCCTTCGTTTGTTCAAGACACACCACATTTCTTGAGACTTATTCGTGACTTTAAGTTTCCTGAAAATTGCGATGAACGTCTTTTATTCACCATGGATGTGTCCAGCCTAGACACGTCCATTCCTCGTGATGCAACCTTAACAGCTATCCGTTACTACCTAGACAAACGGCGTGATCCTCTAATACCGACTGACACCTTCCTACGTCTGACGGAACTTGTTCTCACACAAAATTCTGTTGGCTTTTTGAACATGGGTCACTTTGAAGAACAGCTTTTTTCTCAGTATACCGGCTCCCGGCCTATACTTTACAAAAGGTTTATTGATGATATTGTAGGAGTTGCCGCTGGATCCCGTCGTGATTTAGAAACTTTTATCGACTTTGTTAATTCCTTTTGCCCCTTTTTGAAATTTACCCATTGTATCTCGGACTCATCTATTGTTTTTCTCGACCTTAAACTGTCCATCAACAGCCGTACAATTACCTCTAACCTACACTTTAAGCCAACCGACTCGCATAACTACCTTTTGCACCCTTCCAACCACCCCAAATCTTGCACTAAATCTATCCCTTATTCCCAGCTCTTGCGAGCCAGACGAACTTGTTCGGAGGATTCTGACTTCTCTACTGCCTCTGAAGAAATTTTGTCCTTTTTTGAAAAACGCCATGCAGTACCCTGCCAAAATCCCCTCTAATGCCCTACGCAGAATTCAAGGAACCAGCAGAGAGGAAGCCTTGGAAAAAAAGAGCAAATCTGGTACCAATCTACGTATTCTTTTCGTTATTTCTTATCACCCTTCGGTCCGTCCTATTTTACACGCTATCCACAAAAATGTAGAGTTGCTCCGACAAGACCCCTCAACCCGTGATGTTTTCCCGGAACCCCCCATCACTGCTTTTAGAGTTGAGAAAAATTTAGCCAACCATTTAGTTCGGGCTAAATGTTTAGTTCCCACCCACAAACTTCTTTCGACGACACGGCTAGTAGCTTTCCATGTAACCGTCCGAGGTGTAATACATGTCCAGTTGTTGGCAAACACAACCTCGTCAACATTTCAGGCCCCAACGGCAATAGCTTTATTGTCAAACAAAGATTCTCCTGCCTTTCCTCTAATGTAGTTAATATTTTAGCACGTGGGAGATGTAACTCGTTGTATGTGGGAGAGACCAAGCGCCGCCTCGCGGATCGAGTCACCGAGCACCTTAGGTCCATCAAACAGAATCTCCATGGATACCCGGTGGCTGCACATTTTAATCCCCCTTCACCTTGTTCAATACAGCATTTAACCGTTACGGCAGCTGTAATGTGCCGAGGCGCCGATCGTGACCGCCTTAGTGCTGAAAACCTTTTGTAATACTTACCCTTTTTGAGCAAGTTTTTACTCCTTTTACACTTGCCCGTTCGTTTTTTACTGGCCTAATTTTTTTCCGGGCCTAGTTTTTGTCTACTTTTTTCTTTTTTATGACCTTGTTCTATTTGTACATGTACTTTTCCATCCAGGACGCTCTTTTTCTTTTTTTTTAAAGTGTTTCATTCTTCGCACTCACGTTTTCTGACAGTCACTTTCGTCCGGTTCTGTTTTTACAGCGATCGCTTCGGATTTGATGTTTGTCGTGTCCAATTGTTACTGTTGGTCGTTCAGTTTGGTTTTTGCCACCTGATGAACGGTTTATACCCGAAACGTCTTGGAGTATTCCGCAAACTTTCAAGCACTTGTTACTACCGCTTTTCGACCTATATTTATATATATATATATATATATATATATATATATATATATATATATATATATATATATATATATATATATATATATATATATATATATATATATATATATATATATATATATATATATATATATATATATATATATATATATATATATATAAATAATTAAGAAAGTAAACACTATTGCATTTCAAGATACAAGCTTGTTTCGCATTGGCTTACGTTTGTAGCCTACACTCCTCAGTCTACAAATGCGAAGAGCTTATCAGTTCGTTTCTTTTATTTAGAATAATAAATTAAAGAAACGAACTGATAAGCTCTTGTAGACACAGGAACAAACATCTACTGTGTAATTATTCTAATAGGTAATGTATCTTGGCTCGCTGTACACCGTTCGTGCCTGTTCACATCGAACACGGAACGAACACGTGCTTAAAAACGGACACGTTCAAAAGCAGCGAACATATACGTATTTAACGTTATTGACATCATTCTACTTCAGGCTTCTGAGGAGTGAGGACCTACATTATTGGCCCTTACGAAACAGTTCTGTAAAGCTATGTTGTAAGAACTTATTGCAACCTTTTCAATATATATATATATATAGATATAGATATATATATATATATATTTATATATATATATATATATATTTGTGTGTGTGTGTGTCATTTCCGGCTGTCTGAGGGGTCGAGATATTTCAAAATTTTCTGTACGCTTCGCGCCAACTGATGGTGGCTCCGCTTAAATAGTCTTTCGGTATGCTTGCCCCCCCCCCCCCTCGTTCAATAATCCTGGCTACGCCACTGTAAGTGCGTCAAATGTGTGTCACGTTAGGCCAGTTGTGATGCTGGAGTGTTAAAGTTCTTCAAATGTTGCGTCAAAGTTGTCATATTCTACAGGAAACGTGCGTTAAAATCTGTGTTTAACATTGGGTCAAGTTGCACAATGTTTGACGTTGCCAGCTGGTATTAACCTTTCACTAAGTTACCGAGGGATAGAAGGGTGAGTCTCTATTGCAATTGATAACTTCATAACTGTTGACGAATCCGATCAGCGCTTGAGTTTAGTGACTGTATGCCGCCATTAGTAAGGTCCATCAGCCTTAAATCGTCTTCATTTATTGTTTACTTGAATTTCAAACCCTCATATTCAGTAAAATTGAGGAAATCAATATACAATTTAGTTTACAACCCTCCATGATACAGATTAGCTAGAAAATTGAAAGATTAAAAGGTGATAGACCCCAGTCATGGAGGACTGCAATCACACCATCACTTGCTGTCCGGATTGGTCTATAGGAAAATGGTGCTGTGTACCTCCTTGAGCGGGATCTTATCGGAAGAAACCTTTGTGTCTCCATACCTCGACTTTCCTTCCACTTTTATTATTCCTTTCCCTGTCCTAACACAATGCATTTTCCTGAGTGCATTGCAACTGTTTCCCCGAAACAAATAATGAACCTTTCAAAGTGCTTTAATCAACAGCAATTCAAGAACGATTGCCTCATTTTCCAACTGGATTAAAACTACAAAAATCCTATAATAACTGGAATCGTCGGAAAGAACAGCCTTTAATATTATAGACCTTGCTGTTCACTTTTTTGTTCAAGATATATTTATGGTGTTTACTCGAAAGGTAGCACCGATCTGACCCAGATAAAGCACGCTAGAACTGAATTGAAGTGCCCTCGCGTGGTACGCTGGAAATTGAGCAACTATCATTACACGAAGCCAGTCTTTGAACATCGTTTTTACGAGCGAATGCGACGTAAAGTAGCCGTTTCATGGACTTGTTACAGTGTTTTCACTCTGTCGGTGCCATATGAATGTTGGCTTTGTTGACTTGCAAGTGCTTGTAGATTAAAAGGAGTTGACTATGAAAAAAGATAGGCTTAATTTATTTCAGGATGTCTCTGGTTTTAATACACGATTATTCATATATCTTGAGGGATATATTAGTTATACGGTTCTCGGAACGACTTTATGGGGTTCTCAGAAGCCCTGCCTATCGTTAAAAGACAAAATGGCCGACTCTCCAAAAACTCAGTGACGTGTTCACTTGAAAAGATAGTTTAGACAGTATATCGGTAATTTTTATAAAATCTGGCGATCAAATTATGGGTGAACAGAGAGGGCGGTATTGCCTCCAAAGTCGTAAATATTTTTCTAGGGATATGATATCAGGTAACCTAAAAGGTTACAGAAAAATGGCCGACTCTCCAAAAACTCAGTGACGTGTTCAAAGACCAACATGCTCGTGATTAAATAACCATGATAGTAGGTTAAGCTCTTGATTTCGCTTTAAAATTCTTTCGTGATGTGGGAGGATATCACCCGGCAAAGAATAATTTAGCAACTTTCAGTGATGCTTTTAACAGGAAACCCAAAGGTTTGAGTTTAAATGTTTTTTTGTGACCTTGTTGGGTAACAAGCCATAGCATGGTGTGCTATTGCTAGACGCGTTTCGCCCAGAAAGATAATTTTCGGGGCTCATCAGTAGCATGATGTATAACCGGTAGGCAATGGTGCCAGAGTGTCACGTATAAACTGGTAGGATACTATTCAAATAAAACATTTGGAGCCCACGGTCGGGTCCAAAGTGCAATAAATGAATAACTGTAACTCTCGGTTAGCAGGTATGCCGGGTAAGGGTGTGATTCGGCTGGCTTGAGAGAGTTACGATGTGATAGCCCTTTTCGGTATAACCTTATCCCGGTGTTATTCGCGGGACCGACCGGTGTGTCGGAGGTTCCTATTAAAAAAACTTTATTGGATAGTGGTAATCAAGTCAACTGCCGTTCTTTATGACATGGTCGTTACTCTTCTTTTCTTACAGTTTAAAACATCCGAGCAAATCTGTTGACTTAAAAGTGTAGGCGCTGTTATAAGAAAAACATTGGACAGGTAATTTCTTTTCATAATCAAGCAACTTATAACTGGAACAAGAACGACAAACTAAAGTTATATTTTATTTTCTTCAGACTTGAAGACGGTCACAGAGGGTTACGAATAGAGAACGGATAAGATATAACGTGGTCTCCCGGATGGGAAAATCCCGCAATATTGACTGCGTAGTTTTCTTCTGACCTAGAAGTTTCAACTGAAACATGAATTGTCCTTGCCAATAGGCGCTTACTTTGCCGGTGGTCACATGATCAGCCGAACAACATTATCACTTGTCGATATTAAATGCTACCGTTATAATGCTACCGTTATAATAAAAAAAAAAAAACATTTCGAGATTTTGATGTGTTTCAGTGGAAAGTCAAATACAGTATGTGCCATGCCCAGGTCTATGCTTTACCGCATTTAAATAACTTAGTTAACTTCCAATCCGAGTTTTTTGTTATGCATTTTGTAAATATTCTCACATTAAACTTATAGGGAGAGGTCGTTACTATGCGGCATATATTTAGATTGAGCAATCTTGAAAGACAAATTTAATACCGTTCCTTTGAGCAACCATACTGTAAGGGAAAAACCTACTGGCTGCGTACTTTTATTAACCAAAGAAAGATCTTTCTTTGGTTAATAAAAAACGTTAGGGGGTGGCCTTGCCCAATATCTTAAAAAGTACCTTAAAAAAGACACTTCACTTCTTGATTCAGAAATCAAGTTCAATGTGTAAATTTCCACCGTTCACGAGACAACCGCCGTCTCTAATGATGGAGACAGAAGTACATGTTAAGAATGAGACGCGGTATCAACTGAAACCGAGTTAAATAATTGCAGGGCCCCGAACCAGGGGTTGCTAACAACTCCTTGCCCGAACCAAGGGATCCTGTGCTTACAGTTCAGCCGCTTGCTACAATCCAGGCAACCAGAGTCAATCAACAGATCAGACACTCGCCTCCATCGTGCTGAACGTGAATGTGAGTAAAATATTCGTTTATGTTATGGCCAACTTTTGCATTCAGTAGGTGTTGCTGCTGTCTTTATCTTGGTGTAAAATGAGGAACTGGGTAAGTCGGTGAGGACAAATATTTTTCAAGCCGAAGTTGTCTTTAGTCTAACAACTTAATGGCACGGGATGAAGAGCATCTTCTTAACAAGTGCGACTCTGTCCTCACCTGCTATGCTATCTTGTACAAAACTCTGATGATGTATTTTTAGGGGTGGGGCGACTAGGAAGAATTGGGTAGTATGGATTAATCCCTCCCCCTACTCCGATCCTCATCTGCTAATATCTGTTGATTGACTATCGTTTGCGTTCAAAGAAAGAATACGAAAGAAATAGTACAATAAAAAATAAAAGATAATAGTACTGGTCCTGTATATAACTTAAACTTGAGAGTTCAATTGACTTAGTGTTAACAGGGAGGTGTTAGGAAGGAGACACAACACAACAGGTACTTCAAAAATAATAATAATTCCCATTCAAGCATAAAAATTTGATTGACAGGTCTCTTATTTCCTATTGTTAAGCCTTTTCGACCTGTCCCATGCTTAAGAGGATTTGCCTCTTTCACACCCAAGTAATCCTGAAACAATTGCCTTTGCTAAAAGATGCTTTGATCTGAGGTTTGTTACCGAGAGGTTTCAACTTCTAATCAAAAGGTTTTAGCTAAACGACTCTCATTGAAAGTTTAAATAGTTTACTTTCTTTGTTTTGCAACGAATTCGATGAGTCGTCTGCTATTGTTAAAGGCTAAATCATTTTACCCAACATTCGCAACTTTCCTTATAACTCCTTAACACACTCGACATCTATATTGCATTAAAATTCTCCAAGGAAATAAATAGAAATTACATTTATTGTGACCAATAACGACCAAAGTGTAAAATTTCATATGTTTCCATGACGGCTGGCAACGAAAAGTTAACGAGATACAACGTAAGGGCGTGCCCTCTCACTGGAATTTTGACAATGTATCACTGATTCTAGTTGGTCTTGGTATTGAGATAAAATATTTGGGAAGAAAGGAAGATTATTGTCCGCAACAAACATTGCCCCAGAGAGTCAATAGAACGTTGTGTTTCCTTCCTAACACCTCCCTGGGGTAAAATAACAGGCAATATATAACATTGGCACATAATATTGAACTTGGATAATGGGGTGTTGGCATTTTTACCAGGGAGGTGTAAGGGAAGGAGAAACATCGACTAAATCTGTCAGACAAAATGTACTGGAAAATAATAAAATCCTCTTCAAGCACCGAAATTTGATTGACAGTTCACTTTGTTTTTATTGTTGACTTTTTTTACTTTCCTAATTAATGGTGACCTCCTTCTTTTCAAGTGCAGTAATCCTGTAGCAAAGGCAATTGTCAAGTTGCTGCTTTAAAGATATCTGCCCAGCCTACACATATGAAACGTTTTCACAGTTTTTGTTTAAAAAATTGTCAGTCACTTTTAAGTTGCACTAGTCCATTATTATTCTAATTTCTTTGTTGAAAAAGGAATGAAACTGTTTGAAAACCAAAAGGAGTCTAAATTTCGATGATGATATTTCAACCAATTCCGGATTGTTCCTGAAAGAGCGAATAATGTATCTTTTCTTTAAAGGTAATACAGAAATACACTGTACCCTATTAAAAGTGGCACTTTGCGGCACTGGTTAAAATAAATTTTGCTTTCTTTGACGGCTAGCATTGTAATACTAATGGGGAAAAATCATCCTAAGAGCTCTTTCAGATGAAGCAGACGACGACAACAATTGAATTCAATACCAAATCCCTGTTAGTTTGGACAGGGAGGTGTTAGGAGGAATTTCAGGAATCAGACAATGTAAAACTTAAAGTTACGGCTACGCAGACGGGTAGGACAAAGGAGGGGCATGCGTTGTTTCTCCTTCCCTGTTTATAGTAACACGGCCTTTGGCTTCCTACGACGAGCTGGGCCGGGCTTATACTGTTCTTTAGAACGAATAGCCAAGGAGGTGTTTCTGCAAAGACTGAACGCCCTGAAGGTTCGTCCGCTGCGCTTGCTTCTTTCAGACGTCCAGCGTGCATTAACCGCGTTTTCAGTCTGCGTTTGTATTTGAATGTTCTCGGTACCTTTGTTATCAGGCTTCTAAGTACTCACCATAATCACCAAAATCATAAAGAAGTCGAAAACTCAGTGTCGTATAATTCAGCCAGAGGTCACCGGTGAGGTATCATCATATGTTGAGGCAGCCCATAGGTGTGAATTTTGCTCACATGCATGTCTGCAAACTGTTACCGGTTCTTATTTAGCGTTGTGTGAGTGAGCATCAGGCCCGGTGCTAGACATAATACTCATTGATATCAGAAAAAAATCAGTGAAAAGGTGTAACAATGTATTTCACCATTGCAACTTTGCCACTTTACGGGAGCGAAAGACTACATCATCAGGATAGTCGCAGTGGCCCAAGCGCCCTGCCCCGAGCTTTCAATGCAAACTTTGGCTTTCAGGGAGGGAGGGTTTAATCAACTCATGGTGCCAGTGAGGGCTAAGAGACGTGTAATCAAAAACAAAAACATAAAAGCTTTACAGTGATCCAAATAGGTTCCTGCGGTAATTAAATTAGGAAATCTGCGCTGAGATTCCAAAATAGCACACAGAAAAATCCAACAAGTTGATAATTTTTAACAAAAAGCCGCTTTTCCGACTATGACCGTGATCAAGCCTTCACGGTTAATCCTCTCACTCCAGAGTCCACAGAAATTTCCCATTGGCTCAGCTTTTTGATAATCAACTAGTTCAAACAATTTATAGCATCAACGCTTATATTACAGAGCTTTTACTGACTGAGATTGTTTTGATTACTCATTGCCATGATTGGGGTCTTGTATACTGACCTGGAGCAGAAAAGGTGAGGCTGTGTCTGGATGAGGATGAATTTTAAACTTTATCTTGGAGGGGCTTAAGTTAGTAGGTTAGGAGAATTGGCACTGTTTGGGGTAAAAAGATCATGCTTTAAATCATGATCGCGGCAGCAAAGTTTGCAACCCGACCCCTTTTTTTCTGTGAACGCCACTAACTTATGCCTCTTTGTACTCAACAACATCACTATTGTTGATTTGGGTCCACCCCACGTGAAACACGATTTTGTGACTTTTCTTTTCCTTTCAGAAATATCAAGTTAATTGCCGCTGTCAGAAAAAACACGATATCACCTGCCTAGTTGTCATAGACTTGCCATGGACCACTAAGTTGTCACCGATACCTGTATGGACCTTGATTGTAAAGGTCAAATATGAATGTGTGTAACAACGTATAGGCCTAGCCTATTAGGTTCTCAGTGGTGAAGTCGTCAAACATACAAGAGAGCTGTGTTGTCAAGGCGGGCTTTGGCAGTTCCGTTTAGCGACACACATGCTAGCCCGCGGGGAGGACGAATTGTTTCGTCCAGCTCAACGCTACGAAAAATCTGTGGCGGCAACTTGAAGGGCGCTGCAGCCGCAGAGGCGCTACGCAGGCTACACACATCCTTGCACTTATCGTACCACTAACAAGCGACCAATCAGGTATCGTAACCACCAAAATCACACTACTTCCTCCAATACGTCGCCTGCTATCAGTGTTGCGTATCCATATGCCAAAATCTCTCAGTTCCTGCACAGTTCATCTGGGTTGCGTCTCCTAATATATTAACATTTTTCAAGTATCTTTCAATTCGTGTTGAAATCAGGAAACTGCAGTGAATTATAGCAAATACCATACGGTTAGTCTGAAATACATTGCGTAGGAATCGGATGCACCAACTTCAAGCCAGACGGCCAAATCGAGCCTTTGACGCTTAGAAACTTTCGTATTTGAGATTTTCTTTCGTAAGTCTATCGACACTTTAATTGTTTTAAAGCTCTCCAAGTTAACCGCGCCAGTTATCACAGATATCTTCATCTTATAAAGCCTTTGTGTATTGTTGCGTCGGGTTTTGTTACGTTGTCTTCATCTTGCTGTTTTGCATGTTGTAAATGTTTGTCGTATGTATGGCGGAAAAACCTTCACTTTAGCATGGTGCTTTGTTGTCATTTCAACAAAGCATTTCATGTCGGAAACAAGCTTAGAACAGGGAGCTGCTTAGAGTATATCGCAAAACACTTACTGTGGGGTCGCGAACTAGTTTCAAAATAGTCGAAATTTTGTCACTTTATAATTAAAGAAGTAAATATCAGGGTTTTACATAGCTGTTTTGTATTGCATGAGAAGACAGGCTAAGAGATTCCAAACACATTGCTTACGATTCCCAGTTTTGTCCTCGGGGGAGGGCGGAGTAAATTTACTGCTGTCGAGGAAAAGGTTGGAGAGCTCTGGACTAGAAAAATTTTGCAGCTTATCACTATAAAAAGTGTGTTTGATGTGACTTCAATACATACCATCAGATTAAAAAGACCTTCATGTATTTGTCAGTCGGAAATTGGCCCTGCAGAGGAACTTTCTCTGCTGAGACCACGTTCTTCATCAACAAACGAAACGTCCCCTCAAAGTCTAAATCCGGCGGATTTAAACTTCTCCTCCCAAATTTCCCATGGCTCACTTTTTTGTAGGTTCAATTTCTCAGATGGGTCATTTTCGCTTTAACTGAATAATTTCGTGCATTCCTGGATTCCTAAACCTTAAGTGGCCATCTTGCTACAGTAGGAATAGGGCCAAGGTGCCCAGGGCTGGTAAAAATGTTTTTTTTTTCATAGAAAGGGAGTATCATTTTTCCAGGGAGCACGTAGGGAGAATACCCCACAATTCTCTCCATTCGCTCAATTCTTCGTGTACAAAAAATTGTGATATCCATTTTCCCTTTAATAGACAAAACTCCCCCTCCGCGCCCATGCCCAAATTTTCGGTAATTAGCCCCTCAGCTTCCTTAGTACTCTTTCCACCCATGTCACCTATAAGAAGCGTCTGAATAGGGAATCATTTTCTGGTGGATGCCTGGATTTCCAGTCAGTGTGACTCTGGCAAGGAATGAAGGATGAGCAGTGGAAAATCATTGTGAGGACTGTAGCTGTTCCGCAAAGAGCTCTATTTTGGACGGGACAAGGGGCATAATTTCTTGGAAAGGGAAGACAGAGGGGCAGGCGTCACTCCGACACGTTTTTAGTCAGACAAGTTTTCAGTCCGACACGTCTTCACTCCGAAAATGAGAAACACGTCTTCACTCCGAAACCAAAGAAAAACACGTGCTCACTCCGAAAATAAAAAAAAAACGTCTTCACTCCGAAAATGAAATTCCGCATAAATTGTCATGTGTACAATGCATTTTCTTTATGAAAAACACTATTGTAATGCATGAGTTAAAATTATAAAACGGGATACCCACATCATCCTGTTGGTTCCCCTTCAACTCGACTTTCCCCCTTGACAAAGGGATGGATAGGCACTTCTGTTGGTTTTCTCAGCTATTGCAAATCTATAGATGGGCCATATATGGGAATTTATATCTGGCCCCTGTCTAGTCCAGATATGAAATTTGTATCTGGCTTTGACGAAAATTGGCAGATATAACTTGATATTTATAGGCCTGACATAAAGGAATATATGGCCCATATAAGATTTGATATGGCTCAAATTTAAATTAATTAGTGCACTTCCTTTGTGTAAAGTGTATCAGAAGCCTTGCAAAAGTTCTCACGACTTTCAGACAAAGAGCCGTTCGGCTGAACCAACCTTTTTCTTAAGTCTTCCCGACCCTCTGGCAAAGGGCCGTTCGGTGAAACCAAACTATCTACAGCTTCACGAAGAAGCTATGCGTTCACTGAAGGACAACATTTGACCAACCTCACGGCCCTCAGGCCATTGAAACTGCCAGTATAATGTAAGGACTATCCGAGCATCTCTAACAAAATTTAATGTCCATTGTAGGCTGTTACATTGACTTAATTATTTGAAGTTGTTAAATTACTTAAAAGTGAAGAAAAAATGCTTTGAAATTCTTACTTTGAAATGTTCGCTGTGCATTGTTGGTTTAAATTACCGTATTGGGCAATATTCGAACTTTAATTTTGTTGAAGTATTTACGATTTTTCACATTTTACTTCCTTCATCATAAAAAAGAAAATCAAGGCTCTGAATTCCTGACGACGCTAACACTGCAAAGTCATTTGCATATATTAGTATATAGCACGGCTGAATATTAGGGAAATGGTTTGAATGTTATGATTTTGGTTTGCTGTTTCAGATTCCAAAGAAAGCCTTTGTGTAGGACAGGTATACAAATTAATCCAAAAACTATTAATATATTAATATTATTATATTATAATATAATGTTATATGTATATCTGGCATAGTATTTTATTCAGTTGTATCTGCCTTGATATAATCATATAAAACTGTATTTGGATATCTGGAAAGGTATTTCACCAAGTTATATGTGGCTTGATATGGCCATATGAAATTTTCTTACATATCTGTACTGACATTTCTACTGAGCTGGATATGACTATTATTATGACCTTTATTTGCGTATCTTGAAAGGCATTTCTATAAGTTATATCTGTCTTGATATGGCCTTATAAAATGTAGCAAGATACCCATATAGGGTTTTCTATCTGGCTTGATGTTGCTATATAAAACTTCATAACAGCAAGATATATCTAGATATAGGCCAGATTTGAGTATGGGAAGTCACAAAGGTCAAAAGGTCAAATGAGAACAAGTGAAGTAAAGGTGGGTCACCACATGTACTACCCTTAGACGAACACAAATTTCCATTATACCACCCTCTGAAATGTTTCAGTGGCAAGATATTAATAAAACATTACTTTCTTGACTTTTGACAAATTTTCAAATATTTTGGTTGATGAAACACTATTTTCACTTCCTACCAATCTAACTTATCCTAAAATTATACCATTTTTTGAAAATGGATACCGAATTACAGCTAGTACTAACAGAAATTCACTTTTCGGCCTCTGGGCAATTCCAGATCAATGAGAAGATTTATTCCAAAATTTAAAATCCTGAATTTGTGTCAAATGAAAGCTGAAAGTCTATATTCTCATGTTCTGGGCTCAGAAAATTAATTCTCTAATATTTTGTCATACAAAAATATGACTAATTATTATTCATATTTTTATGACTATAATTCAGTAAAAACAGACCAAAATCTAAATCTAAAACCAAAATCAAGATCAGAGCCGTAGACTACCTAGAGGTTGGACAGAATCTGGGGAGAAATTTGGAGTCCCAGGCCAGGAGACAGGGGGTGGGGGCAGACGGGGTGTTTTATAGTATAGAGCTCACTTGATCACTTGATCGGTGTGGTGTGTGTTTGATGCGGTGGTTGTCATGAAGTAAGGCGAGATGTAAAGAGAGATGTGGTGAGGTGACTCGGTGGAAGAGATTGATCGGTGTCTAGTTAAATTTGTTTAGGTGTCACTTTGACACGGTGGGGTGAGTTGTATCCAAAATGAGGATAGAAGAGATGTCGAAACGGGGCTGTTGAGGGCCACCATCAAAAAAGTTGATTATAAGGTTGAAAAAGTTAAAAAGTTGAAAAAAAGACGAAAAACCAATCCCAATAAGGGGGTGGAATGTGTGTCGGGGTGACATGTGTGTAGTACCTGCCCCTACCTCACCTGATGGCTTTTCACGGTCTGGGCAGGTGTGGGAGTGTGGTGGGGGGACTTTGACATCACCCGAAGGCTTTTCACAGCCAGAGTCCCCTTATGTGTGTGTTTGTGGGTGTGTGCGCGTGTGTAAGAGAAGAGGTATGAGCCATGGCGGTGTGACCAGTGTAAAAAAAATCCACCCAAAAGGGGGGGGGGTCAGGGCGAGCAAAGGGTCAGATCCAAGGTGGAGGTCCCGTGGTCAAGGCGAGTAAAGTGGTCAGCATTCGGAAATCCAAGGTAAGGCAAGAGACAGGGGGGTAGCATGGGTCTTACCGCGGGCCAGGATGGAGGGCCAAGAAAATGGGGATGGGGTAGGTTGCCTAGGTTGGGGTTGGGGAAGTCGGTGGAAGTGTCTGATACGTTTCTTGAGTTTGTGTTTGTGTCGTAGCCGTTAAGTCGAAAAGTAGGAAGTTGCTAAGTCAGAGAGGCGGGTTTGGATTGTGGGGATGTCGGCCAGGGCGTGAAAATAGACAGCAGATGTGCCCCGGGGGAGGTGCAGTGCAGTGCGGAGTGCCGAGTTCTGTATGGATTGGAGTTTGTTGAGGGTGGTCTTGGTTAGGTTTAGGGTGGCTGGGCAGCCGTAGTCCAGTAGGGGTCTAATGAATTGTTTATAAATTGTCAAGTTGGTGTCGGGGTGGGAACCTTTACCTCTAGCGGCTACCCTGCGTTGCATGTGAAGTCTGTGTCGTGCTCTGTTCAGGATGTCCGTGAAGTGTGTAGTCCAGTTGTGTGTACGTTGTAGTGTCAGTCCTAAGAATTTGGCCGTGCGGGAAGGGGAAACGGGGTGTCCATGGATATAGATGGGGTCGTCGAGGAGGTGTTTAAGGGGTTGTGGGTGGTGAATTAAAAAGTTCGTTTTTTGTGGGTTGAGTTTAGTTCTCCAGACGTTGCAGTCTCGTTGTAGGGAGTCTAAGTAGTTTTGTAGGCGGTGGAGTGCCAGGTAGTGCCTAGTGCTGGAAGTCCAAACTGCAATATCATCCGCGAATTGGGAGAGTCGTATGTGTCTGGGGGAGGGAAGTGTCGTTGATGTAGATGATGAAAAGTAAGGGGCCTGAGCACCGAGCCCAGGGGACTCCAGCCTGAGGGGTGTAGGGGTTTGACCTGTGTCCATTTATGTCTGTAAAACTGCGTCTGTCAGTGAGGAAGTTAGAGAGTAATCTAGTGATGGGGTCGAGGAGTTGGAGTTTGGATAATTTGTAACGAAGTCCATTGTGCCATACGGCATCAAAGGCTTTCTCAATGTCTAGAAAAGGGGGTGGGTCAGGAAGGTTGGTTAGGGAGTGGATCAGGAGGAATAGCAGGAAGGAGATTGAAAATGCGGGAGTGGTCCTGGACAAAGCGGTTGAGTAGATTAAAGTGAGGGCTGAGATGGGGTCATTTTGATCTCTTTGGATCCCGTCCATGGTGGAATTGAACAGATTTGCTTTTTCAAGGTCGGTAGTAGCCGTGACCTGTGGGGTAGTGAGGGTGGGATAAGGAGTTCTTTTGGAGCAGCCAGAGAGACGTTTAAAAATTTTCCATCTAGTGGACGGGGGGGGGGGGGGTTGTGTCATTGACCTTAGAACAGGCTCTCAGCCAGCGGTCGTTTGGAAGCCTTTAAGCGCTCGTTTCATAAAATTGGTGAGTCGGTTAATGTCGCGTTTGAGGTCGGGGTTTTTTGTGTGTTGGTACTGCTTGCGAAGCCTGTTTTTGTGTCTAATGGTGTTAAGTATGGGTGGGGGAGACGAAAGTAGGGGGTAGTACGTGGCGGTCGGGGGTCAGGGATGTTGTCGTCCAGGGCCTTTTTTATGACCTCTGTTGTAGCCGTGATTTGGTCATCAATGTTGTCCGGGTTGGCTAGGGGGAGGTCCGGGGGCGGGTTAGCTGAAATGTCCAGTGCGTAGTTGTCCCAGTTAGTCTTGTTATAATTTTTTCGTGCAAGTCTGTGGTGGGGTCCAGGTTGGGTGGTTAGTATGGTGGGACGTGGGGTAATCAGGAGAGGGGTAATGGTCGCTAGAGAGTTCGTGAACAACTTCAAAGTTGCGAAGTGTCGGGACCAGAGCAGGGGAGCAGAGGGCGAGGTCCAGTATGTCACTAGAGCCGGTGGGGGAGACATGGGTGTGGGTGCCTTCGTTGAGTAGTATAAGGTCAAAGTCGTCCACTATGTCAGCAAGAATCCGGCCATTGCGGTTGGTGGTGGTGTTATTGAAGTCCGGGTGTTTGGCACTAAAGTCGCCCAGTATTAGGGAGCGGGGGGAGTGGGAGGTAGCTCGAGTGGTAACGTCGCGGTCCGGGGGTGGTGGCGGTCGGGGCAGTATATTGTAGTGAGGGTGAAGGGGACGTTATTGCTAGTGTAAGCATGGATCGTAATATGTTCATTGGGGTGTGATGTTTGTAAAGTACGTCATGGCGGATGATTTTGATCAGGAAGGCAACTCCCCCGCCAGTATGGTCTGGTCTGTCCTGGGTTGATAATAGAGTAGTTGGGGAAAGTCGGGGGTCTCTGTCAGTAAGGAGTGTTTCGTTAAGAGAAAAAATGTCCACGTCGTAGTCAGTGAGGAATTGCAGCAGTTCATGTCTTTCGCCTCTGAGTCCTCGAATGTTTATATGTCCAATAGTCCTAGTCATTTTTAATACTAAGGACGTCGGGTGAGGTTATGGTGGTCAGGATCTGGTCTGGGGGATGGTGATTTGTAGCGATTGTCGGAGTTGAGCAGCGCTGGTCTGACTTAGGTCAATAGAGGAGGCTTTAACAGTTTGAGTGAAATGTATACCTAAGAGGGTAGCCACCTGGTTGATAGCGTGCCCGATTTTTTCAGCCAGGTCAGGGCTGAGGGTGGTGGGAGAGGGGTTGGCGGCACTGGGGATGGGTGGTGGGAGGGGGTTGGGCTGAGTTTAAGGTAGGAGGTCTCGACGGGTGGGGGGTTGGGGCGGGGCCAGGCAGAGGTGTTGATGGACATGAGGGGGATGGCTGAGGGGTGGTGGTGGAGTTAGCTTTCTGAAGCTTAGCCACATTGCGGTAGGTTGGGCAGGATTTACTAGAAGCCTGGTGGTGCCCGTTGCAGTTCGCGCATTTCTTTTCCACAGTGGGGGGGGGGGGAGGTGCAGGTCCGAGAAGAATGGGTGCCACCGCACCTATGACATTTCGGGGAGAGGGAGCATTGACTTAGTTGGTGACCGAAGCCCTGTCAGTTAAAACACTGGGTTACTTGGGGAAGGGCGTGAGCTTCTTCAACGGGGAAATGTTGGAAACCAAATAGTGTTACCCCTTGGTTGGAGAGAATTTTGGCGTCGGCCTCTTTGATGACAGATATTTTAACTAAGGGGGTGGGTTCGAGGGTGGTGGCACTGGAAATCCTAGTGGCCTTGTTGAATTCGAGTCCCTGGGCTCTCAGTGATTCCTCAACTTCACTATGAGGGATATACAAGGGGACTCCTCTAATGACCATCATGTGGGTGGGGGGTCGGGGAGGGGTATTAGCCGTGGGGTGACCTAGGGGTGTGACAGTGAGGGTGCCATCAAAGGCTTGTTTATGCGCCCTGAGGAGGCGACTGAACGCGGGGTGATCAGGAGTCTGGACGATGACCCCGCTGGGGATAAGTTTGAATTTGGTAAACCTCACTCCTGGGACTTCTTTAGTGAGATTGGCTTGGAGGGTAGCCGGTTTGGAGAGTAGTTGTCGGGGAATGCCTGAGAGTCGGAATTGGGGAGGGGTGGAGGAATTTTGGGGCGGCGGTGGGCGATTTTGGTTCACGTTGGAGTCAGTTTGAGGTGGATTTTGGGTGTCAGGTTTAGCTTTCATTTTGCTAGGGGAGGAGGAGGGAGTGATCGTAGCGGCAAGAGCCTTGTTGTTGGGAGACATGGGGGCATGGGAGGGGGCATGGTTGTTCCTGATAGGGTGTCAGTTTCGTCGTCAGAGTCCATTGCGATGTGTTCTGCGTCAGGGTCGGAGTCGGGGTGGTGGTCGGTGGGATCAGGGGGGTCAGGTTAGATTGGGCAGCTCTCAGAGCCCTCTCGGCTGCCCTTGAAAGTTGCATGGATAAGTCAGAATGCTTGGTTGAGTCCGAATGGGATCGTTTGGTTTGGAAGAGCTGTTGCCTTACAGCTAGAATCTTGTCAGAGTCTGTACCAGTAGGAGTGGAGGGAAGATCTTGGTTGGGCATAGAAGGGGTGCTAGGCGTAAGGCCTAGCTTGGTAACCTAGGGGAAACAAAAACCTAACAGAAAGGGAGTCAAAAAACCACTAGTCAGAGCTACGAGAAAAAAAAAAATAAATAAAAAGGTACAACCCTACAGCGTGGAAAAAGAAAAACCTTGAGTCCAAAAAAAGACTAAAGGAAAAGGCCGTCCGATGAAAAAATGGATCGGGAAACCAAAAAGTAAATAAACTGCTAAAGAGCCTGGCCCTAGGCCGGTCCGTAAAGGCTTCCGGCCTAGGCTGGTTTCGACTTATTTTAATGGGTGTGTAACTAAAGGATGGATGAGTGTACCAGTCAAGCAACTAAGCTCTAGAAAACACCTGGTCTTACCAAGCCGATTGCAACACAAACGACCAAATAAAACAAGAAAATGAAGTAATAATCCCAGCAGTAGTGTGTAAACGATGAAAAACGACTAGATCGATCAGATTGACAACGATTGAAAGCACTTCAACATTTCTTCCTTAGGAAGACGTCCCTTCCAACAGATGGCATGAAAGGGAATGATGTGATGTACGTTACACATTTCATTGTACACACCACAGTGCTGTTGGAAATGTAATAGAGCAGAGCTGCAACATCTGGGCCCATGATCACCAGTGTCCCCACTCTACTGTGCAGCTGTCTTATGATCTAAGTCCTACACAATCAGACAATGGGAAGACTTTTTCCTCATGGGGAGACTTTGCTCAAGTTCAGCATAAAATTTGTACACTGTAAGGAGAACTTAGTGTTACTGTATACTACATGACAATCAAATTTTATGTGACCCATATTCACAGAAATAATAAACAAGGTAGTTTTGTTTGCAAAAAACCTTAATGACAAATTAGAAGTGGTAGCAAAAAATTTTAATTTCAAAGCCGCTACCATCAACAATCATGGGCAATTGGGAGAGACTCATTTCAGTCAGAAAATCCTTATAAAGCTAACAATTTATGCCTTCCTGAATATTCATTTTAACCGTGCTTGCCTAGGCTATACACAGAACAGTGTATCAGAAAGAATCCTGTTACACTGTTCCATGCAGTTCTGCAGATTTGATACAGAAGTGTTACAAAATACAATGGTTTTAAGCTCAATTAGACATTATTTTTCAGAGGATATTCTTTTGATATATTTTGAACGCATAGTAATTGTGAGTTTAAATTAAAGGGGAGCAACAGTGGCCATTTGGCTCCCCACATATGTGTAGTACATATATAAACATTAGATATTAACACTACTGTGTTGTTTTTCCGTAAAAAACTCATACCGAAAAAAAGTTTCAAATCTCCCGCTCTTCAGGACATGAGTATCTCCATACTCGAAGAAACACGACCATGGATCAGCTGATTGATGACGTAAATCTGTACCTGATCAGATTTCACAAAAGTGGTTACCATAAACTTACGTAGACTTACAGCTGAATTTATAATTACCCTTTACGAAGCTTAAAAAACTTCACAGTTGCTTTTGCTTTACTGATAAAAATTTTTGATAACCCAATAATTTTTTGTTCTTCCATTTGTTTCATCCTCAAATAAAAAATACTCGTTATTTCTGACTGCTTTTGTACAAACCAAGATAAGTTACTTCCGGTAGACCGTGAAAGCTGTAACAACAACATCAAGCTGTGACTAGCGAGACCGTATTTTAGCATGCTTTTCGGTGCAACAGTTAGGTTCATTTTCACTCATTTTCGCAAAGATTCGATTTAGTCGAACCTTTTGTAATTCTCGTAAGTAATGTAAGATATTTGTTGAAACTTAAACGTTAAAAGAAGGCAATCGCGAAGAGAAATCGGCTAAGACAACATACACATCGATCGGTGTTATTGTTATACGGCATAGGCTATGTATTACGCTATACTTTAAGCCTGTACGTAATGTACTGACCCTTGGTCTAACGTTAGCTTGTATAGACTGTATGGCTGGTTCGCTGCGGGTGCTGGCCACATCGCTCTCAGGTGCACGAGTTTTCCTTGGTCGAACTGGCTCAAAATCATATGTACTTGGCCCGGAAGAGGCATCCACATTCTTTAAAGGACTTAATCTTTTGATTTCTGAACCTTTATCCCAAACTCAACCGTTGAAACGTTTGTAAAATGAATTAAACGATGGGCAGTTGCGCTAGTCTTCAGTAGTGTTACACGAACGTTTGTGCAGTATAGTATATATGATATTGCGCAAAAGCAAACAAAAGTATACATTGGGTGCAGGTTTTACGTCACTGTTCTGTTGCACTATGGGTAATTTCGGAGAAATATGGTGCTTTGCACTGTTTTGCTTGACTGTCTTCCAGACTTGCCTCGGAAAAACTCATACTACGTTTGACTTGGGATAAAATTGGTCTATAATGATGCCACATTGCTTGGAATAGTTATACTGAATTTTCTGTGCTGTCTAGAAGGCTGTACAATTGCTTCCCTTTAAGACTACTGACTGTATATTGTACCAGTGAGCACAAAGATGTAACAAAAACTGACCATCGTGTTTCATACTACACTTAACCCTATCAATATTAATCAGTATTGTGAAGATACTGTAAATGGTAGGTTCTCAATTTGATATATTTCATGCAGTACTCGCATGAATCTTAAAATACTGTACCACTCCTATACTGTACCTCTCTGAGAAACGGGGAAAAATACATAAACTTAGCAGAATAGAATTTTTTATTTTGTTACAAGCAACTGAATTTACTAAAAGTTAATTAATGTTAACCACAAATAAAGCAATAATTCTATAGAGTCAGCAGTTTCTAAGAATGGAAGAAATGTACATTTCATCATTTTGTGTGTGTGTGTGGGTGGGTGGGTGTGTGTGTGTGTTACTGCATGTTCGGTTTCAAGAAACTAAAAAATAGTACATCTGTTATTTTTCGGAATATTCAATTTTACTTTTGAGTCTAATTAATTAACAGGTACCGATAATTATTGTCAAACTAGCTTGTTTTTTTAATACATTTTTTTTATTGCTGATCATCAGCATATCCATAGTTTGTAATAAATTGTATCCCACAGCAACTTGGCGCTTGCACAATTGTTTGAAATCTTTTTCAGTGCAGCTATAAGATTTGGTTTTTCATTTGTCCTTCCGTTACCGTCCTTCCGTTACCACCATCAACTTCAGTTAATGCACAATTACTCAACAACCAAAAAATTCTTTAAAAATGAGATGTTGTACAATAGAAGTAACAATACTGAGAGAGCATTTATCATCTGAAATACAGATTTGCTCCACTGAGTTCACATAATTTCAAAAAACAACAGAAGTTCTCTCAAAACCCTTGTCCATTTTACGTGCTTCCGTTACCAACCTCATTAATTTTCCTATCTCGTAATGAATGATGATCCTATGAAATAATTTGGTGGAAATGGAAGGTTTTAGTTATAGATGAGGAATAATGGTATTACTTTGCTGTAATCCATAACAACACTTGAGATACACTTACTTGAATCCTGTATAGTGTAGTCAAAATATCCTTCCGTTACCGTGGATTTTCCCCTCTGGTGATTCTCAGTGACTTTTGACCTGCGCCAACACATCTACTCAACAATATCCACATACATACCAAGTTTGAGAAAATTTTATCACTTTGGTACTGAGCTATCGAACCACATACCTCGCATTCCAATCCGTCACACACACACACACACACACACACACACACCTGAATACATACACCAAGACGACTGCTTAGGTTCCTTTGTTATACATGGAAACAAAAACAGAGGATCGCATAGAGAGTGCATGTTTCCACTCCAGCCAGACATAATGATAAAGATCTTGAATTAAATTAACATAGCTGACATATTTCTCCAGCTTCGAAAAAATCCCGCGATTCATTAAGAAAGGAAGATAAGGTGGGTATAATAGCTTTGGTCTACACTTATACATGTGTTATTTAAATATAATGACAATGTTATTGTAAAGTAGTTTGCCAATGGCAGTACAAAGGCTCAGGTAGTGGATCTTGCTGAGTATGGCGATAAGTATACACGAGTTGAGATAGATGAATGAACGGGAGAGAAGATTTCAGTTCTATTACAACATGATTGGTGATTCTATTCTAACTTCAATCAACGACCGGCAAAAAAGGAATTACTACAATCGATTTTGTGCAAAGTGACTACATGCTTATCTTTCGGTGTCTGCTACACTAGTGAGTTAAACTTGCCAGCTCGGGCTTTCGGTCTAGTGAAGATCGGAACGCTAAGGGTCTTCTTGCAGTCCCCTGATTGGTCAAAAGTTTTGACGCACCAAATTAAATAAATATAAATAAGTGTCCTGATCTAAGTGACCAACGACGAGGCTATAAAAGGTGAAATTGGCCACACCTTGAAAATATGGAATTCAGTGAAACTAGGGTGAGGTGGTTTGTCACGTTCACCGGTAACACGTGACTGCAAACAGGAAGGCCATGGGAATGTAGGACAAAAGGAAGGGAGAGTTGCTCGTAAACAACAACATGGCGTTCTTGTTAAAGGTCACGGAAGGTGCAACATACATGAAATTATGAAGTGATCGAACGTCTGTGCTATAACCATGGCAACCTAAAATAAAACATTTGTTTAAGTACAAAAACTGCTTTAATACTTCGTCCTGTGTCCAAGTTGATTAATTAACTTCTTAATGACAGGGCACATGCAAAATAGATATAGAATTGTCTCTTCTTTTTGCTTACAAAAAGTGCGAAGGTCATTTGCCTCTAATTCCAATGTAATGCAATACTACATTTGTACATAAGAAATCATTAATAATTTCGTATTGACACCATTTTAGCCTAACAGGAGTTTAACATCTACATGTTAAATTATTTTAAAATGCACGTACATCATTTGTGAGAGATGCGTTAAACAAATGATTCCACTTGGAAATCTCGACAACCTTTGTCATGTCGCAAAAATTTACAGTATATTTGAGGTTCGATGGGCATTGGAGAATTTTGACAAATCTAAAAGTGGGTTTGGCTAATGAAACACCACTTTGGTGATACGTTATACCAAAACTTAAAGTTACAGGATTAACAAAAACAAATATTTTTGGTGCAATTATAAACAAAATTCCTAAACTGTTCCCACATTGGTTGTACTTTTTCACCAAAAAGAAAAAAATATAATATGACTGAAAAAGAAAAAGCATAATATGACTGATCCTTTCTTTTTCTTTTGAAGAGAAAGTACAAAAATCATGATCCAAAATATAAACTTTTTAAGTAGCGGTTAGTGGCCAAAATCATTGTGTTTAACCTGTACTTAAACCAAGAAAACCTGCTTTCCAAATTTAAACTAAAAGAGAATTAATAATTTGTATATTAAATTCCACTTTATATCATTTCATTTGCAAATGTCAGAAGTGTAGGCAATTATTCTATAAAAGTCAGACCCCCCACCCTCCGACTTATTTAAGTAGGAAAGTATATAATTCGTGGATAAATGGTCTTTGTACTTTTCGACACACATGACGTTTTAAGAAGCCTTTCATGGCTCGAAGAAGGCCTTAATACTGCAAAAGATTGTATTAAGTGTGGAGTTTAACCAGCACACTGTAGCTATAAAGATACTACACTCTATTTTTTTTTAAAAAAATGGCGGACAGCTGCTATCTTGAATTTAGGAGTTAAATGATCGATACCAAAGCTACATCAGGTTTACTCCAGTGAATTTGCCATATTAGATGTAGTCAAAATCGACACTTTATTCATCACTCCAACTCATCAAGAGCCAGTTACATAACATTTTATCATTTTCAAAATGGCCGAAAGCCGCCATCTTGGATCTAGGTGCTGGAATGATACCAAAGGTACATCAAGTTTCCTCCAGTGCATTAACCAGTGCATCACTCCAGTTCCTCTGGTGCCAGTTATATAACATTTTATCATTTTCAAAATGGCGGTCAGTTGCATGTATCTTGAATTAAGGGGTTGGAATGACACCAAAGATACATCAGGCTTACTCCAGTGAACAGCTTTAGTAGACGGGTCAATTTAGAGTCTGACCCCCCAAAATTGCAACAAAAGGTCTTTCAATGGTTTTCTATGCTATTCGATGTAGTGAAAAAGAGGAAAAAAATCTATCAAATTCGGAGCACGGAAAAGGTGGTTGTCGTGTAAGAAATAATCAGAATCGGCACTTTTTTCATCACTCTAACTCATCAGGTGCCAGTTATATAACATTTTATCATTTTCAAAATGGCGGGCAGCCGCCATCTTAGATTTAGGTGTTGAAATGATGCCAAAGGTACACCAGGTTAACTCCAGTGCATTTATCATGTTAGAAATAGCTGGAATCGACAGTTTGGGCATCACTCCAGTTCATCTGGCGAGAGTTATTTAACATTTTCTCATTTTCAAAATGGCGGCCGACGGCCATTTTGAATTTTCTATTAAAACCACCTTTTCCGTGCTCCGAATTTGATAGATTTTTTCCTCTTTTTCACTACATCCAATAGCATAGAAAACCATTGAAAGACCTTTTGTTGCAATTTTTTTTTTTGGGGGGGGGGGGTCAGACTCTAAATGGAACCGTCTACTGAAGCTGTATTGCATATTATCCGGATTCGTACTTTAAAATAAGCCTGTGGAGCGTGTTTACTGCAAAGCTGATGCCATTGTCTCTGCGTGTGTGCACGTAGCCCTCTAGCCGAGTGGTGCAGATATTTTAGATTAACCCTTTACCGTTGTGCTCCGATCGGGGAACACTTGCGCGCCTCGGGAGTGGGCGGAAAAGCTTCCGTAGCCCGCCCCGCATCGGCTTCCGTAGGCCATTGACCCCGTGGCCTTAAACTATTGTCTCTCTCGTTGTTGTGGCCGAATTTTCGGGTAGCTACTCGCAGTTTCGAGCTCCGCGTGAAACAGTGAAGATGGGTGACAGCCGAGCTCTCCGCATGGGTCCAAAAGGACCCAAACAACGGTAAAGGGTTAAAGGAGAAATGTGCATATCCGATTGCTATGAAGGCTAAGTCGCGGCGGAACCGGGGGGGGGGGGTGCTTTGGGGAAAAAGTGGAGTTGCTAAAGGCATGCTTAGCCCCCCCCCCAAAAAAAAAAAAAATGCAAGGTGCGCTTCAAGAAGTGGTGACCGTATGGCGGGGAGAATATTGAAGTGGGTGGTGAACATATTCTCCATCAGTCTAATGCACAATATAGGCCTACTAATAATTTTAGGGGAATGTTGTCGATGAAAAAGATACTGGACACGCTGAAACCTCTTTATTATCCACCAACCCAATCTCCCAGGTCCTCGAAAAGTGGAAGCAGTATGGTCTGTTATTGTGTAATCTTGTTAAGTTTGACTGATCGTTTTTCGCGAGGTTGGACAACGTATTCTACGAACCGTTAGTACACAAATCTATAGTAAGTTTGGGATTTGAGCAGTGGCGGACCTGTCATATGGTCAGGGGGCGCCCCCCCCCCCGACGGACTAAAATCGTCTGTCGGCGCCCCATTAGGTTTTTAACATACTTAACTCTTGCACCATTTTTGGCAAAGGACACAATTTAACAGCGTTGTTTGAAGGCCCAGATAACAAAATGCCCAAACAGCCACCAGTAACTGTACACTGTTAAAAAATTTCTCTGTAAATTTACATATTTTTATGGCAAATTTTTTTCCAACCAAATAATGTTTTTTTTACAGCCAGACTGTAATCATGAAAAAACATTAAGGGTTTGTTTTTTCTTTACAGTTTTTGCATGTAAATTAGTTTACAAAAGTCTACTGTAAAATCGAATTACAGAATTTTTCTGTTTTGTTTACCTTAATTTTATGTGAATTTACAGCCTAATGTTTTCATTCCCGACGTTTTAATATTTATTATAATATCGCTTTTTTACCTTTCATATGTTATTACGTAACATACACTTCATCATTACGTAGATCAGGTATTTGCCTATCAACGTAATGTGTCGTTAGGAAGTTGTTTTCAATCAAAACACATTGAGGATGCTTTGTTGTCATATTGTTGTCAAGTAGACTGCTATCTCTAGGAACTTTGTAATTGGAAAGTCACATTTTTTGTACAATATAATAATTGTGTTTAAAATAAATATGACAAAGAATGCAAATACATTGATTGCAAACATTTCCAGACAAGGTAAACAATAAGTTTATCACTTCCTGATTAAAAAACTCCAAAGAAGATATTATTCAAAGCAACAGCAATCCTTTTGTTAGGAAAATGCCTACAAAATAAGCTCCACCCATTTATGCAAAATGAGATTTACGTCATAAAGTGGTAAATTTACAGACTCTTTCAAGTAAATTTGTGAAACGTTTTTAATTTGCTCCGATCAAGTGCATGAGCGCCTGTGGCGATGAGTTGACATCAGTATACCAATTGTCAGTGCTCTGAAATTAGGGCCTTACAATTTCTTTTTACTTAAAAATGTGTGACAAAATACCAGTTGTATGAAATTTATAACTAAGAACGTAATAACTAGGTATGCTTTTATAATAAATGTAAGTTAACTTTCAAATAGGGCCATAAATTTGCCAAAAATGTTTTTTTTTAAACTGAAACTTCGCAGAACGATGCATGTTATATATTGAAAATTTTCTGGCTGTTTCTTATTTGTTTGTTTGGGCTTATTTTTGTTTCTTTTTCAGCTTGAAAACAAAATGAATGTTTGTTAAATGACAGTATTTTTATGTGAAATCAGAAAAATACAACATACTGTTACAATTTCTGTAAATTTACAGAAAAAGTTTTACAAAGCATTAAAATTTGGTTAAAAAAGCAGTCAGAAATGGTTTTTCAAATAAACAGAAAATACATGTTAAACAACCTCTTTTTATTGTAGCAATACAAAGTGTCTGTAAAGATACAGAAAATCTCTATTAAAAGTAAAATACAAAAAGTTTAAGTTAAAAAAAGTCTGTAAATTTACAGAAATTTTTAACAGTGTACTATCTGCACTTTATTCTGTTGAAAAGGGTTATCTTCTGTAATATAGGGATAAGTTTTTGCCGAGAGGTATCTTCATGCTTTATACGCACTAATGAATGTTGTCGCTGTGCTAAGTTCATTGCTTCCACACCAAGCATGATTTTTAAGCTAACAAAATACACAGACTGACATTAAATTAACCCTCCCTGTCAATAACAGATGTTGCAAAGGGCGCAACAATAATTGAAGCGCAAATATACTTCTTGTTGTAGGGGATATTTGTCAACATAGACAATAAAAAGAGTTTATAAAGGTATCAAAATAGCTTGCACAACATTTTTCAAAATCATTTGAAGAGAACAGTCAGGTTAAAATAAAATAAAATAAAACTGTCATCATAGTGGTAATAGTTTAAGAGTTTTAATGAGCAGTTTCTACTTTGCTTTTCTTCAAGTGACCATTTTCATGAAGAATGGCAATGGTTTGGTGTTTTCTGACACTGCACGATAATCCCATGAAAACGCTTATTTCTGTACTTACGTGACTCAAAATCCATGAAATTGCACCTAATAAGCCTAGGTTTAGGCTACTTTTATTTAGTATGAATTCGGTATCTAGAGAGCCAAGCAGACCTTTGTCTTGGATATTTCTTGCAATGTACTTAATAAATGGCTATTTCAGAGTGGTCACAGGATGTAAAATACGTCACGTAATGTTTCTTCGTGCACTTATCTTGATTTCCAGATACCAGAAATGTACACCTTACGGTGATTAATTTCCATAACTTTTTCCCCGTGTAAGATTTGCTTGCTATTTGGCTCTAACAGGTTTAATCTTTATCTTCACAAAGAAGCCCATCATAGCATTAGAATCTTAAATCGAGACATGACAATAACACACAAAATAAAATGATCGCCTTTATATCAGAATGCGAAAGAGAGGGATAGAAACATGAGCGTCCGTAGGTAGGGGCAAGAGGGAACTTGCCGTCCCCTGGAAAATTAAAAAAAAACCCTGACAAAACGAAAAAAAAAAAGAAAAGGACGAAGAAAAATTAACATCAACATTTCTTAACTTACAGTTCACTCAGTGTTTTCCCTATTTATATGCGGTATGCAGACTTTAGAAATGACATTTCCAGCGATCTGGGAGACATTGTGGAATAAAATTTTCTTGCGCTCTGCGCCAACTTATGGTGGCGTGGAGCTTTCCCCCTTATAGTATTTTGCCTGAAAGAATTTTGTCCCCCCGGAATTTTCTTCTGCGGAGGCCCATGGAGATACAATTTAAACATGTTTTAATAGAAAAACTTGCGGAGGAGAAATGGCAACGCAGTCTTCTACCAGGTTCGGAAAATCAAATGGGAAGTCTGAAAAGCTGTTGCCCCGATGGTGCTGAGGTTCAGGGTATTTACTCCTTCGAAGCGCCCCTGCAAACCATTTTCGCCCCCTCTGACCGAAATCCCTAGCTCCGTCACTGGATTTGAGATCGGTATAGATTAGGTTGATCGTATCCATGGGAGGAACCACGGGGGGGGGGGGGTATTTTGGGGACAAATGGTATGACCTAGGGGAAATATAATTGAGTTATTGACATGTATGAGTGGCAAAATGTAACAAGGGGTGCAGAAAGTGAATAACACGGCAAACAGAATGAATGAAAGAGGATGCATAATTAACTATTGTTCTTGTATCATCTCAATTTATCTGATATGTATTACCATTTTGCATAGGCTGAATTTTTTCCTTTTAGTTGAGAAATTGCAAAAACGAGACCCATATTTTAACGCTGGATACATGCAACATAGAACACGCGGGGAGTGCCGTTTCCGGCCACCTGGGGGGTCTGTAAAGTCAAAAATTTTCTTGTGCGCTCCGCGCCAACTCATGGTGGCGCTGCGCTTAGATAATCCCGCTGGCACTCAGCCCCCCAAATATTTTTTCCGTTCCGCCGCGCCTGAGGCTACATATTCCTGTAGTAGCACTGATAGTCTGAAACTCTGTCATGCGATAGTGTTGTCTTATAGTTTGAAAGATGCTAATGCGGCAAAGAAGGCCACTCTGCCAGTTTACACGTCCTGTTTTCGTTATCTTGGCATTCGATTTAGATGGCAGGAATTTGTCACATGGGAGTACAGCCTGGGTAGGCCCTAATCAGTTAATAGGCCTACCCGGAGAAAAACACACGGACCTCGCGCGTTAGCTTGAACTCGCACTATGGGCCTAAGTGCAACACTCCATAACTTGAATAAACCTCACGAAGACCTTTTGTAGCCTTTTAAGTAAGGCGGATACAAGTCATGGCTTTATTTTCCCCCTTACACGGTTAGCCTGGGGGAGGAAGTAATAGCTACCGGTCACATGTGTTAAATTTGGTTCTCTTCGTGGAAAGCCGACATCTTCATCGGAAAATATGTAAAATGGCGTATCCGTTTAAAGTGTGCCTCAAGTCAAAAAAATTCAAAAATATAAGCTAAAGAGCATGAAAAATGATTTCTAACAGTCCAACTTCCATTTTCATATGACATTCCTGAGCTGAGATATAAAATGTTGAAGTTTACTGACTCAACTTAAAATGGTGTATTGTCCAATAATTTGTGATGTCATTGTTGTATTACTCAAATAACAATCTTTGTATTTCTTTTTCTGAAAGTTACTGCACCTTGTAACAATTAGGTGGGTTAAAACTCTTACTCTTATGGGGTGATGTAATTAATTAAGCCCTCTCCCTGCAAAATTCTATTAAAGTAAGTAGGAAGTATTCAAGGTCATGAAAACATTTTAGTTTTTTAGTTTTAAAGAGAAAGGAAGCAGTTAATGTGAGTTGTAAAACAAGAAAGTCACAAAATATTGCGCAATGGACCAATTTGTTTTAAGTAAGTAAACTTCAACATTTTAAATCTCTGCTCAGGAATGTCCTATGAAGATGGGAGTTGGACTGTTAGAATTCATTTTTCACGCTCTTTAATATCTATTTTTTATTTTTTTACTTGAGGTACACTGTAATACAGCTCTCAAAAAACTAATGGTTTCCGTTTTTTTTTTTTTTTTGTTTTGTTTTGTTGCATCTTAGACATCCTTGTAATTTGTAAAACAATAACGATTCATTGCTATATTTCTTGTAAAGACCTGTCATATTTGGTCGGTATGCTAGTCAGAATACCTTCGCGTTTCGAGTATAAATTTGTTTTGACAGTTCTACTCTAACTCGATTCACCAATCAGGTTACAAACCTAGTAGTAGTGAATCGAAGTTTAATGAGACTCCTTGAATAGAATGTCTATTTAAATTTGTGCCATGATACTAACTTTCCCCCAGCTTGATTCGATGAGCAAAGAATTTCATTTCATTTAGAAGGAGTTCTTCACCTTATCTGATAATTATTCAAGCAGCATACAGAAATGTTAGTATTACCAGGGAGGTGTTAACACCTCCCTGGTATTACATGATGGCGTAAAATCCAGAGGCAGAGGACTTGTCTAGTAGCATGCTCACCAAATATTTGACATGGAAATTAAGTAAACAGGAACTCCCCATTTTACGAGATTTTCAAATAAAAGTAGTTCACATACAAAACGCTACTGTTTCTAGCAGACCTTTCAACTGTGAAAATTTAATAACTCAACAACATAAGCCCCTCTCCCATAATTGTGATTTTTTGTGAAGAGGCTGGGGACTGTCTTGGGACAAAACTATCCCGTCTTACTTGCGAAAAAATGGAAAAAGCTGAAGACACCAAAATCACTGCTTGTGCAATGATATCTGTCTGAAGTACTTGAAACTAAAAATTGCTGACTTTTTCCATTTTGTTTTCACAGATTGTAAGTTGAACTTAAAAGTATACAAAATGGCATACGTCGCATCCGTTGACACAGCTGTGATTATGCAGCAACCCACTGCCGGTGGCTATACTGTCATAAATGTAAGTATAAGCCTGGAACCGTCTGCATAGGACGACGTCACAGTAAGTATGTATCACCATTCAAATTATGACCAGACTGTAAAATCCATGTGAAAAATCCATGTAAAAATATACTCCCATAAGGGGTAACCGTGACGGGTCAAACAGTTACGAATAACTTACCATGTTGATTCTCAACCTTGAGATCAACAGTCCTGTTGGTTTACGTTAAGTTCAAAGTTCATCAGAGGTTAGATTGAAAAGGGAACTTCTGGTACCTAATGAAGAACAGTGGCGGCGCAAGCATAAAAATTTAGGGGGGGGGGCAATCAGTGAACAAGATGGAATGGTTTCGTTTGCAATAAAATTTTCACCAAAAATGAGCAAACCTACAGAAAGATCAGAAAACTTTCAGATGAAATGTGCCTCTAACCATTGAGTTTGTTTGCGCGTTCTACAAACTATTTTACATCATGCAGCATGAGATTATCATCAATATAATTTTGAAAATTGAAAAACTTCAGAAACCCTCGAAAATCCCAAGGCTTCATAATATAATGATATACCGCACGTGGGAATGTATAGAACATTACCTTGTCTTGTATCTAATTTCCGTGGAAAACTGTAGAACGGAATTAAAAACATGAGTACCGTATGTCTGTGACTCTGTTGCGACTCTTGCCCAAATTCCAGTTCCACTGAATTGATACAACTGTCTTTATGACTCGACCCGAACTCCCGACTATATATAAATGATTTTTCTACTAACGCCGTTTGAGAAAACCCGGCTTGTCAAGTTGCTAGGTATTTTTACATGAATTTGTGGGCAGACTTACTTGCAGATTGGTTCACACTTAATTCGTATGAGTGAGCGAACAAGCTACGCTGTTTTGTTCACCATTGCCCGAATTTCGGTTCCACAGCACTGCAGGTTAAAAAGTTTCGCAGAATTTTAAGAGGATCATTTTGAAAAGTGCAAAATCGTCATCTCATTCATATGCTGCCCAAATACCTCTCGACCAAGTACGCTTCATCCTTCTGGTGACTATTGGTGATTGTCTTTTAGTAATATGGTGCGTCACAAGATAGCTTTTGATTGATTTGTTCGGGCAAAATTTTGGGGACTGTATACATCCTCTCTCCCCTTGTAATCTGGCAATTGAAAATATCCCAGAACTTTTTTGCAACTTTTGCCCGAATATTGTGTCATTTCGGGCAAAGGTTTACACAAGAATATGAAGTGAGGCTGACAAAAAATTGTTTTTTCATAAGCTGTCCGAATGTGTCGCAAATTTTGGTATCTTTTGGAGTTTTCATGAAAATTGTGCCGTGACTATGATGCTTTTTTATTATTATTTCGGCCAAGTGTTTGAAGGAATTCGGGCACGCCTAGGAGTTTTCTGTGTAAGTAGACACAAACCAGGTTTTAAGACTCAAACGGCTGCCCGAATTTTTCCAGATCCCTTCCCGAATTTTAGGTCTTGAGAAAATTTGGGGCAGTCTGCCCCCCCCCCCCCCGCCGCGTACGCCTATGGATGAGTGAATAATGGTCAACTGTTTGTTCGAGGTGATGGCAATGCAATGCTTCACTTCTCGCGGCGGGAAAATACTAGTACAGTAAAGGTTCGGTTTCACTGGACAAGTGATATGCTACATACACCTGGTTTGCGGACCGGACGAGGTTACCAGATTCTTGTAATGATTTGTAGCCAAAAACTAGGCCACAGGCATAGAGCATGGTCGCAGGGGACCGTGACAAGAATCAGCCAAACAATGGTAGAACATAGGCTAAGTCAATTTCGGCTACTCTGTTCGGTGGTGGGTTAACTATAGTCTCAACTTTAAATTGGTTCAAGGCTCCCAAGTTTCTTTTACTTCCTCTCTGATTTTTTGGGGGAAGTCCCCTCGCTAAGAATTTTTTGGGGGACGTCCCCTCGCTAAGAAATTTAGGGGGGGACGTGCCCCCCCCCCCCCCCGTTTCCCCCGTTTCCCCCGCTTCCGCCGCCAGTAATGAAGAATAATTGTTTGGGATCTTACACATAGCAAGTCAGAGGTAACATTATGTAACGGCGCCCCGGGGTCCGTTTAGGGATCTTTTGTTTAATAAGAACAAACTACTGGTCAAAGGGGAAGCCAGTTACATTAAAACTCGAAACGTGAAAAACAATAACTGACAAACGCAAGTTTTAAGATGTCCTTCCACAACGGTAAATTATTATTTCAGAAAGTTTAATTACAACAGACTAGGAATTTACAAAATGATTCAATTGATCGGTAAATCGATGATACAAAATACATAATAAAAACGGTAGCCTTCGACCGTAATGTGTCACCACTCTGGTGAGTACGTCTCGTGCTAAACTTCGGTGCGTAGCTGGCTAAATTACTGTTGTCTCCCTCACACGAGCCGTGCGTCTCGTGCTAAACTCCGGTGCGTAGCTGGCTAAAAGTACTGTTGTCTCTCTCACACGAGCCGTGCGTCTCGTGCTAAACTTCGGTGCGAAGCTGGCTAAAAGTACTGTTGTCTCTCTCACACGAGCCGTGCGTCTCGTGCTAAACTTCGGTGCGAAGCTGGCTAAAATTGCTGTTGTCTCCCTCACACGAGCCGTGCGTCTCGTGCTAAACTTCGGTGCGTAGCTGGCTAAATTACTGTTGTCTCCCTCACACGATCGTGCGTCTCGTGCTAAACTCCGGTGCGTAGCTGGCTAAAAGTACTGTTGTCTCCCCCACACGAGCCGTGCGTCTCGTGCTAAACTTCGGTGCGAAGCTGGCTAAAAGTACTGTTGTCTCTCTCACACGAGCCGTGCGTCTCGTGCTAAACTTCGGTGCGAAGCTGGCTAAAAGTACTGTTGTCTGTCCCACACGAGCCGTGCGTCTCGTGCTAAACTTCGGTGCGAAGCTGGCTAAAATTGCTGTTGTCTCCCTCACACGAGCCGTGCGTCTCGTGCTAAACTTCGGTGCGTAGCTGGCTAAAAGTACTGTTGTCTGTCTCACACGAGCCGTGCGTCTCGTGCTAAACTTCGGTGCGAAGCTGGCTAAAAGTACTGTTGTCTGTCCCACACGAGCCGTGCGTCTCGTGCTAAACTTCGGTGCGAAGCTGGCTAAATTACTGCTATCTCCCTCACACGAGCCGTGCGTCTCGTGCTAAACTTCGGTATTACGGAACTATAAAATAAACATAATCTGACAGCTACTTTCAAAGGAAGATATTAATTTAAGCCTTTTTTAGCAGCGACTAGACTTTCCTACCGATTACTTGGTGGGTCATCCCCTCTGCACTTGTGAATCTGCCTTCCTTACACGGTCGGGCAAGGCATTAAGAGAGCTAAAGTTATCGGTCTCCACGGACTGGCCTCTCTACCCCTCTTCACCGCAAATTAACAGAATACCACTTCCCAAAACAGACTTCGTCCCTTCTTAGCCTTTATACCAGCCAGTCTCCCTGAGTTCCCCGACTGGGTAGCAACTCCTTACCCTAGTCAGATCAAGTTCCCAGCGTAGGCCTTAACGTACCAGCCTAGGCCTTCTTGAATCCAAACTCCCCGAGACTGACTACGTCAATTAATTCAATGTCAATTAATTAACCTCATTAACCCTGGCTAAGAATAACAGCTAATAACATACTCACACTGGAAAGCTGCAGTCTGTTCTACCGGGAAGCGCGGGCCTTCGTGTCGTTGGATCTCACCGTAAGTTACAACCGTTCTCCTTGAGCGTCTATTCACCAGTTTCCGTCTACGTGAGAAACGGCGTGGCGAGGGATGTATTTACCGGAAACACGTGACTCTTTCTACACGGTAAGCTGAGGATGCTTTCCATTGATTGGTTTATGATCTTTTGTGTTTCCGTACCGAACTTGGACTGTCTAGACAGGTACGCGCGGGACATAAAGCAACTTCACGAAATAATTGGAAACAACCAGGGCTATGGAAAGTTCTGATTTTAATCATTGGCTAGGAAAACAACAGATCGCTTGGAATTACACACGTAGTAAAGCAAGCTAGAGAAGAAATAAATAAATAAAAAAAAATATCAACATATTTACAGTGTTCCTTCCGTCACACTACCCCCTTCTCTCAAAAGATTGCGTCCCGCATCGACCCTAGGCTTTCTCCTCTTGTCTTGGATACATCTCCCTTGAATCAACTTCTAGAACCCTCCCATCTGGATAGCGCAAGGTCTTTATTACCCGCTTCATAGTCCATCCCGTTCCAATAGCATAACTATGGTAGCTTACGTTCTTTTGAACCTGATCCCCTTGTTCCCGTTCTGCCCTCTCTATCTCCTGTTCCGCTGTTTTGATTTCTTTGTCATTCTCCATTGGAGACCATGGTGACGGACTCGGGGCTCTGACTGATAGAACGTCGTCTCCGGACTCCCCTTCCTTTCCTCTGGTCTCCACGGGCAGTTCTCTTTTCCTTTGTTTTGGACTTCCGGAGTTCTCGGTGCTCTCTGGGCTCTTCTCCTTTCTAGAAGAACTTCCTTTCTGGCTAGTGGTAGGTCGGTGGACTCGGTTCTCATGTCTTTGCAAATCGCCCTTCCTATTAATACGGTAAGGGCATTCTGAACACTGAAACAACATGGCCTTATGTCTTTCCCCTGCGTGCTTCATAAGGGTAACTTTGTCGACAAATCTCAAGCCACAATCTCTACATCGATATTCTGTAGTGTAAAGGGATCCCGTAGAACTTCCTGCTCGGGCCTCTCTGTCTTCCGACCGAACCTCTCTCTTTCTGTGAGGGGATCGACTTCTTTTAGTGGGAGCCATCTTGTTACCAAAAACTCTGAAAGACAAAAACAAAGCTATGAAAGTTATCTTGAAGACATCAACTTTGAATATCTATGTATCAAAGCCATAGCTTACTGGAGGCTTGACTATTCGTTTTCCTCTACCAAGCCTACTTTGAACATCTGGTGAAGCCTGAACACTACTCGCCCCTGTGTCGTGGACCCCGTCATTTTTGAGTACATTTTTACCCTTCTCACTAGTCTCGGATGGTGTATCTTGGTGGCTATCCCTGTGAGTTGCCTCGACCTTATCTTGTCTTGCACCCCTGGAAATCTCTTCCCGCTCTTTGACCGTTTCCCCGTACTCGCGGGCCTGTTCTTTACATTCAAAAGACTGAACCCAAGCAGGTTTTGTAACACCCTCGTATCGCCGAATCCGATTAAAATGAATAACCTTTGGTCTCTGCCTTGGCCCAAATTGTACCCGATAGAGAATGTCATTGATCCTCTTAATGATAAGGAAGGGGCCCTTCCAAGGACGATGTAACTTGGGGGAACGCCCCTTTCCCACGGCAGGCTGGTAAACCCAGACGAGCTCACCACTTTCAAAGGTTTCCAAGCTGGAACGTCTGTCCGCAAATTCCTTTTGTCTTTCGCCACTAGACTTCAAATGACTCCTGACAACCTCACTGATTTTCTTCAATTTCTCTTTCAAATCCTCTACAAATTCAGGGTAAGTTGCTGCGTCCTCGCTACCATCCCCAGGGGATGACCAAATACACTCCAGTGGAGTTCTCATTTGTCTTCCAAACATAATTTCAGCAGGACTAAAGCCTGTAGTCTCATGCACGGCAGAATTATACGCCATATTCAAGTAAGGAAGCCAGCTATCCCAGTCCCGCTGATCAGAGGAAGTCACAACTGCAAGCATGGACCCCAACGTTCTGTTGAATCGCTCGACCATACCATCCGATTGGGTATGATATGGCGTGGTCCTGGTCTTGAGGACACCAAGGAGCTTGCATACCTCCTGGAATAGCAATGACTCAAATTGTCGACCCTGATCGGAATGAAGTTCTCCTGGTATACCGAAGCGACAGACAAAACTCTCGACAAGTACTTTAGCAATAGTAGCGGCTTCCTGATTAGGTATTGCTGTTGCTTCGGTCCACTTAGAGAAGTAATCGGAGACAACAAGAATGTACTTGTTCTTATTCTCGGTGGTAGGAAGTGGTCCCATAATGTCCATGGCTATTCGCTGGAGGGGTTCGCTTGCGTAGTATGTCCTGATCTTGCCCTTTCTCTTGAGCTTAGGTCCTTTTCGGGATTGACAAAGGTCACACTGTTTACACCACAACTCAACATTCCTCCGATAACCACTCCAGTAATAGCTCTGCCGGATCCGGTGTATGGTTTTCCTGCTCATCAGGTGTCCTGATACGGGATTACAATGAGCCAGCTCCCAAATCATACGTTTCATTCCACTAGGAACAACCAGCTGAGCAGTATTCCTTAGTCCGTCATCGGACTCGAACCTACGGTAAAGTATTCCGTCACGTAAATAAAGACTATCCCATTGGAGCCAATAGTTCTGTACAGTGCGGTTCATACATGAAACTTCTTCCCAGTCTGGACGCCGCTTGTCCAATTTCCACTGTACCATCACGCGGGTATCATCGTCACTCTGCTGAAACTCTTTTAACTTGGCTACTGACCAAACTGCTGGCCACGTAGGCTGGTTCTCAAGGGTAGTATTTCCTGCTACCTCACTTTGTGTTTTTCCTTCCTCAAGTTTGTCCGTGGTGGGGCCATCTAGCGACCTGCAGAACTTATCTTCTAGTAGCCGTGGGCAGTTTTCTGCTTCTTCATTCCTATCCGTAGATCTTCTCTGTGTCTCCTTACTTTCCTCTCTTTCGCATTTTAAACACTCTCCACAAGGCCTTCTTGAAAGAGCATCTGCGTTTCCATGGATCCTTCCCGGTCTATACTGTATTTCAAAATGGTAATTGCCCAGGGTCTCTATCCATCGGGCTATCTGGCCTTCAGGATTCCGGAAACGCAGGAGCCAACGAAGGGCTCCGTGATCTGTTCTCACAATAAATTCAGTACCGAAAAGATAATGGTGGAAGTGATTGACAGCCAGGATAATTGCTAATAACTCCTTTCTGGTAACACAATACTGCCGTTCAGATTTTCCCAGAATCTTACTGAAATATGCAACAACTCGTTCTGTTTGCCCTTGCTGCTGTGACAGAACTGCCCCTACTCCAAAGTCACTGGCGTCTGTATCCAAAACAAATTTTCCTTTTCTGAGGGGGTATGCATGTATCATGTTAAATGTTACGTTGTACATGTAAAATCACACGTTGTACATCTTAAAACACACGTTGTACATGTAAAAACGTAAGATCATCATGTTATATTTGTATCTTCCGCACGCCATACAGAGTGAGCCTTTCGGCGTACCAGAAGTCCGCCAAAAGGCTCACCGAATTTGATGTAGTAAAAGTACACGTTCATGTACTAACTGCTTACGATCATGTACAGATTTCATACGTTCATGTACTGTTTGCTTACGTTCATGTACTGATTTCATACGATCATGTACTGATTTCATACGATCATGTACTAAATGTCATTTTGTATGTACAATATCGTATTCGTTTTTACTATACAGGCCTCTGCACCGTGTTCGTGCCTTGTCACGTTTGTATGCTCTCAAACGATATTGGAGAAGGCGTCTGCATGCCATGTTTCGTGTCAAAGCCATTGTTAGTTATGAGGGCGCATATTCGTGGAAAGCACAACATAGAAGTAGGTCCATGAAAATTTAAATCTGATTACATTAAAAGAGAAGATTGAAATACTAAGGTATATCGTAATTTATACTTAGATAATCCTAACAATAGTAGGCCAATAGTAGGCCTAAGATTCGTTGGTCCACACGTTTCAGCATAATGAATTCAAACTGCTCAACTGCCATCTTCATACAACATTCCTTAACTGAAATATAAAATGTTGAAGTTAATCCACTCAATTTAAAGAGGAATACATCGTGCAGTCATTTGCCATGTCATTGTTATACAACTCAAATTACAGTCTTTGTATTTCTTTTTATTTTCTTTAAAGTAACTGCAACTTGTACCAATATGTGATAACACTCAATTACTCTAATGGGGAGATGTAATAAATTAAACATCTCTGTACAACTTACAATGCAAGCAAGCATACAGCGTTCGAGGTCGTAAAATCATTTTTAATATCAAACCGGAAACAAAGCAGTTAACGTGAGTTGTAGAAGAAAGTCACAAATCATTGCGCCATGTACTCTTTCTGTTTTAAGTGAATAAATTTCAACATTTGGTACCTCAAAAATGGAACGAGCTATGGGAGTTGGATGAATAAAATTAATTTTACAACCTAGAAATAATATTTATTTAAAAGTCAATAAAATTCTCAAAGTCAATTTAAAATTTAAAATGCCATATCTTCAAACTTGTTTCGTGATAACCTCTTTCGTTGTGCACTTTGCCATATGCATGGTTCCGATTTGTAATGCCAGCAACTATTTTTAAAACTCTCGACTTGAAGTACATTTTAAGGAGGGCAGGCCTTTTAGCCAGGAGTTTGAGTTTGGGGTCTCAGTAGTTACTAATGACACACTTGCGATCTACATCAGTCACGGCTCATGGGCGAAACCCCGAAGAAGTGTGGTCTAGGGACCCGCAGTGGAGTCACAGACTGACGGAGGGTCCAAGGATGAAGCCTTCCGAAATACAAGCCTTCTGTAACACAGCAAACCCAAATTCATGCTCTCGGTTAGTGTATTTTGTAGCACATGTGTAGTCAATCTTCATTAAACTTATGTCCATTTAATTTAACCCGTCTTTTTCAGTCCTTATTATGTTCCCTTCGTCGAAGCCGGGGCCTCATAATTGTGGCCACCTACGTTAGTTCTTGCTGTCTCAAAGAAAGACGACAAGACATATTTCTGGCTAAAGGCCATCCTAACCTAACCCGAACAAAGAATACAATCGATACAATACAATGGCAACAGCCAATCAAGAAACACCTTGTTAAACAGTGCGAATTTACCGGCTTATAGACGAATCCGGACAGCAAGTGATGGTCTGATTTCAGTCGGCCATAACTGGGTTCTATCAACTTTTAATCTTTCATTAGCCCTTGATCACCTTTATCACGGATGGATGTACACTAAATTGTATATTGATGTCTCGGCCTTTTAGCTAAGATCATGTGTAGTATCTTTTCTTTTCATCCAGTCTAGAATGGAGCCAGTGGCACAGCCACGGGGGGAGGTGGGGTTGGGGGTCAGAACCCCCTCATGACCCAACTTTGCAATGCAAAAAACACCTAAAATAGCGGTTTTTTTAGCTCATACCAGCATGCTGGTTTGAGCTTTTGTGATCATGCAGCGTCACTATATCTATCTATCTGCCTGTCTGTCTGTCTGTCTATCTATCTATCTATCTGTCTGTCTGTCTGTCTGTCTATCTGTCTATCTATCTATCTAGCTGTCTGTCTGTCTGTCTGTCTATCTGCCTATCTGCCTATCTGTCTATCTGTCTATCTGTCAATCTGTCTATCTGTCTATCTGTCTATCTGTCTACCTGTCTATCTGTCTGTCTGTATGTCAGTCTGTCTGTCTATCTGTCTATCTGTCTATCTGTCTATCTGTCTGTCTGTCTGTCTATCTGTCTATCTGTCTATCTGTCTATCTATCGATCTATCTATCTATCCTCAATTTGTTCCGAATGCTTTTATTCTCGCATGCTTCCATGGATTTATTTGAAACTTTGATATTATGTTTTGTGGATAGTGGGCTATCGACGGTATTCTGGAATTTTGGTTCCAAGGTCACATGTGGGCCTTATGACCCATTTTATGAAATTCTGCAAAAATCCCTCTTCTCCTACAGATAATCTTGTACACTGTTGAGAGTTTGTCATAATGGTACTCTGGTAGTAGTCCTTTTGGTGTGTTCATGATTTTTGGATCTAAGGCCCAGGATGGCCTCTAGGGTCCATTTTGTGAAATATTACATAATGCTTAAGCCTGCCTTTAAATTATTGTTAAAAAGGTTGGTAGTCTGTACTAAGGATGCCCGGTTAGTGGTCTTTTAATGGTATGCTGGAATTTTAGGTCCAAGGCCCCATTAGGGCCCTTTGGCCCTTTTTATGAAACTCTGCAAATTGTTCCACCTCCTATAAATTGCAACTTTGATGCTTGCCTAAATTGCAACTATATTGCAAATACAACTTTGATGCTTGCCTATATTGAAACTAAGTTGTCGGTACCTTCATTGTGCACTGAAAGTTTGTGTCCAAGGCCCAACTAAAAAGGGGCTCTAAGGTCCATTTTGCTAAATTAGAGAGAAATATTACAAAATGTTTAAGCCTGCCTTTGAATTAATTTTTAAAGTGTTGACAGTCTGTAATAAGGACGCTTGGTTAGTGATCTCTTAAGTTTATGTTGGAGATTTAGGTCCAAGGCCCCATTTGGGCCCTTTGTCCCTTTTTATGAAATTCTGCAAAATGCTCCACCTCCTACAAATTGCCTTGTACAACTTTGATGTTTGTTTATAATGACACTCGGTTTTTGGTACCTTCGTTGTAAACAAGAAGTTTGGGTCCAAGGCCCAAGATGTGGCCCAAGGGTCCCTTTTGTTAAATAAAAAGCTAATAGCTCAAAATTCTAGATCTTTCTTCAAAAGTTTCTGCTACACTACTTCAAACTGGTATCTGTCTGTGGATGTAATGTGTGGATCAGATGTCTCTGCCTGTTGAGGGAGGCAAGTTTTAGCTTTTATTCTGTTATCACAGCCCAATTAACTTATTTTCTGCTTGGTCAATTGCTGACCAAACTTTATCTTTTGTGGAAGCAGTGAAAAGGGAAAATGGCGGATTGAGTTGAAGTAATAACAAGTATTCCTTGAGAACCATCTGGTAAGCTGTTATTGCTGGTTTTGTCATTTATCTTCTGGTCAGTCACAATAGAAGTTGATCAAAGAAGTGCAAGGGATCTCTTTGAACACATTGTGTATCAAGTTAGTATTATTCATAGTCTAGTTAAAAGTTCCTTTAGTTGGTTATTGCACATAAAATACTGAAATGATTTCACCAAAGTATTAGGCAGGTTGAATTTAACCAAGGTTGCAAATTTAGTTGAACCCCTATGTCACTAGATCATATGTTTGATTGGATTTAATGGAATAAAGTGTAGATACATAATATACCAAAATACTACCTACCATAAGGTATACCCTCCTTGAGACAACAATTGGTTACAGCTAACTGTGCATATGGTGACCACTGACCAGTGTGAAACACAGAAAAATGTTTAAATTAAATCACTGATTCTCCTATATTTGCTTTGATACTTGGTTGGAAGTTCCTGCAGACCAGTCAGGGTCCAAGGCCCTTCAAGTTAAAGTGTGTAAGCAGTCTCCATGGGTGGAAAAACCAGCAAGTTGGGAAGATCCTTGCATTAAAATCATGGTATCTGGAGGGAAATTTGGACATTGGAGGGAAATTAAACTTACTGTGCATTGACTGCATCATGGAAAAAATGGGGGAAATTTGAATTTCTTCCAAGAAAATAAACATTTCTTCCAGCCCTAGCATTTGCTCCCAATCTGTTTTGAAACAACAGCTAATGTCCCAATTTTCTATTTGCCTGCAAATTATCTTTCAGAATATTTCAGGACTATGGTAATCAAAGTCAATTAATTTAGTAAATGTCACAATTAGAGTGGGATTAAAATAGAAAAAAATACTATGGTTCCTTCTATTTTGTAACATAATAAATTACAAAATGATTTAATCCGCTAGTTAATGTTTACTCACTTATATTGAGTTGACATTCTGTTATAATGATGTTTGGTTCATGATGAGGTTTGGTTCATGATGAGGGTATTGTATTTTGGATGCTTTGGTTCACCGTCCTGTCAGAGCTCATGGACTATCTTACAGACTCTGATAGACCATCTGAATTGCATTCGTTAGGTTTGAATTTACACCTGGCCAGGTCACACCAAAGACTTGAAAAAGAAAGTTACAAATATTGGTAATATTTCTACTTTTTAGAGTGCTATTTGTTTGATGTTAATAATTAGTGCAGGCCAATATCAATGATTATTTAAGGTGTAATTATCTGATACTCTATTCCTTATTGTAATTTCTTATTGTAACTCTCTGAGGGCAATAAAATAAATTTACACTGAAGATATCTTGGAACACTTTGGTGACATTCGTTAGGTTGCCTTCAGGGTGAAAGAGTAAAGTTGTGGTTATATGTCAGCTGAGGTCATTTAAACTAGTATCTAGACAGCCTATATATGGACTGACCAATAATGTAAATGGTCTGAAGGCCGTGAGGTTGGCCACGTACTGTCCTTGAGTGGACGTAACAGCTTCTTCGGGAAGCAGTAAAAGTTTTGGTTTCGCCCCCAACGGCCCTTTGCCAGGGGTCGGGAGGACTTTCGAAAAAGATTCCTTCCATTTCACTGAATATGAGGGTTTGAACTTCATGTAGACAATGAGTAAAAACCCTACCCTAATGGGCCCTGCTAATGGCTGCCTGCAGTCACTAAACACAAGCGCTAATCGGATTCGTTTATACGCCATGTAACTTTTCATAATGTTATGCATATGTACCCGAATGATGGTTAATACAAAGATTATTTTCTCGACAGGGTTCTTTGCTGAATGACTGCTGTGTGTCAACCTTTTGCGAACCGTGCGCCGCATGCCAACTCGCCCGGGAAATCAAAATGATCAAAAGTGGCCAAGCCCAGCCTTAGATGGTCTGCCTTCCGAACTACAAAAAGCCTGGCGTTCCCTGTCAATGTTACTGTTGATAGCCTTTGTAACTGACTTTGCATGTTAAAATATATCATTCTTGTGACCGAGTGTGTGTTAATACAATACTTTGACCGAATTTATGTTAACATTGTACAACATGATATTCACTTATTCAGGAATCAATGGCTTCAAGGTAAAATTGTAGAAGATATAAATTCTTAAACAAATTTACGACAAAAGCTGTCCATATCTGGTACGTCATGTTGTTGTTCGAAATCTTTCCTTCAAAACTGTTTCACATGAAATACTCATTTCACAACTCCGTTATAGCTAGGGGTATCCTTACAAACCTAAAATGTGCCAAAAGTAGTAAAAGTTGCTCGTCTCAATTAAAGGGTCCAAAGATACAGACGACAGGATAGTTTGATGGGCCCGTTTCTGTTAAGTTATAGGAAGACGACAAATGCCTATTTAATATTTTGCAGATGCCAGTAACTTCAATGAAGCTCAAAGGCTTGTAGTCATTGGCGTAGGAAGCGAGGGGCTAGGGGCAACACCCACAGAGAAAAATGAGGGGGCATGCTTCCGCCCCCTAGTTCCCGGGTCAGACTCCTTTTTCATTGTTCCAAATCTCAAAAAGAGCAAAATATCCGCAAAATGCAATATAAAGTGCATCAGTTATCGCTCATAGATCATTTTGCCAAACTTTCCCGAGCTCTGGAAATGACAAAATCGGATATTTACCATATGTGGCACATCATCAAGAGACACCTGCAGCTATATTGCCATTTTTATAGAATTCCATATTTTCTTCAATGAAAGCTCTTAAAGCAGTAAATGGAAAACTTTTCCGAGCCGTTACAGTTTCCCTAAAATTTTCTTCGATTTAGGCTTTTAATTTTTGTCTAAAAAGGTAACAAAGTTGGGGGAGGTTTTAGAAAGTCGCCGAGAAGCCTCAATCCGCACTCCTTAGATACCATTATGTAACAACAACGATCTTCAGTCGACCTGCTATCTCAGATATAGACACTATGCTAATAAGAAACGCAGCCTCTTCGATAGTCCCCTAAATATTCAAATTTCCTTACAGGAAACACTGAATCCAATCTATTTTCTGCAATACAAGCTCCATAGGCTATTTACAAATGTGTAAAAAGACCCGAACTTTCGGCGAGCTCCACACGCCGCAAATAACCTACCTAATACAGTAGCCTAGTGGTCACATTAACTAACTGACTGTAGTAACTAACTGTAGTGTTCACACTAACTGCTTAAGAAACAATCAGATTTTCTTTATTCAAAAAGAAAAGTTCTTGCTCGTAGAAAAAGCGAAAAAATTACCACCCCAAAATGTACCTTTTGGTCAATGGGGTAGGGTGTGGCACATGGTCCAAGACTGTTCCGCCCCCCCCCCCCCCCACACTTTCATATTGCTTCCTACACCACTGCTTGAAGTAGCTCCATTTACTGCAAAATATTGATTCATGAATAACGAGCGTCGTCCATCGTAACCAAATATTTGGTTATGAAGACATCGGATACATAATCGTCATCTCTGTGTGCGTGTTTTCACTTGATATCAGACTTCCGAACCTACGACAAATACTGTGAAACCATTTAGTTTCGTAATACTCATATACTGGACCGCCCTGTTTACTATACTTAGCCAACCAGCCCACATATTTTGTGTCTCAGCATTTGGTAGAATACCAATACGGTACTATATATTAAAGAGAAAATGGCAATAAGTTGTACATATAACTTCTCCTTCAAACCGTTGATTGCATGAAAGCCGAAACATGCTGTACAAAATTTCCTCACATCAGTATAGCTGTAGAGGTTTTTTGTATACATAGGTCCCACTTGAATTTACCAGCTTAGTTAGATAAACTTTTGTGGGTAGTTTAGTTTATATTGATTTTTTTAGGTTGATAATAAGATATCACAATAGTCAGATAGTTGGCTGAATAATTTCTATCGATGTAAATATATATTGAAGGGCCTTCATCCTTTACTGATATCATACACTTGAGTTCCCTGCCCTTTGTACCCATTTAGTTTTTTTCCTTTTGTACGGAACGACTTTCTGATGGGAACAAGTTAAGTCACGATATATATCTGTATATGTAGACGATTATTTACAGGGGACTGAATTTAAAGCACGCGTTTTATGAAGATCGTAAACGCTTTTCACTTGAAGGGTCTCTTCACTGCTTTAGTTATGTTGTCTTTTTTTTTTTCAATAATGCACATTAAAGTTATGGGACGTTTCAAAAGTGGTGACGGCATAAGTTCAATGCAATGGCCTTTTTAAGGTATTATAAATGGCCCTTTTACGATCTATTGTTATCCTTTATGCAGTACTTTGAAAAAGATATTTTGTAGCCTGTAGCAGCTGGCGGAACCGAAAATTCCATTTCTCACAGAGGCAGTGGCGGAGCTAGGGATTTCGGTCAGATGGGTCGAAAATGGTCTGCAGGGGCGCTTCGAACGAGTAAATACCCTGAGCCTCAGCACGATCGAAGCCAGGGCTTTTCACTGAACTTTCCATTTGATTTTCCGCGCCTGGTAGAAGACTACTTTGACATTTCTCCTTAGCAAGTTTTTCTATTAAAACATGTTTAAATTTTCTATCCATGGGACTCCGCGGAAGAAAATTTGGGGGGGGGGGGAGGGATTCGTTTAGGGGGAAAAGCTCCGCGAAACCATGTGTTGGCGCGGAGCGCAAGAAAATTTTGGCCCAAAATGCCTCTCAGATCAATGGAAATGAAATTTCGAAAGCCTTTTTTTTAAACGCACATAAAAACAGTGATAGCACATGCATATAAGCTAGCTAGCCCGCATAGCACCTCCGTGGCTGCAGTCCCCTTTAGGCTTGGTTTTTCGTAGAAATGAGCTGAACGGAAAGACTTCGTCGGTTCCACGGGCTACATATTAGCGGGCCATCGCATCATGCTGAGGCAAAACCCCTCCTTTCCCTTTACCCAACAATCCTGACAAGAAATCTCCTCCCCCAAAGGTTACTTTTGCTTGCATGGGCGTGTTAGTACACTCTTAAAAAGTTGGGTAAAATTTTCTGGGCAATGTAGATGTTGGCTAAAGTTTGCCCAATATTGGGCAAAATAACCGAGAAACTTTTTGATCAACGTTGGTTAAATGATTACGTGAATTTCTTTACCCAACGTTGGTCAAACGTACCGCCAATTAATGATTTTTAATATAACTGCTATTTCTAATAATTTACATTCACAGTAAATATTTTGCAGAACGTTCACGTACACTGTGGCAATTTTTCTAAGACAATAAGAGGAAAGTCGATGTATAAATGCTTTGAAATTTATCGGAATCCGAATGGAGCATTCTGAATTTCTCAAATGAAATTTATGTTTATCACCTAATGGAGGTCTAATTGAAATGAATTGAAGCTGTCGATGGTGATTTCTTGTAGAAAATCATGCTTCCCAGTTGTACAATACAACATAAAGAAGGAGAACATGAAATATTATAATGAAACATGCATGTTTAATCTTTCATAATAACAAACAAATGTCCCTGAATATATATAATAGTCGAACATGAATCCTCAATTGAAATCCTACTACTCTTTAAAGTTGCTAGCAATTACAGTTTCGTCCGTGTCTCCTCATAAATATACGTATTATGTTTCTGCATAAAAGCATTGAAGTTATATTAATGAATTTTCTGCACAAATTTCACATATAAGAAACAAAAATGCTACGACAGGATGGAATGAAACCACTCCTAAAATAGGATATCGTTGTACCATTATTCAAATAAGGGGCTGCGTTTTCCCTTTAAACGTACTTACCATCGCGTTTTATTAGCGAACTAGACTGGGAAGCTGTCGTAGGTAATCACTGATTTCAACTTGTCTACTAGGTTTTAATGTTAGTACATATAAATTTAATCAACGGTGCGTTAGTTTTAAGTTTTCATTTTTTATCTGTTTGTGTTATTGCGCATTTTCTGTCTTTTTACTGTAAGTGTAACTTCTTAATAAACTCGATCCAAAGCATATTTTGTTTTTTTCGTATTTTCGGTATTAGATGTGGAACATTCATTTTTTTCATTAATTTTTAATTTGCGCATTACTTATTACAATGAGTTTTTTTTATTGCAAACGAAAACCCAAACTGAATAAACGACTGATCAAGTTTTCCCCAAGCCTGGGGAATGTCGTTTCCGGCTGTTTAAGAGGTCGTAACTTTTCAAAAAAATTCTGCAATTTGTAAACAAAAACTTAAATCACGACTATACATACTTAAGAGCCTTAAAGTGTCTTTTCCGGATGTCAGAGGGGTCCTGATATTTCAAACTCTTCGGAGCAGGATAATTTAAATATTTTGGGCAGGGAATCCCCCTCCAAACGCTGGTGGTCTAGCTTCAAATGGCTTTCCTATGCACTGAATAGGCCTAGCCATTGGCCTGTGGATTATGTATGAGGCCTTTGCAAAACGGGGTAAAGTTTTCACCGGGACATATGCTAGTATGCGACCCTTATTCATTATAGAGTTTGAGAATAAGGCAGCACCCAGGCGTATAGCACAGCCCAAAGTTTGCCCCCAAGATGGGTACATTTTTCATGGGAGGCCGAATTTTTATCATTTTGTAATTTGCCTATTTTATTGAAGTAAACATTTTTTGCCAGCGAAAGCCCAAATAACGACTGATTACATGCTACTTGCAAGCCGAAATGCTATTTTGGACTGGCAAAGGGGTCGGGTTCAAGTTTTCTCACTTTTTGCTGCCCTTATAGGTTAGTTAAATAGAAAGAGTTTTACGGCCCAGTTTCCAACCTATTCCTTCGCTTATGCGAAGTCTTTCTTTCGCGAGACCGGATGCAATCTATGGAGGGGTCCTAATTACACCCTTGGAAAAATCGATGGTCTCCAAGCACATGCTAGTCATTAGGGCACCATCCCTCCCCTTCAACAAGAAATCCTCAATCCGATAAATTGCCGCACGTCACGCTGGATACTGAAAAAAAAGGTTACGCATAGTCCTTTCGGATGCGTCGATTTCGGTGAGTCACACTTGGTAGAATTCATTTCACGTGAGTAGAGACTTACGCGCTTAAGGATTGCTTGACTAAATTGGCTGTCCGCATTTGATGCTGGTTTGTTAAGGACCTTATGCAGTGGTGTAGCCACGGGGTGGTGTGGGGAATTGAACCCCCCCCCCCCCCCTCATGACCCAACCTTGAAATGCAAAAGACAACTGAAATAGCTGGGTTTTTTTCTCTCCCGGTAGACTTTTTTCCTCATGTCGTGATCCACCGCCCCGCCCCCCCCTCCAATGACACAATCTTGGCTACGCTTCTGACCTTATACATGAGCCTATGATGTCACAAAGCAAAATGAAGTTATGCCCTCTTTTGGAGGAATAACGAACTAACACCAGCAAATGCAGAAGACTCATTTGTCAACCAGTCGGATGGGTGCGTAAGTTCAGTTGTACACACGTTGGGCTAATTTTACTCTGTGCTGTCCACCGATCTCGGTGTGTCCTATACACAAAGATCAATTGTGCAACCACGTGCCAATTGTCATTCTTTCAAAATGATATCAGTGGTGACTACCCCACCAGTACAAAATTCTATTAACATCTATTAACATACAAAATTCTATTAACATACTGTGCGTTTCCTTTCATTGTTATTGGATGGGTTGTGAATAAATGTTCCTTTGCACACCTGTTACTACAGCTATCAAAACATACATACATATATATATATATAAATATATAGATATATATATATATATTACAAATAGTAAAAACTGGTAAAACAAGAGCATATATTTAGCTTTCAGGACCACCGGCCCCTTCCTCAGAAACGTGTTTAGACAACTAAAAGGCAAAACGAAAAACAGACACTATAAAACGGAAGAAAGGCAAAAAGCACTTACTAGAAAACTAAAAACAGACCCAACCCAACACAAAAGATAAAATGTAAAAACTAGGACCCTAACAAAGGAGATAAAAGCTAAGTAGAAGCAGGAGACATAAAAGGGGATAAAGGCGGCTACAGTCTACGAGCACGTCGTTTTTGGCTTGACAGTTAAAACCGTCATTTATGTTGAGACCCTTTGGGTAGACACAATCCAAATTCCAAATCCACTCCCTCTCCTTTTTATCCAAAAGATTATCCCTATCCGAATTGCGAGAAGAATGCACTACATCTAAAATTTGAAAATAGAACTTGGTAGGTGAATGTGCCTTGAGATGCTTGTAAAGCTCTGTGCAATGTTTAAAATCAGAACCACCCTTAACACATTTTGAAAGATCTGACTTATGAGCATCCGTATGAATGCTCATAAGTCAGATCTTTCAAAATGTGTTAAGGGTGGTTCTGATTTTAAACATTGCACAGAGCTTTACAAGCATCTCAAGGCACATTCACCTACCAAGTTCTATTTTCAAATTTTAGATGTAGTGCATTCTTCTCGCAATTCGGATAGGGTTAATCTTTTGGATAAAAAGGAGAGGGAGTGGATTTGGAATTTGGATTGTGTCTACCCAAAGGGTCTCAACATAAATGACGGTTTTAACTGTCAAGCCAAAAAACGACGTGCTCGTAGACTGTAGCCGCCTTTTTATCCCCTTTTATGTCTCCTGCTTCTACTTAGCTTTTATCTCCTTTGTTAGGGTCCTAGTTTTTACATTTTATCTTTTGTGTTGGGTTGGGTCTGTTTTTAGTTTTCTAGTAAGTGCTTTTTGCCTTTCTTCCCTTTTATAGTGTCTGTTTTTCGTTTTGCCTTTTAGTTGTCTAAACACGTTTCTGAGGAAGGGGCCGGTGGTCCTGAAAGCTAAATAAATGCTCTTGTTTTACCAGTTTTTACTATTTGTTTTATGTTTTTACTGGTGTGGTGCTTTTCCATTTGGTTTATATATATATATATATATATATATATATATATATATATATATATATATATATATATATATATATATATATATATATATATATAAATCAAATTGGTAAAGCTGGAAAATCTGGCTGAGGTGAAAAAACGATGGGATCAAGTTGGTTTGGCCTTTGTTCAAATGACAGATGAAGCAACTCGCAATTCACCTCCTGAGCAGGCGCCTAATTTTTTGGAACAGCACTAGTTCTCGTTTGACGCAAGCCCAACCAAAGATCAAAGTTGATGCTATCCAGCTGAACACAATTGTTTATTCGCCAGCGGATCTCCGAAGAGATACAGAAACCTGTGAAAGCAGAGATGAAGTGAAAATAAACGCTGGCGACAACTGCGTGGAATATATAAATCAAATTGGTAAAGCTGGAAAATCTGGCTGAGGTGAAAAAACGATGTTGACTCCACCGGAGTCAACATCGTCAACATATATATAAACATGACGGAGAAACTGTAAAACAACGGTGCTACAGAATTGAAAGGCTGGATCTCCGAGGAGATACAAATAGCGGAAGGCTAGAATTTAGATAAATTAAACAGCCAAAAGGTTTGAAGTAGAGCTTTCGAGGAATACTACCTCTTTGTCAATACTTGGTCAGAGAATGACAAGGAGTGAGAAATTTTGGAAGCTTTTAAAGGTGTTGACAAGGGTCTCACCTCTATTGTGACAGGATAATCCTTCTTAAGGCTATTGAGCAGGTTGATTGACCGGGAGGGTCTGATCGGATTACTCGGGTGTAACCCATCAACAATAGGAAAATCCTCTTCAAAGTAATTAGAGAAGTTGTTAGGCCGGAATGGCCTGATCGGATTGTTTTGGTTGGTGTTATCAGCAAGCTGGTAAATCGCTCCTGATGTTCAAGCCGAAAGGCGATGTGGTTTTGAGATTGAGTTCCCAGAAATTTTCTTTAGCTTTTCTAGCTTTGTCGGTCCATGTATCGTTTTGATCGATGGCAATGACCCGTAGGTTTTTGATAGAATGATGAGGCAAATTGAAATGGTTTGCAACAGGTTGTTCAACCTTTTTGGTTTTAATTGCTGACCTGTGCTGTGTCATTCTCATTCGAAGAGTATTTTTAGATTCTCCGACATACTGCACACCACATAAATTGCAGTATATGAGATAAATGACATTTTTGGAAAGACAATTAATTTCTTGTCTAATTTGGAAGGTGCGTGTATTTTGATAACTCTGGAAGCCTTTTGTGGAATCAACCAGGGCGCACGTCTTGCAGTTGGAAGGGCAAGGTGAACAACCAAAATTTTCGTTGTTTTCCTCGACTGAGGCTTTGTCCTGGAATTTTGCCCGATATATATATTCACACACACATATATATATATATATATATATATATATATATATATATATATATATATATATATATATATATATATATATATATATATATATATATATATATATATATATATATATATATATATATATATATATATATATATATATATATATATATATATATATATATATATATATATATATATATATATATATATATATATATATATATATATATATATATATATATATATATATATATATATATATACATACATATACTGGACCTGACCTATAAAACAATGGGAGTCTCATCATTCTTGGGTGTAGCAGGTCTGTACAGAAAACGCAGCCAACCTATATTGAACAATTGTACTGAAGGTGATCTGGGACATTGCGAACTGATACTCAATATATAATTCATTCCAACTTCATTCGTATTGTAGGACATAGTCTAATAAGTCTAATTTTTGGTTAAGGTCTGGGGAACATGGGCGGCGATCGGTCTTTTATTGCCCCCCCCCTCCCCCGTCGGGGAAGGTCGGCGGTTTCGTCGGCGAGGCCTAAAAATAATAATAAAAAAAAATAAAGACTGAAGTTACTGGATGGGTGATGTTGAACATATTTTTTGTTTTGAAATGCCATTTTAATACATATCAGACTCGATTTTCAATCACTTCTTCTTAGTTCCTTTGTACCTCATTCCATGTACCCTGTCCTACAGTATCTCCTCCCCCGCCGGGGAAGAGCGGCAATTTCCTTCGGGGAGGGGTAAAAATGAACGTAAAGGACTGAAGTTTCTGAATGAATGAATGATCATGAACTGTTCTTTTTTCTTTATGCGCTATTTTTTTTCCTTTTTAACGCTATTTTAATGCATATCTGAATCTGTTTTAATCACTTCTTAGTAGCTCTGCTTTTCCCTCACTCCCATCGTTAATCCGCAAGGTCATGTCCCCGTCGAGGAAGGCTGTCCTCCCCCTGTTGTTGATAAAATCCAGTTTCGTCGGGCATCGGGGAGCCTTCATCTAGGCCTATATGCCCACGATAAGCTGGTAAAATATGCGGATCTGATATAAACTTCAGTCACCCGGACGATCATCTTGATTTTACTTATGAAGACCATATTCTTCAAGGAAACTCACAGTTCCCAAGTTTCCTTACAAAAACGGACAATAGGTTGTTCATGTTCATGCAGTGCCCAATGGTCTGCCTTATGGGATGCCCCGACAGTCGAATTCTGGCAACGGAAATGAAAATCGGTTAGGCCGTTTCAGTTACACACAATGATAAACAGTTGTGCGAGATTGTCTCTCCACAGTCTGACTGAAAATTCATTTAAAGCTTCCTTGTAACGGGAAATATTTTCAATTACGTTGGAAGTAAAATCATTTATAGTCTAGCGTTCGGGCAGTCACGTAGAAAATCTCATTTATTTAGCGGACCCTGCAATTGAATACAACGAAAATTCGTAATAGAGTCAAAAAAAACTTAGTATGCTTTTAATTCCGTTTCATAGTTTTACCCCCCAAAAGAGAGAAGAACATTGCATCAAATTGTAGCGATACCTTTTATCTGGTAATTTTTTGATCACCTAGCAAGGGTTTTTTTTTTCCTTTAAAGTGAAAATTTCATTTCAAACGAAAGCTCAAAATAATGACTGCTTTGTTTTTAACAACAATCCCGGGAAATGCTATTTCCTGCTGTCTGGGGGTTATCAATTTTTCAAAAATTTCTGTGCTCCGCAATTTGATAGTCTTTCGGTCAGAATTACATTTTTCGGACAAAAAGACAATTCTGTCCCTCCCAAACTGGAACGCTCCCGTACGTCTATTTAAAAATATAAAATATAACTTTTCGAATATGTGGGAAGCCAAACTTTTTCCGAGGGAAAATTTTCCCAATATGGTCCGAGGGTCTTAATCTGAATGATAGCATGATGATATTCAGTAACCTCAATAAAACTACAGAACACACCCTACTTGATTTTTCTTATATGAAGATTTAGATTAGATTCTTCCGTAAAACCCCCAGATATGTCATGAAATTACAATTTTTCTCCAACTTAAGCTTCAGATTGTTAAAAGTGGAAATATTTTCGAATTTCGATGGATACTCGGTGCAATACTAACCAAAGCCAACTCTGTTAAAGACCCCGACATTCTACCTAATTTTGCTCTGAAAGACATATCACTTAACAAAAAGCCCTATTTTTCATTATAACCATACCAAAAAACCAAATTTTCTTCCATTAAATTCCAAAATTTCTCCAATAAAATTAAAGAAATAAAATCTGTTAATTTTCAAATCGTTCAAAAAAGGGGAAAAACTTTCAGGGCAAACTTTTAGTCTCGTTTTGAAGCCTAAGTAAGTAGGCCTAGTACGATTAAATGCGTAACCCCCACAGATTTTCCGCTGTAGCTTATACGTTTTGGATTTTGCCCATATGAAGGACAGATTCTTCAATAAACACCCCAACTTTTTAATGGTCCTTACAAAAGCCAAATTTCTTTCAAAAATATTAAATTCTGTCTTCAAAATAAACTCCAGATTTTTTTTATTTGTTGAAAAGAAAGCCAAAAATATTTCGCGCTACGCGTGCCTTAAAAACTGCTAAGTCACGTTTCACCGAGACTACCTAACTCAAAGCCTTTGTCGGGGCCTTGAAATGCTGGCCCCCCTGTCGATGAGCTTGGCCCCCCTGTCGGGGAAATCCTGGCGCCACCCCTGCAGTCTTGAACTTGTGGGGGAAATACAGTCGGTGTCAGTATCTAAGTGGAGTGCCACGACCAGTTGGCGAGGAGTGTTCAAAGAAAATTTCAGCCACAAATACGCCCGAGATCACCGCAAATGGCCCTTTCCGGGTTATCTAACGTGGTATCATAACAATTTTCAGAAGCGTATTTCCTTAAAAGGTAGAAAGGCCTGTCGTAAAAAGTATAGAAAAGTAAAAGTTGTCTGATCGCCTTGCAAGGGGATGAAGTTTCTAAATCGAGTGAAAAGAAAATCATTGATCCGTGGCGTAGCTAGACTTTTCAGAGGGGGTAAACACCGAAATTTTCCGTTTTTTTTAAGTGTGAACACCATTGCTCTGGGAACGTGATTTGCGACGCGCCAAGCACGCCGAAATTCCTGCCCTTTTGCAACAAAGTCTGAAAATGTGGAGCTGCTATTGGAAAATAGCAGCAGGAAAATTTTGCACTCTGGGTTCCCTATACAAGGAAATGTGAAAAGTTAGGGATAATTGAAAAATCTGTTTTTCTTATTGGCAAGTCTGAGATTGCACAGCAATCAAAGACCGTTGTTGCTACACCAATACACAGTGTTTATCTAAGACCTACAAACCGAGGTTTTACGTCGACATTTAAAGTTTTAGTTAGTCAGTCAGTCAGTCAGTCAGTGAGTCAGTCAGTCAGTCAGTCAGTCAATCAGTCAGTCAGTCAGTCAGTCAGTCAGTTAGTTAGTTAGAGTTTTGCGGCCCAGTTTCCAACCTACTGGTTCAAGTCGACATTTTACCATTCAAGAGCTTATATAAGGGGAAATTTGGAAGTTAATGATAGATAATTCATGAAAATAGCGCTGTAGTTGCCAATGTCACTTGATGATCTGGTGATTTTGTCATGATTGCGGAGTTCGTAAAAGTTTACCAAATAGATTTATGAGGGAACACGACTGCAAGTAGTAACTGCACATATCTGCGCGCGAAGCACGCGGAAAAATTTGCATTTTTGAAACAAATACAAAAATGGAGCTTTAATTTGGGAGAATTCGGAATTTCATGAAAGAAGAGTTCGGAAAACCACACTGTAGTTGATTGATGTCACAAATGGCAAATTTTTGAATTTTCACTTTTTAGAGCCTGGGATCAATCGCCCCCTGCCCCCTGTAGCTACGCCACTGTCAATGAGTATCATTGATTTTTTAAAATGTATATTTTCCATCAGTGGCGTAACTAGGATTTTTTCCAGAGGGGGCAAAGGTATGAAATTTCTCAAAAACTTTTCACGGTCAATGTGTATGTATTTCATATAGAATATGCAAATTTACAAGTATAGCAACATTATCATGTCATTATGTAATATTAGAGCATTTGGAAATAACAACTCCTAGTACATTATTTTGGTCAACATCATCTGGTTTATTTATATGCACTAACGCAGTGGCGTTATGCAGGATCTTTCTGAAGGGGGGGGGGGGGGCATGCAGTATGGTCTAAGGAGAGAGGTATCCAGATTTTTTGACGTTTTCAATGAGCCTAGATGCAAAATGGTGCACGATTTTCGACTTTGACAGGAACAGTGTTAAAAGTTGAATCGTGGTGGTTCATGAGGATAAAACTGAAACTTTTGTGTCTTTACATGCATTTTTATGCCATTTATGCTACCGTACGAAGTAAAACTTGTCATTAAATTTGCACACTTTTAGGAATCAAAATAAAAGAGCATTGATCGATATTTGTGGTTTTTCTTGGCCACAAAACATTATTTTTCATAAAGATTATCTAAGCGGAGCGCCACCATTGGTTGGCGCGGAGCGTAGAGAAAATTTGGAAAAATCAAACCCCTTAGATGGCCGGAAATAGCATTTTCTAGACTTATACGAAGAATCTAACCAGTCGGTTTCTTCTTTTGTCGTTTGCAATAAGATGCTCACTTGAAAATATGTTCGAAAACTGCAAAGTGATCAGAGAGTTAAGAGCTTATTTGACCCCCAAAATGTAATTTTGCCCAAAAGACTGAGCGAAGCGCCACCATTAGTTGGCGCGGAGCGTAAAGAAATTTTCGAAAAATCAGACCCCTCAGATGGTCAAAATAGCGTATTCATGCTTTTAAAGAGAATCTAAACATGTAATCTTTTTTGTCGATGCCACCTGTGGGAAGCAGAGTCTACCTTTTTAGGTAAAAATTGGAATTCGACAGAATTTGCCTATGTTTATTTATAGGAATTAAAAAAATGGCATCACTGAAGGACCTTGCAAAGACAATCCCTCCCCTTTGAAAAGTTTTGAAAAAATGGGTGTCCTTATAAGCAATCTGGTGCCACATTTGCTATCTTTTGAATAAAACCTGTGTTACTAAATTTAGACTACGTATTTTTAAGAACAAAGAAAAAATGCCATCTGTGAGGGGGGCATGGCCCATGGTCACTAATGAGGCCTAATAGTGGCTCGATCACACAGGATATCCTGTTAGAACAGCAGTCTGTTAAGTGTAGAAGGCTACAAGGTACTCATTGACCCGTTTATTGTTACACCCCAAGTGAGCAGAAAGCTATTTTCCCGAACTAGCCTGTAAGCCTCCAAGGATAAGGCTAAGTAACAAAATCTAAGTGTGCCAATGGATCCTGTTCATTCTAATTTCTAGACTAACTTTAAGTTTATCGTTGGCCATGGATTGTTTCAGCCCCATCCATCGTTATGAACACAGAGTAAAATCGTTATAGCTACTTCTAGCTTGTAGAACAACATAATAACCCCGGGGGTCTATGGTAGTGACTTGTCAGTTTTCACAACCTTTAACTGAATTCCCAAAGTGCACAACACAGAGACTGTGTACAAGGGGATAAGTTCGGGTTTACAGCCTTTCAGTGTTAGTTGTACTGTATCAGCTGTTGTTAAATACCTGAATGTGTGCACTGAAATGCACTGATAATATCCCCAGTGCGTATACAAGAGAACATTCAATCTGCTACGCAGCGAGGACATTTCTGTGGAACGCGAGTAGGGCCGGTTCATGCAACACTGACGAAATCTGAGTTCATTTGTTGCATGAAAATACGAATTATGTATGAAAAATGTCTCACAATTTCTTATTCTACCAAATATTTTGAGAAATTTTTGTAAGAATAAGAAAATTCATCAAATTTCCCAAAAATTTTTTCCAGGGGGGCAACTTGCCCCCTGCCCCTTCCCCCCTGCCCCCCTCCCCCAGTAGCTACGCCACTGTTTTCAATACCGTAGCAATATTTAGTTATTTCAAGGCGTGCCGGTGCATATCAGAGCATTTTAAGTTTCTTGTCGACACTCCTCGGGCCACTTATAGTTGTTTAATAAATCAATTTATATTTTTGTGTACACTGTTTACAATCACGTCTCTTTTACCATTCTTAATGAAGGCGTAAATATGAAGTAAGCCTAATTGGTCATAATCATCAGCTATTTTCTGAATTAAAGTATTCTGAATGATGGCTTAAATATTAAGTAATTGTTTATGATCATCAGTTATTTTCCGAATCAAATAATTCTAACATTTTTTAAATGAGACTGAAGGAAATTCGATAGAACTGCACCGAAAAGAATATAACAACAATAATTTTCAAAGAAAAACTCACTGTAAGAGCCGTGTAAAGCTTAAACTGTGCTATAATAAAACTCATCTGGAGAAGCAGAAACCCTAGTTGTAGCAGAATTAAATTTTTCAGAAAAAAAGGGAAAAACAAACACTACGGCGCTGCGTCGGGCAATTTTGTAACAAATCTTTTGCAATTTTGATGGCATGTAAATATTATATATTCTTTCACTGCATGTAAAAGTCACTTTATCAGAATATGTATATCATAAATGGATATTTACCCTCTATTTTAAGCAAAGAAATAAACTTAGGGATAATCACTTTCGAAGGTGCTAGGATATTTGGGATACTGGTGCATATGTGCAATATGTTCATGTTTTAGTTACTCCATGGAAGGGTGTACAGGACTGTCAAGCCAAATTCAAACGTTCCCTTCTATCTTTAGAGAAACGGTTTTATGTTACATTTTAAAGAGTGGATTTTTGTAATCTTTTAGTTTTCCGTTCTATTAAGTTTTCATAAAAGCATACTTAACTTTTTTACATATTTTCCGAATCTGAAGGTTTGTTTTCATGAGGGGGATATAGTGTACAGTATCCCCATCCAATTTCATGGGGGATAATCCCCCCAATACCCCCCCCCCCCCACTCCCCGGATCACCGCCCATGCTCGGGAGTACTTAGTTCGTGCTTTCAACGCATTAACGAAGAACAACCCATTGTTGTAAAGTCAAACTTATATGTTTTTTTTTTTTTGTGTGACTCTGTTACAATTTCAAATTATTGGCCAATTCTAGCAACTGAAACCGTATAATCAACCCCACCCACCTCCTCCCCCCCCCCAAAAAAAAGGCATGGTTGTGTCTCAATTGCCCTAAAGTGAAGAAACCGACCGAAGGTTGGTAAGATCTGGTTGTTACAAAGAATTTTACGTCCTCTACTCGATTCACTGCAATATTGGTTCTTTGACTACATTTCCGTTCTCCTCTAGGCTCTACCTATCCAGGACTCGATCTCCGTTTTAATCTCATGTTCTCTTGACTTAGTTCCCTTTCGTGTCCCTCTTTCTGTCCCCGAGCCCTAGGGGTGTGCGGAAAGGTACGGCACAATTTAGCATTAATCCCAGTGGTTACAGCCTGTGAGACCAAAGGTTCAAGAGACAGAAAATCAAAAAGTAGTCCGCAAGACGGAAAACGAAAGGGGTTCGTGAGACCGAAGGAGCCCGAAAGACCAAAATTAAACATCCGATCGCAAGACCGGAACTATCCAGCTAAAACGAAGATAATCCCGACTGAAAGTGAAATCAACAAGCGTTCACGGTAACGAAAATTCGCGACACTGTTCCCATTTATACCTCGCGGACCTTTTCTAATTTCTATTACCTCGCGGATCTTAAGTCTCGTGTATGCTGTTAGACCATACACTCTTAAAAAAATTGGGCAAATTTTGCCCAACTTTTTGACCAACACTGGGCATCTATTCAACAACCTAAACAGTTGGGCAAAACTTTAACCAACCAAATTGGGTAAAGTTTGAACCCAACTGTTGGGCAAGAGATTACCCAACTGTTTGGTAAATTAGCATTTTAAAACATACCCACTTGTTGGGCACTTCTTTTATTAAACTGTTGGGCAAATGCATTAACCAAATGTTGGTTATATGTTAATCATCTTTTCCTTAAACATTGGTGCTTTCTTTAAATGTAAGGTTGTAGGTTATGGCAGGGAGCTGCCACTGCAGCTCCCTGGTTATGGCAACCCATCGGTCCCGGTTAAAAAACCCTGGCTTAATAACCTATTTGGTTTGTCACTGAGTTTCGTATAGGTACGTCCAAAACTTTCATTTTTAAAAGGCACTGTAAAATGATGTGTGTTAATGATGTGATGAAGTATTGTAGTTTCGTCAATGCATAAATGTGAACACAAGGGCTGCATGAGAATTAGCTGGTCCGTAGCTCTCATACACTGATATCATGGTTATGAGACAGGTTTCTTGTTGTGCCGAAAGGTTTCAAAAAATAATATATAAACGCTCATTCGGACGTGAAAGAGAATATCCCAGATCCTGACCTCTCATTGGATAGCAGTTTTGCGCCAAATATGAATCATGGAATCTCATACAAATGTGTTCTAGTTCGTAGTACTGTTTAAAGAATTTTATGGAAATAGAGATCGATTTCATGGTCTAAAGTAATGTACGAGTTTAGCTGTTTGGCCAATATAAAAGATGCCAAAGAGAATTTTCAGATTATGGTACCATGGTCTGATTATGAGAAGAATTGTGAAACAAATCGGGTCAAGTGCACTGTTGTTTGGTGACAACACTGCAACCAACAATATACCCAACAAATTGGAAAAAGTTACCCAACAAGTGGGTAAAGGGAAAATATGCTCAACTGTAGAATAAAATCTTATCGTCATTTTGACCAGTCAGTTGGGTATAACAGTATACGCGTGCATGGAAGGGGAAATTTAACCATTATTTGAGCAAAGATTGACCAACACTTAAGCAATTACTTTTACTCAACAAAAACTTTGCCCAGCGTTTAAACATTGCACCAATTAGCCCCAACGTTGGGCAAAGTTTAACCAACACATTTCATAAACTTCTTTAACCAACGGATATTTTACCCAACGTTTTAAGAGTGTAGGTCTCGTGCCGGCTTTGGTTTTGCGAACCTTTGGTCTCGTTTTATGTCCATACCTTTACTAACGACAAGGAACAACAAACATGACTGTTTTTTCAATGGTCTAAGGGCCAGTGAAGTTTGTACAACTATTGTTCACAGGCCCGACTAAACAATTGGCCTATACCTCTACCAAGGGAGGTGATTGCAGGGGATGGTAGAGGGGGTGGTGGCATAGAAACATATTCCAGGGTTACTCTTCCACAAGTGTATTTTATGTCAACAGTCATGATAGGATCACTCCTGATATGAGTGACACTGTGCCAGATCTCAAGACATTGTTTGAACATATAGATCCCTCTCCAGTTTGGACTTTCTCAAAGAAAGTGTCCTTTACAGTCGTGAAAGTTTGACATGACTCCCGCATTTGCTTTTGTGTAGACTTTTTAGGATTTTACCCAATTTTTTTTTTCTTTTTTAAGTTTTATCATACCTTTCCCCCTTTTAATCTAGCTGACACTATATAACACATTCGTGTTGATGTGTCGTTATATCCCATAAAACTTGTACTCGCTTTTTTTTCATTGTTTGTTTTTTTTCTTTCTCTCTTTCTACTCAGGGAATGTTACTACTTGTCAAGCCTATAAAGGTTTCTAAGGGCACTTTCTTTCACATTGTTATTGAAAAATTAATGTTGAAAAGTAACAACCCTTAATGTCATTGATGCACTGTGAAGAAACAAAAGTAGATGAAATGAAATAACTACCGTAAGTAACCTGATGAAAGTGACTCGTGTGATCATATTCAATGCAATGTCCACATCGATTAAATCTTGTAGAGTAATTTTATATTAGAAAACTACATAGGCGTAGGAAGCAGGGGGCTGCGGGAGCGACAGCCCCACCAGTGAAAAATGAGGGGAGGCGAAAGCATGCTTCCGCTCCCTCCATTTCCCGGGTCAGAAAACCCGTTTTACATTTTTCCAAATCTCAAAATGAGTGGATTTTTTCCGGCGCGCTTCGCGCACCGCAAAATGGAATATAGAATTCATTGGTTCTAGGTCCTTACAACTCCCTGATCAGGTTGGTAAACTTTTCCGAGCTCTGGAAATGACAAAAACGGATCTTTACCATATGTGAAACCACGTCATCAAAAGATACCGGCAGCTATATTGCTATTTTTGTAAACTGTCTTTCATAGAATTCCAAATTTTTTTTCAATGAAAACTCTTGATTTTATCTAAAAAGGACAACAAAATTTAGGGAACTTTTGAAATGTCATGGGAGAGTGCCAGTTCGTAGGCCCCAGATAACATTATGAAGCTACAACGATTCAGTCGTCGTGCAATCATTCTCAGATGTACCACCAGTATATGAAGGAAGTGCAGATTTTCAGTAATCCCCTAACTCTATAAATTTTCTTGCAGGAAACCCAGAATTCAAAGCTTTCTTCAATATAAGCTCCACATCTACATATATTTGTTTAAAAAGGGCAAAAATTTCGGCGCGCTTCGCGCACCGCAACGCGTCCCCGTTACAGTGTTGTTCACACTTGAAAGGAAAATCGGAGAACTTAGCTACTACTTACGAGCCCGAGACATGCCATTCCCGACTGTCTGAGGGGTCGCGATTTTCCAAAATTTTCTGTACGTTCCGCGCCAACTGAAGATAGTCTTTCGAGCAAGACTTCATATTCCAGACAGGGAGCCATTGGCCTACCGTACTCAAATGCTCATACGCACCTTTTATCAGTTATCTTTCAAACCTGTAAGTTGAGTAGTTTGCGTACATTGATTCTTTAGTTATTGAAGTGTCAAATTGTTATCAATGTTCAATGTTGCAGAGCAGTGACGTAGCCACAGGAGGCGGGGGGGGGGGGGGGGGGCATTGTCCTCTGGCTCGATAAAATGAAAAATTCGAAATTTGCCATTTGAGACACCAGTCAAACACAGTGCGGTTTCCCAACTTTACCTTTATTAAATTCCGAATTCTTCCTAATGAAAACTTCATATTTCTAATAATTAGTTTTGAAAAGTCAAAATTTTCCGCTCGCTTCGCGCGCCCTAAATTGCGACGCTAAAAGCAGTAAGTGGTAGCTCATGAAGTAGTCAGTAATAAACTTTTCCGAGCCGCTACAGTGCCATTTCCCTAAAATTCTCTTCAATATAGGTTTTTAATCTTTAAATGTTTTGTCTAAAAAAGGAAAAAAAAGTTTCGGGAGCTCGTTTTGAATGTCGCCGAGAAGCCTCAATCCGCACTCCTTAGAACATTGTGTAGCAACAACGATCTTCAGTCGACATGTTATCTCAGATATACGCTAAAAGGAAACGCAGATTCTTCGATAGTCCCCCAAATATTCAAATTTCCTTACAGGAAACCCTGAATCTAAACTTCCTTGTAATAGAAGCTCCATATTTACGAATGTGTAAAAAAGCGCAACATTTTTACATTCCTAACACGGTGGTGTTCACACTTAAGAAAAGTCAGATTTCATTTAAAAACAAAATGTTCTTGCTCGTAAAAAAACGAAAAATTTAGCATCAGAAATGTACCTTTTGGTCAATGGGGTAGGGTGAGGGGCATGGTCGAAAATTGTTTTGCCCCCTCCCCCTTTCATATTGCTTCCTCACCACTGGAAAACTGTCATCTCCGTTTGGCTCTGATAAAATTTAAGTTTGGAAGACCGGCATTAGCTTACAGAGCTAAACCTATGGAGAGAGCCTAGAAAAACACTGACGACGGTGATATTGCATGAGGAGGATAAGTTCTTGTATGCCACCCAACGGTGGCGGTGTCAGAATGTCAAAATTTGGGGGGTGGACAAAGAGCAGAGGATTAAGTAGCCTAGCGGGCAAAAATTTTCGGGCGTAGTGCAAAACCGAGTACAAAGCGCCTATTTCTGGGAGGTGAGGTACCTTCGCCCCAGAAACTCTAGGTTTTAGCATATCTCTGAATGAAAAATTAAGTCTCTGTAGGCCTTATTATTTACTTTTTTTTTGGTTAACCCCGGCAACTCCTAACTGACCTAACTGCGGGAGGGGGGGAGCAAGGCGGGGGGGAGCAAGGCGGTGGGGATGGGGTAAAATGTCCCCTATTCCCTCCTTGCCCCGCCTACTGATGCCATCATTTGAGAATAATCCTTACATAGCTCCCATATGCATAGCGTTTTATTGGTCCAACACAATTCGTAACAAACAAAGAGATCAGATGTTATGGTACTTTTCTACACATTTTTGACAAATATATTTTACCTTTTGAACTTCAATTTAATATTCAATACAAAATAAGGCATATCGTTCACTGATGGAGTGTTCCTTTCATTACACATATAATCAGTGCTACAGTCACACATAAGGCATAGAAGGTTGGTGGGAATGTCAGAGTTGAACATTAGTAAAGGCTTGTGATGTAAGTTTTGAACCGCTTTAACATAATTACTAGGAAAACTGATTACCTTGACTTTGTCCAAATTTCACACATTTTCATATATATATACACTCCAATTCAAAAGCCACCCATTCACAAAACGAATACATTAAACTTTGCCTGTGCCTATTCAAGCTCTTTTTCCCATAAATACTACAACATAAATCCGATAGCCTATACAATACATAATGCTTTTAATTAAAGGTAGCAACTCAATTCCAGTCTTTGGGCATCTCATTTTCACCATCCCATACAATTTCGGTTTTAGATGTCAGAACGTTAGTCATAAGATCAATCCATGATCCATACAAATAACTTTTAGACCACTATTTTGCTATGATTGTCCAAAATTCCTCATGTTTGCCCAAATTTGATATCAGCTAAATTAGCCTCCAATACTTAGTTGCAAACCAATACAAAGTACTTCAATATTTCATATGATTCAGCTTTCTTTCTATATCTGTATGAAACCTGAAGAGTGTTCTCTTGTGACATAGCTAGAAAATCATATCTAGGGGAGCCAGAACACATTTTGAGGGGGGGCAATTCCAAGGTGCTACTGACATTAAACATACAACCTTGAAAATTTTTCTCTTTGTGGAGGTGGTCTGATGAAAGTTTTGGGGGGCTAGTTACAAACCAGTACCAAGTACTTCAATATTTCATATGATTCAACTTTCTTTCTATATCTGTATGAAACCTGTTCTCTTCATAACATATAGTTCTGGTGTTGTGTAGTAGCACATAAGGCATAGTAGGCTGGTGGGAATGTGAAAGTTGAACATTAGTATCAGGGTTCTGCACTGTCCTGGGAGCCAATTTCCATGACTTTCCCAGGACCAAACAAAGAAATTCCATGACCTCCATTTTCCATAGATTAAAACAAAATTTGAGTCGAGGAGAGCAATAAACTTTGATTTTATGAAGAAACATTTTGATATTATGAATGACTGTGATGATTGTGAGTGAGATTGGAAAAATGTCACTTTCTGAAAATTTCCAGGCTTCACAAATTCCCTGACTTTCCAAACTTTTCCTGGTCTTGAAAATTTTTCCAGTTTTGCAGGTTTTTCATGACTGCAGAAACTCTGAATTATTATACCTCTTGACAACGGTTTGGTGCTTCATGAAAATTGTAAAACAGCCTTTCTGGTTTTTGCATACAGGACAAATCAATTCTCAAACACCTGCGGCAGACCAATATCTGCCGCCACATTTCCTTGAGTCATTTTGACTCTGGTGAAGAGCTGAATATGTACTTGTAAAAAAGTCCTGCACCCTGAATGGCGCCCCAACTCCCTGAAAGGAGCTATGTCACCAACAGGACATAAAAGTAACTGAAAAACCCAACCTTCAGGCCTACATTATACTGCAGTGACATAGCTAGAAAATCAAAACTAGGGGAGCCAGAACAAATTTTGAGGGGGTCAAACCCAAGGTGATAGTGACATTTAACATTTAACCTTGAAAATTTTTCTCTTTGTGGAGGTGGTCTGATGGAAATTTGGGGGTTAGGACCCCCAGGCACCCCCATGGCTACACCACTGCATCACAGGTCTGCTGACCTGGTTAACCAGGGCAAGTGAAACATGTTTTGCTGAACTAGTTGTAGCTTTACCAGCCAATTACAACTTTCAACACCACCAATATGTATTCTGTGTGTAGTTTTAAATGTAGTAAATCACTGAATGACCCCTGTGTTTGACAGAGCCAGTTTTGGCAGCAGTTTCTTTCTTCGAGACAGCTTGTGCAAGTTCTACAATCAGTAACTGGAAATAACACTACACTTCTGGTATAAAATAAAAAACAAATGATTGCTTATAGGTACTTCTGAGATGAAAGGCATCCTTGCCAGTAGTAGCACAATTATGTGCCTGGGAGTCTCTTGTTACTTCACTGTATTATTTTCATAACAATACTTCCTTTGTGTAATATCTGACGTGGTGTTGCACAAGTTGCACAACATTAACTCTTACAAGCACTTCCTCATTTTCTTTAGTTTTAGCATAAATTATTTAATTGTTTTAAGAGAATTTAGATTGCCCCAATAAAAAAAAACTTTCCCCTATGACAAATCCTCATGGGGTGGGGTGTTCCCTGTCTTTGCCTTCTAGTTAGAATATTATTCTTATGGGAATACTTGTCAGACATGAGATCACCTCCTTACGTTTATATTTTACTTATTTTCAAACAAACCAAGCGAATTAGTTTTTACTGACTGAAGTGAAAACCAATATTCTTATAATTTTCACTGGACCATCCATTGATCTTTTTTCAAGGTGATTTGCAATAAAATATTTACTCTTTACTAAATGAATCCACATAGTGGTACTTGTACTCTTCAAAACTAGAGTAAAACAACTATATATACCTTTAAATTTAATTGAACTGAATTTTACAAAAGAAAGTACAGACAAAAGATGAAATTTGACGAATTCAGCAGGGCATTGATGAGAGCTGCATAAGTGTTATGTGACATTCTTTAAGTAATATGACTCTAATCAGAATCTACAGAGGCTTTACAATTATGTCACAGATACACAATGCTGGATGACAATCATGCCAAATACACATGGCTTTGTGCTGAACGCACTACACAGTGTGCACTGGGACTGTGTGGGGTGTACACATTCATCAAGCATGAGCGTGGAGTGTGGTCTACTAAGTAGTTACTTGTGCTCTAACATGGCCAATGGGGAGTGTTATGACATCATATGAAAAGCCTCTATAGAAGGTTTTCAAAATATCAATTACAAGGGATTGTGGGATAGGGGTTTGGTGTGTGTTTTTTGGTCAACTCATGGATTTATATACATGGACACAGCATGTAACATATATGTCCTATCCGTAGATGGTCTCCACCAGGTGGGACAAAAAAGGTGCACCAAGATGGCCACCATGAAGCCATAAATCGTCTCATTTGACGACGACTCAGTAATATTTTAAACAAAAGTTAAACTTGAATGGGAAAGAATATCATATTCCTGCAATACATGTGGTGATTTTGACCTTACCTTACCATATTTCAAAAATATTTCAATTTTCTTGCAAAATTTGGAAATTGACTTGAGCAAGCCAATCTTACACACAGAACCATGCAAGTGGCCATCTTGGTGTGCTTTTTTTCTCACACGTACGGTAGTGACAATGTACAGTGCAGTATGCTCTGTCCATGTATAGGAAGTCTGTGGGTCAACTACATTTATCCATAGCCATTAAAAACACACACAAACACTGTCCTGCAATCCATAACAATAGCTATTTCGAATTAGGTGTATCAGTGAGCTTCTTGTTCGGCTATCAAGAAATAAAATTCAAAGTGTTTGTCACTGTATTACAGTGAAATGTGGATGTTAGTGATGCACTTTTATCACAGCATAACAGCTCTGCATAAGGGCATGGATTACAACCTGAGAAAAAGCCTTCTTTGGCAATTCTGGCTAAAATCCTTTAATTGAATTCAAGCTGCATGATAAAGACTGAAAACCTTTCTTTTAGTGGATAAATTTCTTTGTTACAGATTAGTTTTGAATACAAGCCTGCTATGTAAATATTCATAAGGTACTATTTTCTGGTAGCCAGCAAAATTAACATTTAACATTGCTTGATTGCTGCAACACAATTATACTATATTGAAAGCTTCAATACCAAAAAGAAAGGAATATAAACCCTACATTTTCCAAGAAAATTTTAAATTTTATTACATGTGAAATGTGAATTATTCATAGTCAACATTTAATTAAGTACATGAATATTCATTAATTCATCATACTTCACTCCACAATATAGAGTTTGATAATATCACAAGAACATTCCTAATGGATCTTGAAGAAGTGAAGATCCCTGACAGCATCAACTCGCAATCCGTCATACTGAGGCTTGCTTGAAGCTGAAAATTGAGAAAACTGTAAAATATTTTAGATATCAATTGTCTCCTACTTCCAACTTCCTTCCTCGAAGAAATCTGTTTGTCTCTCTGTGTAGCGTCTCTTAAAGTCATCATCAAACAATTCAAGATCACTGGCATCACGAATAACTCCCTGTAAAATAAAACCAAAATAGGACATCATTTATTTTCTCTTCAGGTGGTTTGTGTGTTGACCTTTTCACCCCAACATCCAAAACATTTTTTGACCTCAGCAACCTCATGATTCATGACCATGACTACAGCTGCATTAACAGTTTGGCTTAAAAATCTTTAATAAGAAACATCGCTTGGCAATATCCCCATAACCAGTTCAATTAACTTAAACTATAAATATCAACAACTGCAACCTTATAGACCAATGCCATCAGTGCTTGTGCTTAGTGACTGTAAGCAGCCATTAGTGGGGTCCATAGGCCTGAAATCGTCTTCATTAATTGTTTACTGTACATGAATTTCAATCCCCAATATTTTTGTGAAATTGAGGGAATCAAGATACAACTCCATGTACCAGTATTTCAATCCCCAATATTTAGTGAAATTGAGGGAATCAAGATACAACTCCATGTACCAGGATTTCAATCCCCAATATTTAGTGAAATTGAGGGAATCAAGATACAACCCCATGATACAGGCAAAAAAGGTAATGGTTCCCAGTTATGTCCCACTAAAATCACACCATCACTTGACGTTCTGGATTCATTTAGGGATGCATTAAGTTTAACAAGCAAATGACGTTCTGGCTGGTTGGCAGCAGAATTAATGAGACATGCTCACATTTTCACCACAAGCAAAAGTAGATCCTAATCCATCTAAATGCATGCGATAAGCAACTTCAGTAATTAGTTTTGCTGACCATGCACATGCACACATCCTCCAAATTGTCAGGATAAATAAACCAGTATAGCACCTACAACACACATTCCAAAATTTGAGCTTACATGAAAATTTGTCAGCATCATTCTTTCTTAATCCAACTATAACACAAGGAGGAATCATAAGTGTGTTTCTGTGGAGTGAACTATGTCTAAATTCCTTTTAGGTCTCACAGTATGCATTTTAATCCCTGGTAAAGTAGGGATGAATCCCTATTTTCGTTTGGGCTGGCGATTCAGAAGTATGCTCAGTGTTGCATGCATGTACTGCATGAAAACAAGGGAACGGTGTACGCTACGTGCCGATCTCTTTTGTGTATCCCATGCTGCAACCCACAATTCCATGCACCAATGAATGACCGAACTAGCTTATTGCACTGGTATTAACACACATATCCAAAACCCAACATGCCCACAAATATCCCAGTGCATATTCTATGCCAACCAGTGACATACTGTAACCGTGTTTGATCTTTTTGTTCCGACTTACTGTTTTAACCTAGCTCTAACTTGTCACCAAAAGATTGTTCTCTCTAAACAATTGGCAGACCTTTAGTTTCAGTGAAAGAGGGGTAACAGGGACATAGCTGAAGGGCACACTGCATGCATGCAAAGGGCTACACACAGGGTTGTTGATCTTTTTGATTTTTTTAAAAAAATAAAAAAGATCGGATTTTAATGATTTTAAACGCATTTTAATGATTTTAATCAGATCTTTTTTATTTTTTTAAATTTTTAAAAGGTATGATGTCACAAAATTTCCTGGATGCTGGTGTGTACTCCATAACCTATCAAAATGAAGTTTTCAGCTTCCAGGGCTATCATAAGCAAAACAAAAGGAAAAAAATGTATGGGAAAATAAAAATATTTATAGCCCACTGTACCAGTGTATACAAGAAACATGCAAGGCAACCCTCCCATGGTTCATTATAATATGGGACACATGACTAAAGTATTGTGGTGTATAAAAATGTGGTGTATACACAGACAGTGATTTCAAAAAGAGAAAATTTGTAGAAAATAACAACATATATTCCCAAAAAAAAATGGCGACTGAACAATACACACCAACAATCCTAAGAGGTAGTATTGAGTACTGTAGGTTGTGAGCATACAGTATTACAGTTTGTTGAACTAGGGAGTCTAATTAATTCCTGGTTGAAACAGGGAAGTGGTACTCATCCTTGTAACTGAACTCATTGCACATTGGTTTAGTGGCAGATGAACTGGCAATTGCTTACACTATGTAGAACTTTATGGCATACTGTACAGTTAAATCAATCCATCTATCAGTTCTCACTATTTCTTTTACTTGGACTTGGTAAAATCTCATTGGACATGCATGGTTTGGGTCCTGTTATGATGGTTAGTCAAACACAAAAATAATTGAATCCCATGTCTGGTTCATAGAGTAGGCTACAGTAAGAATTTCATAAGCATCCTTGTCTTTGAATCACCCCAAAATGAGCACCTTACACCACACTGTGGTACAGTATTACTAAAATATGTGATATTTCGAAATTCCAACTTGTTGCCGGAACAGTGTTTGTGGAGAAGTTAGCATGCTGTACCTAGCCTGCATTGCCTAATACTTAAAATTTTATTTGAGGGTCGTACTGTCCTAAACCAAATTCAGTAAAAATCTCATGATCACTATGATTTTTCCAATGAAATATGGTACATCTCACTTTAACTGTTATATTGACGGACTATGGGGTCAATACTGATGCATCTATTACTAGGGGTGCACATTGATTTTAATCATTCTAAACTGTGCTGTTTGTTCAAATTAGTTGAATTCAGTGAATAAATCAATCATTAATATCTTTTCCTGTCCATAAATGAAACTTTTCCAATGAAGTGATTTAAATCACTGACTTCTTTTTGAAAAAAAAAATCATTTGATTAAAATCGCGATTTAAATCAGTGATTTTAATCAGGGCGATTAAAATCAAACAACCCTGGCTACACATGATCATCCATGCCATGGACGACTCCCTAAAGCTCCTGAGTTTTACTTCAGCTTTCCTGAGCTGTTCTCAACCTGAGATGTTAGCACTTCATACATGAAAAAACTGCCTAAGAGTCTGTTCAGGAATTAGCAGTGCTCCTGAAGTTGAGGTCTGTCCACTTTATGGTGCACATCCAACAGGAGAAGTTGAAAAAGGGCAGGGTTGGTAAAAAGGGGCAAGATGCAGAAGACCTTCCCATGAGTGGCACAGTGAAGGATTCAAGAGAAGAGGGGTGAGGTGCCCCTGTCAAAAAATGAAGTAAAGGGGTCAGATTGGAGAGACTTACCTTTGGAAGATATCCAAGCAATTTGGATGCATGTTCACGGAGTAGTCTTTGACGCTCATCTTCAATGATTTGTAGGCGTAGTCGTTCCAGAGCCTCCTCTTCTTCCCTCTCTTGCAATTCTCTGGCCCTATCATTTGCAAATTGAGCTCTACGATCCTCAATAAGCTTCTCTACTGCCCTTTTGTGCTCCTGTTGTTTCATTCGACGCTTCTGGGCATTCAATTGCTCAATACGATCATCCTCAGCAAACTTGGCCAACATCTACAAATAAAAAGTTTACTTGCAGAGTAATACCTTAGTTTCCTCATGTTGCTGGGGTACATATTTACTAGGAATGTTTAAAGTCTTCCAGTATCCAAAAAGGTATTACAGCACCATAATCAATTTATAGTATTCATTAAGATTCCTAGTTCCAAATTTGGTACATTATACCACAAATGCATTACGTTCATGAAATTTGAAGAACCTCAACTACTCTTGATTTATGAAGTACAACATTAGGTCAAAACCATTGGTTGAAAGGCAGTGAAATCACAACACTTGTCACTTGTATGGTTGCTATGATACAAAATACAACATTAAATTTGATCTGCTACACATGAAGAATTCCCCAAAAAACACAGGACCAAAGGTAATCATAAGAAAAATAAAATCAGTGTCTGATTACTTCTCTAGGTGGTTTCATAACTGAAATCATTCTAACAGAAACAGTAAAAATTCTAACTTTTGGTACAAACAGCAGCAACTTTAAAAAACTACAGTACCACATGATCAACTTTGTAAAAAGTAGCCATAAAATCTGGCTTTTGCTCCAGTATCAATTATGGAATTGAATGATAAGAGTTGCTGAGACAAATTGTATGGACAATGAAAATCCCTAGGACCTGTAATGAAGCCAATTTACCTGTTGTTTGAATTCCTCCTCTTCACGTAACTCTGCTTGTCGACGTAGCTCTTTAAGTTGGAGCTGTTGTTGATATGTTTGTTGTAGCTCTAACCTCTGTCTGATTCTTCGTTCTAGTTCAGCTCTCTCTTTCTGTCTTTCTGCCTCTTCTTGCTCCTCAAGATACAATTCCTGTCGAACTCTTTCCATCTCCTCTTCGAATTCTCTCTTCCTCTTGATTTCTTCACTAAGCTGTGGTTTGTGAAACAATGAACGTATGAAAAACCCTCATATCCACAAGAGTAAACACTAACCAGTTCTCTCTGGCACTGTTACTCAATCATCCTAAATTAACCAGGTATAAACAGGGAAACTGCACACACTGAACTACAGTACCTGTACTTACTGTATGGTAGAGGTCATGTCCTTATTGGATATTAGCCAGATTTCAAATTCCATGCTACAAGAGTTTGGGAAAAACTTGGTGAAAGCCTCAAAATAAAGATTCATATATTTCGTCATGATTATTTAAGAACTGTTGACTTGAGTTGAAGTTACAGTACTACAAAAAGAGTATCATTACATAAACATTCCTCTAAAAGATTTGTAAAGTCTTCAATTCCATATGTTATTAGCAGGCATTACACCGTAAGTAGGACTGTGACCGTTAGCGATAAATTGCTAAACAATCGCAAGTAGATTAAATGTTTAATAAAAGCTACTTCTGATTAATCAGACATCCCGTGTTTTATAAATCTGAATGCCTTCAAGTTTCTCTGTCTCTATTAATTTTCTGTCTATCAAAACTTTTTTCTTTGTTCAATTGACAGCATTTGAATCACTGTCTGTCTTGTCATTCTTTCCCACTCATATTCACAACATAGAGAATGGCTGGAAAATCAAACTTTACACCAAAGATTTACGGTAACTGGCCGAGCAATGAACCAAGTGGTGAGACAGTAGGCAGGCTACTATTCCTTTTCTTCAAATGACTCTATGGGGGCCAAAGCTGCAGCTGCTTAGACAGGCAGTCTTCTAATGTAAGAAATTTACATAAATTTACAGTACGGTATGTAAAATACCTTACCCTCAAGGAAATTCTCAATGTTACTAAATGAAGAAACAGCCATAGGCCTACTTTACTAATCGTGATTAACCACTAAACGATGGCAAAATTATGCGATTAAACATTTAGTAATTTTCCTAAACATTCACAGCCCTAATTTTTAGTGGCAGCCAGAATGCAACACTTTTTTGCTGAAAAGAAAAAGTTACATACACCCACACTGGCTATAGAAAAAGTCAGATGGTTCACTGCGAATCTTTTAAAGGAATGCTTACGTCATGTGAAGCTAACAAACCGACTGCACATGCATGAACAGAATTTCACATCCTTTCAACAGTATTGCAAAATAATTTTACTACATGAATCATGTCAGAGGGGATTTACATTGGTGTCATATATTTGCCTGTAACGCTAAGATCATCAGAGTTGGCCAGGCTCAGAGTTGGCTCTGTACTGGTCAGACTGCACCTGGAAAGCGATGTGGTTTTGCTGTGCAGTGAAGGTACTATTTCAATGTTCCACTTTCCTTATATTTCATTGCAAAAAAAAAGCCCTAAAAGCTGGTTTCATGATATTATTGCAATTTTAAGTAAAACCCAGTTGTTGATAATGTCTTACAAAGTTTTAAGCACTGTCTACATGATCATAAATTTTTTTATGAACATCATTATACAAATGTTTGAACATTTTGTTGCCAAAATAAAACATGCAGCAAAGTATTTGAACAGCTTCATACAAGTTGGACCTAGTTCAAATTTGTTGGTGAGTCAGTTAACACGATCATTTGTTTATCTGTTAGCATTGTCATATAAGTGTATGATGATTTTTTTACTAAATGTATAATCGTGTAGATGGGGCTTTACAACAAATAGGCAAAGTACACCCAAATGATATGTTAACATGTAATTTCTGGCCCATGAGGAAAATTAAGGATGTTGTTGGAGTGTACTTGTGTGCATAATCACCTAAAAAGATGATATACACATTTAGTGTTACATATAACATGTTGACCACTCTGAGAAGCAAAATGACATGCAATACAAGATATTGAAAGTCAATTAAAACCCTCCACAGCTTGCATGACCTTGTCTGTATATATAAAGGGCCTGCAGGGTTTCCCACACTCTTTTGTCATTTGCCAGAAGAACTGGTCAACCACATTTCTGGATAACCTGCAGCATTGACTACCCCACAAATTTTGGGTTTGTTTATGAATTCTTTGCAAAAAAAAATGCTATTATAGAAATTTAAACACAATGAAAGTGATTTGCATGTGTGCTTAAATAAGCTTTCTGAAACAACACTGACCAACAGCGCACAAAGTCTATTAAAAAAGCCAACTGGCTTAATCATTCCCTAAGGCGGGGGACTATCACCATGCTTGCTGATCTGACCAGCACCAATGACAATGTCTAAAGTAGACGTTTTCAGTCACCAGTGGCTAGTAGCAGATGACCCAAGTTCAAACACTGATAAATGTTTGTGCAATTGTGGACAACCAGTAAGATACAATAATTCTGGATTTAGATCGGAGTAAAGTTCATTACAAACTTACATCTTGCTGAACTTTGGCTTTTTCCTCTTCCTGAACTCTCTTAGATTCCATTCTCTCCTCTTCTCTAGCTTGTTGCATCTGGGCAAACTCCAGGATACGCCGATTCTCAAGCTCAAGGCGCTCCTTTTCCTTCTGCTTCCACTCTTCTCTTGCAGCTGCAAACTCATCAATGTAACGTTTGGTTGCATTCTGTTTCTCATAGTAGATTTCTCGTTCTCTGTTGGATGGAAACAGTTGGTGTAATGTATGCAAGGTAAACAGTATCCAGTAACCTTTCTGTTAATATCCACATCCACATTTGTTTAAGCTATATAAAGGGAAATACTGCATTTGTTTTGCAAGAGAAAAACATCCCTTTAAAACTAATATTTATTGACACAGGATGATAGATTATCAAAAATAAGGCAGTATGGTAGCCCTCTTTTCAAGAAATAAGTTTCCCACAGATAGAAATGCAGTTGTTTGTTGCTCAAGAACAATTTGTTCACCCAAACTTTCAACATTTCAAATGATACAACATCCGTTCTTCTTGCGCATAGCATTTTGATGAGATGTAGCTATTGCTGGGGTTTATAATTAGGACTGAATTGTTGGATAATGTCTGAGCCATTTTCTTTGTATTCTCTGCTGGAGCATTTTACACACAACATTTCCCTTTCACTATGTCACTTGAGATCAGGAAAACTGTTATTTACACTGCTCTAGCTATGTTTCATGACATGTTTTCACAAGTTACAACTGTCACTGTATCTGTGTTTGTGGCTTGGATAACTGCAGGGTTAATTTAAATGGTTGGATCCCCCTGGTCTTCCCATCAAAATGTAGGAGAAATTCCCCAGGAGGAAATTCTCAAACTTTTTCTAGCTATTCAAACCGGCAAGTAATGCAACGGTTACCAGTTATATTTCATTTACCAAAGGAAATAATCTTAGAATTTCTTAGAAATTCTTGATTTTCAAGAATTTTTCCAGACTGGGATCAAGCTTTATTTCTACCAGTTTATTAGTCAGAGCATATTTCAAACAGTACCTTGCATCCTCCTCATGTATTTTCCTCACAATCTCATCAATCATTAGTTTCTCTTTCAAGAACTCCTCGTAAGCTTCCTGCTTCCTCCTTTCTTGTTCTTCAAGTTGCTTTTCAAGCTCTTGCTGATAGCGAATACCTTCTTCATATCTCTCTTCATCTTTACGCCTCTGCTCTTCATCAGCCCTCCTGCTCTCCTCTGCCATCAGACGGCCAATCTCAGCATCTCTAGCCTGAAAAATGGAGGTAATTCACATAATAGTTAAAAACTGATTAAAACTTAAAATAATCAAAATTGATAATGGGGGGATGAACACCATATATCTTCTCATATACTTTCATAGAAAATACTTTGTTACACTCTCCCTTTAACTGGCCCAAGTGTTTTGTGTTTTAACATTGTTATGGGTTTCCTCACTACAACCATTTAGATAAAAGTTAGGTGAGACGAGAATGATGAAAGTTTAAAATACTAAGGTTTTGCCTTCATGACTAGCAATATAATGGCAATCAATGTATTTATTATGAGTAGATCCTTAAGATGTAGCAAACAACAGAGGCCATTGCCTTCAGAGCCAAATACCTTTCAACACTTTAAAAAAGTAAAGCTGTTTCAAGTGCAAGATAATAAGCAGTTTTATGTCAGAAATGACCTTACTGCTGTAATTCAAAGGACTGCAGCTATAAATGTTGGGTCTCTTTCCCTGACAACTCCCTGATTACACAGAATTTAATGACTGTAAGAACATACAGTACAGAAAGCAACAGGTTCCAATATGAATATTAAAGAACATGTGTCTTCACATTCATGGAAATCAACTGTGCTCATAATGACACTACTTAAAGGAAAATCTTGTGTTTAAAATGCTCCAACAAAGAGTACAAAGAAAAAAGCTCAGACATTATCCAACAATTCAGTCTTAATCATAAACCCAGCAATAGCTACATCTCTTCAAAATACTATGCATAAGAAGAGCTGGAGCATCATTGCAACATTTGAAATGTTGAAAGTTTGGGTGAACAAATTGTTCTTGAGCAACAAACAACTTAATTTCTATCTGTGGGAAACTTATTTCTTGAAAAGAAGGCTATCATACTGCCTTATTTTTATACCCTATCAAACTATGCCAATAAATATTAGTTTTAGAAGAATGAATTTTTCTTGCTAAACAAAAGCAATATTTCCCTTTAATAGAATTTGAAGGAAAGCTGAAAAAAGTTGTTCTCAGTCATACTAATGAATTAATTAATCATTGTGCAAATCCATCACATCACACCACAATGAGAGAATTATATATTCATGTCATAAAGTTTATATTTTTCAACCACTGATATATTGACAGACCAAAATAAAAAAAAACCTTTTTTGCTTTTCACAGGATTGTAATCAAAATTAAGTGTAAAAGCCCAAACTCAATTTCACTACCACTAAACAATCTAATCTTGACCTCTAGGGGGAACGTCAAGATTTCACTTGCTGTTGCAGTACAGTAGTTTTATAACCACTCTGACACTCACTGGGTTTATCATATTTTTACTGACATTGAGAAACTTTAAGCATTGAAGTGGCTATGAACTGGAGATGAAAACACTTCTTGTCATGAAACCTTTTCAAACCTTTGTCATTTTAATGTTCATAACTTCCAATGCAATTCTTTAGTAAACTGAACAAACCATAACCTTGATGAAACTCAAAAGTGATTTTCATGTGAGACACTTACAGTTTTTTCATCGAAGGCAGCTTGTTTTTCTGCAATCTGAGCTGCTCGTTCCCTATTCATGTACCCTGCTTTCAGCTTAGCCTCCAATTCTCTAAGTTCCAAGCTGTTGGCCCTTATCTGTTGTTTCATTTTTTCTACCCGAAGATCCTGGAGTTTCATTAACTCCATTTCTCTGGCCATCCTCTCTTCCTGTTCCATCTGTTGCTCCCGCTGCATCCTTTGTTGCTGTCCCTGGTAAGAATTATAAACAACTTCAGTACCTTTATTGTGAATTCGTAATTCATACAAATTAAAAGATGGTAAACACACTAAACACATTGTACTTAACAAATCATACCAACTTTGATTTAGTACAGTAATTGCAGCAGGCCACATGCAGCACCCCATGACGTACTCGAATAGAAAAAGACTGAGTACCAACAGGATTTGAGGCATTCATATTAATTAGTATAATGGAGTGACCATAGAGTGAGCCGGCCCTTCCAGTGCACATCTGCATTAACATAAAATTGCGGTACACTGAGTATACAATGCCATGGGTGCCCTAATACAAATTCTAGTTGAAGCCAGTTTGTTCAATGCAACTGTGATCAACTAGTTTTTTTTTTCCCAAATTTCAAATTATCCAATCAGGAGTTAAATGGTTTTACTACAGCTGTCAACTGGGTTGAACATTCACACTGACTACTGTGACACTCCAAAGGTGGCAATTGGATAACTTCATCCATAAAACAGCTTAGAGTTCATACTCCTCAGTAGTCTAGATATTGACACTTAGTTTAAAGCCGAAGAGGTACAGTACATGTACACTGTATTCCTTTTCCCAGTTAGTACATGCCTGACAACATGCTACCAACATTCTACCAGTCACAACTCTTTGTTCCAGATGTAGTTGTAGTTTTACCAGTGCTGCCTACGGTAAGTCTACTACAGTTACTAACCAGTAACCAAAGCCATATTTAATTTTGCCAAAAGTACAGGTCCAGTTTTTCCAATGAATTTTTCATTTAGATGTACTGTACCTCAAAGGGGCTACCCTACTATAATTTAATGCCATACATTAGTTGGAGGGTGGAAGTAAGTCATGACACATTCCCCTGGGCCATAGCCTGCAGGTAACTGCCCCCTAAAATTTTGATTTCCAAACGGTAGATTCACCACAAGCTCATTGACGATGGCACTCTACACATCTTGATAGAATTTGAACTGCCTCCTACTCCCAGGGTGTTTGCCCACGCTACATCTCTACTCTACTCTATACTGTTAGAACTACTGTATGTTCTAAATCCACATTATACACTTGGTCAATGATGTGAAGTGAGGGAAGATCCATGTGTTTAAAATCTATTTTGAGGGACCCTGGAGGATTCATCTCTGGAATGGTCCAAATTAACCTGCACTTTACCTTGTGCAAAGATTCCTCTATTTCTCTTTCTCTTTGCTCTTGCTGTAATCTCCGAAGATATCTTTTGTTTTCCACCCGTTCTTCACTAGCCATGTTTGCTTCAAATATCTTTTCTTGACTCAGTTTCTTCAAGTGGTCTTCCCTGACATCATCCTTTCTCCTTGTCTCTGCCATCAGCCTCTCCTGCTGAGCATGAGTCAAATTTCTCCTTACGGTTGTCTAATTTAAAGAAAGAATAGTTTTAGTTTAAAGGGCCAAACCTCTCACCCAAAACTACAATTTTGGTATGGGGGTACCAAAATTCTCAACTGGCTCAGCTCTTTGATTGACAGCTAATTCAAACAATGCAGAGTACCAAAGCTTATATTACACAACATGAACGGTACTGAGAAACTGAGATTGTATCTGAATGAGGATGAATTTCAGACAATTGTGGGAGGGGCTTCAGTGTGAAGGTTAGGAGAATTGGCACTGTTTCGGTGAGGAAACGGGCCTTCAAGAAGAAAGAAGTGTCAACTTGAAGAGATCGACCTTAATTTCATCATGACACAGTAGTTACTGTAGCTTAACTGGTTTCGTGTGTTCTAAATGTGTGGCCTTGAACTGCAAGGAATGTTTAAGGCCTAGACCTCTCACCCCAAACAGTTCCAATTCTCCTGACCTACTGTACTTGGACTATACAGTACAGTAGTTTTACTCACTGTATAATGTGGTTATGAAAATGAAAACACTCACAAGACTGACAACATGCACACTGTACTGTGAACTGTAGCAATTTTTTTCAGTTTTCAGTGTTATTTCATACTGGCTAGACCTACTGTACATGGATGTAAGTTACATTTCTTCCAAGTTCCAAGAAACCAGATGCTAGTCTACCTCTGACCTGTCTGTTGGTGAATCACCAGCCCAGGGGAAAGGATATAGGGAGGGAGAGGTTTTAGAGGTTTCCACAAAATGCAAAATGGTGGCACTTTTTTACAGACCAGCCAACACAATTTCTTTAAGCTGCCATAGAAAATATCTGCATCAAAACTTGCAAAACTCACAAAGCATAAACCTACTGTAGATGCAAATCTATCTTTTGCAATTTGTTATTTATGGTTTCCTTAATTTTTGATGCAGTACAATTAAGGATTCATAAAGTACGTTCAACCCTTCATCATGAGCAAAATTGTGCAGCTTAGAATCTGGCCTGTGTTACATTTACACAGACAACACATCAAACATTTTCCACTACAGGAATTTTCAGGAATACGTAGCCTCGATAAGACAAAATTCTTTCAAAAGATTGTACAATCACCACAAGATGCGGGTAAGATACTGTAAATGAAATGTTTAATGTTTGTGTGGTGCTGGTCCTGATGATGCACAGATAGATATACTGAAGGCCAATGTGTATAAATAGGATGGTTCAACAGAAGTTTCATTTCATTTCATTTCATTTATTTGTTTCATCACATTACATATTATAATATGATGTGAAAGGAAGTCATCCAGAAAACCAAAATTGGCTTAACAAAGTGGATGACTCCCTAAAACCAAGAAAAAAGATAATAGATACTTACAATTTCTACAAAACAAACAGCAAACAAAAACGTACATACATAACTATGACATTTCTCCGTATTATACACTCACATTTGGAAAAATTATGAGCATACTTGAAAGATATTAAGAATTATTTCAATTTCACCAAGGGAACTTAATAATTATCAATGATGCCTTCCTTAATCGCCTTCTTAAAGATAAACAGAGAGGCAGAATTTTTTACTGAGTCTGTGAGGGTATTCCAGATTTTAGTGCTACGATTACGCAAGTTGGCTCAAACATTCATTCATTTGTTTGGTTGAAATTTCTGAGAAAAGTCCCTACTGTAGACAGCAAAAGGGGCATTTGCTTTTGCAATTTGAGTGAATTGCATGGCCATTCCTCTACAGTTCACTAAAAAATTTCCGATAGCTGCTACAAAGGCTAGCTACTGTAGGCCCCAGGTCTACAGTATATGTTGCAACAGTCAATGCAACAAGAGTGATGAGCAGCTGAATGCAGGCCTTTGATGTGGTTTGGTTGGAAGGCATTGTAGTCTACTACAGTACGTACATTTCAGAGGACAGGGTTTTGCCTCTAGTGCAACTAGACATTTTTAATGTGGGTTTTCAAAAGAAAAGGTTTGTCTGTTTGCCAGTTTGACTTTGAGTGATTCAAATGTGGGTCAAACCTGCAAATGAGGGTCACGTGGAGGTATCACATCAGTTATGAGACTAGGCTAGGCTAACTTTAGGTTTGCAACCAAACATTATAGGGTAAAGGGGGAGATATCCGATGTTTTTATTTTTTCTTTTTTTTTCTTTTTTTTATTTTGTATCTGACAAAACATTGTGAGCCAATAATTTCTGTGATAGTATTTGACCAGACATACGCCTATTGTTCACATCTAGGATGAATCTCAGATTTCAATTCCATTGGGTGAGTGCAAAAAAAAAACTGTTCAAATTTTTCATTATTTGTTCCTAATTAAGACCACTGGTTGTTCAGATTAGACAACCCTGTTGCTAATTACTGTACAACCACCATAAACAAAAAGTCATCTCCCATTTATTCAATTCAGAAATTGTTGAATGAAAAACTATGAAACACTAGAATGACCTGTAAAGTAATAATTTTCAGACTCCTTGGGTACATTTTCATTCAGTTCTGAAACAAACTAGGGATTTCTGTAGGGTTGGAAAAAAATTTCCCAGGAAGGGAGTAGCATTATTTCCCAGGAAGGGAGTAAAATCTCCCACAATTCTCTTTTATGTTCATGTACAGAAAAGGAAAATTTTCATCCAGATGTCCAAATTTCTTGGGAAGGAGCCTCCCAGCTTACCGAGTTTTTCCGCCCATTGATTCCAGGGCAACACGCATGCAGTTTTATTAGCCTAACATAGCTTCCTGGAAAGAATTTATATCAGTTTTTTCCAGTTTTGGAAATAAACAACGGATTTTATGATTATTATTGGAGGAATTCCACTTATGTTACTTGTCCACTGATGTGGAAGTTGGCTAGGTTTGGATGTTTTAGTGCCATCATTTCTCAAAACAGCAAAATGGCCGCTGCTCAAATACATCTGTTGGTGTGTGTTCTGTAACAGTTTAGGCCTAGGCCTACCTCAGGAAGCAACCTAAAATTGTAGACCTAAGTATGCATATTTTTTTACCTATAAATAAACACAATTTTAACCAATTCCAATTGTTTTAGGGTTAGTGATGGTAAAATTAGTCGACGAATGAGCTATTTCTGCCGTAATCAATTTGCATCCCAACTCCTAATAATGATATTGTAACGGGTGGATTTGTAGCGCACTGTAGCCAAGGACTTTAGTGTGGAATAAAACGTAGGCCCTAGTGGATGTAGCCTAGGCTAGCATAGAGTCCTGTTCAAGCACTAAGTTAGTCTAGGGCCTAGGCCTGAGTAGACTTGAACAGGCCTATCAGATTTTGAAGGACAATGGTTGGTGGTGCGCCCCATGGCTGTGCAGTGTGAACTTCCTGTACCAAAAAGAACTTAGGCCTACCATTGTAATACCTTATCCCCAAACGTTACTGGTTACTGAATACTGTTGGTGTTCAACTTTGACTTCTACTGTGACGGAAATGTCACCCGTCTAACTTTATTAAAGTCAAACACGTCTTGGTAGAGCACTTGTACTTGTAGAAAGTATTGTCCAGAACTCAGTCTACTCGCACTTCAAGCTCAACCTCTCTGAAAATTTTTGTTGTTTTTTCACGGCCGGGAGACGACAGCAACTGCCACTGTCTACTGACTTTGTACATGGGCTATGTAATTCATGCATGCAGCGCATGCTGCATATATATGTACACGTACTGCATATGCTAGACAGTGTACTGCAGTGCAGTACAGTACAGTCAGACAGTAGCGTACACTAAGGCAATTGTCGCATAGGCTCAAAGCCGTATGGAACGACATAACATTAGGCTAGCTTTCATACACACAGTATATTGCACTTTGAGCATAACAAGCCCAGTACGGAGTTCTGTTTCCAAGGCAGCAGTACTAAGTTGAGAAATAGATTTTGTACCCCAGTCGTTACTAGAAACGAGAGGAAACAAGAAGCAAGGCTGTCAGGTATGGAAGGCCAAAACGGCAACGTATGTTGTTACCTCGTCTGTCTCAACAAATTTTGTTGTCACATTTGATTTTGTCTCATTAATTCTCGCCTCATTAGAGGTTGCTCGTTTAAGTTTGCTCGTCTTAACGAAAATAAAATTGGAGATTTCGTAGTCAGTACTAATTACCGCCAGCAGTGCCTGAGTGCATTAGAATCTTTTAGAGAATGGTTGGTTAATAACAGGCTATCACTCATCATCATCATTATGCGGTATAGTGCCAACTTCAACGGTGAAGACTCCTGCACCGGAGAGGTATATTGGCTATGTGGGCACGACTATCCTACTTAGATTTTCTTGTTAAATACACTCAATGAAGGAGCCTTAACGATATCCTCAAGTAGAAAGTTCCATTCACGCACGGTTCGGGGGAAAAATGGCATCTTATAATAGTCCCTAGTAGAGCTAGGAATGAAGTACGCTTGGGGGTTTCCACGACGAGTGCCAGTGGGGAGTTTATGCTTTTTGGAGATAAGATACTTAGTTGGATCAATGGCAACTAGTTGGTTCTGGATCTTGTAGAACATCAACAGTCTAGCTAACCTTCGTCTCTCCGCAAGGGTTGGACAATGCAATCTGAAGCCGTACAGCCAGCACAAGAAGTACGATTGTAGCGATGGAGAGCAAATCTTGCAGCACGTCTTTGAACATCCATTTGGTTTGTCATGTTGTTTGTATACAGAGGTCCCAGACGGTACTGCTGTACTCTAGAATAGGTCTAACAAGAAACTTATACGCCTGCAGTTTTACCTGAGAGTTTCTTATGTTAATATATCGGCGAAGAAAATTTAAGGTAATTGTTGCCTAGCTACACTAGTAATGCTGTGTATGTGCTTATCCCAGCGAAGATCGTGGGTGATGTTGACCCCAAGGTACTTTAAATGTGGGACATGTTTGAGCAAGCTTCCCATGGAGATAGTAATTCCCCCGGGGAAGATCGAATCTACTCTCTTCGGTTCGAAGGTCATGCTTGAGAAATCCAGTCCCCTCTCTGTCTCCTGCAACGGAAAACCTTTTTAAGTCCTCTAATTCTGTAAAATGCCTGCCCTCTCAGGTGATTCTATTGCCAGTATATATGCAGTCAAGCTCTCTGAACAGTTGCACACGAAAGATCCTGTACATCGCTCTTTTGAATGTTACTGTTAATGTAACTGCTTTCACTCGTCTTTTATGTCTTACATTTCTGTATTTGCATGTAGCATTCTTTTTTGTATGTCTTTTATATTTGTTCTTTGTGTTTTTATATGTATAGGCCTACCAAATAAATCAATAAAAGTCGATCATGATAACGCGATTGGATTGATTTGGAGGTTTCCTGTGACTATAAGGATAACAATGTAAACAAAAGTGGGCCGGTTTGCGCATAGCCTGCTGTAAGCAGGCTATTGCGTTTGCGTTTCAACTACTAACAGTTGCATTCAAAAATAAAAAATCTTACTTTCGCTACCATATACACGAGTCTTTCAACGGCTTCACTGCTGAGCAGTCGACGTTTCCAACTAAGTTACATGGCATACATACGGTATACAGTAGCCTGCCAACTTTCTATCGAATCTCAGTTCCGACCACCAAAAATGACGTCATGACCAAAATTAAAATACTGAATTATATCTCGCGTAAAAGGTAATATATGTTCATCGAACGTACGGCCTGGTACACATTTCCCACATATAAAAGCTAATTAGGTTGTTCGCCGTTCGTTGTATCGTTTGTATGCACCAAAATATAATGTTCATACTTGTTTCGTGCACCAGGTGACCATCTCATGTTTACTAATTCGTCCCTCAAAATGCGGGATTCCTGTAAATAGAAACTGGACGAAGGTTTGCAGACTCTGTACGTATATTATACTGTTTAGAGACCTGTATTATGATTTTGAGAGAGCGCCATCTTTAGGCTACTACAGAGTCTGCTCCTCGGGGTAACTTGCGCACGAGAAAGGCTGTGAAGAATCATTAATTTACACAAAAATTTAGATTGTTAGCGATATCGAAAGGGAACTATAAGGCAAATTGAAGATCATCCTTAGAAATCCCTCTGGAAAGAGGCCGGTCGCCTGTCAATGAGACGATGGATACAGACATTTTGAAAAGGGAGGGTTGAACTTCGAAAAGACAAAACTAAAACTAAAGGTATGAGCGAGCACTTCTGCCTAGGAGTTGCAGTCTGCGGCGCGCGAAGCTCGCGGAAAATGTTGCTTTTTTTAAACAAGTAATGACGAATATGGAGCTTTTATTGGTGAGATTTCGTAATTTCATGAGTTGTCAAAACCACACAGCAGACTGGTTTCAAAAAAGGCCAATTTCGGAATTCTTCATTTTGCAGAGCCGCCTGTTCAGCTGTAGCTACGCCACTAGGTGTCTAAGACAAGGGGCCAGCTAGATGCAAAATGGTGCTAATGGTGTTTCAATATTTTGAGTTACTAAGAAACTACAAAGTTTTCAAAATATGGTCTTGAACGTGTGGGTAATTACCTCAACGTCTGACTATGCGGTCAATGTGAAATTAAATACCGGGTGACGTACTCTACTGGTAGTTTGAATCACAACGAAAGTTGTCATAGTATGTGAAAGATTTGTGCAAACGTTTTAATAGTTAGGAACCATTTTTAATGAAAGAGGGTGAAAAAAAATCCATGAATTGATCAAAAGCACACTTCAGTCTACTACGGGAAAATCACAAAACGACGGGGGGGGGGGGGGAGTGGTACCCACTGGTGCTACTGAGACACGGTTGCATAGGCCTACCGTTGGACGATTGTTTGATACTAAAAAATGTTCTTTCGGACGACACCTCATCACACACTCTATCTGCAGACAGGGGATGGAGGTGTTCCTCTTAATTCCTGATTGATGTCTCTTATTTAGCAAACGTCAGTGTGATTTTACTTCTCTGATAATGGTCTAAATACGGAATGGTTGAATCGCTATATGAATGTGTGATGTGCGCGTGTCGAAATTTTGCATTAGAAATCAATTTTATTTTTTCTGAAAAAGTTGCATGCAGACTGTGCACCGAGACATTTTCAGTTTCCTAGTTTCCTTAAAATGTGTTTGCCACTTTCAGCCTACCAGGCTAGCCATTCACTAAAGACTACAGATTTCATTAAAACATAGTAGGGAACGATAACTCTTCTTCAAATTCCTAGTAAATGTTGTGCTCTTTCATAACCACACCTGCTGCCCTATGCACAACGGACAATTGACATAATCATTGAGACCGATAAATAATGTATGTTTGATATGCAAGTGAAAAATCCAATGAGACTGCAAGTGCGGAGGGCGTTAAAATTTTGGGAATTTTCAGAGAAAAGATGTGGAATTATTGACTACAGAACGTCGATCGTAGTCGGTAGAGCCCCTTTCATAACCTACATGTGAAGTCTTCTTGGTAGTACCTAACTTTCAAGTTTCGGGTAAAAAAACTGGGGGGGGGGACTTTACGTTAGTGTCCCCGCCACTCAAAAAGTGGGGGCATACCCCCAATCGACGTCCATGACAAGACGTCTTAGTCACGTCGTATAGTGTGGAAGGGGCTTTAGAAACCTACTGTAGCCAACCCCAAACTAACGCCAGTCCCACAACCACACATCCAAAAGAAATTCCCGCCGGTCTACTAAACGGTCCACAAAGGCCAAAGTGTCCGGAGAAAACACCACACGCCGGAGGACAACACCACGCCGAAGGCAACAGCACACTCCAATGTAACCCCACGCCCGAAGGTAACACCACCCCCAATGGCAAAATTACCCCCCCCCCCCCCCACCTTGAATCCTCACCTAATACGCATGGTGATTTACCAGATTTAATGATAGCAATATTTTCCAAAGTGAAATAATCATGGAGTCGAAACATTAAAATCGAGAAATTAAGAAGGCGTAAGACAGCAGCGACGCCATTTAGGAAATTTCATTTTTGCCTGTTGGTTTTTCCTTATTTGTAAATAAGGTATCAATACATAAAACTGTTCTCCGGGTTTCCTTTAAACAATTCGGTATATTAGACGATCATGGGAACCTTCACATGGTTTTCCTCGTGATACGGTCGCAGGCCGATACTTTCCCCTTTCTTTTCAGTGAAGAACTGGTGTCTGGTCCAGTAGGCCAGTGAAGCATTCGCCTTTACGTGACCCTCCGGGGGTAGAATTTGACTCCTGGACAGTCATTTTATATCAACGACCTTAAAAATGGAAAGCTACTGCTGTCCAGGGTGCGTGATAAGTGCTCCTCCAGCTGATAATTCAATGATCCAGTAACGCACGAATGGAAAAATGACGGGCATGCGTTCTGAAAAAAAAAACACCTAAGCAGCGAGAGGCGCAGCGATACAAAAAAAAAACTTGGCAAAGACTGTATATCGGCTAAATTCAGTGCCAGCCTGAGACTGCTTCGAGCGTGCTCGGCTTACAGAAAATTTTGAAAAGTACCGAAAGTTGACCCCTCGATCGATCAGGTACCGTCGAAAATGGCGTTAGTTTGCCAGGCTTGTAAGTGGAACGAGAGATAGCCTCTCCCTGGTGGAACCACGAAGCAGTTATTTTCACACCGGGCAATTTGAGGCGGCTTCACTCAGTCTTTTCCAAAGATAGGACTAACGCTTCACCATCAGATTGGCCTCCAAGCCTTTCAGCACACGCCGAGGACAGGAGCAAAGCCGACTGGAGGTTGAGGACTTAGAATCAGTTTTAATATAACATCATACTCACCATAAATCTCTGGGCCAAGATTGGCCGAGAGATTTTCAAACTTACTGACCAAGTATCAGTAAAAAAATGCCACCAACTCTGTTTACCATTAATTGGACCATGTGGCGAATGTTGGGTCTTGGACTCCAAATTCGATCAACACCTTGAAGCAACCACTAACTGATAATCATAATGACCCATTTATATGGTACTGACGACAGAATCTTTAGGAGCATTTTGCAGATTGTCGTAGAGTTCACATCGGGACAGACCCAAAATCCGAACTCAAACCACCATTGAAAGATCACGGACAAAACATCTCGATTCATAAACAGATCACGAATGAAACACCATTTTGAAAAGAATTGAACTGTTTAAAAGTCACTGAAAGAATGGTTAGTCCCATTCCCGCGGACACTTGGAAGTCGGGAAAAGGGTAACCATATTAGAATGAATTAGGTTCAAGCAAATGACTATAGTCGACTACCAAACGACTGAGTGTCAGGGCTCCCAGCTTTCCAAGAAAATAAAATTCCATGATATTTCCGTCATTTTTCCATGATGTAATTTCATAATTCCAGGATTATCTAAGCTGAGCTCCACCATTGGTTGGCGCCGAAGATCCGCTGAATTGATGAAATTGTCTCTGACTGCTCAAACTTTCATCTGTTGAAAATCTTACGCCTAACGTCTCTTGCGTCACAAATGGAAAACTATTTCTCACCGCACCTTAACACCCTCCGCTCCCCAGTCCCTGTCTCTTACGTCTTCGCCGACCGGGGAAGAAGACTAAGGGGTGGGCCGCTCCATTTTGAAAATCTTAAAAAGGTAGTTGCCATTAGAGGCAATCAGTGCCACCAGGAGTTACAGAATCTACCTTTTCAAGTAAAATTTGGAATTTGACAAAATTTGCCTATTTGTAGGAATTAAAAAAAAATTGACATCACTGAGGAGCCTTGCAGAGACAATCCTTCCAATTGAAAATATTTGAGAAATTGGATATCCTTACATGCATTTAAATTACACTAATGTACATAGTATTGTGGTTGAATCCTTGCATCCAACTTAAATAGAACTTAATCAAAAATATACGAAACAATCTGCAGTACAATCTTTTTAGTGTTATTTTTGGAATCTTTATTTGGGGTACACTAAGTGCTTTTCCTTTTACACAATAGTGTTAGCTTTAGGCAACATTATCATGTGATATGAGAAACAGCTCTGGAGGCATTTGGCACTACTTCCTTTTGGCTTTTTAGGCTGAAATGCTTAATTGGTTCATGTATACCACAACCAACTAAACACTAAAAAGGCACCATAGCCATTCAATTTTTCAGCGTTTGTCTTTGGCTAATCAAATTCCATGATTTTTCAAGGATTTGAAGCATTTTGCATCAAATTCCATGACTTTTCCAGGATTAAAAGCATCTTTTTTAAATTCCATGACTTTTCCAGGTAAGGCTGGGAACCCTGGAGTGTGGAGTGTCTGAGCAGGGTGTTGTAAGGGTTCCATTAAAAGTTTGGTCTAACGGTAAGGGCATCCGCCTTTCACGCGGAAGGCCCGGGTACCTTCATTGTGTGGAAAAGCTGAAAGGCCAGCGGCATACATTTAAATATTTTAGTGCAAACTTAGTCGAAAAGACCGGTGGTGTAGCTAGACATTTTCCGAATTTTATTCAAGGTGTCAACATCATTTCTCTGGGTACGTAAGTGTCCACTTTAAACAAATGTTTGAAAATGTCGAGCTTATATTGGAAAACGTTTTGTATTCTTGGTTTCCCGTATAAGAAACTGTGAAATGTTCGGGAATTACTGGAGGATCGGTGTTCCTTATTGCCAAGTCTGAAATTGCAGGGCGACCCAAGGACATTGTTGCTACACAATGTTTTCTAAGGCCTACAGATTGAAGCTTTCAGAGGTTTTAAAAGTCAAGAGCTTGTATTCGAGAAAATTTGGAATTTTTCAGAAGAAAATTAATGAAAACAGCGCAGTAGTTGCCAATGTCATTTGATGATCCACAGTTCGGAAAAGTTTACCAAACTGTTTTATGAGCAAATACTACTGCACTGGGAACTTCAGATTGTGGCGCGCGCGAAAAGTTTTGCATTTTTGAAACAAATATTTTCAAAAGTGAAGCTTTTAATTGGAAAGAATTCGGAATTTCATGAAGAAGAGAAACTACACCGTAGTCGACTGTTGTCACAAAAAGCAAATTTCCAAATTTTCCAGGGACAGGGGGAAATCCCCCCTGTAGCTACACCACTGTGTAAGACGAATATAATAATTGCGCTGAAGGGAGAAGGTAGGCTGTTATGGTCTTCCTGACTGTGTACTAAAGTCAACTTTAGAGTATGAAAGTTCAGGAGCGCAGATTTGGTTTGCGGATTGTTGGCAAAAATTTTCAAAAAATCGGTTGAACTATGAACGTGCCCTGGACCGGAACCGCTTGTAAGCAGGGATGTGCTACTAGATGGAGATCCATCGAAACTTTTAATTTATGCTAATCCAATTCGATGATCTCAAGGTGGAGATTAAATCCTTTCATTGGGGATTATTGAACTAAAGGACATGAAACTTCTTTAACACCTAGGTAACCTCATTCATACCTAAAGCGACTCCAACAAAACGGATAATTTAGAATTACACTGTTATGTGTAAGTAGTTGCAGACAGTGAAGTGCCTGACACTGTCCCGACATTTCAAACGACTGTCTTTTGCCAATGATTACAATGATCCTGGCTACAGACCACTGTGATGATTTATGCAAATGAGCAAAAGGGGAATAAGACTGAACATTTTCATTTATACTCGCATTCGCTGGCATAATCTAAAAGACACACCCACATAAAGTAAAATACACGGAGCAAGACAAGTTGGGTGTAATCCGCGTCCAAACCGTCACATTAATTTACATCCTTCAGAGGCTGGCAATATTAAGGCAAGGGACAAATTCACCGATCTGTCGTTCGAGCAGAAGACAATTACAAGGTTTGACCTTAGTTCCTAACACCTGTTAAGCCTATTGAGTTTATAAAGCACAACTCACAAAAGGGATTAGTGTCGGCCATTATAAGGGCTCAAATAAAATGTTTCTCAATGGATCTGCATCTAATAACACCTTCCTGCTATAAGCAATTCAACGTCTAAGCACACAAAAGCATATGCATACACACTCACACCGACATGCAAATACACACGAATTGACGTTTTCTGGTAGCTCCAAAGTCATGTTTACACCACAATGTTATATTTTGTTTACTCTTCCTGATGGTTTTTTTTTATTTTCTCAAATTTTTGGGAGGCAAAATGCTATGTTTCTCCCAATATTTTCATTTGGGTGGCAATTACCTCCTGCCAGGATCGTCGCCCTTGTTAAAGTTTATAAGTAAGCAGGTCAGCAAGACTTGATGCTAACTTTAACTCCGAATTGAGAAATTAAGAAAGGAGATACAAACTATAAATTTAATGACACTTATGCTTGGCAGTCATAAATTTCAAATGATATTGTGTATTTATTCCTTCTTTTAAATTGCACATGTAAAAATGTTCCCTTCACTAATACACAAACATTTGATAACTTCCAAGTTTTGGGAAAAAACTCGGAAAGACAGAGAGAGGCATGTGAAATAATTCTTGCACAGTAGCAACCCTAATATAGTCTACCCATGTAAATACAATTACTCATTATCTCTGATGTTACACCATTATAATACAATATATTGTGGTTCGGTATCATAAATTAATATATCAGTTGTTGTACTGGACATTGTATAGTACCATCACTACTATCGAAGTCTGCAGTGAGAATTTTAACATAAAAGCGTTCATTGTGTACAACATTTGTATCTAGTGCAGCTTCCCATTACTGCTATAGGTTAGGGGTACACACCATGCTTCTTAAGTGCAGGACAGATACCTTTTCTATTTTTTGATTACCTCTACAGCACAAAAATAGAACATCTGCTCACTCATAAAACAATTATCTGTATGCAGATTATAAACATTATCTAAGTTGACCTTTTGACATTAGTATGCGAAGGAAACTTAACAGTGATGGGAAAATTTTTGTGAATTTCAAGAACCAACTCGACTTGCCCCTGAAGGCAAAATGTTTTCTTATTTAAATAAAAGAAAACTCAATCTACTCATAATGATGAAATATTTTTGATAAATTTCAAATGAATAGTTCTGGAGATATTAGCAAATGAAGTTACCACTTTTGCCACTTGTAAAGAAGTTTAAGCAGGTGGATGAGACGATTTTGATTGGTGTGTTAAAAATCCCATCAAACTAACTTCCTTACTTTTAATGTATTGTTCAGTTGTCAAGTAAACTACAGATTAAAAATGTGACAACTCCATTTTATAATATCTTGAAAATTGCTGAAAGAAATTGAATGTGTAATACTCTGGAATGCTTCAGTTAAGTACTCTATAACAGGGACCGCGGAGATGAGGGGCTAGGGCGGCTTTAGCCCCTGCACTTTTTTTGCTGTGGGCATTCTGGGCATTTTGGACCGCCTTCAACTGCATTTTGGGCCACCTTAAACTGCACTCATTTTATTGAACATATTGGGCCGCTTCGATGATTACCCCCTGTACTTCAAAATTGGCTCAGCGGCCTCTGCATAAATATGCTTTAAGCCCTAAACCATACTTTTTCCATTAATAGGAATACCTGCAGATACTAGGAGATTTGACAGAATTTTTCCAACTTAAGTTGCTTCTCTTGACTAATTGATGACTGAGGAAAAGCAAAAGCATCAGTTCTATATTTGAAAATAATATACTTTTCAAATTAATACCTCATGCACATGAGGTCAGCAAAGTTTCAATTTGGCATACTGGATGCCACTGATGATACACAGTAGATGTGTTACACTTATGCCTGCAGTGCAGTACCTTAGTAACAACTGTCGTTCAATGGATGCTTGGATGGCAAAATAGAAAGACAGACAATTCAATGAGCTCAATGCAAGACCTCTACAGACGTCTTGCACAAGCCTCACTAAGCTGTGCAACTCTATTTTGCTGCCTATTCTGATAAAAAAATATTGTTACCAAAGTGGTGTAGTGAGCACCTATTGGTAACAACTACTACCTATGATAAGTGATGTCCAGTATGCAAAACTGAAACATACTGATGGCACATGCACAATCTCTATTGCAGCAGATGCAAATTTGACTAAATACAAAATATGAATGTTTGACACTTCACATTTGATGTGTCACATCGTTTGAAATATCTTATAAATAATACACTTCAATCAAGAAGGTTATTTAAAGTCCTTGCTTGAAAAATTTTTCTCTATCAGGCCAAGACTTTAAGATTTTCCAGGTGTGCTACAAATCCTACTCCTCAGGAAATGAAGGAGTGTGATAGGTGGGCTGTTTGAATTAAACTGTAACATATTTATGTAGTTCCCATTCTTCAGATCTAGATAGGCAAATAATCACAGTCCTAACAGTGATTTGAGGTGAGTGGTGGTGTGCAATTGCAAGCCTCAAAATTCATGGCCTACTTCCTATATTCATCTTTCAGATATGAGTTTCTTTTCAAATTATTTTCAGGTCATTTATACTTTAATATGTAAAACACAATTTATACATTGATATATTTAACTGAATTTTGGTGTAAATAGTGCAAAAAGTACCAATATTTTCACTAGCTGCAAAACATACAAATATGTCGACAATGACAATAGCAAGTCTATTCATATCAAAATATAAATTGCATCTGCTTTACCACTCAGAGTAAAAGCCTTCCTCATAGGTAAATGTTCAGCTTTGTCAAAAACATACAAAGATATAAAGACTCACGGCCAGCATGGGGTGAAAATGCTAATTTTACTTACAGAAAAACTGGACCAACCAGTGAACCGGATAACATTTGGGCTCGGAGAAAATACTGGTAGAGGGCCATGATGGGTTATAGGTAGAAGATATGTTCCTTTGGTAGAACAGTATCTGCCAGTCAAAACCTTCCCCTCCCCCTCCACCAGATCCTGTGGTTCACTCAAATCAGAATGCATTTTTGCCAGCAAAAATCTTATAAGCTTGTCTTCATTTTTTCCAAAATGTTTGAAAGATATGTTAAATTGTAAGAATAATCCAATACGATACATGTGTGTTAGAAATGAGCAGTTCATTTGGAACAGGGTTGCATGAGGTACAATTTAGGAATCCCACACACTTAAAATTCATGACTTTTTCCAGACTTTTTGACGACTAACATGGAAACCTTCAGTGCAGAAACTTATGTAGCTTGCTAACCAATAAGCATCCAGAGTCACACCAGCCATAACAAACCACCATTTCTTGGCTAGGCTAAAGCAACAGAAGACAAAAGGAATGCAATATAGGATACTTTTGAACCAGTATGCCACTTAAGACCCCAAGACAGTGCTTGATTAGCATTGTGTGTGGGTCCCCCGGCACTTTCTCATCATTGGGCCCCTTTTACAAGTTTAGTCTCCTCCCCCCTCGCCAGCTTACACAAAATTAATAACGTTAAATTTTAGTTTTGAACCGCTAATAATTAATAGAAACTTTGCTTTTACACATTATACAGTGATACATGACAGTTATTATATATATAAATGCCAGATTGTGTTCCAAACGTAAGCCTGACAACCAGTAAATCAAAATAATGTGGGTCTCAATTCCCAAACACCTTTTCATAAACATGAACTATTGCATTACACATTTTTGACGGGATTTTTGGCAAGCAAAATCATTCATTAGTTGGGAAAATTATATTTTCCACACTGGGCAGGGGCCCCCGGCATATGCCAGTTCTGCCATGATGGGGTTAATCCAGTCGTGCCCAGGGACTGTATTAATTGTACAAGCATCTTCCACTAATGGCAAACCAAAGCCCCAGCAAGTGTTTTTCCAGGTACTACCTTTATCCAGGACCTTTCCCATGGACAATTAACCCTTCCTACACCCCTCTGGTATGCTGAATAGTGTTTGAAATAGCCCTCAATCCCCCACCCAGTTGACCCATTCCAACCCTCTCACCTCCACTTCAGAGTTCTTGGCTACAGGTCAAACAGCTTACATTTGTGCCCATCTTAACTGCTTGGCTTCAGTATATCCCATGCAGCCATTGAGGAATGGGTAGGGGTTGAGGAGGGTAAGAATCAAGTAACACAGGCTCCACTAATTTGAAATGATTGTCTACACTCTTTAAAGTCAAAAGGTGTTAACAACTTAGAGTTAAGCAAATTTCTTCATCAATGTTCCACTATAAGAATAACGTTCAGAAACCTTTTGTACCCGTTCTGTCCTACTCCCTGCATGCTGGGGTTTGTAGAAGATGCTTGAGGTATATCCGGCCTGTCGTAAGAGGTGACTAAAGGGGAGGACTTGTACTTTATTTAAACTGTATTTGAAACCAAACTTGAACCATGTTAATCTAGTTGACACTATATCACACATTCGTGTTGATGTGTTGCTAAATCTCATCTATCTAACTCAATATGCCCTAAATCACAAATTTGAAAGTACTGTAACATATGAAGCAGGCGTGAGGGAACCAGTATGGATTGAGCAACCATGAATATCACTCAACTATAGCAGTTATGAATGTCTACACTCATTAAAGTAAAAAATATTCTATGAATTAGAGCTATGCAAGTTTCTCCTACAATTCACAACTTCGAGTAGCTAACAAATATATGTATATAAACTATTAATATGTTTCTGGTATATGGTTGCATATTTGGGGCAAGAAAGGCTCACAACCATGTGTACAAAATAGCAAAAGCAATTTTAATATTTTTATGAAAAACAAATATGACATGAATAGTAGTACATATATTAAAATATATGAAAGCTACTGAATTAGCTTCAATTTTTTTTTATACAATTTCCATACAAGGCTTATTGTCCAAAATACAAAGAGGGTTCATAGAGATTTCACACAGTGACCTGTAACTCCCCTTTAAAAGTGTAAGCTTAGCATACACACATGGGCACATAAGAAAGTTTGTTGCAAATGAGTCTGGGCTGCAAAAAAGGGCTCAGCAAGAAAAGGTTATGTGATCATTAAAATCAACTTTTCGATGGGACCCTTTTGATCCAATATGATACAGTATACTGTCACATAATCAACTGATTTGATGAGGTGGCAAAGAACATTTAAATGCTACTGGGCATAATTTTTAAGAGTAACTTACAGTAGCATTAAACACACTTGAGATTTGCTAGAGGTACAATAGGAAAGCATACTGTATCATTCAAGTAAATGTATATAGACAAATCTGGTTAGCGCTTGTTTTTAGTGAGTGTAGGCGGCCATTAGTGGGGTCCATCAGCCTAAAACCGTCTTTATTTATTGTTTACATGAATTTCAAACCCTCATATTTCGTGAACTTGGAGAATTCAAGATACAAATTAGTGTACAATCATCCATGACAGAGGTAAGTAAGGAAATCGAAAGATTTAAAGGTGACGGACCCCAGCTATGGCCGACTGAAATCAGTCCATCACTTGCTGTCCGGATTTGTGTATGTCAGGGGAAAAATGATACATCATGCAACCCCAACCCATTACAATTCTCATGAGCCCCACAACTCCCTAAACAGCCTGATAATAGTTAACTTATTTTTAAGTCTAATAAGATTTTATACCCTCTGAGCACTGAAAACTGGCAACAACAGAGTGACTTTACTGTAACTACCTAAAAAGTAAACATTCACATTTCAATTTTTTATACCTTGTACCACTCTATCACATTTCCCACCCTTTATTCACACCCTGCATTTCCTTTCAAACTGGCCAATGACGAATGTCTATGGAATTTTATGGAATACCTGTCTGCATATGATATTTACCAAACTTTCACAGCACAAAAAAGTCTTAAACTTGCAATGTCCATTCAAAAGAGACAAGGCACATTCAGTTGTGCAAGCTCAGAACACACTTTCAACGACTGAAGCAAGCCACATGAAATACAGTTATACTGCCCTCTAAGCAGCAAGTCAGACAATACTCCAAACCTGTATGCATTTGACAGTTTTCTTAATCACTGATGTCCTGACATTTTTCAAATTCTAGCAATACTTAGCAAGCACCAAAACTCATCTACATCAAAAATGTCTTTCCTGAATACATACTCCATGGACGACCAAAGCGAGCTAAAAATAATTTAACTTCCTTTTGAGCTCATGGCCCTGCTCCTGAACTGTCTTCTGCCTGCTGATTTGCAGCTGGTCTGGCTCGCAATAACCTGTCCTCTTCATATTCTCTTTCCTTTTGCTGTTCTCGCTGTAAATTTTCCTTCATCCTTTGATTCTGAAGCTTTAAGGCCCTTTTCTGTTGAGCACGAATGGAAATAGCATTGCTATGACAATCTAAAGAACCTATATTAATCTGAACATAATCTGTATATATAATTTGCTTGTGGACTGTGCAGTATAACTGGATCGTACACAGTTGACCAGGGATTTCTTGAAATATTGAAAAGGCATCCTGCACCTGTCCTTTGTTGAGAATGTTTCCACTGTAAATACTGGTTTACAGGCTTCTCAAATTTTTTTTCCTACTGGTCCGAAGGGTTAGCTGTTTTCTCAATATACTTGCCCGCATAAATATCAACTTGTCCAATTCAAATCTGCTGAGTACATATAATTTTTGAAGTCTAAAATTACAAATGCCATTTTGCACAACTCAAAAAAGTAAGGCTGGGGGTACTCGCCTGGCGGGCCGCAACCTCGAGCACGGTAGTTGCCCGAGTGATTTTTTAATTGTCCTGGGCTGTTGGGCAGGATATCTGTCGAAACCTGACAGGTTTAGGCTTAACAATATGGCTGCATCCAATTATTAGGCTTGCTCCACTGGTTCAGTATGAGATAATTATGCAAGACACTTCACAAATGATAAAATGCAAGATTTGTTAGAAATTGTGAATCTTGCTATTTTCTCTCTACTTAAACTGCACTACACTTTCTATTTTTTTTTTCTTCTACTTATAACTTGTACTTATGTTCCAACACCCATTTGTTCTGACAGTCTCTCTATTATCTACAATCCAGGTGTCTGAACATTGGGGTGTCGGAACAAAGCCAGTGTTGGAATGCAATGCATTTGTCAGAATATAGGGGTGTCAGATTTTAGGGGTGTCTGCATGAAGGGCTGTGTAGTGAATATATCCTGTGTTGCTTTAAGGTTCAACTGCTGTATCTATTGTGTCCCTTCAGATCGGTTATGTAATCCTTGTATTGTTATATTTGGTGCACCTGCTTCCTGCTCAGTAAAGCATGCAGTGCATTCGTATAAAAGGGTTTGCACATGGCGTGGGTAGCATCTGTCTAAACCAACTTGCAAAGGAAATGCTCGTATTTTATACCTTCAAAGAGGTTGCACGTGGCATGGTAGTGTCTTTCTGAAGTAATTGCGAAGCGATGTGCTGGTATTATATTTGTATGCTTGTACACTTGGGGATGGAAACTTGTATTACTATTCCGGTGCTGAAGCCACTATAAAGGGCCAATGAGGTATGCATGTTTTTGAGTAGAAAAACCTTGGGGTTGGTCCAGAGTATGTTTGAATGTATGTAATTTGCAGTGTGCTGCTGAAAGATGGTTTGTGCAATAATTCACTTCCCTTCCCCCTGCCCCGCCCTTGAGTAGAATTTGCGTATGGAGTTTAGGTGTGTGTGTGAAAGTTATATTATTTTGATGTATAGTTGTGCAATGAAATGTTTATGTCTAAATATGAGAAATTAGTTTATGAAAAGCGAAAATGTTTATATATATTTATACTGATATATTTTTGTATTTCTTTAAAATTTTTGGTAGTTTCACGGAGTTCCGGAGTCTTGTATGATGTGACAAAGTTGCGGTTGCAGTCACTAGAATATATATAATATGACTCAACGAAAGAACTTCTGTCTGTCTCTTAGTCTTCTCTGCGCCTCTACCAGTATAGGCTGTAACCCTAACTAACTTACCTTCAATTTTCCCACTCTTTCATGTAAATGTACCATCTCCTTACGAATGTTTACAAGTTTGCTTTGGTAGAGGCGAGCTTTCCTCATCTAAAATATCAATCAAAAACAGAAAGATACATGTATAGGCTTAAAGGTGAAAAATTTTGATCATTTGAAAGACTGTGTGCACAAAATCAAAGACTCACAAAAGTAGAGCACTGAAGTTACAGAACTGTACCTTCGAACTTTACTAGAGACTGAGCCATGAAACTCTATCTAACTGTGGCAGGGTTTTCCCTGGGTTTAGAATTGAACGTCGCGCATCTGATGCGTCCATTGGTGGATCGCCGGCCTGGGGGAGGGGTATAAGGGGAGGGGGTGTCCCCCTCCCCTTTTGGAAATTTTGTGACTTATGCAAGTCCCTAGACGCAAAATGGTGACATTTTTGAGCCAAATTAGTCAACACAATTTTTGTAAGTTGACGCAAAAATATTAGCACCGATACTCACATTCGTACAAATTTTGATCTACTGATAGCGGTCACATTGGCTTCCATGTCACCGTAATTTCTGCTTCAAAAGTTTTGGTTCATCGGCATGGCCTTTATTAAGCGCTGGCACCAGAAGATTTTCACCCCCGGTTGGCCGTTATTTCGCGTCCGTTGCTCACCAAAATTTACGTGATTGGGCCGGCTTGCAATATTACCAGTTCAGGATAGAAAGTATTGGGAAAATTTCCGTTCGTTTCACGAACGGGATATCATTTTTGTAGGCGTAATATATTTTCACTTCAAAAGTGGAGATGTAAATCAACTGTTAATGCGATAGATTTGTTTGCAGTCGATGTCACATGCCCCAGGCTTTAATAATTTAGTTCTTAGGCCAACATCATGCTCATTCTATTTTTCATCCCCCAATCATTTCAGAACTATTGCATTCCTTTTCTGCACTGGCCGGTTGTAGTTGCTATAATATACTGAAGCTACTCTCCTGCTTTAATACGAAACCCATGTAGAGCAACCATTTATGATAATCTTAGAAGTAGAATCTTAGCAGTTCTGGGCAGCCAACAATTGCACCCGATTAACGTATCTTATGGTTCCTTTCGGGTATGAACATCCCCGGAAATTTTAAGCAGTTCATGTCCAAAACTTACGTCTTGTTTAAAAAGAATCTGCAACTGAAATGCACGTAGGTCAGATCCCCGAAAAATCCACGTACGCAGAGATTTGTGATGCCGTTTCATGGTGAATTTGGCACGGGGCTCGCCCTGCTTCCCTAGCCGGCTATATAAGCATTGGCAGTGCGATCGTCGTAACACAAACTCAATGGTGAAACTTGTCTCGAGACCGAGTATTTTCACACACTAAATCACATAGACGAAGGCGCGAATTGTGATTGGCTGGCTAGAATCAATGCAATTGAACCAATCACGATGCAGGGACCAATTTAAATTTTGAAATGGGTCGTATGCATATGATGTCACCAAGCAAAACATGATGCCTTGTTTAGCGGAAAAAACGAACACGCACGCAAGTCTACTGCATGCGTGTGCCAAGAATTTTGCTTCACGAGACCACGTGCATCACGGTTTTTGTTTGCTATGACGTTGCATGACAACATTGCACAAGTCCTACTGTAAATAACATTAAGGAAGGAATGCTGGGAATTACTTAATTTATGCAAGATAATAATCACCGGACTTCACAAGATTCTAGGAGCTACGTGTACAAAACGTCCACAGACATGTATGCTAAGCTTTGGGATTAAAAAGAGGCGAAACACTGCAGCTCGATGGTCTGCTTTGTGCAGAACAGTTTGTACAGCAACTTACGCGGCGCTTTTTGCGATAAGCAAGGAAAAGACATTGAATGCAATTCTAAATCTAATTCCATGTAATAGGGTTATAGCGGAAATTATCAAACGATCACTTCCATGGCAGGGGTAAAAATTTTACGTTTGTGATTATCAATGCAACCAGTTTTGGCGGGAAGTTAAAGGATTGAGTATTTACAGGAATTTAACGAAACTAAGGGCAAGTTTCAAGTATATTTTAACCCCTTTTTCAGTTTGCAAATAATCGGGAGTAATGATCAAGTGAGTGCCAGAATTTATAAAAGCAATGGAGCACGTGGCTGCAAGCAATCACAGATTGTGTGTGTCCCGATCTTTTCATGAAAACATGTTGTGAAAACAAGGGTTCTATGACATCATACACATAAGGTCCATCGCACTTATTTTAAGTTACCTCTAAAGAGCGTGATTGGTTCATTATTGCGTTTAATCAGCCAATCATACTTGTGATATCGTCAATGCAGTTTTACTGTGTAGGAAAAACATGTAGAAACCAACCGTCTTCGCATAGAATTCTAATACTCCCATTGCATTTTTGCTACGATCGAATTTCCCAAACTTTGGTTGTAGCCGGGCAAAACAATCGTGTCGTAAGTTTTAAGAACGAAGTAACAGGAAATATGTGGGATTACATCGTGAAGATACAATGACATGGTTCGTGCGTTTGATTGATAATTTCGCAAATCCGAGACATTAGCCCCGCCTCTAACCTGCCAAAGGCGGGCGTATGTGTTTTGGTCATGCAAGTCGTGTTATGCCACATAGCTGCTGTGCTCCGGAGTGAGCAAAACATTTTCCTGATACAAGCCTACGACGGCAAGTGCAGGCTAGTTAATTATAATACTGTGTTGTTACTCGTTCAATACTAGGCACTATGGGATATACATACAGAGCTCCGACTCGCATGCAGTGGTATGTGCATGGAAATTAAAAAAGTTAGTTGCAGTTTTACAAATAAGTCAATGATTTTGTCGTTGAAAGAAAGAAGAAAAATTACGGAGGCTAGCTGGCAGCAATTTTGAACATCGCGGCCGTTTTTTGAACGTCGCGGCCTCCTTGGTTTTGAAGCTTGAACGTCGCGGGCCGCGACGTTCAAAACGCCCAGGGAAAACCCTGTGTGGGATACTGTATTTCTACATTTATTAGTATGCTACCTCGCATGTACATGTGTATATAAACTACTGTACTGTAAACGGTATTGGAAATACACACTGTAAGATAATGGAACCCACATGAACGTGTTTGTGATTTATGTGAGCGTGTCCTATGGACACTACATTAATTACAGTATCTAACTAACTGATCTTTCCAAACATTTGCTCACAAACAACTAAATTCTTCTGAATCTTTTCAAAGCGTATGTGACCTTTCTCACAAATCAAATCGGACCCTATCAGAAAACTACAAGGTCTTGAGCAAGCACTTTACATGCTGCTCATATTTAAAACAGAACAAATACTCTCTCTCTCTATTGGTATTGTGTGCTTATTAAAATATAGAGGCTTTGCAATTGCGTCACGGAACCGCCATTCTGGAGGACATTCATGCCAAATACACGTGGCTTTGTGCCGAACGCACTGCACAGTGTGCACTGTGATATGCACGGTGTGTACAAATTCAACGAGCAAGCGCGTCCCGTATGGTTTACTACGTAGTTACATGTACTCCAACATGGCCGCCGGAGAGTATTATGACGTCATGTGAAAAGCCTCTATACTTATGCCTCAGGCTAATCCATTTTCTAACACTTGTGCAGTCTACAGTGCCTGCATGTAACTTGAGTCTATTTAAGATTTAAAAGTTTTTCTTTAATCACCAAATTTTTATTGCCCATCTCTAAAGCTGTCCATTGCAAGTTTGGCCATCTTGAAGACAGTGAGAAGTATTGCCAGCTAAAGGCCTATTTGAAATTCACAATTATCATTATTACACAAAGAATTTGTGAGCATGTAAACCCTCTTGTGAACTTGCCGCAGATTGGTCTCTTGATGTACTCTTCTTAAGTCACGGAAAAGATAGTTGAGCATAACCTTTGCATATAACATCCCCCTACAGTACCGTATAGGAAAACATTATGTTCTTAAAGCAACTCTGCCAGAAAGCTCAACTTGAACCGGTTGGTTGGAAACTGGGCCGTACAACTCCATCTAAATCTAAGTCAGAAAGAAGGAAACTTTAATACCATACATCAGCTAACTTTTCTGATTGGGATCTACTGTATAGATAAGATTAACAGGATTCTTATAACTTGAACAACAATTTGTGTAATAGGAGAGGGGGGGGGGGGGACTTCAAGTAAGTTTCTGATTTACAGGAGCACCGCACAAAACAACCAAAATCACAATACAAACTTTATTCTCACCGTTTCATTGACATCTTCAAGCATGTGATTTTCTTCATATTTTCTATTTTCTTGCTGGACTGTGTCTAATAGCAGCTCTTGATTTCTTCTGTAATGAGAAAAGGTAGCACTGCTAATGTATAACTGTAAACCTGACAGAGGACAAACTTGCAGTAGTGTACCTTCTCGGGAATCAATTTATGTGACTTTTCCATGATTTTCCCAGGACCAAATAAAGAATTTCCATGACATCCTACTTAATTTTCACATCTTCCATGAATTGAAATAAAATTTGAGGAGAGGAGAGCAACAAATTCTGAAATTGAGTGAGAGCACATTTTGAATTACAAATGATCTAGGATTCGTTTGGCCAAGATGGCCTTCAGAAGGATGCACCATGGCCTTAACCAAAAGAACTAGAGTAACAGGTCTAGTATACAGTCGTACAATTACGGTACTGTACCTCACAAGCATGGTAGCATACAATAATATTAAAATATAGGATCCATGTAATGAAGATGATTAGAGGGGAAGACTAGTTGCCCAAACTTATTTTAAACAAAGAGTTAACCCTCCCAATTTTCTTCCTATTTCTTTGCAAATTATCTTTCACAATATTTTAGGACTTCCATATTGCACATTCAAGGTGAACCAAGCATTTAGTCCTGCAAAATTTCACATTTGAGGAGAAAAAATATTGTCACATGACTATCAAGAGCCAATCATGAAAAGGACAGTCTGCTACACTACTTTAAGTTAGGGTAGCAGTATTTCCCCTTTAACACATCATAGAAACATGATCATTATAAAATCAAATTATACTTAAATTTTCCATCAAATAATACCTTTGCATAATGTCAAAGTGCAACCTAATGCCAGGACTACTCGACCTGGGAATCGAACCCAGGACTTTCGCGAGTTATGGGGATGTTCTACCAAACATGTGAATTTTTTATAATGAGGAGATTTACGCATTTCAGAAAAATATATCAGTGCTGAAAATTTATACAGGTGAAACTTTAGTGATGGGAGGTGAGGGAAAAATAAGTGTTTGTGATGCAAACTCGAGTTTAAGGAAAGTATATGTGAGTGATACGTTTATAATGATGTTCAAATTGACTTAATTAAACAAGTAGTGGATGATATTATCTACTAGATCTAGAAAATAGACGTGTTTAGATTGCAGAAGAATTATTTCAATAGCAATTTCTGGCCGTAGCCAAAACTGTCAGAATTTCATGCATATTATTGGAAGTTCAAAATATCAAAATTTCCTCAAGAATGACAATGTCAGTATTTTTTAACTTCCTTAGAGTTCTCAGTATTGTTCGATGGCAGTGCTTATTACGGTTCGGCAGTTCAACCGGATCACCTGTACAGTATGTGTATGCATCACATGATCACCAACAAAGCAAGCACATGCTTCCAGATCAGAAGAGATGTAACTTAGCTATTGTCTTGGCTAATGAGGTTTAAGGGTAGAAAGAGATAACCACGCAGTCTTTTATTTTGCTACTCCTCATCAGAGATCTCTCTTCCCATTCCTACTGTAATTGTCTACAGCAAAAAACAGTATAGAATTTCTCGCCGGCCTCCTCTTTCTTTGGTTGGATAAGTGCGCAGCTTGTGGTCTTTTCCCTTACAGTACGGTTGCTCAAAGGAACCATTTTAAATTTGTCTTACAAGATTGCTATATCTAATCACACCATGCCTTCAAGTACAGCCACCAATGAAAAAATCTAATGTGAGAATATTTACAAAATGCAGAACAAACAACTTGGGTTGATGTTAACTAATTAAGTTTGTTTAGATGCGGTTAAGCATACATGTATATAGGTCTTGCGCATGGCATATTTGACTTTCAACTGAAACACATCAAAATCTCGAAATGGCTTTTTCAAGCCACGGTAGCAATTGATATCATCAACTGTATCATATGTCCTTCGGCTGATCATGTGGTCACCGGCAAAGCAAGCGCCTCTTCGTAAGGGCGATTCATGTTTCAGTTGAAACACCTAGGTCAGAAGAAAACTATGCAGTTAATATTGTACGATTTTCGCATCCGGGAGACTATGTTTTCTTATCCGTTCTCTATTTCTAACCCTCTGCGAAGGTCTTCAGTCCTGAACAAAATAAAATATAACTTAAGTGTGTCTCTCTTGTTACACTTGTAAGTTGCTTCGTTATGAAAAGAAATCCCCTGTTCCATGTTTTTCTTAAAACAACGTATAAACTTTGAAGTCAAAAGGTTGCTCGGATGTTTTGAACTGTAAGAAAAGAAGGTTAACGACCATGTCATAAAGAATGGCAGTTTACAAAAACTATAGAAAGAGCTTCTGAGAGCCCCATACAGTCGTTCCAAGAACCATTTGATTGAAATATCCCTCAAGTAATATGCCTCAACCTGTAATGAAACCAGAGACATATTTAAATAAATTATCTGCTTTCATGGTTAACTCCTTTTAATTTACAAACACCTACAAAGTAACAAAACCAACAAGGTACAGATTGAAAACACTGTAACAAGTCCATAAAGTGACTGCTATACAGGTACTTCGCATTCGCTCGTAAAAAGTAAAAAAAAAAATTGAAAATTCACCGCATGGGGAACTAATCAACCACAGTGCCGTTTTCCCAACTTTTCCCTCATAAAATTCTCTCTTTCCAATACAAGCTCCATATTTGTAATTGTTTGCTTAAAAGACAGAATTGTCTGGGTGCTTCATGTGATTCAAACTACAAACTCTAATGCTTGCTTGCTCAAAAATCAGTTTGGTAAACTTTTTGGAACTAAATACAGTGAAGTGCCATTTTCCTAAATTTTCTCCAATAAAGGCTCTTGATTTTGAAAGATTTTGTCTTAAAAAAGGCAACAAAGTTTTTTTTCAGGCCAAGAAGTCTCAACTGGCAGGCCTTAGATAACATTTTGTAACAACAATGACCTTCAGTTACCATGCAATCTTATGCTAGTAGCAAGCAAAGAAATCCCAAATTTCTAAATTTCCTTAGGCCTACAGAAAACCCCAAATCTAACATTTTTTGCAATACCAAATCCATATTTACAAATAATTTGTTTAAAAGAGCCCAAATTTTTGGCACTCTGCGCTCTACAAGTTACTTCCCTAATACAATAGTGAAACACTTTAAATAAATTCAGATATTTTGGGTGAATGCCCCCCCCTTGAAAAAAGTCTAGATAAACACATGTTTGCTGTCATTGCAAGATTTTACAAATTTATTTCTCTTACATGAGCTCATGGAGTGATTCCTTGGAATGCTCAAAGTGTGGTTGGAAAGCCTCAATAAATGCACTACTCAAGGTCTGTATGGTTTCTTCACTAACAGGTAACAACCCTGGTCCTTCCTTTGATGGTGACTTGGATGATGAAGATGATGGGCTTCCTGAGAAAAGAGATCGTGTACAAGAATAGAAAATGTCACACTACGGGGTTCATACACATTCAAATTGCAAATATTCCAAGACTTTTCCTTTAGAAACAGTGACATCACATATTGTAGTTTTCTCTTTTTTCCACAAAAACATGTACATGTATCTGAATTTTAAGAAAGAACAGTGAGTCCATTTCCTAAAATTCCATAACTTACAACAACCATATGAAAAATTTCCCCTTTTCCTAACTTTCAAGAATTTCAAGGACATGTGCAAACCCTGCATTACTGTGATTATCGTCTCCCTGATAATCATAAATTGGGTTGTATTCTTTCCAGTTACATAAAGCTGAGTGGTTCTCAAACTTTGTAAGCTGTTGCCCCTTCATGCCAACTACCACATACACAGTTCCAATGACACCCCACCCCTTCTTCTTCAAGAGCACTCCTCTTGTGTTGCCATCCATGGTCAGACACACAAAGGAGTAATCAGATGGTCTGAAATACTCCATATACTGTACAATAGGAACTAAAAGATTGCATACAGTACTGTATTTGTTACAAAACATGCATCTGCTATAATCTGAATTCAGAAGCAAGTGGGGCAAGGGATTAGAATTCTTGATTTTCTTATTAGAAATTTAAGAATGACACTGATAGCCATTTATGGATTTATAACTTTGGTGCACAAAATTGCAGCATTTGTTCTGTCCTCAGACCCCACGAGTGCTTAGTGTGCTTTGAAACGTTACAGTAATATGTTGTAGTTGCCAGGGATCCCATCGTCAGTGCCAAAGTCCCCTTGTACAGTATGTACACTCTGTAGTCTGTAGCACCCACTTAAGAATCCCCAACACCTTGATTAGGGGGGGTAGAGGACAGGACTACTGTGAGAATCACTAATTTAAGGGTACATTACACCTATGCTGCATAGACACAATTCTTTCACAAAGTTAACAAAAATTCAAACAGGACTACTGTAAAACTGGTTTAAGTTAATGATTTTGAAATAACTGGATTTGAACCTTACATTTTCATATAGGACCACTTGCCTGGGGAGGGACAATTTTTAGGGGTTCACCTTACTGCACAGGTTTTAGTGGACAAAATTGCAGAAATTTATGCAATTTTAAGGTTGTCCAACAATTTGAAGAAGGGAATGACAACAATCTACTTAGCTTGTGCCTCTTAATAATATTCAAGAACAAATTTCAACTACAGCCTCAATTTCTAACAAAAGCCCCCAATGTGACAGTGTCAATAACCAGCTACCTGTATGGGAGACTAGAGTCCAAGGAGAGGACTCGTAAGAGGTATTGTAAAGTATGTGCTATGACAGTAGAACACACAAATGCCAAAAGAGTAGCCTAATATTCTGTGAACATTCCATACAGGATCAAAAACTGCATGTAATGTATGAAACTCCTGCCAAAAAATTGCAGTAAAATTGAATGATAAACTTGAATGACGTTACGGTACTGTTCCTTAAAGTGCCTGTAGTACTTAAATGGAGTTTTACTGCCCAGTTTCTAACTAATTGGTTTATAGTAAGTGAAGCAGGCCTCTGCCTTTTTCCCACTGAGTGGCAGAGTGGTCTATTCCAGCTGCTGTGTACTAATGTATTTCACATGTCCATGGGTTCAAATTCCACTCGATGTATGTGGGTTTTTCTCCAGGTACTCCTGCTTTCTTCCCAACTGAATTGGCGCAGGCTTACCACTAAAATCAGTTGTCCAGCTGAAGAAGTCGGTTGCACCCTGGACTGAAGCAACTTTGTTTAGGTGGACCAGTTAACTGGCCCACACTGCCTTTTGCAATGCTGGCAAAGAAGATCATGTGGTTATTTTTTTTTTTTTTTTATTTATACAACACTCATATTAATTGGGCCAACATCTGAGACGAATTTCTAGAACTACTCACAATGAATAAAAATGGACTTAGGGTCCTCTTAAGATTTCCCTTTTGCCCTTAAGTTGCCACCCTCCCCCCCCCCCCCCCCATGTTGACATTCCGGCACCACCACTGGAGACATCCCTGTTTGGAGTTATTCAAGAATTCCTATGTACAGTACATTCTCACTATACTATACCTTCACTACTTTCAGGGGCAACCTCCTCTGATTGGCTGGGTTCCTGGGATGATTCATCAGACTCTGACTTATGTTCTTGGCTTGCTGAATCTTTCACCTGTCTTTCCTCTTCTTTTGATTCATTCTCCTCTTTCTGTGCATCATTGTTCAGCTTGCTGCTGGTATCTCCTTCCATCTCAATTACACAGATGCAATTTCAGCGGCTATGCTGATCAGATAGGCAGCTAACTTTGAACAAATGCATACACTTTTACAAGAACCACTCGTATTATCTCAAAGACAGGGTGAGCCAGTTGTACAGTATTCTTAAATTCACATTTTCTTGCTGTAATAATCTGAGGCAGCAGCAGAAGCTGGTGATCTTTGATCTTGTACCATCTATGAGACACACACAAAAAATATTTGCATTATTATGTACAATATCACTGAATAAGAAATTAAAAGACTCAAAAATGTAGTACAGTAAGTTACAGTAAAATGCACAGTCTACAAAAACAGTGGAGGTACCAGAGTGCCAAAGTGGAGGGTGGTAACAGGGGGAAAAAAATTTTTGAAACGCAGTAGGCCTACTGTACTGGCTCTATATTAGAATTAGGGGCCTGAGCTTACTTCATACAGTATGCCATACATGGATAGGTACGCATACTGTAGTAATAGGGTTAAGGTTAGGGTTAGGGATATAATACTGTACACATGTATACGAATATATGTACGTACATGTGCATACAGGTACATCTAAGAAGGTTAGGGTGGGCTATATGTAGGTATATATGCACACGTGGTTCTGGGAATATATAAATTGTTAGAACTACGTTTAAATATATGCATATGTATGCTTATGGCTACTTACAACAATGTACAGTATGTGTAATTACTTGGCTCTAGGGATACGCACAGTATATATACGTCTAAAAATATTTACTTACGTATGCATGTATTAGAGTATGTGATACTGTTAGGCAGTACTTTTATTATTTGAAAATCCTTAACTGGCAACGGCGCTCCTAGCGCAGTCGGGCAAGCCCGCTGGTCTACAGTATATTCTATACTCAGTATACTGTGTTTTACTGTATGTCAGGGGTTAGATTCCATGTTTAACCATTGCTTTTCCTGCGTCAACAGGATTAACCATTCACTTCTTTCCACAGCATATACATCATACTGCTCAAAGTAGAGCTTCAAAGGTTAAAATATTTAATTTATTGTGTAAAATAAATTGGTTCTGTTTAAATTGTGTGCAGGTTTAATTAATCTTTTGCAAATATTGTAAATTAATTATTTTTCTTCTTTATCTTCTCTCTGTATTATTTTGTTGTCAATGGAGTTGTTCCTTCTATGAAGGTGAAAAAAAAATACATCATACTGCTATTCTTGAGTGGAGAAAAAAAAAAAATGCATTTTACTACGAGGGAAAAAAAATTTAAAAAAAACTAATGAAGTTCCAGCGCCCTCTTTTAAGTTGAGAGTTGTTTAAAATGACGTAATTTCTGGGCACTGATTCTAAATTAGTACTGGCCTACTTACATACAGTAACCAGACCCTGGAGTGACCTCAGTTCCTGCAGCAAGTCCAGGGGCAATTAAGCTCCAGGGGGACCTTGGAAGCTAACAGGAGCTACTGTATGAGGTTTTAGCATACCTACAGGCCCACATATCTTTGGGTGAAAATTAAGATTAATGAAATGTGCATTACTTATCTTTCCGGTTGACATAGCTCCTAACAGGTCTAAGCCTAATGTAATTGGGGGGGGGGGGGATTGAGCCAGGGGAGGGGGTTGAAAAATGCAAGGGGAATACAGTCACTGAAGCATCACGTGAAGGAGGTACAGTAACTGATACTAGTCCTCAGTAAAGGACTTTGTATGGAAGGTTGCATAATTGCTCCCTATACATAGTCCTTACTCCTGTGATTCCACGGTTGCTGGTCTTCGACAGTACTATTTTGGGTCGAAATTATTTTTTGTCTTGTAGCAAAGGTAGGACCTTGAATGTTAATTTGCTATCATAAATTACCTTTTCCAAATCCTGTTTAACTATTGCAACTATTTTTGATGACTTGAAACCTCTAAAAGGTCAAAAAATTTGGAATAAAAACATCAACTTCGCAACTTCCAAACATTTACTGTAGCGTTCAAAATATTTGTTTACATTTGAACACTCATGCATATTATTGTGACGTCACTAAGAAAAGAAAGAATGTTAGAGTTTGCTGTTTAGCATAAGGCCCTATGGTTAAGTCCAATGTGCAAGTTTCCCACATTGATGTACAGTAACAGTTACACTCATTAGCATATATTGTTGTAAACAAAGTTCCAAAGTCACAGAGTAAAGTAAGAAAATTCTACCGCGCAAAAAAGTTCGTGATTTTATTCCAAAGTTTACAACCTTTCCGGAAGATTTCAGTTATCAAAAGGGTTTGGTTGTGCCCTTAAGGCTTGTAGAAGAATACTGTAGATATGGCATTAAATGAGTGGTTTAGGTCAAAAGTTTGCTGTCAGAAGAAAGTTAATTTCAACGCTAAAAACGTCCACCAATCATCCCGCTTGTTAAAACAGTTGGAGTAAGGAGTAAGGACTGTGTATAGTGAGTAGCAAACGACCAGTCCTTTTATGAGGACTAAGCTGATACATTTACTGCAGTAGTACTGAGTACTGATCAAATGTCATATCAATAAATTGTAGCATTCTCTAACTATAATGTTTCAGTAAATGTTTGGCCTGACCCAAATGAGAGATAGGGCCTCTGCAGGGCTTGAAAAATTTTCTATTTTCTCGTTGCCCTGTAGGGCAACTCATTTTTTTTAAAATTAGGAGTTTTTAGTTGCCCAACATACCTTCATTGTTGCCCAAATAAAGAAAATATCAAAAGAGAAAGGAAATGAGGAAATCATGGCACTGCTTTGTTATGTTATAACTTTGTTGGCCCATGGCATTACAGTAACAGTTACTGTGGGAGGCACTGATAGGTACACTTCAATAGTTAATGGGAACTTCCAACACTGTGATGATCTGTCTGCACAGTGACTTGAGGTGCCCAGTCAGGAATCTTCTGCTGTGCAATTCATTAATTTTTACTGCCCAAGCCATTAGACATGCCCTCTGGCACTCAGGCACCCTGTTTTTCAAGCCCTGGGCCTAGACCTACCCTAATTGACCTGATGTTCTTGCTCGCAGTCTCCCTGACATCTACTGGTAAAATCACTCATTTGGTCAGTAACAACATCATCACATGAGTGTGACAATGCTAAAGGACAAACATGTGGGCAATATTCATGGAAAAAGTATGACACATTGACAGTGTAGTCTGCTGACAACTGAAGCAGGCTCACGGTTGGGCTACAGTAGGAAGGGGCTTTGGCTCAGTCCTAGTATTAGAAACCTATTTACAGTATTACTATCCTACAGTAAGTACTGTAACTTGTGCACTGTACGAAAAGCCTAACTCAAAACTACTGCATGTAGGCTACTGTGGACGGTTACCGGTTGTTTCACCCCCTTGCCAGTTCGCCCCGGTCGTTTTGCCCCCTTGCCAGTTCGCCCCCTTGTGGAAGTCGTTTCGCCCCCGATGTGGAGGTCTCTTCGTCCCCAAATACTTCTGATTTTGAGATGAAATAAAGCGACCTTAAAATGCAGTTGTGTAGTTGTCATAACAGTAATTTTTACAAGTTACGACTGTTTTCAAGAATGTGTCAATTATCAACCAATGATAGGTCAAGTTGACCTGGTATTCTCTTGCACGTCCAGAATAAATTTAAGTTTGACATGCAAGTTTAGCATTTGTTTAATAAATTTTCCATTTTTTTGCACCAGTTATTGGAAAAAAGAAATAGAACCAAGCAAAACAACCACAACATATGATGTGTGAACATTAACATAAAGAAGCAAATGAGCGATGTAGTAACGATAACTCAGATAGAAAGCCTACATCGATCTACTGTCAACAAAATAAACACTCAGCAATTGTGCACCAGCGAACAGTTACACGGTTATGAGTTAGGACTAACTAGGTAGGGCCTACAAATGAACAACTTGTTTTACCTTTTAAACCAGAAAGCCAAAAGGCTTAGTGATTCCTTGCTGCTGAAATGTAAGGCCTTTTTTCACATTGACATTGCTTTGCAATGTTTTTCAATTAACAGGGCTCGATAATGTGCCTACAAAGTACACATGCAAGGCATCCAATCTTCCTACATTGAGATCCCCCTTGCCCGTCGTGAACCCAAATGACATTTGACCTCCACCAAAAACTTCTGGGACCATGTATTCACTATGTGCCATCTACATGACAAGTTACAGGACCCTACAAGTGACCTTTCTTGAAAGACTGTGCAGGAAAGCTTGTCAGGCTTTGAACATGCTGACTCCAAATGAACTTTGACCTTTGGGAAAATCAATAGGGATCATCTACTAAATATGACCAATCCACACACTAAATGTGAGCACAGTCACATATACCGTTCTTGAGATACCGTGTTTCCGAAGTTTTGACCTTTTGACCTCTCATGACCACAAATGACCTTTGACCTCCACCAAAAACAATAGGTAACATGTACTTAATATGGCCAACATACTCGCCAAATATGAGCACAGTCACATGTACCGTTCTTGAGATATCGTGTTTACTAAGTTTTGACCTTTTGACCTCTCGTGACCCCAAATGACCTTTGATCTCCACAAAAGTCAATAGGGATCATCTACTCAATATGGCCAATGCACACACCCAAATATGAGATTAGTCACAATTACCCTTCTTGAGATACCGTGTTTACAAGCAATTTCTAAGGAATTTACCTATTGACCTCTCGTGACCCCAAATGACCTTTGACCTCCACGAAAATCGATACGGATCATCTACTCAATATGACCAACCCACACACCAATATGAGCATAGTCATATGTTCCGTTCTCGAGTTATCGTGTTTACGAAGTTTTGACCTTTTGACCTCTCGTGACCCCAAATGACCTTTGATCTCCACCAAAAACAATAGGGATCATCTACTCAATATGACCAACCCACACACCAAATATGAGCATGATCACATGTACCGTTCTCGAGATATCGTGTTTACGAAGTTTTGACCTTTTGACCTCTCGTGACCCCAAATGACCTTTGATCTCCACCAAAAACAATAGGGATCATCTACTCAATATGGCCAATGCACACACCAAATATGACATTAGTCACACTTACCCTTCTTGAGATACCGTGTTTACAAGCAATTTCTAAGAAATTTACCTATTGACCTCTCGTGACCCCAAATGACCTTTGATCTCCACGAAAATCGATAGGGATCATCTACTCAATATGAACAACCCACACACCAAATATGAGCATAGTCACATGTACCGTTCTCGAGTTATCGTGTTTACGAAGTTTTGACCTTTTGACCTCTCGTGACCCCAAATGACCTTTGATCTCCACCAAAAACAATAGGGATCATCTACTCAATATGGCAAATGCACACACCAAATATGAGATTAGTCACACTTACCCTTCTTGAGATACCATGTTTACAAGCAATTTCTAAGGAATTTACCTATTGACCTCTTGTGACCCCAAATGACCTTTGACCTCCACGAAAATCAATAGGGATCATCTACTCAATATGACCAATCCACACACCAAATATGAGCATAGTCACATGTACCGTTCTCGAGATATCGTGTTTACAAAGTTTTGACCTTTTGACCTCTCGTGACCCCAAATGACCTTTGATCTCCACCAAAAACAATAGGGATCATCTACTCAATATGACCAACCTACACACCAAATACGATGTTAGTCACACTTACCCTTCTTTAGATATCGTGTTTACAAGCCAAAGCGTCACATACACACACACACACACACATACACACACACATACACACGACATCACCATCGCATAGATTCCTTGCCTGCCTTCGGCAAGGAATCAAAAATTACCCAATCTCATCCTGAAAGAGAATTATTAAATAAGAACTTCACTTCACTGTTCATGGAAATCCCTTTTTTTTAGGGGGGCAAACTGGTACAGTAGGTCTTAGCGGGCGAACTGGCAGGTCTTAGGGGGCGAACCGGTATTTAGGGGGCGAACTGGCAAGGGGACCAAACGACCGGCTACCCTGTGGACAACCATAGAGCAGGATAATAGGAACTAGAGGGCAGACTCCCCAAAACAGCTGTGATCGTATGGGCACTCAGTACCCATATTCTATCTGGGCAACAGACGGATCGCTTACATAGAGATTCATACAAATCACATGCACATCAACATCCAAAATTTTGACTTCTAAAATCATCTACTTCTATCAGAAAAAGAGGAGGATGTAGTATCTCTCATAAATTGCAAGTTTCTTGTGATGGTTTCGTATTTTATTCTTGTTTAAGTTGAAAAAGACGCATTTTTCTTCACCCTAGTGCGAACACGTTCCTGTAACACAGTTAGTATGCAATAGGCCTATATGCCTAGTATACAGTATATATTATGCCTGACTGGATATTTTCTGAATCTAAATAATCCACTCTCCTTCTGTAAACTTTGTGGATGGAACCTTTTCACGATGCAATGAGATGTTATATAACAAGAGGTCTTTTTACACTGGTGGGGCTAGGAATTTAGGTCAGATGGGGCAAAAATGGCCTACATGGCGTGTTATTATTTACTGTAGCAGCAGGCTGTAAAACAGTAGGGCATTATAGTTAAAAAGAGCTGGCATGCAATTTTGGTCTGCTAGGGTGAGGGTTGCAGTAATTTTAACCATACTTTGCCACTTTCTTTAAAACTTTTAACAGGGGGTAGGGTGTCTAGAGTCTCTAAGTATGTTTGAGACAAATTTTTGGAGCCAAATTTGTAACTGACTAAGGTCCGATGCCTCAGATTCATGTACATATATAACGTTAGGCTATATATATATATATGCCTACTAGGGGCTAATCAAGCTTGATTCTGTTGCACTGGAAAAGTACAGTACATTATTTGGGGAAATGGTGAAATATGTTAGTGTTTAATTCCTGGATGCAGTTTAACTTACTTTTACCAAAACTTAAAAGAAGAAGAAAAGAAAAAACATTGAATACCTGTTGCCAGTCTTGTGTTGTAGGCTACTATTATGTACTATACTAGGGGTTGCATTTGGTTTTAATACATCATGGTACAGTAAATGATAACAATCTTCACCCGAAACAGAAACTGATGGTTTCATTTTTTCCTTACACTTGCAGGGAGAAACCCAAGGGATGTCAGATTCATAGTGCTGCTGGCCATGAACTGTTTCCTGTACTTTATGCTGGATGTGTCTGAAGGCATCTGCCACACAAGCAGATATCGAAGTGAACAAAGACATTTTCAAGCTTGATTCTCTCACCCCAAACTATAATTTTTGTAGTTAGTCCACATCCACAGAAATTCCCAATTGGCTCTACTCTTTGACTGAAAGCAAGTTCAAAAAGTGCAGAGTACAGAACTCATACACACTGTAATGAGAATGTTTGATTACACACTGGGATCAAGTATGATCACCCTGAAGTAGCAGACAGAGATTGTGTCTGGATGAGGATGAATTTTAGGCAGAGGAGGGATCGAGGGGCTTAATGATGAAGGTTAAGAGCATTAGAACTGCTTGGGTGTCATTTTTAAGTCCAGGTTCATTTAACCTACAAAGTGTCAACTGACTTTTAATTATCATCATGTACACCTTGAATATTTTGAAAGAAAATGTTAATTCTGGATCACCATACCTTGCAATTACTGGAGTTTAAACAGTTGAGGGAGACATTCAACAAGCCAAAGCAAAATTATGGGAAGCAATAATGTCAGCTGCTGGTGAAAGACTGCATTCTTTATTGTACTTGACAACAGTTTTAACTTCCAAGTGCCCAGAGAAATTAGAGAAGTACTGTGACATGTGACTGTGATTGGACTAAAATGGTTGGTAGAACAGAACCTATTTAACATTGTTTGAAGAAGAAGTAGATCAGACAAATGTATACATGTAGGCCTATTCATGTTTTGCTTTTTACTCTTCATGCATGCCAGTAAACTAGTGCTTCTAGTTTCTCCCAGTATTGTAACAAATCACGACTCATGTCACTTCTTCTCAAAATGATAGTGACTCGATAGAATTCAGGAGTTATTTCTGCACTGGAATAGTACAGTGACTCGAGTCAATGACTTGAGTAGAGCCACTTAAAAGTTTGAAAACTGGTGACTTGAGTCACTAGATTTAGTGACTCAATTACAACACTGGTTTCTGCAAGCTCACTGTTGCCATTATGACAAGCTGAGAAGTATTTTATACAAGAGGCACATATACAGTAGTAGGCTTTAATTTGGCTTAAGTTAGGCTGTAGTTTGCAACTTTGCATATCATGGTACCACATTGCAGCCTACACCTTGGAATGTACAGTGGGAAATTGTGGAGGGACATTTCAAAAAAATTTAAAAGGAAGGAAGAAAACGGATACAAAAATAAAACAATGTAGTAAAGGTAGAATGTCTGTTCAAGCCTTCTCTTTTCAGTTTGGCATCTATAGTTACAGTATTTTATTAGCTGCCCCTAATTCACAAGGCTAAGTGAGTCACTTTCATGCAAACTTTCTTTATTCACCCACGTAGAAGGGAGTACTAAAGTTAAATAACTTTTTTACCCCCTGTATATCAAGAGGACTGATTCAATTGGCAAGAATATTCTGGTTCATCTTTTCAGTCAACCACTTACAACATATGACTAACAGCTGACCAGCTACTAAAATAAAAAAAAAATCAGCCACATAATGCCACTTGTGCTGCCCAGTCTATACTACTTTACTAGGCATAGTTTTTAATTTGAGAATGAAAAAGAAAAAAAATCATAAAAACCCCTCCCCACCCTGTGACCCACGTATTCAGTTTAGTAGAAGAATATGCCTTCCTTTTTTATGTCCATTTTTCACTCTCCAAAGGAAATATGTAAAATCAAACATCAGAAAAATGTTGGAATGTTAGGGTAGGCCCACATCATTTGCGACTTCATTTTGGGACGAGTTGTCTCCTCTGTTCGGAGTTTCATTAGGTGCCGAGCTGTCTGAGTAGCCAGCTTTATTAAGACGCCGAATTGTCTGTATATGAAGGGCTAGGGAGTAGGGTATATGCTTTTAGTAGCTGCCGAGTTGTCTGACTTTACAAAAGCACTGGGAACTGTGCAGAGGCCGTTTTGTCTTACAAGGGCGAGTTGTCCTTGCCTGCATGAGTGCGTTTCTTGAACGTTAACTCTTTTTATCACTGAAAAGCAAATTCAGCCCCTCTTCGACCATTTCTGTTGACGTGAAAAGTTGGAAAATATCTTTACGCGTCAGGGCGAACAGCTTATGCCACTTTTTAGGATGAAATACACATTTTACAAGGACAAATAAGTTGCATGAATTGGCCGAATCGATTTCTGCCTTACAGTTCGTACACACATGATCGCTCCCCGCGTGACTTTTGCCCAAGTCATGCCCAGAGTGAACGTGGATGCCGTGTCTCCATGCAATCACAGACGATTTACGTACGCGCCATTGGGAGTCCGTACTCTAGTTCATGCTAGGAAAAGCCCCTTAGCTACTTTTCAAATTTGGTACCCGCCATGATAGGCACATGGCAGGAAAGATGGATTAAGTTGTCCTTGCCTGCATGAGTGCGTTTCTTGAACGTTAACTCTTTTTATATATATGTACAAGGCCCTTCATATACAAGGATGAATTAAGATGGATTAAGCAGTTTTGCTAACTGCTTGTTTTGTGAACTTAGTCCAATCAATGGGGCTTCTCCTTTGGTTGTTGGCATCATTTACCGTTCACCTAACTCTGGTGCTGATAATAATCAGAATTTGCTTCAAAGTTTGAAGAATCTTTCTTCCAAGAGGGCGGTTGTGTTTGGGGATTTCAACTTTCCTGATATTGATTGGCATTTATGCACTAGCGGGCCACATGGGAGGGAGTTTCTTGGGGCGGTGTCTGATTGTTTCCTCACTCAGCATGTTCTGTTTCCCACTCGTGAGGATAATTGTTTAGATTTGGTGTTAAGTACTGATGAAAATCTGGTCAGAAATTTGAGGAGTGGTGGTAAGGTTGGTTGTAGTGACCATGACCTTATTAGTTTTGACATTTGTTGTTTCAGTAAACCTCCAAGTAGTGACAAAACTGTTCTTGACTTCAGTAAAGCTAATTTTAGTCATGCAAAAGAGGAGCTTAGCATAGATTGGGTTGCACATTTGTCTCATTTAGGTCCTGCTGAAGCTTGGAATTTTTTCAGCAGTACTGTTTCTGATATTACAAAGTTATGTATACCACTCAAGAAGGCTCGGTGAAAAGTAGGCCTATTTGGATTTCTAGGGAGGTACCTCAGGCAACTAGAAGAAACGAAGTGTTGGCGACGTTATAAGGCCAGCAAGGATTCTGATGACTTAAGTGCCTACAAGAGTCAAGAGGTCTTAGTTAAAAATTTGGTTCAGGACACTAAAGCTAGGTTTGAAAAAAGTTGGCCAGTGAGGTTAAGATTAACCCAAAATCTTTCCATGCCTATGTTAGGTCTAAGCAGCATGTTAAGGAGGGGTTGGGCCACTTCATGATGTGAATGGTTCATTAGTTAGTGATCATCAGGATATGGCTAATTTGTTAAATGATTATTTTGTATCTGTTTTTACCAAGGAGTCATCTGTCATGGGGATTTGTAGGGGTTCTGATATCCCTTCTTCAATGAGTGACATTGTGTTCTCTGGAGGAGCTGGTTCTGAAAAAATTAAAGAGTTTGAAGGCAAGTAAGGCTCCTGGGCCAGATGGGATCCATCCCGCCATCCTTCATGAATGCTCTGAGGTTTTATCAGTTCCACTATCAATTATTTTTCAGAAATGTCTTGACTCAAATTTTGTTCCTACTGACTGGCGGGTTGCTAATGTCACTCCAATTTTTAAAAAGGGGGATCGGAGTTCACCTTGTAATTACAGGCCAGTCAGTTTAACTAGTGTTGTGTGCAAAATTATGGAATCCTTAATCAAGGACTGTTTGCTAAAGCATCTCTTAGATAATGGGTTACTCAATCTAACTCAGCATGGTTTCCTACCCAGTAGATCTTGTGTTACAAATTTGCTAAGCTTTCTTGAGGATGTTTCTTTGTCTCTCGATTCAGGTTCCAGTGTGGACGTCATTTACCTTGACTTCCAAAAAGCTTTTGACAAAGTACCTCTAGGTAGACTCATGGTAAAATTGCATAGGTTAGGCATCATGGGCAAGTGCGCTCAGTGGATCAATTCGTGGCTCAATGGTAGGTCTCAGAGAGTTGTTGTCAATGGAAATTTTTCTTCCTGGAAAGAAGTCTCAAGTGGTGTACCACAAGGTTCTGTTCTTGGCCCACTTCTTTTCTTAATTTTCATAAATGATATTGATAGCTCTATCACTTCCAGTATAAGTAAGTTTGCTGATGATACAAAGCTCTATAGGAAGGTTGGAGGAAAGGATGATTCTTTATTGCTTCAGAAAGATCTGGATAGATTATTTTCATGGTCTCAGACTTGGCAAATGTCTTTTAATGCTGATAAGTGCAAAGTCCTCCACTTTGGTTCTAAGAATCCCCACCATGATTATACTATGAATGGTACTAATTTGAACAAAGTGTCTTCTGAGAAAGACCTTGGTGTAGTTATTACAAGAGATTTGAAGTCATCTAGGCAATGTGCAGCTACTGCTGCAAGGGCAAATAGGGTGCTTGGGTTGATCAGGAGGAATTTTAAGAGTTTTAGTAAAGAAATTGTGCTAAATTTGTATAAGCAGCTGGTTCGAATTTATCTCGACTATGCTGCACAGGCCTGGAGTCCCTTCTTTGAAAAGGACAAATTGCTTTTAGAGCAAGTTCAGAAGAGGGCTACCCGACCGTACCTGAGGTAAAAATATACCTTATTCCCAAAGGCTTAAGCTGCTTGGGCTTACCACTTTGGAGGTGAGAAGGATTAGGGGGGACATGCTCCAGGTATACAAATTTCTATCTGAAGGGAATCCTTTGTTAGCTTGCAGTTATTTAAAGGTCCAGAGTAATCCTCGGGTTAGAGGCCATTGCAAAAAGCTTGAAAAGTCTTTTGCTAGACTTGACATTAGGAAGTTCAGTTTCTCTCATAGGGTTGTTAGTGAGTGGAATAGCCTGCCTGAGTGGGTTGTTAACTCCACATCAGTGCACCGTTTTAAGGTTAATATTGACAAGTTTTTCCATGACTGTGGTAGAATCTAATCTTTCTGGGCTCTTTAGGTGTTGGTGGTTTGCTTTGTTTTGGGGGGTTTTTGGATTACAGGGCATCTTATGGGGCCTTTACAGCCCTCCTTTGCCCTTGAACCTGTTATGTTATGTTATGTTAAGTCAGTTTCAATGGATTATTGTGTGTGTGCATTGATCCATGACGCTACTCAGGAAGTGTCTAGTGACCAGCACAACAGAGGCATTGTGATTGTATTCTTCTGTGACACTGAACATAAAGCAATGATGTCTCTCATGATTTATCTTTTTTCTGCTTGGGTACTTCAAATTTTTCAAATGAGCTAAGGGGAGTTTCCTCTCATGTTCCTATATCCTGCTGTATGGGGGCAACTCATAACGATGTGCACACAGTAACGTTAGCCTCGCCTAGTCTAGTAAAGTACAGTACACTACATTCACAACACTAACACTAACAACAGTGGCACTTCGTAGGCCTAGGCCTAGCCTAGGCTAGGCCTAAGTAAGTTCATACGCCTATTGTACACAATGTATAACAATTTTTTTCCAAAATTTTCCACGCTCCCCCGAACTTTTCATCACAAGTTTGCAAATTTTGTACTAAATCGCCAAAAGCATTAGTGTGCAAACCACAAACCTGTGACAGTCAGTTTTTATCCTGCTTTCCAGGCTGGAATAACGTTAGTTCCAATATTGTTGTGAACTTTACGTAGCCTACGTGTGTAAACAATGTCATGTGACGTCACGTGCACCATGGATGGATCGACTGTACAGGTAGCGGACCACTAACTCCAATACTCATGTCCGGGAAAATGTTTACTGACAGACAAAGCGCCATAAAAAGTTTATGGGATGTTGTTTGTGACTGTGTTACTTACAAAATATGATCATTTTTGCATTTGTATTTTGTAAACAATGAGTTGAAATACAAACTGTGCAAAATTCAAGGCAATCTGACCAATTTTATTGCCATTTTTTTTATTGTATTACTCCGCTCTGTGAAATGCCGTTTTTGAGTAGATATTATGGCGGGAAACACATCCCTATCATTCAAGGCTCTCTAGCTCAAAATTTCAATGGTCATGGTATGGAATTTTGAAAGTACCATGAAAGTCAAGATTGTGGGCTTCGATCAGAAGGGTAGCATGTCCTGGTTGAAAACTTCTATTGGGAGCTAGGGGGCACGGAAGTAGCCTAATTTAGTGTGTAAGTTAACGGGACTTATAATTAGTGGCCCGCTACCTACATGTGCAGTCTCAGTTCAGGAGTTAGGTGAGTGTTAGTCGGTACGTACCGCCGACCTTGTGTTATTCGTTGTCGAACCAATTGTCGGCTTCGCTGATCGGCAGTATCTTATACTGATGGCTATGCGACTTGAGTATTGACCATCAGCCATTCTTTGATGTGAAATGCACCCTCTTTACTGTTGCTTTGCCTGTTTCTTTGTCAGTTTCTGCAGGGAGGCCGCGGTTTTAGGACCTCCTAGCACCTCCCTGGTTTGTTTTATTATTTTTTTCAGACAACCAGAGGTTTCTCTTTCAGCTTTGGTTTTCTCAACACTGAATTGTAGGCTACGTCTTGCTATTCCTTCAGTCCTCATACGTCGTCATATCGGACGAAACCGAGCTGGGGGTGAAGAAGGGTGTAGGGTGGCTCAAGGATGAGTAGAACCTAAGCCAAGCAGGCGCGTACTGCCAGTGGGTTGAAGGGTTGAAACCGAATACCCAAATGAGCTTGAATATGAAATCATCGGCAAAAATTAAGCAATTTTTAAGTGCCATATATGGTTCATGATGTAGAGTGTTTGCCGGTCAGTGTATACTGCACCTGAAGACCCGCTAACGATTTCTTCTGGGGGACCGGAGAGGACACTTCAGTTAAGTAACCTCCCCTCCCCCATTTCATACGCGTGTCAAAAATTGCGATTGTAAACAGGTGGCCTAGCAGCCACTCAGGATTTTGTCTTAGTAATTAGTATAGCATGATGACCGATTGTGAAGAGATTTAAGGGACAAAGGGCCGCCTCCAGACCCTTCCCAACGGCGTAGATAGCCTTCTTCCACTGAATTCACGACCGCCCAGATATTCCTTTTTTTTCTGTGTTGTTTGTTTGCTTGTTTGTGTTTTTTTGTTGTTGTTGTTGTTCTTCTTCTTCTTCTTCTTTTTTCTTCTTCTTTTTTTTTTCTTTTCATTGAAGGTGCCACCTTTTATAAAACCCGAAAACCCACGAAGATATCGGGCCACTAACTAACTTCAAGTCTCATTGACTTTCACACTAAATTAGGCTACTTCCGTGCCCCCTAGCTCTCAATAGAAGTTTTCAACCAGGACATGCCACCACTCTGATCGAAGCTTATAATCTGGGCTTTCATGGCACGTTTAAATTTCCTTAACATGACGATTGACATTTTGAGCTAGAGAGCCTTGAATGATAGGTAACTATGTGTTTCCCGCCATTAAAGCTACTCAAAAACAGCATTTCACAGAGCGGAGTCATGGAATAAAAATGACACTAAAATTGATCAAATTGGCTTAAATTTTGCACAGTCTGTATTTCAACTCATTGTCTACAAAATCCAAATGCAAAATTTCTTTGTAAGTAACACAGTCGGGAATAACACCATATAAAATTTTAAAGGCACTTTGTCTGTCAGTTAACATTTTCACAGGCACGAGTATTGGAGTTAGAGCATGGTCGGCTACCAAAAGCACGATAAGGCCTCACTACTCCATCAGAGTAGTGTTCTATAGCGTCAAGTGCACACCCTCAAAGAAGTAGTTCTTTAAACTCTGATTTGGACGAAATTTCGTCAGGATAACCAGCCAGCTGGGTAATTAAAGTCCATGAATATGAAAGAGAATTGCCAGAGTGTGGATGTTGAAATTTTGGGTAAGATTGACGGTGATTTAGACTGTTTAAAAAATTGCTGTCAAATGGCGGGTATTTTCCGTTGTTGTGAAGAGGCTAGTGGTGGGTGTACCCTACAAAAACTATAAGTCCTTCTAGCTCAAAATCTAAACGGTCATGGTATGGAAATTTTGTAGTGTCATGATGGGCAAACTTTTCAGCTATCAAGTGATGGGTGTCTTGAAATAGCTGTGAATTTTGACAAGGCTGCAGGGGCCTCGAAAGGGAGCTAATTTAATGTGTAAGTCAATGGGGAAATTATTGGGGTGTGAGATCCTAGGGAAAAAGACGAGAACGTCCCCAATTTGAATTGAAAACTTTTAGGACAGTCTAACTGATGGTGCTTTGACTTCTAATTCCAAACAAATACGACCTAAATGGGTTATCTTGTAACGCGTGCGCAGAGTAGTGTGGTTAAAGTTGCAAGGGACAAGGGTGATCTAAATAAATGATAATTAGCTGGGGATCAAGGGACCGTTAAATCGAGCAGGTGTCTAATGTCGAAGATGAACAGTTTTTCGTGTTCGTAGGTAATGTCATCGTAGTCGGCTAGTGTCTCAGCTTCATTAATTTATGCATCTCTTTTTTCTCGACAGCACCTTACTCTACAAGCTCTCTGCACGACATTTTCGAATGATGTTTCATAATTACTATTTGTGTAAACTGTATGAATTACTTTTAAATATTATGAAACCCAGAAAATGAAAAGAAATGCAATAATGGACCACCTTATAGTGACCATCAATTTCGGACTTCGATTCGGTTATGTAGCGTGTATTTTAAAAGTTATAATCTCTGAACATCCGAAACTTTTCTATGTTTTTTAGACGCATAAGTATTGATTTACCATTTTAGGCACTGGAAAGAAGTATTACCTATTGCCAAAACCAAAATTCTTCTCAAGACGACGTTCTAAAGTGGCACAGGTCAGAGGGACAAAGTTTCTTGTCACTCTTATTTGGAATTATCGCGGAGAAGTTAGCGTATTTGCTGGGTGGGCAAGTGGAAATCGTTCCTCTGCCCCCCTTCGAAACGGGCTTTCAAAACGATGATAAAATCAAACCAGCACGTTGAAAAGCGGTCAAATTAAGAAAAGATTTAGAAAAGGTAAAACGGAGAGAAAGGTAAACTGGAAGACCTAAGACTATTTATATAGTTTTATATCAGAGAGACTGCTTGACCCAGTATTCGAGGAATTCATGAAAGTTAGGCCTACACATAAAACATGCACATTCCATTCCAATTAATAAATATTCCTCTGATTATCAAAGCAAAAAGTTCTTTACAGTTCCCCTTATCCATTCCCGCATTTTTACTTGTAACATAATGTACCCATGGCACCGCCTGTACAACGCTTATTCCCTTCTCCAGAGTATCAGTTATCGGACACTTTTCCAAATGAAAAAAGAGCTGTTACTAAACTAAGCTGCGAATATCTTCGGGATCTGAAATTTGGTCATGGATCTGAGCAATTCGGGCAAACCATATTCATTTTTAAGTAAAACAAATGACATGTCTTTTAATTACACAAAAACACTCATCCAATTCATTCTTACATTTGGCAGGAAAATTAGACAGAATCACAGTCGGCATAGCAAATTTTCTAGGAAGAAAAGATTACAAAAATTAGCTCCATTTTTATAGGGAAACCTATGGAAAAACAATGTTAACCCCCACTCTATAGTTTTGCGCGCCACACTTTACACGAAATGGTAGAATAATCAAGCAAAAGTGCACAAAAACTAAAAATAAAAAAATAAATCCGGGACGCTTTTATTCAATTGCAAGATGATGGGCAGACGGGAAGAGTGGTACATGTCATGTACATGTATAAATGTTTTCAAACATTTGCCCGAAAAGTGGTAGTACCGTAGCCTACAATTGATCTATTAAAGTGTACCTCAAGTCAAATAATTAAAAAATATAATTTAAACAGCATTAAACAGCATTAAAAATGAATTTTAAACAGTCCAACTCCTATTTTCATAGTAATTTCTTGAGCCGAGATATAAAATATTGAAATTTATGCACTACTTATCCTGCAATGTGAGTCTCTATTGTAATGAGCTACGTCCCCAAGGGACAACTCAACGTGACCAACTGAACCGCCGGTCGACGTAACTTTTTTTCTAAAAGTTCCCTCGACTCTCTGGCGAAGAGCCAAGGGGCGAAATCAAACTTAAAACGGAGGTATAGCTGTGCTCAACCTTCTGTAAGCTAAGTTACGTGCGCCACAAAATGGACCTTGTCCCAAACTTTGCAGCCCTGCACGAAATGACTTGATTCATTTCACTAATAGGGATGATTATTTTAATTCTAGTTATTTTAATTGAGAATCAATGGTGCGTTGTTCTCAAAGTAACCCGTTTAGAATTACAATTAAAAATTTATTAAAAAAGTTGGTAACACCTTTTGAGAACGAATCTCTTTCTATCATTACAAAAATGAGTTAACAGAAAGATATTCCCCAAGAAATAATGAAACAATCTCTATAATGCAAATTAGGAAGACTTGAGGCGAGATCTAAGAAAATGCTCCAGTAATAAAATAAAATAAACCTCGACAGATGTATAAACACAGTGTGTTTAACTGTCCTCAACGAAAATTATCCTACAGCACGTATACCGTAGAATAAACTTCCAGATTTCCTACGAACCAGAAAGATGTGACGTTTCTGTGACATAAGCCTCCATTTCGAGCGAAAATAAGACATATTAAGAAGAAACATCGATCGTAGAGCAAAATCTTGTAAAGAAACATGCAAAAATAATTCAAAATTTCTCCTACAAATATTTGATAAACATAATCCCTTTCTGCTAACACCATATCGGGCTAAAATTTGTACTTTAAAAATTCCATGCTAACGTATGATAGATGCAGATGTTCAAGCTATATAAGGCATCCCCCGCCATAACCTGCGCGGCACGCTGACGCCAATCCGGACGGTAGTGTTCACACATGGTCCTACTCTGATTGCACTGGGAGGCGAGTAGTGTTCCTCCCCAATGTATCGCCGGTCCTTGAGGGGAGTCCCGAGGAAAGATTGCCGTCGTATACAAAGCACGCTGAGCGTCACTGTATGCAGAAGGGTACTAGAGAGGCGCCTGAGTTGGTTCTCTGTTGTAGTTGACAGGATACATAACCGGCCAGAGACCTTGAACGCTTGGCTTCAATCTTTTGTTTTTTTTTTTTGTTTTTTTTGTTTGGTTTTTTTTGTTGTTGTTTTTTTTTGTTGTTGTTGTTCTTGTTGTTGTTCTTCTTCTTTTTTTCTTCTTCTTTTTTTTTTCTTTTCATTGAAGGTGCCACCTTTTATAAAACCCGAAAACCCAAGAAGGTATCGGGCCACTAACTAACTTCAAGTCTCATTGACTTTCACACTAAATTAGGCTACTTCCGTGCCCCCTAGCTCTCAATAGAAGTTTTCAACCAGGACATGCCACCACTCTGATCGAAGCTTATAATCTGGGCTTTCATGGCACGTTTAAATTTCCTTAACATGACGATTGACATTTTGAGCTAGAGAGCCTTGAATGATAGGTAACTATGTGTTTCCCGCCATTAAAGCTACTCAAAAACAGCATTTCACAGAGCGGAGTCATGGAATAAAAATGACACTAAAATTGATCAAATTGGCTTAAATTTTGCACAGTCTGTATTTCAACTCATTGTCTACAAAATCCAAATGCAAAATTTCTTTGTAAGTAACACAGTCGGGAATAACACCATATAAAATTTTAAAGGCACTTTGTCTGTCAGTTAACATTTTCACAGGCACGAGTATTGGAGTTAGAGCATGGTCGGCTACCAAAAGCACGATAAGGCCTCACTACTCCATCAGAGTAGTGTTCTATAGCGTCAAGTGCACACCCTCAAAGAAGTAGTTCTTTAAACTCTGATTTGGACGAAATTTCGTCAGGATAACCAGCCAGCTGGGTAATTAAAGTCCATGAATATGAAAGAGAATTGCCAGAGTGTGGATGTTGAAATTTTGGGTAAGATTGACGGTGATTTAGACTGTTTAAAAAATTGCTGTCAAATGGCGGGTATTTTCCGTTGTTGTGAAGAGGCTAGTGGTGGGTGTACCCTACAAAAACTATAAGTCCTTCTAGCTCAAAATCTAAACGGTCATGGTATGGAAATTTTGTAGTGTCATGATGGGCAAACTTTTCAGCTATCAAGTGATGGGTGTCTTGAAATAGCTGTGAATTTTGACAAGGCTGCAGGGGCCTCGAAAGGGAGCTAATTTAATGTGTAAGTCAATGGGGAAATTATTGAGGGTGTGAGATCCTAGGGAAAAAGACGAGAACGTCCCCAATTTGAATTGAAAACTTTTAGGACAGTCTAACTGATGGTGCTTTGACTTCTAATTCCAAACAAATACGACCTAAATGGGTTATCTTGTAACGCGTGCGCAGAGTAGTGTGGTTAAAGTTGCAAGGGACAAGGGTGATCTAAATAAATGATAATTAGCTGGGGATCAAGGGACCGTTAAATCGAGCAGGTGTCTAATGTCGAAGATGAACAGTTTTTCGTGTTCGTAGGTAATGTCATCGTAGTCGGCTAGTGTCTCAGCTTCATTAATTTATGCATCTCTTTTTTCTCGACAGCACCTTACTCTACAAGCTCTCTGCACGACATTTTCGAATGATGTTTCATAATTACTATTTGTGTAAACTGTATGAATTACTTTTAAATATTATGAAACCCAGAAAATGAAAAGAAATGCAATAATGGACCACCTTATAGTGACCATCAATTTCGGACTTCGATTCGGTTATGTAGCGTGTATTTTAAAAGTTATAATCTCTGAACATCCGAAACTTTTCTATGTTTTTTAGACGCATAAGTATTGATTTACCATTTTAGGCACTGGAAAGAAGTATTACCTATTGCCAAAACCAAAATTCTTCTCAAGACGACGTTCTAAAGTGGCACAGGTCAGAGGGACAAAGTTTCTTGTCACTCTTATTTGGAATTATCGCGGAGAAGTTAGCGTATTTGCTGGGTGGGCAAGTGGAAATCGGTACTCTGCCCCCCCCCTTCGAAACGGGCTTTCAAAACGATGATAAAATCAAACCAGCACGTTGAAAAGCGGTCAAATTAAGAAAAGATTTAGAAAAGGTAAAACGGAGAGAAAGGTAAACTGGAAGACCTAAGACTATTTATATAGTTTTATATCAGAGAGACTGCTTGACCCAGTATTCGAGGAATTCATGAAAGTTAGGCCTACACATAAAACATGCACATTCCATTCCAATTAATAAATATTCCTCTGATTATCAAAAGCAAAAAGTTCTTTACAGTTCCCCTTATCCATTCCCACATTTTTACTTGTAACATAATGTACCCATGGCACCGCCTGTACAACGATTATTCCCTTCTCCAGAGTATCAGTTATCGGACACTTTTCCAAATGAAAAAAGAGCTGTTACTAAACTAAGCTGCGAATATCTTCGGGATCTGAAATTTGGTCATGGATCTGAGCAATTCGGGCAAACCATATTCATTTTTAAGTAAAACAAATGACATGTCTTTTAATTACACAAAAACACTCATCCAATTCATTCTTACATTTGGCAGGAAAATTAGACAGAATCACAGTCGGCATAGCAAATTTTCTAGGAAGAAAAGATTACAAAAATTAGCTCCATTTTTATAGGGAAACCTATGGAAAAACAATGTTAACCCCCACTCTATAGTTTTGCGCGCCACACTTTACACGAAATGGTAGAATAATCAAGCAAAAGTGCACAAAAAACTAAAAATAAAAAAATAAATCCGGGACGCTTTTATTCAATTGCAAGATGATGGGCAGACGGGAAGAGTGGTACATGTCATGTACATGTATAAATGTTTTCAAACATTTGCCCGAAAAGTGGTAGTACCGTAGCCTACAATTGATCTATTAAAGTGTACCTCAAGTCAAATAATTAAAAAATATAATTTAAACAGCATTAAAAATGAATTTTAAACAGTCCAACTCCTATTTTCATAGTAATTTCTTGAGCCGAGATATAAAATATTGAAATTTATGCACTACTTATCCTGCAATGTGAGTCTCTATTGTAATGAGCTACGTCCAAGGGACAACTCAACGTGACCAACTGAACCGCCGGTCGACGTAACTTTTTTCTAAAAGTTCCTCGACTCTCTGGCGAAGAGCCAAGGGGCGAAATCAAACTTAAAACGGAGAGTATAGCTGTGCTCAACCTTCTGTAAGCTAAGTTACGTGCGCCACAAAATGGACCTTGTCCCAAACTTTGCAGCCCTGCACGAAATGACTTGATTCATTTCACTAATAGGGATGATTATTTTAATTCTAGTTATTTTAATTGAGAATCAATGGTGCGTTGTTCTCAAAGTAACCCGTTTAGAATTACAATTAAAAATTTATTAAAAAAGTTGGTAACACCTTTTTGAGAACGAATCTCTTTCTATCATTACAAAAATGAGTTAACAGAAAGATATTCCCAAGAAATAATGAAACAATCTCTATAATGCAAATTAGGAAGACTTGAGGCGAGATCTAAGAAAATGCTCCAGTAATAAAATAAAATAAACCTCGACAGATGTATAAACACAGTGTGTTTAACTGTCCTCAACGAAAATTATCCTACAGCACGTATACCGTAGAATAAACTTCCAGATTTCCTACGAACCAGAAAGATGTGACGTTTCTGTGACATAAGCCTCCATTTCGAGCGAAAATAAGACATATTAAGAAGAAACATCGATCGTAGAGCAAAATCTTGTAAAGAAACATGCAAAAATAATTCAAAATTTCTCCTACAAATATTTGATAAACATAATCCCTTTCTGCTAACACCATATCGGGCTAAAATTTGTACTTTAAAAATTCCATGCTAACGTATGATAGATGCAGATGTTCAAGCTATATAAGGCATCCCCCGCCATAACCTGCGCGGCACGCTGACGCCAATCCGGACGGTAGTGTTCACACATGGTCCTACTCTGATTGCACTGGGAGGCGAGTAGTGTTCCTCCCCAATGTATCGCCGGTCCTTGAGGGGAGTCCCGAGGAAAGATTGCCGTCGTATACAAAGCACGCTGAGCGTCACTGTATGCAGAAGGGTACTAGAGAGGCGCCTGAGTTGGTTCTCTGTTGTAGTTGACAGGATACATAACCGGCCAGAGACCTTGAACGCTTGGCTTCAATCTTTTGTTTTTTTTTTTTTTTGTTTTGTTTGTTTGGTTTTTTTTGTTGTTGTTTTTTTTGTTGTTGTCGTTGTTGTTGTTGTTCTTCTTCTTCTTCTTTTTTTCTTCTTCTTTTTTTTTTTCTTTTCATTGAAGGTGCCACCTTTTATAAAACCCGAAAACCCAAGAAGGTATCGGGCCACTAACTAACTTCAAGTCTCATTGACTTTCACACTAAATTAGGCTACTTCCGTGCCCCCTAGCTCTCAATAGAAGTTTTCAACCAGGACATGCCACCACTCTGATCGAAGCTTATAATCTGGGCTTTCATGGCACGTTTAAATTTCCTTAACATGACGATTGACATTTTGAGCTAGAGAGCCTTGAATGATAGGTAACTATGTGTTTCCCGCCATTAAAGCTACTCAAAAACAGCATTTCACAGAGCGGAGTCATGGAATAAAAATGACACTAAAATTGATCAAATTGGCTTAAATTTTGCACAGTCTGTATTTCAACTCATTGTCTACAAAATCCAAATGCAAAATTTCTTTGTAAGTAACACAGTCGGGAATAACACCATATAAAATTTTAAAGGCACTTTGTCTGTCAGTTAACATTTTCACAGGCACGAGTATTGGAGTTAGAGCATGGTCGGCTACCAAAAGCACGATAAGGCCTCACTACTCCATCAGAGTAGTGTTCTATAGCGTCAAGTGCACACCCTCAAAGAAGTAGTTCTTTAAACTCTGATTTGGACGAAATTTCGTCAGGATAACCAGCCAGCTGGGTAATTAAAGTCCATGAATATGAAAGAGAATTGCCAGAGTGTGGATGTTGAAATTTTGGGTAAGATTGACGGTGATTTAGACTGTTTAAAAAATTGCTGTCAAATGGCGGGTATTTTCCGTTGTTGTGAAGAGGCTAGTGGTGGGTGTACCCTACAAAAACTATAAGTCCTTCTAGCTCAAAATCTAAACGGTCATGGTATGGAAATTTTGTAGTGTCATGATGGGCAAACTTTTCAGCTATCAAGTGATGGGTGTCTTGAAATAGCTGTGAATTTTGACAAGGCTGCAGGGGCCTCGAAAGGGAGCTAATTTAATGTGTAAGTCAATGGGGAAATTATTGGGGGTGTGAGATCCTAGGGAAAAAGACGAGAACGTCCCCAATTTGAATTGAAAACTTTTAGGACAGTCTAACTGATGGTGCTTTGACTTCTAATTCCAAACAAATACGACCTAAATGGGTTATCTTGTAACGCGTGCGCAGAGTAGTGTGGTTAAAGTTGCAAGGGACAAGGGTGATCTAAATAAATGATAATTAGCTGGGGATCAAGGGACCGTTAAATCGAGCAGGTGTCTAATGTCGAAGATGAACAGTTTTTCGTGTTCGTAGGTAATGTCATCGTAGTCGGCTAGTGTCTCAGCTTCATTAATTTATGCATCTCTTTTTTCTCGACAGCACCTTACTCTACAAGCTCTCTGCACGACATTTTCGAATGATGTTTCATAATTACTATTTGTGTAAACTGTATGAATTACTTTTAAATATTATGAAACCCAGAAAATGAAAAGAAATGCAATAATGGACCACCTTATAGTGACCATCAATTTCGGACTTCGATTCGGTTATGTAGCGTGTATTTTAAAAGTTATAATCTCTGAACATCCGAAACTTTTCTATGTTTTTTAGACGCATAAGTATTGATTTACCATTTTAGGCACTGGAAAGAAGTATTACCTATTGCCAAAACCAAAATTCTTCTCAAGACGACGTTCTAAAGTGGCACAGGTCAGAGGGACAAAGTTTCTTGTCACTCTTATTTGGAATTATCGCGGAGAAGTTAGCGTATTTGCTGGGTGGGCAAGTGGAAATCGGTACTCTGCCCCCCCCCCCCTTCGAAACGGGCTTTCAAAACGATGATAAAATCAAACCAGCACGTTGAAAAGCGGTCAAATTAAGAAAAGATTTAGAAAAGGTAAAACGGAGAGAAAGGTAAACTGGAAGACCTAAGACTATTTATATAGTTTTATATCAGAGAGACTGCTTGACCCAGTATTCGAGGAATTCATGAAAGTTAGGCCTACACATAAAACATGCACATTCCATTCCAATTAATAAATATTCCTCTGATTATCAAAGCAAAAAGTTCTTTACAGTTCCCCTTATCCATTCCCGCATTTTTACTTGTAACATAATGTACCCATGGCACCGCCTGTACAACGCTTATTCCCTTCTCCAGAGTATCAGTTATCGGACACTTTTCCAAATGAAAAAAGAGCTGTTACTAAACTAAGCTGCGAATATCTTCGGGATCTGAAATTTGGTCATGGATCTGAGCAATTCGGGCAAACCACATTCATTTTTAAGTAAAACAAATGACATGTCTTTTAATTACACAAAAACACTCATCCAATTCATTCTTACATTTGGCAGGAAAATTAGACAGAATCACAGTCGGCATAGCAAATTTTCTAGGAAGAAAAGATTACAAAAATTAGCTCCATTTTTATAGGGAAACCTATGGAAAAACAATGTTAACCCCCACTCTATAGTTTTGCGCGCCACACTTTACACGAAATGGTAGAATAATCAAGCAAAAGTGCACAAAAACTAAATAAATAAAAATAAAAAAATAAATCCGGGACGCTTTTATTCAATTGCAAGATGATGGGCAGACGGGAAGAGTGGTACATGTCATGTACATGTATAAATGTTTTCAAACATTTGCCCGAAAAGTGGTAGTACCGTAGCCTACAATTGATCTATTAAAGTGTACCTCAAGTCAAATAATTAAAAATATATAATTTAAACAGCATTAAAAATGAATTTTAAACAGTCCAACTCCTATTTTCATAGTAATTTCTTGAGCCGAGATATAAAATATTGAAATTTATGCACTACTTATCCTGCAATGTGAGTCTCTATTGTAATGAGCTACGTCCCCAAGGGACAACTCAACGTGACCAACTGAACCGCCGGTCGACGTAACTTTTTTTCTAAAAGTTCCCTCGACTCTCTGGCGAAGAGCCAAGGGGCGAAATCAAACTTAAAACGGAGGTATAGCTGTGCTCAACCTTCTGTAAGCTAAGTTACGTGCGCCACAAAATGGACCTTGTCCCAAACTTTGCAGCCCTGCACGAAATGACTTGATTCATTTCACTAATAGGGATGATTATTTTAATTCTAGTTATTTTAATTGAGAATCAATGGTGCGTTGTTCTCAAAGTAACCCGTTTAGAATTACAATTAAAAATTTATTAAAAAAGTTGGTAACACCTTTTGAGAACGAATCTCTTTCTATCATTACAAAAATGAGTTAACAGAAAGATATTCCCCAAGAAATAATGAAACAATCTCTATAATGCAAATTAGGAAGACTTGAGGCGAGATCTAAGAAAATGCTCCAGTAATAAAATCAAATAAACCTCGACAGATGTATAAACACAGTGTGTTTAACTGTCCTCAACGAAAATTATCCTACAGCACGTATACCGTAGAATAAACTTCCAGATTTCCTACGAACCAGAAAGATGTGACGTTTCTGTGACATAAGCCTCCATTTCGAGCGAAAATGATACATATTAAGGAGAAACATCGATCGTAGAGCAAAATCTTGTAAAGAAACATGCAAAAATAATTCAAAATTTCTCCTACAAATATTTGATAAACATAATCCCTTTCTGCTAACACTATATCGGGCTAAAATTTGTACTTTAAAAATTCCATGCTAACGTATGATAGATGCAGATGTTCAAGCTATATAAGGCATCCCCCGCCATAACCTGCGCGGCACGCTGACGCCAATCCGGACGGTAGTGTTCACACATGGTCCTACTCTGATTGCACTGGGAGGCGAGTAGTGTTCCTCCCCAATGTATCGCCGGTCCTTGAGGGGAGTCCCGAGGAAAGATTGCCGTCGTATACAAAGCACGCTGAGCGTCACTGTATGCAGAAGGGTACTAGAGAGGCGCCTGAGTTGGTTCTCTGTTGTAGTTGACAGGATACATAACCGGCCAGAGACCTTGAACGCTTGGCTTCAATCTTTTGTTTTTTTTTTTTTGTTTTGTTTGTTTGGTTTTTTTGTTGTTTTTTGTTGTTTTTTTTTTTTTTTTTTTGTTGTTGTTGTTCTTCTTCTTTTTTTCTTCTTCTTTTTTTTCTTTTCATTGAAGGTGCCACCTTTTATAAAACCCGAAAACCCAAGAAGGTATCGGGCCACTAACTAACTTCAAGTCTCATTGACTTACACACTAAATTAGGCTACTTCCGTGCCCCCTAGTTCCCAATAGAAGTTTTCAACCAGGACATGCCACCACTCTGATCGAAGCTTATAATCTGGGCTTTCATGGCACGTTTAAATTTTGTTAACATGACGATTGATATTTTGAGCTAGAGAGCCTTGAATGATAGGTAACTATGTGTTTTCCGCCATAAAAGCTACTCAAAAACGGCATTTTACAGAGCGGAGTCATGGAATAAAAATGACACTAAAATTGATCAAATTGGCTTAAATTTTGCACAGTCTGTATTTCAACTCAATGTCTACAAAATCCAAATGCAAAAATGATCATATTTTGTAAGTAACACAGTCGGGAATAACATCATATAAAATTTTAAAGGCACTTTGTCTGTCAGTTAACATTTTCACAGGCACGAGTATTGGAGTTAGAGCATGGTCGGCTACTAAAAGCACGATAAGGCCTCACTACTCCATCAGAGTAGTGTTCTATAGCGTCAAGTGCACACCCTCAAAGAAGTAGTTCTTTTAACTCTGATTTGGACGAAATTTCGTCAGGATAACCTGCCAGCTGGGTAATTAAAGTCCATGAATATGAAAGAGAATTGCCAGAGTGTGGATGTTGAAAATTTAAGAAAGCTTGACGGTGATTTAGACTGTTTAAAAAATTGCTGTCAAGTGGTGGAGATTTTCCGTTCTTGTGAAGAGATTAGGGGTGGGTGTACCCTACAAAACTGTGTGTCCTTCTAGCTCAAAATCTAAACGGTCATTCTATGGTCATGGTATGGAAATTTTGTAGTGCCATGGCAAACTTGTCAGCTATTTCCAAGTGTCTTGATATGGCTGTGAACTTTGACAAGGCTGCAGCGGCCTCGAAAGGGAGCTAATTTAGTGTGTAAGTCAACTGGGAAATTATTGGGGTGTGAGACCATAGGAAAAAAGACGAGAACGCCCCAATTTGAATTGAAAACTTTTAGGACAGTCTAACTGATGCTGCTTTGACTTCTAATTCCAAACAAATACGACCTAAATGGGTTATCTTGTAACGCGTGCGCAGAGTAGTGTGGTTAAAGGTGCAAGGGACAAGGGTGATCTAAATAAATGATAAGTAGCTGGGGATCAAGGGACCGTTAAATCGAGCAGGTGTCGAAGGTCGAAGATGAACAGTTTTTCGTGTTCGTAGGTAATGTCATCGTAGTCGGCTAGTGTCTCAGCTTCATTAATTTATGTGTCTTTTTTCTCGACAGCACCTTACTCTACAAGCTCTCTAAATATTTCAAAGTGCTTACCCTCACGACATCTTTCGAATAATGTTTCATAATTACTATTTGTGTAAACTGTATGAAATACTTTCAAATATTATGAAACCCAGAAAATGAAAAAGAAATGCAATAATGGATCAACTTATAGTGACCATCAATTTCGGACTTCGATTCGGTTATGTAGCGTGTATTTCAAAAGTTATAATCTCTGAACATCCGAAACTTTTCTATGCTTTTTAGACGCATAAGTATTGATTTACCATTTTAGGCACTGGACAAAATTAAATTACCTTTTGCCGAAACTATATATTCTTCTCAAGACGACGTTCTAAAGTGGCACAGGTCAGAGGACAAAGTTTCTTGTCACTCTTATTTGGAATTATCGCGGAGAAGTTAGCGTGTTTGCTGGGTGAGCAAGTGGAAATCGGTACTCAACCCCAACCCCTTAGAGACGGGCTTCCAAAACGATGATCAAATCAAACCAGCACGTTGAAAAGAGGTCAAATTTAAAAAAGATTTAGAAAAGATAAAACGGAGAGAAAGGTAAACTGGAAGACCTAAGACTATTTATAGAGTTTTATATCAGAGAGACTGCTTGACTAGTTTCCCAGTATTCGATTAACTTATGAAAGTTAGGCCTACACATTAAACATGCACATTACATTCCAATTAATAAATATTCCTCTGATTATCACAGCAGGAAGTTCTTTACAGTTTCTCTTATCCATTCCCACATTTTTACTTGTAACATAATGTACCCATGGCACTGCCTGTACAACACTGATTCCGTACTCCAGAGTATCAGTTATCGGACACATTTCCAAATGAAAAAAAAGAGCTGTTACTAAACTAAGCTGCGGATATCTTCGGGATCTGAAATTTGGTCATGGATCTGGACAATTCGGGCAAACCATATTCATATTTTAAGTAAAACAAATGACATGTCTTTTAATTACACAAAAACACTCATCCAATTCATTCTTACATTTGGCAGGAAAATTAGACAGAATCGTAGTCGGCATAGCAAATTTTCTAGGAAGAAAGAAGATTACAAAAATTAGCTCCATTTTTATAGGGAAACCTATGGAAAAACAATGTTAACCCCACTTTATAGTTTTGCGCGTAGCACTTTACACGAAATGGTAGAATATTCAAGCAAAAGTTCACAAAAAAATGAATAAATAAATAAATAAATAAATAAATAAATAAAGAACAAAATCCGGGACGCTGTTTTCAATTGCAAGATGGTGGACAGACGGGGAGAGTGGTACATGTCATGTACATGTATAAATGTTTTAAAAAATTTGCCCGAAAAGTGGTAGTACCGTAGCCTACATTGGATTTATTAAAGTGCACCTCAAGTCAAATAAGTAAAAAATGTATTTTAAACAGCATGAAGAATGAATTTTAAACAGCCCAACTTCTATTTTCATAGTACTTTCTTGAGCCGAGATATAAAATATTGACATTTATGCACTTATTCATTCAGCATTGTGCGTTTGTATTCTAGACTTCATTAAACTGTTAAAAGAAAAATGCTACACGTGATCTCAGTCAAAGAGGGCTTACTTTTTTTAAGGTCCTTCCGGCCCTCTGCAGGCAAAGGTCCGTTCGGCGAAACCACACTTTTAAAATGTTTCCCTTTTTCTAAAAGTCCCCTTGACTCTCTGGCGAAGAGCCAAGGGGCGAAAGCCAAACGATTACTCCCGGAGGAGTTCTGCCACACTTTAAAATGTTTCCCAAAGAAGCTATTACATTTTTGGTATAGCTGTGCTCAACATTCTGCCAGCAACGTTACGCGCAACACAAAATGATCCTTGTCCCAGACTTTGCAGGCCTGCAAGAAATAACCTGATTCATTTCACTAATAGGGATGATTATCTTAATTCTAGTTATTTTAATTGAGAATTAATGTTGTGTTTTTCTCAAAGTATTCGTTTAGAATTACATTTAAAAATTTATTTAAAAAATAGTTGGTAACAACTTTTGAGAACGAACTTATCTCTATCTATCATTACAAAAATGAGTTAACAGTAAGATATCCCCAAGAAATAATGAAACAATCTCTATAATGCAAATTAGGAAGACTTGAGGCGAGATCTAAGAAAATGTTTCAGTAATAAAATCAAGTAAACCTCGACAGATACATAAACACAGTGTGTTTAACTGTCCTCAATGAAAATTATCCTGCAGCACGTATACCGTAGAATAAACTTGCAGATTTTCAACCAATCAGAAAAATGTGACGTTTCTGTGACATAAGCCTCCACTTCGAGCGGAAATGATTAATATTAAGAAGAAACATCAGTCGTAGAGCAAACTCTTGTAAACAAACGTGCAAAAATAAGAACAATTTTCATCTACAAATATTTGATAAACATAATCCCTTTCTGTTAACACTATATTTGGCTGAAATTTGTACTTTGAAAATTCCATGCTAACGTGTGATAGATGCAGATGTTCAAGCTATATAATACATCCTCTGCTGTAACCTGCGCGGCACGCTGACGCCAAACCGGACGGTAGTCTTCACACATGGTCCTACTCTGATTGCACTGGGAGGCGAGTAGTGTTCCTCCCCAATGTATCGCCGGTCCTTGAGGGGAGTCCCGAGGAAAGATTGCTGTCGCATACAAAGCACGCTGAGCGTCACTGTATGCAGAAGGGTACTAGAGAGGCGCCTGAGTTAGTTCTCTGTTGTAGTTGACAGGACACATAACCGGCCAGAGACCTTGAACGCTTGGCTTCAATCTTTTGTTTGTCTGTTTGTTTTGTTTGTTTGGTTTTTTGTTGTTGTTTTTTTGTTGTTGTTTTCTTGTTGTTGTTCTTCTTCTTCTTTTTTTCTTTTCATTGAAGGTGCCACCTTTTATAAAACGGGAAAACCCAAGAAGGTATCGGGCCACTAACTAACTTCAAGTCTCATTGACTTTCACACTAAATTAGGCTACTTCCGTGCCCCTAGCTCTCAGTAGAAGTTTGCAACCAGGTCATGCCACCACTCTGATCGAAGCTTATAATCTGGGCTTTCATGGCACGTTTACAAATTTTGTTAACATGACGATTGACATTTTGAGCTAGAGAGCCTTGAATGATAGGTAACTATGTGTTTTCCGCCATAAAAGCTACTCAAAAACAGCATTTTACAGAGCGGAGTCATGGAACAAAAATGACACTAAAATGGATCAAATTGGCTTAAATTTTGCACAGTCTGTATTTCAACTCAATGTCTACAAAATCCAAATGCAAAAATGATCATATTTTGTAAGTAACACAGTCAGGAATAATATCATATAAAATTTTAAAGGCACTTTGTCTGTCAGTTAACATTTTCACAGGCACGAGTATTGGAGTTAGAGCATGGTCGGCTACCAGAAGCACGATAAGGCCTCACTACTCCATCAGAGTAGTGTTCTACAGCGTCAAGTGCACACCCTCAAAGAAGTAGTTCTTTAAACTCTGATTGGACGAAATTTCGTCAGGATAACCAGCCAGCTGGGTAATGAAAGTCCATGAATATGAAAGAGAATTGCCAGAGTGTGGATGTTGAAATTTTAGGAAAGATTGACGGTGATATAGACTGTTTGAAAAATTGCTGTCAAATGGCGGGTATTTTCCGTTGTTGTGAAGAGGCTAGTGGTGGGTGTACCCTACAAAAACTATAAGTCCTTCTAGCTCAAAATCTAAACGGTCAGGGTATGGAAATTTTGTAGTGTCATGATGGGCAAACTTGTTCAGCTATCAAGTGATGGGTGTCTTGAAATCGCTGTGAATTTTGACAAGGCTGCAGGGGCCTCGAAAGGGAGCTAATTTAATGTGTAAGTCAATGGGGTATTAATTATTGGGGGTGTGAGACCATAAGAAAAAGACGAGAACGCCCCCAATTTGAATTGAAAACTTGTAGGACAGTCTAACTGATGCTGCTTTGACTTCTAATTCCAAACAAATACGACCTAAATGGGTTATCTTGTAACGCGTGCGCAGAGTAGTGTGGTTAAAGTTGCAAGGGACAAGGGTGATCTAAATAAATGATAATTAGCTGGGGATCAAGGGACCGTTAAATCGAGCAGGTGTCTAATGTCGAAGATGAACAGTTTTTCGTGTTCGTAGGTAATGTCATCGTAGTCGGCTAGTGTCTCAGCTTCATTAATTTATGTGTCTCTTTTTCTCGACAGCACCTTACTCTACAAGCTCTCTAAATATTTCAAAGTGTTTACCTCACGACATTTTCGAATGATGTTCCATAATTACTATTTGTGTAAACTGTATGAATTACTTTTAAATATTATGAAACCCAGAAAATGAAAAGAAATGCAATAATGGACCACCTTATAGTGACCATCAATTTCGGACTTCGATTCGGTTATGTAGCGTGTATTTTAAAAGTTATAATCTCTGAACATCCGAAACTTTTCTATGCTTTTTAGACGCATAAGTATTGATTTACCATTTTAGGCACTGGAAAAAAGTATTTTTTGCCAAAACCAAAATTCTTCTCAAGACGACGTTCTAAAGTGGCACAGGTCAGAGGGACAAAGTTTCTTGTCACTCTTATTTGGAATTATCGGGGAGAAGTTAGCGTATTTGCTGGGTGGGCAAGTGGAAATCGGTACTCTCCCCCCCCCCCCCTTCGAAACGGGCTTTCAAAACGATGATAAAATCAAACCAGCACGTTGAAAAGCGGTCAAATTAAGAAAAGATTTAGAAAAGGTAAAACGGAGAGAAAGGTAAACTGGAAGACCTAAGACTATTTATATAGTTTTATATCAGAGAGACTGCTTGACCCAGTATTCGAGGAATTCATGAAAGTTAGGCCTACACATAAAACATGCACATTCCATTCCAATTAATAAATATTCCTCTGATTATCAAAGCAAAAAGTTCTTTACAGTTCCTCTTATCCATTCCCACATTTTTACTTGTAACATAATGTACCCATGGCACCGCCTGTACAACGCTTATTCCCTTCTCCAGAGTATCAGTTATCGGACACTTTTCCAAATGAAAAAAGAGCTGTTACTAAACTAAGCTGCGAATATCTTCGGGATCTGAAATTTGGTCATGGATCTGAGCAATTCGGGCAAACCATATTCATTTTTAAGTAAAACAAATGACATGTCTTTTAATTACACAAAAACACTCATCCAATTCATTCTTACATTTGGCAGGAAAATTAGACAGAATCGTAGTCGGCATAGCAAATTTTCTAGGAAGAAAAGATTACAAAATTAGCTCCATTTTTATAGGGAAACCTATGGAAAAACAATGTTAACCCCCACTCTATAGTTTTGCGCGCCACACTTTACACGAAATGGTAGAATAATCAAGCAAAAGTTCACAAAAAACTAAAAATAAAAAAATAAATCCGGGACGCTTTTATTCAATTGCAAGATGATGGGCAGACGGGAAGAGTGGTACATGTCATGTACATGTATAAATGTTTTCAAACATTTGCCCGAAAAGTGGTAGTACCGTAGCCTACAATTGATCTATTAAAGTGTACCTCAAGTCAAATAATTAAAAAATATAATTTAAACAGCATTAAAAATGAATTTTAAACAGTCCAACTCCTATTTTCATAGTAATTTCTTGAGCCGAGATATAAAATATTGAAATTTATGCACTACTTATCCTGCAATGTGAGTCTCTATTGTAATGAGCTACGTTAAAAGGACAACTCAACGTGACCAACTGAACCGCCGGTCGCGTAACCACGCTTTAACTTTTTCTAAAAGTTCCCTCGACTCTCTGGCGAAGAGCCAAGGGGCGAAACCAAACTTAAAACGGAGGGGTATAGCTGTTCTCATCCTTCTGTAAGGAAAGTTACGTGCGCCCCAAAATGGACCTTGTCCCAAACTTTGCAGGCCTGCACAAAATGGCCTGATCTATTACACTACTAGGGATGATTATTTTAATTCTAGTTATTTTAATTGAGAATCAATGGTGCGTTGTTCTCAAAGTAACCCGTTTAGAATTACATTTAAAAATTTATTAAAAAAGTTGGTAACACCTTTTGAGAACGAATCTCTTTCTATCATTACAAAAATGAGTTAACAGAAAGATATTCCCCAAGAAATAATGAAACAATCTCTATAATGCAAATTAGGAAGACTTGAGGCGAGATCTAAGAAAATGCTCCAGTAATAAAATCAAATAAACCTCGACAGATGTATAAACACAGTGTGTTTAACTGTCCTCAACGAAAATTATCCTACAGCACGTATACCGTAGAATAAACTTCCAGATTTCCTACGAACCAGAAAGATGTGACGTTTCTGTGACATAAGCCTCCATTTCGAGCGAAAATAAGACATATTAAGAAGAAACATCGATCGTAGAGCAAAATCTTGTAAAGAAACATGCAAAATAATTCAAAATTTCTCCTACAAATATTTGATAAACATAATCCCTTTCTGCTAACACTATATCGGGCTAAAATTTGTACTTTAAAAATTCCATGCTAACGTATGATAGATGCAGATGTTCAAGCTATATAAGGCATCCCCTGCCATAACCTGCGCGGCACGCTGACGCCAATCCGGACGGTAGTGTTCACACATGGTCCTACTCTGATTGCACTGGGAGGCGAGTAGTGTTCCTCCCCAATGTATCGCCGGTCCTTGAGGGGAGTCCCGAGGAAAGATTGCCGTCGTATACAAAGCACGCTGAGCGTCACTGTATGCAGAAGGGTACTAGAGAGGCGCCTGAGTTGGTTCTCTGTTGTAGTTGACAGGATACATAACCGGCCAGAGACCTTGAACGCTTGGCTTCAATCTTTTGTTTTTTTTTGTTTTGTTTGTTTGGTTTTTTTGTTGTTGTTGTTGTTGTTTTTTTTTTTTTTTGTTCTTCTTCTCTTTTTTTTCTTTTCATTGAAGGTGCCACCTTTTATAAAACCCGAAAACCCAAGAAGGTATCGGGCCACTAACTAACTTCAAGTCTCATTGACTTTCACACTAAATTAGGCTACTTCCGTGCCCCCTAGCTCTCAATAGAAGTTTTCAACCAGGACATGCCACCACTCTGATCGAAGCTTATAATCTGGGCTTTCATGGCACGTTTAAATTTCCTTAACATGACGATTGACATTTTGAGCTAGAGAGCCTTGAATGATAGGTAACTATGTGTTTCCCGCCATTAAAGCTACTCAAAAACAGCATTTCACAGAGCGGAGTCATGGAATAAAAATGACACTAAAATTGATCAAATTGGCTTAAATTTTGCACAGTCTGTATTTCAACTCATTGTCTACAAAATCCAAATGCAAAATTTCATATTTTGTAAGTAACACAGTCGGGAATAACACCATATAAAATTTTAAAGGCACTTTGTCTGTCAGTTAACATTTTCACAGGCACGAGTATTGGAGTTAGAGCATGGTCGGCTACCAAAAGCACGATAAGGTCTCACTACTCCATCAGAGTAGTGTTCTATAGCGTCAAGTGCACACCCTCAAAGAAGTAGTTCTTTAAACTCTGATTTGGACGAAATTTTGTCAGGATAACCAGCCAGCTGGGTAATTAAAGTCCATGAATATGAAAGAGAATTGCCAGAGTGTGGATGTTGAAATTTTGGGTAAGATTGACGGTGATTTAGACTGTTTGAAAAATTGCTGTCAAATGGCGGGTATTTTCCGTTGTTGTGAAGAGGCTAGTGGGTGGGTGTACCCTACAAAACTATAAGTCCTTCTAGCTCAAAATCTAAACGGTCATGGTATGGAAATTTTGTAGTGTCATGATGGGCAAACTTTTTCAGCTATCAAGTGATGGGTGTCTTGAAATAGCTGTGAATTTTGACAAGGCTGCAGGGGCCTCGAAAGGGAGCTAATTTAATGTGTAAGTCAATGGGGAAATTATTGGGGGTGTGAGATCCTAGGAAAAAGACGAGAACGTCCCCAATTTGAATTGAAAACTTTTTAGGACAGTCTAACTGATGCTGCTTTGACTTCTAATTCCAAACAAATACGACCTAAATGGGTTATCTTGTAACGCGTGCGCAGAGTAGTGTGGTTAAAGTTGCAAGGGACAAGGGTGATCTAAATAAATGATAATTAGTTGGGGATCAAGGGACCGTTAAATCGAGCAGGTGTCTAATGTCGAAGATGAACAGTTTTTCGTGTTCGTAGGTAATGTCATCGTAGTCGGCTAGTGTCTCAGCTTCATTAATTTATGCATCTCTTTTTCTCGACAGCACCTTACTGATAAGCTCTCTAAATATTTCGCTCTCTGCACGACATTTTCGAATGATGTTCCATAATTACTATTTGTGTAAACTGTATGAATTACTTCAAATATTATGAAACCCAGAAAATGAAAAGAAATGCAATAATGGACCACCTTATAGTGACCATCAATTTCGGACTTCGATTCGGTTATGTAGCCCGTGAAACAACAGTTGTAAACTTCTTCTTCCTAGAAAATTTGCCATGCCGACTACGATTCTGTCTATTTTTCCTGCCAAATGCACAAAATGAATTGGATGAGTGTTTTTGTGTAATTAAAAGACATGTCATTTGTTTTACTTAAAATATAAACGGTTTGCCCGATTTGTCCAGATCCTGATTTAATTTCATATCCCGAAGATATCCGCAGCTTAGTTTAATAGCTCTTTTTTTTCATTTGGAAATGTGTCCGATAACTGATTCTCTGGAGTACGGAATCAGTGTTGTACAGGCGGTGCCATGGGTACATTATGTCACAAGTGAAAATGTGGGAATGGCTAAGAGAAACTGTAAAGAGCTTCCTGCTGTGTTAATCAGACGAATATTTATTAATTGGAATGTAATGTATTTAATGTGTAGGCCTAACTTCCATAAGTTAATCGAATACTGGGAAACTAGTCAAGCAGTCTCTCTGAAATTGAGCTCTATAAATAGTCTTACGTCTTCCAGTTTACCTTTCTCTCCGTTTTATCTTTTCTAAATCTTTTTTAAATTTGCCCTCTTTTCAACGTGCTGGTTTGATTTGATCATCGCTTTGGAAGCCCGTCTCTAAGGGGGTTGGGGGGTTGAGTACCGGTTTCCACTTGCTCACCCGGCAAACACGCTAACTTCTCCGCGATAATTCCAATTCAAAGTGACAAGAAACTTTGTCCTCCTGACCCGTGTTACTGTAGAACGTCGTCTAGAGAAGGGGTATATATAGTTTCGGCAAAAAATTTAATTTTGTCCAGGGCCCATAATGGTAAATCAATACTTGTGAGTCTAAAAAGCACAGAAAGGTTTCGGATTTTCAGAGGTTATAACTGTTGATATACAGGCTACATAACCGACTCGAAGTCCGAAATTGATGGTCACTATAAGTTGATCCGTTATTGCAATTCTTTTCATTTTCTGGGTTTCATAATATTTGAAAGTATTTCATACAGTATACACAAATAGTAATGGAACATTATTCGAAGATGTCGTGAGGGTAAGCACTTTGAAATATTTAGAGAGCTTGTCGAGTAAGGTGCTGCCGAGAAAAAAAAGACACATAAATCAAACTGAGGCAGTAGCCGAAGACGGTGACATTACTTACGAACACGAAAAACTGTTCGCCTTCGACCTTCGACACCTGCTCGATTTAACGGTCCCTTGACCCCCAACTACTTATCATTGATTTTGATCACCCTTGTCCATTTCACCTTTACCCACACTACTCTGCGCACGCATTACACGTTAACCCATTTAGGTCGTATTTGTTTGGAATTAGAAGTCAAAGTAGCATCAGTTAAGACTGTCCTAAAAGTTTTCAATTCAAACTGGGGGCGTTCTCGTCTTTTTTTCTTATGGTCTCACACCCCCAGTAATTAATACCCCATTGACTTACACAATAAATTAGCTCCCTTTCGAGGCCCCTGCAGCCTTGTCAAAATTCACAGCGATTTCAAGCAACCCATCACTTGATAGCTGACAAGTTTGCCCATCATGGCACTACAAAATTTCCATACCATGACCGTTTAGATTTTGAGCTAGAAGGACTTACAGCTTTTGTACGGTACACCCACCCTCAGCCTCTTCACAAGAACGGAAAGTCCCCGCCATTTGACAGCAATTTTTCAAACAGTCTATATCACCGTCAATCTTTCCTAAAGTTTCAACATCCACACTCTGGCAAGTTCTCTTTCATATTCATGGACTTTCATTACCCAGCTGGCAGGTTATCCTGACAAAATTTGGTCCAATCCAGAGTTAAAAGAACTACTTCTTTGAGGGTGTGCACTTGACGCTGTAGAACACTACTCTAATGGAGTAGTGAGACCTTATCGTGCTTCTAGTAGCTGACCATGCTCTAACTCCAGTACTCGTGCCTGTGAAAATGTTAACTGACAGACAAAGTGCCTTTAAAATTTTATATGATATTGTTCCTGACTGTGTTACTTACAAAATATGATCATTTTTGCATTTGGAGTTTGTAGACATTGAAATGAAATACAGACTGTGCAAAATTTAAGCCAATTTGATCCATTTTAGTGCCATATTTTGTTGTATTACTCCGCTCTGTAAAATGCCGTTTTTGAGTAGCTTTTATGGCGGAAAACACATACCTATCATTCAAGGCTCTCTAGCTCAAAATATCAACCGTCATGTTAACAAAATTTGTAAATGACATGAAAGCCCAGATTGTGAGCTTCGATCAGAGGGGTGGCATGACCTGGTTGCAAACTTCTACTGGGAACTAGGGGGCACGGAAGTAGCCTAATTTAGAGTGTAAGTCAATGGGAATTGTAATTAGTGGCCCGCTACCTTCTTGGGTTTTCCCGTTTTATAAAAGGTGGCACCTTAAATGAAAAGAAAAAGCAAAAGAACAAAAAACAAACAAACAAACAAATAAACAAACAGACAAACAAAAGATTGAAGCCAAGCGTTCAAGGTCTCTGGCCGGTTATGTGTCCTGTCAACTACAACAGAGAACCAACTCAGGCGCCTCTCTAGTACCCTTCTGCATACAGTGACGCTCAGCGTGCTTTGTATACGACAGCAATCTTTCCTCGGGACTCCCCTCAAGGACCGGCGATACATTGGGGAGGAACACTACTCGCCTCCCAGTGCAATCAGAGTAGGACCATGTGTGAACACTACCGTCCGGTTTGGCGTCAGCGTGCCGCGCAGGTTACAGCAGAGGATGTATTATATAGTTTGAACATCTGCATCTATCACACGTTAGCGTGGAATTTTCAAAGTACAAATTTCAGCCAGATATAGTGTTAGCAGAAAGGGATGATGTTTATCAAATATTTGTAGATGAAATTTGTACTTATTTTTGCACGTTTGTTGACAAGAGTTTGTTCTACGACTGATGTTTCTTCTTAATATTTATCATTTTCGCTCGAAGTGGAGGCTTATGTCACAGAAACGTCACATCTTTCTGATTCGTAGAAAATCTGCAAGTTTATTCTACGGTATACGTGCTGTAGGATAATTTTCATTGAGGACAGTTAAACACACTGTGTTTATGCATCTGTCGAGGTTTATTTGATTTTATTACTGAAACATTTTCTTGGATCTTGCCTCAGGTGTTAGATTGTTTCATTATTTCTTAGGGATATCTTACTGTTAACTCATTTTTGTAATGATAGATAGAGATAAGTTCGTTCTCAAAAGGTGTTACCAACTATTTTTTAAATAAACTTTTAAATGTAATTCTAAACGAAAACTTTGAGAAAAACACAACATTAGTTCTCAATTAAAATAACTAGAATTAATTGATAATCATCCCTATTCGTGAAATGAATCAGGTCATTTCTTGCAGGCCTGCAAAGTCTGGGACAAGGATCATTTTGTGGCGCGCGTAACGTTGCTGGCAAATGTTGAGCACAGCTATACCAAAAATGTAATAGCTTCTTTGGGAAACATTTTAAAGTGTGGCAGAACTCCTCCGGGAGTAATCGTTTGGCTTTCGCCCCTTGGCTCTTCGCCAGAGAGTCAAGGGGACTTTTAGAAAAAAGCATTTTAAAGCGTGGTTTCGCCGAACGGCCCTTTGCCTGCAGAGGGCCGGAAGGACTTTAAAAAAAGTAAGCCCTATTTGGCTGAGATCACGTGTAGCATTTTCCTTTTAACATGATAATGAAGTCTAGAATACAAACGCACAATGCTGAACGAATAAGTGCATAAATTTCAACATTTTATATCTCGGCTCAAGAAAGTACTATGAAAATAAAAGTTGGACTGTATTAAATTCATTCTTCATGCTGTTGAAAATGCATTTTTTACTTATTTGGACTTGAGGTGCACTTTAATAAATCCAATGTAGGCTACTTTTCGGGCAATTTTTTAAAGCATTTAGACATATACATGACATGTACCACTCTCCCCGTCTGTCCACCATTTTGCAATTGAAAACATCCCGGATTTTGTTCTTTATTTATTTTGTTATTTTTATTTATTTAATTTTTTTTGTGAACTTTTACTTGAATATTCTACCATTTCGTATAAAGTGCGGCGCGCAAAGCTACGGAGTGGGGCTAACATTGTTTTTCCATAGGTTTTCCTAAAATGGAGCTCATTTTTGTAAACTTCTTTCTTCCTAGAAAATTTGCCATGCCGACTACGATTCTGTCTATTTTTCCTGCCAAATGCACAAATGAATTGGATGAGTGTTTTTGTGTAATTAAAAGACATGTCATTTGTTTTACTTAAAATATAAACGGTTTGCCCGACTTGTCCAGATCCTGATTTAATTTCATATCCCGAAGATATCCGCAGCTTAGTTTAATAGCTCTTTTTTTTCATTTGGAAATGTGTCCGATAACTGATTCTCTGGAGTACGGAATCAGTGTTGTACAGGCGGTGCCATGGGTACATTATGTCACAAGTGAAAATGTGGGAATGGCTAAGAGAAACTGTAAAGAGCTTCCTGCTGTGTTAATCAGACGAATATTTATTAATTGGAATGTAATGTATTTAATGTGTAGGCCTAACTTCCATAAGTTAATCGAATACTGGGAAACTAGTCAAGCAGTCTCTCTGAAATTGAGCTCTATAAATAGTCTTACGTCTTCCAGTTTACCTTTCTCTCCGTTTTATCTTTTCTAAATCTTTTTTAAATTTGCCCTCTTTTCAACGTGCTGGTTTGATTTGATCATCGCTTTGGAAGCCCGTCTCTAAGGGGGTGGGGGGGGAGGGGGGTTGAGTACCGGTTTCCACTTGCTCACCCGGCAAACACGCTAACTTCTCCGCGATAATTCCAATTCAAAGTGACAAGAAACTTTGTCCTCCTGACCCGTGTTACTGTAGAACGTCGTCTAGAGAAGGGGTATATATAGTTTCGGCAAAAAATTTAATTTTGTCCAGGGCCCATAATGGTAAATCAATACTTGTGAGTCTAAAAAGCACAGAAAGGTTTCGGATTTTCAGAGGTTATAACTGTTGATATACAGGCTACATAACCGACTCGAAGTCCGAAATTGATGGTCACTATAAGTTGATCCGTTATTGCAATTCTTTTCATTTTCTGGGTTTCATAATATTTGAAAGTATTTCATACAGTATACACAAATAGTAATGGAACATTATTCGAAGATGTCGTGAGGGTAAGCACTTTGAAATATTTAGAGAGCTTGTCGAGTAAGGTGCTGCCGAGAAAAAAAAGACACATAAATCAAACTGAGGCAGTAGCCGAAGACGGTGACATTACTTACGAACACGAAAAACTGTTCGCCTTCGACCTTCGACACCTGCTCGATTTAACGGTCCCTTGACCCCCAACTACTTATCATTGATTTTGATCACCCTTGTCCCTTTCACCTTTACCCACACTACTCTGCGCACGCATTACACGTTAACCCATTTAGGTCGTATTTGTTTGGAATTAGAAGTCAAAGTAGCATCAGTTAAGACTGTCCTAAAAAGTTTTCAATTCAAACTGGGGGCGTTCTCGTCTTTTTTTCTTATGGTCTCACACCCCCAGTAATTAATACCCCATTGACTTACACAATAAATTAGCTCCCTTTCGAGGCCCCTGCAGCCTTGTCAAAATTCACAGCGATTTCAAGCAACCCATCACTTGATAGCTGACAAGTTTGCCCATCATGGCACTACAAAATTTCCATACCATGACCGTTTAGATTTTGAGCTAGAAGGACTTACAGCTTTTGTACGGTACACCCACCCTCAGCCTCTTCACAAGAACGGAAAGTCCCCGCCATTTGACAGCAATTTTTCAAACAGTCTATATCACCGTCAATCTTTCCTAAAGTTTCAACATCCACACTCTGGCAAGTTCTCTTTCATATTCATGGACTTTCATTACCCAGCTGGCAGGTTATCCTGACAAAATTTGGTCCAAACCAGAGTTAAAAGAACTACTTCTTTGAGGGTGTGCACTTGACGCTGTAGAACACTACTCTAATGGAGTAGTGAGACCTTATCGTGCTTCTAGTAGCTGACCATGCTCTAACTCCAGTACTCGTGCCTGTGAAAATGTTAACTGACAAACAAAGTGCCTTTAAAATTTTATATGATATTGTTCCTGACTGTGTTACTTACAAAATATGATCATTTTTGCATTTGGAGTTTGTAGACATTGAAATGAAATACAGACTGTGCAAAATTTAAGCCAATTTGATCCATTTTAGTGCCATATTTTGTTGTATTACTCCGCTCTGTAAAATGCCGTTTTTGAGTAGCTTTTATGGCGGAAAACACATACCTATCATTCAAGGCTCTCTAGCTCAAAATATCAACCGTCATGTTAACAAAATTTGTAAATGACATGAAAGCCCAGATTGTGAGCTTCGATCAGAGGGGTGGCATGACCTGGTTGCAAACTTCTACTGGGAACTAGGGGGCACGGAAGTAGCCTAATTTAGAGTGTAAGTCAATGGGAATTGTAATTAGTGGCCCGCTACCTTCTTGGGTTTTCCCGTTTTATAAAAGGTGGCACCTTAAATGAAAAGAAAAAGCAAAAGAACAAAAAACAAACAAACAAACAAATAAACAAACAGACAAACAAAAGATTGAAGCCAAGCGTTCAAGGTCTCTGGCCGGTTATGTGTCCTGTCAACTACAACAGAGAACCAACTCAGGCGCCTCTCTAGTACCCTTCTGCATACAGTGACGCTCAGCGTGCTTTGTATACGACAGCAATCTTTCCTCGGGACTCCCCTCAAGGACCGGCGATACATTGGGGAGGAACACTACTCGCCTCCCAGTGCAATCAGAGTAGGACCATGTGTGAACACTACCGTCCGGTTTGGCGTCAGCGTGCCGCGCAGGTTACAGCAGAGGATGTATTATATAGTTTGAACATCTGCATCTATCACACGTTAGCGTGGAATTTTCAAAGTACAAATTTCAGCCAGATATAGTGTTAGCAGAAAGGGATGATGTTTATCAAATATTTGTAGATGAAATTTGTACTTATTTTTGCACGTTTGTTGACAAGAGTTTGTTCTACGACTGATGTTTCTTCTTAATATTTATCATTTTCGCTCGAAGTGGAGGCTTATGTCACAGAAACGTCACATCTTTCTGATTCGTAGAAAATCTGCAAGTTTATTCTACGGTATACGTGCTGTAGGATAATTTTCATTGAGGACAGTTAAACACACTGTGTTTATGCATCTGTCGAGGTTTATTTGATTTTATTACTGAAACATTTTCTTGGATCTTGCCTCAGGTGTTAGATTGTTTCATTATTTCTTAGGGATATCTTACTGTTAACTCATTTTTGTAATGATAGATAGAGATAAGTTCGTTCTCAAAAGGTGTTACCAACTATTTTTTAAATAAACTTTTAAATGTAATTCTAAACGAAAACTTTGAGAAAAACACAACATTAGTTCTCAATTAAAATAACTAGAATTAATTGATAATCATCCCTATTCGTGAAATGAATCAGGTCATTTCTTGCAGGCCTGCAAAGTCTGGGACAAGGATCATTTTGTGGCGCGCGTAACGTTGCTGGCAAATGTTGAGCACAGCTATACCAAAAATGTAATAGCTTCTTTGGGAAACATTTTAAAGTGTGGCAGAACTCCTCCGGGAGTAATCGTTTGGCTTTCGCCCCTTGGCTCTTCGCCAGAGAGTCAAGGGGACTTTTAGAAAAAAGCATTTTAAAGCGTGGTTTCGCCGAACGGCCCTTTGCCTGCAGAGGGCCGGAAGGACTTTAAAAAAAGTAAGCCCTATTTGGCTGAGATCACGTGTAGCATTTTCCTTTTAACATGATAATGAAGTCTAGAATACAAACGCACAATGCTGAACGAATAAGTGCATAAATTTCAACATTTTATATCTCGGCTCAAGAAAGTACTATGAAAATAAAAGTTGGACTGTATTAAATTCATTCTTCATGCTGTTGAAAATGCATTTTTTACTTATTTGGACTTGAGGTGCACTTTAATAAATCCAATGTAGGCTACTTTTCGGGCAATTTTTTAAAGCATTTAGACATATACATGACATATACCACTCTCCCCGTCTGTCCACCATTTTGCAATTGAAAACATCCCGGATTTTGTTCTTTATTTATTTTGTTATTTTTATTTATTTAATTTTTTTGTGAACTTTTACTTGAATATTCTACCATTTCGTATAAAGTGCGGCGCGCAAAGCTACGGAGTGGGGCTAACATTGTTTTTCCATAGGTTTTCCTAAAATGGAGCTCATTTTTGTAAACTTCTTTCTTCCTAGAAAATTTGCCATGCCGACTACGATTCTGTCTATTTTTCCTGCCAAATGCACAAATGAATTGGATGAGTGTTTTTGTGTAATTAAAAGACATGTCATTTGTTTTACTTAAAATATAAACGGTTTGCCCGACTTGTCCAGATCCTGATTTAATTTCATATCCCGAAGATATCCGCAGCTTAGTTTAATAGCTCTTTTTTTTTTTCATTTGGAAATGTGTCCGATAACTGATTCTCTGGAGTACGGAATCAGTGTTGTACAGGCGGTGCCATGGGTACATTATGTCACAAGTGAAAATGTGGGAATGGCTAAGAGAAACTGTAAAGAGCTTCCTGCTGTGTTAATCAGACGAATATTTATTAATTGGAATGTAATGTATTTAATGTGTAGGCCTAACTTCCATAAGTTAATCGAATACTGGGAAACTAGTCAAGCAGTCTCTCTGAAATTGAGCTCTATAAATAGTCTTACGTCTTCCAGTTTACCTTTCTCTCCGTTTTATCTTTTCTAAATCTTTTTTAAATTTGCCCTCTTTTCAACGTGCTGGTTTGATTTGATCATCGCTTTGGAAGCCCGTCTCTAAGGGGTTGGGGGTTGAGTACCGGTTTCCACTTGCTCACCCGGCAAACACGCTAACTTCTCCGCGATAATTCCAATTCAAAGTGACAAGAAACTTTGTCCTCCTGACCCGTGTTACTGTAGAACGTCGTCTAGAGAAGGGGTATATATAGTTTCGGCAAAAAATTTAATTTTGTCCAGGGCCCATAATGGTAAATCAATACTTGTGAGTCTAAAAGCACAGAAAGGTTTCGGATTTTCAGAGGTTATAACTGTTGATATACAGGCTACATAACCGACTCGAAGTCCGAAATTGATGGTCACTATAAGTTGATCCGTTATTGCAATTCTTTTCATTTTCTGGGTTTCATAATATTTGAAAGTATTTCATACAGTATACACAAATAGTAATGGAACATTATTCGAAGATGTCGTGAGGGTAAGCACTTTGAAATATTTAGAGAGCTTGTCGAGTAAGGTGCTGCCGAGAAAAAAGACACATAAATCAAACTGAGGCAGTAGCCGAAGACGGTGACATTACTTACGAACACGAAAAACTGTTCGCCTTCGACCTTCGACACCTGCTCGATTTAACGGTCCCTTGACCCCCAACTACTTATCATTGATTTTGATCACCCTTGTCCATTTCACCTTTACCCACACTACTCTGCGCACGCATTACACGTTAACCCATTTAGGTCGTATTTGTTTGGAATTAGAAGTCAAAGTAGCATCAGTTAAGACTGTCCTAAAAAGTTTTCAATTCAAACTGGGGGCGTTCTCGTCTTTTTTTCTTATGGTCTCACACCCCCAGTAATTAATACCCCATTGACTTACACAATAAATTAGCTCCCTTTCGAGGCCCCTGCAGCCTTGTCAAAATTCACAGCGATTTCAAGCAACCCATCACTTGATAGCTGACAAGTTTGCCCATCATGGCACTACAAAATTTCCATACCATGACCGTTTAGATTTTGAGCTAGAAGGACTTACAGCTTTTGTACGGTACACCCACCCTCAGCCTCTTCACAAGAACGGAAAGTCCCCGCCATTTGACAGCAATTTTTCAAACAGTCTATATCACCGTCAATCTTTCCTAAAGTTTCAACATCCACACTCTGGCAAGTTCTCTTTCATATTCATGGACTTTCATTACCCAGCTGGCAGGTTATCCTGACAAAATTTGGTCCAATCCAGAGTTAAAAGAACTACTTCTTTGAGGGTGTGCACTTGACGCTGTAGAACACTACTCTAATGGAGTAGTGAGACCTTATCGTGCTTCTAGTAGCTGACCATGCTCTAACTCCAGTACTCGTGCCTGTGAAAATGTTAACTGACAGACAAAGTGCCTTTAAAATTTTATATGATATTGTTCCTGACTGTGTTACTTACAAAATATGATCATTTTTGCATTTGGAGTTTGTAGACATTGAAATGAAATACAGACTGTGCAAAATTTAAGCCAATTTGATCCATTTTAGTGCCATATTTTGTTGTATTACTCCGCTCTGTAAAATGCCGTTTTTGAGTAGCTTTTATGGCGGAAAACACATACCTATCATTCAAGGCTCTCTAGCTCAAAATATCAACCGTCATGTTAACAAAATTTGTAAATGACATGAAAGCCCAGATTGTGAGCTTCGATCAGAGGGGTGGCATGACCTGGTTGCAAACTTCTACTGGGAACTAGGGGGCACGGAAGTAGCCTAATTTAGAGTGTAAGTCAATGGGAATTGTAATTAGTGACCCGCTACCTTCTTGGGTTTTCCCGTTTTATAAAAGGTGGCACCTTAAATGAAAAGAAAAAGCAAAAGAACAAAAAACAAACAAACAAACAAACAAACAAATAAACAAACAGACAAACAAAAGATTGAAGCCAAGCGTTCAAGGTCTCTGGCCGGTTATGTGTCCTGTCAACTACAACAGAGAACCAACTCAGGCGCCTCTCTAGTACCCTTCTGCATACAGTGACGCTCAGCGTGCTTTGTATACGACAGCAATCTTTCCTCGGGCCTCCACACAAGGACCGGCGATACATTGGGGAGGAACACTACTCGCCTCCCAGTGCAATCAGAGTAGGACCATGTGTGAACACTACCGTCCGGTTTGGCGTCAGCGTGCCGCGCAGGTTACAGCAGAGGATGTATTATATAGTTTGAACATCTGCATCTATCACACGTTAGCGTGGAATTTTCAAAGTACAAATTTCAGCCAGATATAGTGTTAGCAGAAAGGGATGATGTTTATCAAATATTTGTAGATGAAATTTGTACTTATTTTTGCACGTTTGTTGACAAGAGTTTGTTCTACGACTGATGTTTCTTCTTAATATTTATCATTTTCGCTCGAAGTGGAGGCTTATGTCACAGAAACGTCACATCTTTCTGATTCGTAGAAAATCTGCAAGTTTATTCTACGGTATACGTGCTGTAGGATAATTTTCATTGAGGACAGTTAAACACACTGTGTTTATGCATCTGTCGAGGTTTATTTGATTTTATTACTGAAACATTTTCTTGGATCTTGCCTCAGGTGTTAGATTGTTTCATTATTTCTTAGGGATATCTTACTGTTAACTCATTTTTGTAATGATAGATAGAGATAAGTTCGTTCTCAAAAGTTGTTACCAACTATTTTTTAAATAAACTTTTAAATGTAATTCTAAACGAAAACTTTGAGAAAAACACAACATTAGTTCTCAATTAAAATAACTAGAATTAATTGATAATCATCCCTATTCGTGAAATGAATCAGGTCATTTCTTGCAGGCCTGCAAAGTCTGGGACAAGGATCATTTTGTGGCGCGCGTAACGTTGCTGGCAAATGTTGAGCACAGCTATACCAAAAATGTAATAGCTTCTTTGGGAAACATTTTAAAGTGTGGCAGAACTCCTCCGGGAGTAATCGTTTGGCTTTCGCCCCTTGGCTCTTCGCCAGAGAGTCAAGGGGACTTTTAGAAAAAAGCATTTTAAAGCGTGGTTTCGCCGAACGGCCCTTTGCCTGCAGAGGGCCGGAAGGACTTTAAAAAAAGTAAGCCCTATTTGGCTGAGATCACGTGTAGCATTTTCCTTTTAACATGATAATGAAGTCTAGAATACAAACGCACAATGCTGAACGAATAAGTGCATAAATTTCAACATTTTATATCTCGGCTCAAGAAAGTACTATGAAAATAAAAGTTGGACTGTATTAAATTCATTCTTCATGCTGTTGAAAATGCATTTTTTACTTATTTGGACTTGAGGTGCACTTTAATAAATCCAATGTAGGCTACTTTTCGGGCAATTTTTTAAAGCATTTAGACATATACATGACATATACCACTCTCCCCGTCTGTCCACCATTTTGCAATTGAAAACATCCCGGATTTTGTTCTTTATTTATTTTGTTATTTTTATTTATTTAATTTTTTTGTGAACTTTTACTTGAATATTCTACCATTTCGTATAAAGTGCGGCGCGCAAAGCTACGGAGTGGGGCTAACATTGTTTTTCCATAGGTTTTCCTAAAATGGAGCTCATTTTTGTAAACTTCTTTCTTCCTAGAAAATTTGCCATGCCGACTACGATTCTGTCTATTTTTCCTGCCAAATGCACAAATGAATTGGATGAGTGTTTTTGTGTAATTAAAAGACATGTCATTTGTTTTACTTAAAATATAAACGGTTTGCCCGACTTGTCCAGATCCTGATTTAATTTCATATCCCGAAGATATCCGCAGCTTAGTTTAATAGCTCTTTTTTTCATTTGGAAATGTGTCCGATAACTGATTCTCTGGAGTACGGAATCAGTGTTGTACAGGCGGTGCCATGGGTACATTATGTCACAAGTGAAAATGTGGGAATGGCTAAGAGAAACTGTAAAGAGCTTCCTGCTGTGTTAATCAGACGAATATTTATTAATTGGAATGTAATGTATTTAATGTGTAGGCCTAACTTCCATAAGTTAATCGAATACTGGGAAACTAGTCAAGCAGTCTCTCTGAAATTGAGCTCTATAAATAGTCTTACGTCTTCCAGTTTACCTTTCTCTCCGTTTTATCTTTTCTAAATCTTTTTTAAATTTGCCCTCTTTTCAACGTGCTGGTTTGATTTGATCATCGCTTTGGAAGCCCGTCTCTAAGGGGGTTGGGGGTTGAGTACCGGTTTCCACTTGCTCACCCGGCAAACACGCTAACTTCTCCGCGATAATTCCAATTCAAAGTGACAAGAAACTTTGTCCTCCTGACCCGTGTTACTGTAGAACGTCGTCTAGAGAAGGGGTATATATAGTTTCGGCAAAAAATTTAATTTTGTCCAGGGCCCATAATGGTAAATCAATACTTGTGAGTCTAAAAGCACAGAAAGGTTTCGGATTTTCAGAGGTTATAACTGTTGATATACAGGCTACATAACCGACTCGAAGTCCGAAATTGATGGTCACTATAAGTTGATCCGTTATTGCAATTCTTTTCATTTTCTGGGTTTCATAATATTTGAAAGTATTTCATACAGTATACACAAATAGTAATGGAACATTATTCGAAGATGTCGTGAGGGTAAGCACTTTGAAATATTTAGAGAGCTTGTCGAGTAAGGTGCTGCCGAGAAAAAAGACACATAAATCAAACTGAGGCAGTAGCCGAAGACGGTGACATTACTTACGAACACGAAAAACTGTTCGCCTTCGACCTTCGACACCTGCTCGATTTAACGGTCCCTTGACCCCCAACTACTTATCATTGATTTTGATCACCCTTGTCCATTTCACCTTTACCCACACTACTCTGCGCACGCATTACACGTTAACCCATTTAGGTCGTATTTGTTTGGAATTAGAAGTCAAAGTAGCATCAGTTAAGACTGTCCTAAAAAGTTTTCAATTCAAACTGGGGGCGTTCTCGTCTTTTTTTCTTATGGTCTCACACCCCCAGTAATTAATACCCCATTGACTTACACAATAAATTAGCTCCCTTTCGAGGCCCCTGCAGCCTTGTCAAAATTCACAGCGATTTCAAGCAACCCATCACTTGATAGCTGACAAGTTTGCCCATCATGGCACTACAAAATTTCCATACCATGACCGTTTAGATTTTGAGCTAGAAGGACTTACAGCTTTTGTACGGTACACCCACCCTCAGCCTCTTCACAAGAACGGAAAGTCCCCGCCATTTGACAGCAATTTTTCAAACAGTCTATATCACCGTCAATCTTTCCTAAAGTTTCAACATCCACACTCTGGCAAGTTCTCTTTCATATTCATGGACTTTCATTACCCAGCTGGCAGGTTATCCTGACAAAATTTGGTCCAATCCAGAGTTAAAAGAACTACTTCTTTGAGGGTGTGCACTTGACGCTGTAGAACACTACTCTAATGGAGTAGTGAGACCTTATCGTGCTTCTAGTAGCTGACCATGCTCTAACTCCAGTACTCGTGCCTGTGAAAATGTTAACTGACAGACAAAGTGCCTTTAAAATTTTATATGATATTGTTCCTGACTGTGTTACTTACAAAATATGATCATTTTTGCATTTGGAGTTTGTAGACATTGAAATGAAATACAGACTGTGCAAAATTTAAGCCAATTTGATCCATTTTAGTGCCATATTTTGTTGTATTACTCCGCTCTGTAAAATGCCGTTTTTGAGTAGCTTTTATGGCGGAAAACACATACCTATCATTCAAGGCTCTCTAGCTCAAAATATCAACCGTCATGTTAACAAAATTTGTAAATGACATGAAAGCCCAGATTGTGAGCTTCGATCAGAGGGGTGGCATGACCTGGTTGCAAACTTCTACTGGGAACTAGGGGGCACGGAAGTAGCCTAATTTAGAGTGTAAGTCAATGGGAATTGTAATTAGTGACCCGCTACCTTCTTGGGTTTTCCTGTTTTATAAAAGGTGGCACCTTAAATGAAAAGAAAAAGCAAAAGAACAAAAAACAAACAAACAAACAAACAAATAAACAAACAGACAAACAAAAGATTGAAGCCAAGCGTTCAAGGTCTCTGGCCGGTTATGTGTCCTGTCAACTACAACAGAGAACCAACTCAGGCGCCTCTCTAGTACCCTTCTGCATACAGTGACGCTCAGCGTGCTTTGTATACGACAGCAATCTTTCCTCGGGACTCCCTCAAGGACCGGCGATACATTGGGGAGGAACACTACTCGCCTCCCAGTGCAATCAGAGTAGGACCATGTGTGAACACTACCGTCCGGTTTGGCGTCAGCGTGCCGCGCAGGTTACAGCAGAGGATGTATTATATAGTTTGAACATCTGCATCTATCACACGTTAGCGTGGAATTTTCAAAGTACAAATTTCAGCCAGATATAGTGTTAGCAGAAAGGGATGATGTTTATCAAATATTTGTAGATGAAATTTGTACTTATTTTTGCACGTTTGTTGACAAGAGTTTGTTCTACGACTGATGTTTCTTCTTAATATTTATCATTTTCGCTCGAAGTGGAGGCTTATGTCACAGAAACGTCACATCTTTCTGATTCGTAGAAAATCTGCAAGTTTATTCTACGGTATACGTGCTGTAGGATAATTTTCATTGAGGACAGTTAAACACACTGTGTTTATGCATCTGTCGAGGTTTATTTGATTTTATTACTGAAACATTTTCTTGGATCTTGCCTCAGGTGTTAGATTGTTTCATTATTTCTTAGGGATATCTTACTGTTAACTCATTTTTGTAATGATAGATAGAGATAAGTTCGTTCTCAAAAGTTGTTACCAACTATTTTTTAAATAAACTTTTAAATGTAATTCTAAACGAAAACTTTGAGAAAAACACAACATTAGTTCTCAATTAAAATAACTAGAATTAATTGATAATCATCCCTATTCGTGAAATGAATCAGGTCATTTCTTGCAGGCCTGCAAAGTCTGGGACAAGGATCATTTTGTGGCGCGCGTAACGTTGCTGGCAAATGTTGAGCACAGCTATACCAAAAATGTAATAGCTTCTTTGGGAAACATTTTAAAGTGTGGCAGAACTCCTCCGGGAGTAATCGTTTGGCTTTCGCCCCTTGGCTCTTCGCCAGAGAGTCAAGGGGACTTTTAGAAAAAAGCATTTTAAAGCGTGGTTTCGCCGAACGGCCCTTTGCCTGCAGAGGGCCGGAAGGACTTTAAAAAAGTAAGCCCTATTTGGCTGAGATCACGTGTAGCATTTTCCTTTTAACATGATAATGAAGTCTAGAATACAAACGCACAATGCTGAACGAATAAGTGCATAAATTTCAACATTTTATATCTCGGCTCAAGAAAGTACTATGAAAATAAAAGTTGGACTGTATTAAATTCATTCTTCATGCTGTTGAAAATGCATTTTTTACTTATTTGGACTTGAGGTGCACTTTAATAAATCCAATGTAGGCTACTTTTCGGGCAATTTTTTAAAGCATTTAGACATATACATGACATATACCACTCTCCCCGTCTGTCCACCATTTTGCAATTGAAAACATCCCGGATTTTGTTCTTTATTTATTTTGTTATTTTTATTTATTTAATTTTTTTGTGAACTTTTACTTGAATATTCTACCATTTCGTATAAAGTGCGGCGCGCAAAGCTACGGAGTGGGGCTAACATTGTTTTTCCATAGGTTTTCCTAAAATGGAGCTCATTTTTGTAAACTTCTTTCTTCCTAGAAAATTTGCCATGCCGACTACGATTCTGTCTATTTTTCCTGCCAAATGCACAAATGAATTGGATGAGTGTTTTTGTGTAATTAAAAGACATGTCATTTGTTTTACTTAAAATATAAACGGTTTGCCCGACTTGTCCAGATCCTGATTTAATTTCATATCCCGAAGATATCCGCAGCTTAGTTTAATAGCTCTTTTTTTTTCATTTGGAAATGTGTCCGATAACTGATTCTCTGGAGTACGGAATCAGTGTTGTACAGGCGGTGCCATGGGTACATTATGTCACAAGTGAAAATGTGGGAATGGCTAAGAGAAACTGTAAAGAGCTTCCTGCTGTGTTAATCAGACGAATATTTATTAATTGGAATGTAATGTATTTAATGTGTAGGCCTAACTTCCATAAGTTAATCGAATACTGGGAAACTAGTCAAGCAGTCTCTCTGAAATTGAGCTCTATAAATAGTCTTACGTCTTCCAGTTTACCTTTCTCTCCGTTTTATCTTTTCTAAATCTTTTTTAAATTTGCCCTCTTTTCAACGTGCTGGTTTGATTTGATCATCGCTTTGGAAGCCCGTCTCTAAGGGGGTTGGGGTTGAGTACCGGTTTCCACTTGCTCACCCGGCAAACACGCTAACTTCTCCGCGATAATTCCAATTCAAAGTGACAAGAAACTTTGTCCTCCTGACCCGTGTTACTGTAGAACGTCGTCTAGAGAAGGGGTATATATAGTTTCGGCAAAAAATTTAATTTTGTCCAGGGCCCATAATGGTAAATCAATACTTGTGAGTCTAAAAGCACAGAAAGGTTTCGGATTTTCAGAGGTTATAACTGTTGATATACAGGCTACATAACCGACTCGAAGTCCGAAATTGATGGTCACTATAAGTTGATCCGTTATTGCAATTCTTTTCATTTTCTGGGTTTCATAATATTTGAAAGTATTTCATACAGTATACACAAATAGTAATGGAACATTATTCGAAGATGTCGTGAGGGTAAGCACTTTGAAATATTTAGAGAGCTTGTCGAGTAAGGTGCTGCCGAGAAAAAAAAGACACATAAATCAAACTGAGGCAGTAGCCGAAGACGGTGACATTACTTACGAACACGAAAAACTGTTCGCCTTCGACCTTCGACACCTGCTCGATTTAACGGTCCCTTGACCCCCAACTACTTATCATTGATTTTGATCACCCTTGTCCATTTCACCTTTACCCACACTACTCTGCGCACGCATTACACGTTAACCCATTTAGGTCGTATTTGTTTGGAATTAGAAGTCAAAGTAGCATCAGTTAAGACTGTCCTAAAAAGTTTTCAATTCAAACTGGGGGCGTTCTCGTCTTTTTTCTTATGGTCTCACACCCCAGTAATTAATACCCCATTGACTTACACAATAAATTAGCTCCCTTTCGAGGCCCCTGCAGCCTTGTCAAAATTCACAGCGATTTCAAGCAACCCATCACTTGATAGCTGACAAGTTTGCCCATCATGGCACTACAAAATTTCCATACCATGACCGTTTAGATTTTGAGCTAGAAGGACTTACAGCTTTTGTACGGTACACCCACCCTCAGCCTCTTCACAAGAACGGAAAGTCCCCGCCATTTGACAGCAATTTTTCAAACAGTCTATATCACCGTCAATCTTTCCTAAAGTTTCAACATCCACACTCTGGCAAGTTCTCTTTCATATTCATGGACTTTCATTACCCAGCTGGCAGGTTATCCTGACAAAATTTGGTCCAATCCAGAGTTAAAAGAACTACTTCTTTGAGGGTGTGCACTTGACGCTGTAGAACACTACTCTAATGGAGTAGTGAGACCTTATCGTGCTTCTAGTAGCTGACCATGCTCTAACTCCAGTACTCGTGCCTGTGAAAATGTTAACTGACAGACAAAGTGCCTTTAAAATTTTATATGATATTGTTCCTGACTGTGTTACTTACAAAATATGATCATTTTTGCATTTGGAGTTTGTAGACATTGAAATGAAATACAGACTGTGCAAAATTTAAGCCAATTTGATCCATTTTAGTGCCATATTTTGTTGTATTACTCCGCTCTGTAAAATGCCGTTTTTGAGTAGCTTTTATGGCGGAAAACACATACCTATCATTCAAGGCTCTCTAGCTCAAAATATCAACCGTCATGTTAACAAAATTTGTAAATGACATGAAAGCCCAGATTGTGAGCTTCGATCAGAGGGGTGGCATGACCTGGTTGCAAACTTCTACTGGGAACTAGGGGGCACGGAAGTAGCCTAATTTAGAGTGTAAGTCAATGGGAATTGTAATTAGTGACCCGCTACCTTCTTGGGTTTTCCTGTTTTATAAAAGGTGGCACCTTAAATGAAAAGAAAAAGCAAAAGAACAAAAAACAAACAAACAAACAAACAAACAAATAAACAAACAGACAAACAAAAGATTGAAGCCAAGCGTTCAAGGTCTCTGGCCGGTTATGTGTCCTGTCAACTACAACAGAGAACCAACTCAGGCGCCTCTCTAGTACCCTTCTGCATACAGTGACGCTCAGCGTGCTTTGTATACGACAGCAATCTTTCCTCGGGACTCCCTCAAGGACCGGCGATACATTGGGGAGGAACACTACTCGCCTCCCAGTGCAATCAGAGTAGGACCATGTGTGAACACTACCGTCCGGTTTGGCGTCAGCGTGCCGCGCAGGTTACAGCAGAGGATGTATTATATAGTTTGAACATCTGCATCTATCACACGTTAGCGTGGAATTTTCAAAGTACAAATTTCAGCCAGATATAGTGTTAGCAGAAAGGGATGATGTTTATCAAATATTTGTAGATGAAATTTGTACTTATTTTTGCACGTTTGTTGACAAGAGTTTGTTCTACGACTGATGTTTCTTCTTAATATTTATCATTTTCGCTCGAAGTGGAGGCTTATGTCACAGAAACGTCACATCTTTCTGATTCGTAGAAAATCTGCAAGTTTATTCTACGGTATACGTGCTGTAGGATAATTTTCATTGAGGACAGTTAAACACACTGTGTTTATGCATCTGTCGAGGTTTATTTGATTTTATTACTGAAACATTTTCTTGGATCTTGCCTCAGGTGTTAGATTGTTTCATTATTTCTTAGGGATATCTTACTGTTAACTCATTTTTGTAATGATAGATAGAGATAAGTTCGTTCTCAAAAGTTGTTACCAACTATTTTTTAAATAAACTTTTAAATGTAATTCTAAACGAAAACTTTGAGAAAAACACAACATTAGTTCTCAATTAAAATAACTAGAATTAATTGATAATCATCCCTATTCGTGAAATGAATCAGGTCATTTCTTGCAGGCCTGCAAAGTCTGGGACAAGGATCATTTTGTGGCGCGCGTAACGTTGCTGGCAAATGTTGAGCACAGCTATACCAAAAATGTAATAGCTTCTTTGGGAAACATTTTAAAGTGTGGCAGAACTCCTCCGGGAGTAATCGTTTGGCTTTCGCCCCTTGGCTCTTCGCCAGAGAGTCAAGGGGACTTTTAGAAAAAAGCATTTTAAAGCGTGGTTTCGCCGAACGGCCCTTTGCCTGCAGAGGGCCGGAAGGACTTTAAAAAAAGTAAGCCCTATTTGGCTGAGATCACGTGTAGCATTTTCCTTTTAACATGATAATGAAGTCTAGAATACAAACGCACAATGCTGAACGAATAAGTGCATAAATTTCAACATTTTATATCTCGGCTCAAGAAAGTACTATGAAAATAAAAGTTGGACTGTATTAAATTCATTCTTCATGCTGTTGAAAATGCATTTTTTACTTATTTGGACTTGAGGTGCACTTTAATAAATCCAATGTAGGCTACTTTTCGGGCAATTTTTTAAAGCATTTAGACATATACATGACATATACCACTCTCCCCGTCTGTCCACCATTTTGCAATTGAAAACATCCCGGATTTTGTTCTTTATTTATTTTGTTATTTTTATTTATTTAATTTTTTTGTGAACTTTTACTTGAATATTCTACCATTTCGTATAAAGTGCGGCGCGCAAAGCTACGGAGTGGGGCTAACATTGTTTTTCCATAGGTTTTCCTAAAATGGAGCTCATTTTTGTAAACTTCTTTCTTCCTAGAAAATTTGCCATGCCGACTACGATTCTGTCTATTTTTCCTGCCAAATGCACAAATGAATTGGATGAGTGTTTTTGTGTAATTAAAAGACATGTCATTTGTTTTACTTAAAATATAAACGGTTTGCCCGACTTGTCCAGATCCTGATTTAATTTCATATCCCGAAGATATCCGCAGCTTAGTTTAATAGCTCTTTTTTTTTTTTCATTTGGAAATGTGTCCGATAACTGATTCTCTGGAGTACGGAATCAGTGTTGTACAGGCGGTGCCATGGGTACATTATGTCACAAGTGAAAATGTGGGAATGGCTAAGAGAAACTGTAAAGAGCTTCCTGCTGTGTTAATCAGACGAATATTTATTAATTGGAATGTAATGTATTTAATGTGTAGGCCTAACTTCCATAAGTTAATCGAATACTGGGAAACTAGTCAAGCAGTCTCTCTGAAATTGAGCTCTATAAATAGTCTTACGTCTTCCAGTTTACCTTTCTCTCCGTTTTATCTTTTCTAAATCTTTTTTAAATTTGCCCTCTTTTCAACGTGCTGGTTTGATTTGATCATCGCTTTGGAAGCCCGTCTCTAAGGGGGTTGGGGTTGAGTACCGGTTTCCACTTGCTCACCCGGCAAACACGCTAACTTCTCCGCGATAATTCCAATTCAAAGTGACAAGAAACTTTGTCCTCCTGACCCGTGTTACTGTAGAACGTCGTCTAGAGAAGGGGTATATATAGTTTCGGCAAAAAATTTAATTTTGTCCAGGGCCCATAATGGTAAATCAATACTTGTGAGTCTAAAAAGCACAGAAAGGTTTCGGATTTTCAGAGGTTATAACTGTTGATATACAGGCTACATAACCGACTCGAAGTCCGAAATTGATGGTCACTATAAGTTGATCCGTTATTGCAATTCTTTTCATTTTCTGGGTTTCATAATATTTGAAAGTATTTCATACAGTATACACAAATAGTAATGGAACATTATTCGAAGATGTCGTGAGGGTAAGCACTTTGAAATATTTAGAGAGCTTGTCGAGTAAGGTGCTGCCGAGAAAAAAGACACATAAATCAAACTGAGGCAGTAGCCGAAGACGGTGACATTACTTACGAACACGAAAAACTGTTCGCCTTCGACCTTCGACACCTGCTCGATTTAACGGTCCCTTGACCCCCAACTACTTATCATTGATTTTGATCACCCTTGTCCATTTCACCTTTACCCACACTACTCTGCGCACGCATTACACGTTAACCCATTTAGGTCGTATTTGTTTGGAATTAGAAGTCAAAGTAGCATCAGTTAAGACTGTCCTAAAAAGTTTTCAATTCAAACTGGGGGCGTTCTCGTCTTTTTTTCTTATGGTCTCACACCCCCAGTAATTAATACCCCATTGACTTACACAATAAATTAGCTCCCTTTCGAGGCCCCTGCAGCCTTGTCAAAATTCACAGCGATTTCAAGCAACCCATCACTTGATAGCTGACAAGTTTGCCCATCATGGCACTACAAAATTTCCATACCATGACCGTTTAGATTTTGAGCTAGAAGGACTTACAGCTTTTGTACGGTACACCCACCCTCAGCCTCTTCACAAGAACGGAAAGTCCCCGCCATTTGACAGCAATTTTTCAAACAGTCTATATCACCGTCAATCTTTCCTAAAGTTTCAACATCCACACTCTGGCAAGTTCTCTTTCATATTCATGGACTTTCATTACCCAGCTGGCAGGTTATCCTGACAAAATTTGGTCCAATCCAGAGTTAAAAGAACTACTTCTTTGAGGGTGTGCACTTGACGCTGTAGAACACTACTCTAATGGAGTAGTGAGACCTTATCGTGCTTCTAGTAGCTGACCATGCTCTAACTCCAGTACTCGTGCCTGTGAAAATGTTAACTGACAGACAAAGTGCCTTTAAAATTTTATATGATATTGTTCCTGACTGTGTTACTTACAAAATATGATCATTTTTGCATTTGGAGTTTGTAGACATTGAAATGAAATACAGACTGTGCAAAATTTAAGCCAATTTGATCCATTTTAGTGCCATATTTTGTTGTATTACTCCGCTCTGTAAAATGCCGTTTTTGAGTAGCTTTTATGGCGGAAAACACATACCTATCATTCAAGGCTCTCTAGCTCAAAATATCAACCGTCATGTTAACAAAATTTGTAAATGACATGAAAGCCCAGATTGTGAGCTTCGATCAGAGGGGTGGCATGACCTGGTTGCAAACTTCTACTGGGAACTAGGGGCACGGAAGTAGCCTAATTTAGAGTGTAAGTCAATGGGAATTGTAATTAGTGACCCGCTACCTTCTTGGGTTTTCCTGTTTTATAAAAGGTCGCCCCTTAAATGAAAAGAAAAAGCAAAAGAACAAAAAACAAACAAACAAACAAACAAACAAATAAACAAACAGACAAACAAAAGATTGAAGCCAAGCGTTCAAGGTCTCTGGCCGGTTATGTGTCCTGTCAACTACAACAGAGAACCAACTCAGGCGCCTCTCTAGTACCCTTCTGCATACAGTGACGCTCAGCGTGCTTTGTATACGACAGCAATCTTTCCTCGGGACTCCCTCAAGGACCGGCGATACATTGGGGAGGAACACTACTCGCCTCCCAGTGCAATCAGAGTAGGACCATGTGTGAACACTACCGTCCGGTTTGGCGTCAGCGTGCCGCGCAGGTTACAGCAGAGGATGTATTATATAGTTTGAACATCTGCATCTATCACACGTTAGCGTGGAATTTTCAAAGTACAAATTTCAGCCAGATATAGTGTTAGCAGAAAGGGATGATGTTTATCAAATATTTGTAGATGAAATTTGTACTTATTTTTGCACGTTTGTTGACAAGAGTTTGTTCTACGACTGATGTTTCTTCTTAATATTTATCATTTTCGCTCGAAGTGGAGGCTTATGTCACAGAAACGTCACATCTTTCTGATTCGTAGAAAATCTGCAAGTTTATTCTACGGTATACGTGCTGTAGGATAATTTTCATTGAGGACAGTTAAACACACTGTGTTTATGCATCTGTCGAGGTTTATTTGATTTTATTACTGAAACATTTTCTTGGATCTTGCCTCAGGTGTTAGATTGTTTCATTATTTCTTAGGGATATCTTACTGTTAACTCATTTTTGTAATGATAGATAGAGATAAGTTCGTTCTCAAAAGTTGTTACCAACTATTTTTTAAATAAACTTTTAAATGTAATTCTAAACGAAAACTTTGAGAAAAACACAACATTAGTTCTCAATTAAAATAACTAGAATTAATTGATAATCATCCCTATTCGTGAAATGAATCAGGTCATTTCTTGCAGGCCTGCAAAGTCTGGGACAAGGATCATTTTGTGGCGCGCGTAACGTTGCTGGCAAATGTTGAGCACAGCTATACCAAAAATGTAATCGCTTCTTTGTGGCTTCTGTTCTATTCAGCCAGTCTAGAGCAGGACCACTCAGTGTTTGCCCTTTGGAGGGCGTACTTGTCCATTTGGGACGTAAAGCTCCATAAGGGAGCAGAACTCCTTCGGGAGTAATCGTTTGGTTTTCGCCCCTTGGCTCTTCGCCAGAGAGTCGTGGGGACTTTTAGAAAAAAGCTTCTTTGCGAAACATTTTAAAGTGTGGCAGAACTCCTCCGGGAGTAATCGTTTGGCTTTCGCCCCTTGGCTCTTCGCCAGAGAGTCAAGGGGACTTTTAGAAAAAAGCATTTTAAAGCGTGGTTTCGCCGAACGGCCCTTTGCCTGCAGAGGGCCGGAAGGACTTTAAAAAAAGTAAGCCCTATTTGGCTGAGATCACGTGTAGCATTTTCCTTTTAACATGATAATGAAGTCTAGAATACAAACGCACAATGCTGAACGAATAAGTGCATAAATTTCAACATTTTATATCTCGGCTCAAGAAAGTACTATGAAAATAAAAGTTGGACTGTATTAAATTCATTCTTCATGCTGTTGAAAATGCATTTTTTTACTTATTTGGACTTGAGGTGCACTTTAATAAATCCAATGTAGGCTACTTTTCGGGCAATTTTTTAAAGCATTTAGACATATACATGACATGTACCACTCTCCCCGTCTGTCCACCATTTTGCAATTGAAAACATCCCGGATTTTGTTCTTTATTTATTTTGTTATTTTTATTTATTTAATTTTTTTTGTGAACTTTTACTTGAATATTCTACCATTTCGTATAAAGTGCGGCGCGCAAAGCTACGGAGTGGGGCTAACATTGTTTTTCCATAGGTTTTCCTAAAATTGAGCTCATTTTTGTAAACTTCTTTCTTCCTAGAAAATTTGCCATGCCGACTACGATTCTGTCTATTTTTCCTGCCAAATGCACAAATGAATTGGATGAGTGTTTTTGTGTAATTAAAAGACATGTCATTTGTTTTACTTAAAATATAAACGGTTTGCCCGACTTGTCCAGATCCTGATTTAATTTCATATCCCGAAGATATCCGCAGCTTAGTTTAATAGCTCTTTTTTTTTTTTCATTTGGAAATGTGTCCGATAACTGATTCTCTGGAGTACGGAATCAGTGTTGTACAGGCGGTGCCATGGGTACATTATGTCACAAGTGAAAATGTGGGAATGGCTAAGAGAAACTGTAAAGAGCTTCCTGCTGTGTTAATCAGACGAATATTTATTAACTGGAATGTAATGTATTTAATGTGTAGGCCTAACTTCCATAAGTTAATCGAATACTGGGAAACTAGTCAAGCAGTCTCTCTGAAATTGAGCTCTATAAATAGTCTTACGTCTTCCAGTTTACCTTTCTCTCCGTTTTATCTTTTCTAAATCTTTTTTAAATTTGCCCTCTTTTCAACGTGCTGGTTTGATTTGATCATCGCTTTGGAAGCCCGTCTCTAAGGGGGTTGGGGGTTGAGTACCGGTTTCCACTTGCTCACCCGGCAAACACGCTAACTTCTCCGCGATAATTCCAATTCAAAGTGACAAGAAACTTTGTCCTCCTGACCCGTGTTACTGTAGAACGTCGTCTAGAGAAGGGGTATATATAGTTTCGGCAAAAAATTTAATTTTGTCCAGGGCCCATAATGGTAAATCAATACTTGTGAGTCTAAAAAGCACAGAAAGGTTTCGGATTTTCAGAGGTTATAACTGTTGATATACAGGCTACATAACCGACTCGAAGTCCGAAATTGATGGTCACTATAAGTTGATCCGTTATTGCAATTCTTTTTATTTTCTGGGTTTCATAATATTTGAAAGTATTTCATACAGTATACACAAATAGTAATGGAACATTATTCGAAGATGTCGTGAGGGTAAGCACTTTGAAATATTTAGAGAGCTTGTCGAGTAAGGTGCTGCCGAGAAAAAAAAGACACATAAATCAAACTGAGGCAGTAGCCGAAGACGGTGACATTACTTACGAACACGAAAAACTGTTCGCCTTCGACCTTCGACACCTGCTCGATTTAACGGTCCCTTGACCCCCAACTACTTATCATTGATTTTGATCACCCTTGTCCATTTCACCTTTACCCACACTACTCTGCGCACGCATTACACGTTAACCCATTTAGGTCGTATTTGTTTGGAATTAGAAGTCAAAGTAGCATCAGTTAAGACTGTCCTAAAAAGTTTTCAATTCAAACTGGGGGCGTTCTCGTCTTTTTTTCTTATGGTCTCACACTCCCAGTAATTAATACCCCATTGACTTACACAATAAATTAGCTCCCTTTCGAGGCCCCTGCAGCCTTGTCAAAATTCACAGCGATTTCAAGCAACCCATCACTTGATAGCTGACAAGTTTGCCCATCATGGCACTACAAAATTTCCATACCATGACCGTTTAGATTTTGAGCTAGAAGGACTTACAGCTTTTGTACGGTACACCCACCCTCAGCCTCTTCACAAGAACGGAAAGTCCCCGCCATTTGACAGCAATTTTTCAAACAGTCTATATCACCGTCAATCTTTCCTAAAGTTTCAACATCCACACTCTGGCAAGTTCTCTTTCATATTCATGGACTTTCATTACCCAGCTGGCAGGTTATCCTGACAAAATTTGGTCCAATCCAGAGTTAAAAGAACTACTTCTTTGAGGGTGTGCACTTGACGCTGTAGAACACTACTCTAATGGAGTAGTGAGACCTTATCGTGCTTCTAGTAGCTGACCATGCTCTAACTCCAGTACTCGTGCCTGTGAAAATGTTAACTGACAGACAAAGTGCCTTTAAAATTTTATATGATATTGTTCCTGACTGTGTTACTTACAAAATATGATCATTTTTGCATTTGGAGTTTGTAGACATTGAAATGAAATACAGACTGTGCAAAATTTAAGCCAATTTGATCCATTTTAGTGCCATATTTTGTTGTATTTCTCCGCTCTGTAAAATGCCGTTTTTGAGTAGCTTTTATGGCGGAAAACACATACCTATCATTCAAGGCTCTCTAGCTCAAAATATCAACCGTCATGTTAACAAAATTTGTAAATGACATGAAAGCCCAGATTGTGAGCTTCGATCAGAGGGGTGGCATGACCTGGTTGCAAACTTCTACTGGGAACTAGGGGGCACGGAAGTAGCCTAATTTAGAGTGTAAGTCAATGGGAATTGTAATTAGTGACCCGCTACCTTCTTGGGTTTTCCCGTTTTATAAAAGGTGGCACCTTAAATGAAAAGAAAAAGCAAAAGAACAAAAAACAAACAAACAAACAAACAAATAAACAAACAGACAAACAAAAGATTGAAGCCAAGCGTTCAAGGTCTCTGGCCGGTTATGTGTCCTGTCAACTACAACAGAGAACCAACTCAGGCGCCTCTCTAGTACCCTTCTGCATACAGTGACGCTCAGCGTGCTTTGTATACGACAGCAATCTTTCCTCGGGACTCCCCTCAAGGACCGGCGATACATTGGGGAGGAACACTACTCGCCTCCCAGTGCAATCAGAGTAGGACCATGTGTGAACACTACCGTCCGGTTTGGCGTCAGCGTGCCGCGCAGGTTACAGCAGAGGATGTATTATATAGTTTGAACATCTGCATCTATCACACGTTAGCGTGGAATTTTCAAAGTACAAATTTCAGCCAGATATAGTGTTAGCAGAAAGGGATGATGTTTATCAAATATTTGTAGATGAAATTTGTACTTATTTTTGCACGTTTGTTGACAAGAGTTTGTTCTACGACTGATGTTTCTTCTTAATATTTATCATTTTCGCTCGAAGTGGAGGCTTATGTCACAGAAACGTCACATCTTTCTGATTCGTAGAAAATCTGCAAGTTTATTCTACGGTATACGTGCTGTAGGATAATTTTCATTGAGGACAGTTAAACACACTGTGTTTATGCATCTGTCGAGGTTTATTTGATTTTATTACTGAAACATTTTCTTGGATCTTGCCTCAGGTGTTAGATTGTTTCATTATTTCTTAGGGATATCTTACTGTTAACTCATTTTTGTAATGATAGATAGAGATAAGTTCGTTCTCAAAAGGTGTTACCAACTATTTTTTAAATAAACTTTTAAATGTAATTCTAAACGAAAACTTTGAGAAAAACACAACATTAGTTCTCAATTAAAATAACTAGAATTAATTGATAATCATCCCTATTCGTGAAATGAATCAGGTCATTTCTTGCAGGCCTGCAAAGTCTGGGACAAGGATCATTTTGTGGCGCGCGTAACGTTGCTGGCAAATGTTGAGCACAGCTATACCAAAAATGTAATCGCTTCTTTGTGGCTTCTGTTCTATTCAGCCAGTCTAGAGCAGGACCACTCAGTGTTTGCCCTTTGGAGGGCGTACTTGTCCATTTGGGACGTAAAGCTCCATAAGGGAGCAGAACTCCTCCGGGAGTAATCGTTTGGTTTTCGCCCCTTGGCTCTTCGCCAGAGAGTCGTGGGGACTTTTAGAAAAAAGCTTCTTTGCGAAACATTTTAAAGTGTGGCAGAACTCCTCCGGGAGTAATCGTTTGGCTTTCGCCCCTTGGCTCTTCGCCAGAGAGTCAAGGGGACTTTTAGAAAAAAGCATTTTAAAGCGTGGTTTCGCCGAACGGCCCTTTGCCTGCAGAGGGCCGGAAGGACTTTAAAAAAAGTAAGCCCTATTTGGCTGAGATCACGTGTAGCATTTTCCTTTTAACATGATAATGAAGTCTAGAATACAAACGCACAATGCTGAACGAATAAGTGCATAAATTTCAACATTTTATATCTCGGCTCAAGAAAGTACTATGAAAATAAAAGTTGGACTGTATTAAATTCATTCTTCATGCTGTTGAAAATGCATTTTTTACTTATTTGGACTTGAGGTGCACTTTAATAAATCCAATGTAGGCTACTTTTCGGGCAATTGTTTAAAGCATTTAGACATATACATGACATATACCACTCTCCCCGTCTGTCCACCATTTTGCAATTGAAAACATCCCGGATTTTGTTCTTTATTTATTTTGTTATTTTTATTTATTTAATTTTTTTGTGAACTTTTACTTGAATATTCTACCATTTCGTATAAAGTGCGGCGCGCAAAGCTACGGAGTGGGGCTAACATTGTTTTTCCATAGGTTTTCCTAAAATTGAGCTCATTTTTGTAAACTTCTTTCTTCCTAGAAAATTTGCCATGCCGACTACGATTCTGTCTATTTTTCCTGCCAAATGCACAAATGAATTGGATGAGTGTTTTTGTGTAATTAAAAGACATGTCATTTGTTTTACTTAAAATATAAACGGTTTGCCCGACTTGTCCAGATCCTGATTTAATTTCATATCCCGAAGATATCCGCAGCTTAGTTTAATAGCTCTTTTTTTTCATTTGGAAATGTGTCCGATAACTGATTCTCTGGAGTACGGAATCAGTGTTGTACAGGCGGTGCCATGGGTACATTATGTCACAAGTGAAAATGTGGGAATGGCTAAGAGAAACTGTAAAGAGCTTTTTGCTGTGTTAATCAGACGAATATTTATTAATTGGAATGTAATGTATTTAATGTGTAGGCCTAACTTCCATAAGTTAATCGAATACTGGGAAACTAGTCAAGCAGTCTCTCTGAAATTGAGCTCTATAAATAGTCTTACGTCTTCCAGTTTACCTTTCTCTCCGTTTTATCTTTTCTAAATCTTTTTTAAATTTGCCCTCTTTTCAACGTGCTGATTTGATTTGATCATCGCTTTGGAAGCCCGTCTCTAAGGGGGTTGGGGTTGAGTACCGGTTTCCACTTGCTCACCCGGCAAACACGCTAACTTCTCCGCGATAATTCCAATTCAAAGTGACAAGAAACTTTGTCCTCCTGACCCGTGTTACTGTAGAACGTCGTCTAGAGAAGGGGTATATATAGTTTCGGCAAAAAATTTAATTTTGTCCAGGGCCCATAATGGTAAATCAATACTTGTGAGTCTAAAAAGCACAGAAAGGTTTCGGATTTTCAGAGGTTATAACTGTTGATATACAGGCTACATAACCGACTCGAAGTCCGAAATTGATGGTCACTATAAGTTGATCCGTTATTGCAATTCTTTTCATTTTCTGGGTTTCATAATATTTGAAAGTATTTCATACAGTATACACAAATAGTAATGGAACATTATTCGAAGATGTCGTGAGGGTAAGCACTTTGAAATATTTAGAGAGCTTGTCGAGTAAGGTGCTGCCGAGAAAAAAAAGACACATAAATCAAACTGAGGCAGTAGCCGAAGACGGTGACATTACTTACGAACACGAAAAACTGTTCGCCTTCGACCTTCGACACCTGCTCGATTTAACGGTCCCTTGACCCCCAACTACTTATCATTGATTTTGATCACCCTTGTCCATTTCACCTTTACCCACACTACTCTGCGCACGCATTACACGTTAACCCATTTAGGTCGTATTTGTTTGGAATTAGAAGTCAAAGTAGCATCAGTTAAGACTGTCCTAAAAAGTTTTCAATTCAAACTGGGGGCGTTCTCGTCTTTTTTTCTTATGGTCTCACACCCCCAGTAATTAATACCCCATTGACTTACACAATAAATTAGCTCCCTTTCGAGGCCCCTGCAGCCTTGTCAAAATTCACAGCGATTTCAAGCAACCCATCACTTGATAGCTGACAAGTTTGCCCATCATGGCACTACAAAATTTCCATACCATGACCGTTTAGATTTTGAGCTAGAAGGACTTACAGCTTTTGTACGGTACACCCACCCTCAGCCTCTTCACAAGAACGGAAAGTCCCCGCCATTTGACAGCAATTTTTCAAACAGTCTATATCACCGTCAATCTTTCCTAAAGTTTCAACATCCACACTCTGGCAAGTTCTCTTTCATATTCATGGACTTTCATTACCCAGCTGGCAGGTTATCCTGACAAAATTTGGTCCAATCCAGAGTTAAAAGAACTACTTCTTTGAGGGTGTGCACTTGACGCTGTAGAACACTACTCTAATGGAGTAGTGAGACCTTATCGTGCTTCTAGTAGCTGACCATGCTCTAACTCCAGTACTCGTGCCTGTGAAAATGTTAACTGACAGACAAAGTGCCTTTAAAATTTTATATGATATTGTTCCTGACTGTGTTACTTACAAAATATGATCATTTTTGCATTTGGAGTTTGTAGACATTGAAATGAAATACAGACTGTGCAAAATTTAAGCCAATTTGATCCATTTTAGTGCCATATTTTGTTGTATTACTCCGCTCTGTAAAATGCCGTTTTTGAGTAGCTTTTATGGCGGAAAACACATACCTATCATTCAAGGCTCTCTAGCTCAAAATATCAACCGTCATGTTAACAAAATTTGTAAATGACATGAAAGCCCAGATTGTGAGCTTCGATCAGAGGGGTGGCATGACCTGGTTGCAAACTTCTACTGGGAACTAGGGGGCACGGAAGTAGCCTAATTTAGAGTGTAAGTCAATGGGAATTGTAATTAGTGGCCCGCTACCTTCTTGGGTTTTCCCGTTTTATAAAAGGTGGCACCTTAAATGAAAAGAAAAAGCAAAAGAACAAAAAACAAACAAACAAACAAACAAATAAACAAACAGACAAACAAAAGATTGAAGCCAAGCGTTCAAGGTCTCTGGCCGGTTATGTGTCCTGTCAACTACAACAGAGAACCAACTCAGGCGCCTCTCTAGTACCCTTCTGCATACAGTGACGCTCAGCGTGCTTTGTATACGACAGCAATCTTTCCTCGGGACTCCCTCAAGGACCGGCGATACATTGGGGAGGAACACTACTCGCCTCCCAGTGCAATCAGAGTAGGACCATGTGTGAACACTACCGTCCGGTTTGGCGTCAGCGTGCCGCGCAGGTTACAGCAGAGGATGTATTATATAGTTTGAACATCTGCATCTATCACACGTTAGCGTGGAATTTTCAAAGTACAAATTTCAGCCAGATATAGTGTTAGCAGAAAGGGATGATGTTTATCAAATATTTGTAGATGAAATTTGTACTTATTTTTGCACGTTTGTTGCCAAGAGTTTGTTCTACGACTGATGTTTCTTCTTAATATTTATCATTTTCGCTCGAAGTGGAGGCTTATGTCACAGAAACGTCACATCTTTCTGATTCGTAGAAAATCTGCAAGTTTATTCTACGGTATACGTGCTGTAGGATAATTTTCATTGAGGACAGTTAAACACACTGTGTTTATGCATCTGTCGAGGTTTATTTGATTTTATTACTGAAACATTTTCTTGGATCTTGCCTCAGGTGTTAGATTGTTTCATTATTTCTTAGGGATATCTTACTGTTAACTCATTTTTGTAATGATAGATAGAGATAAGTTCGTTCTCAAAAGGTGTTACCAACTATTTTTTAAGTAAACTTTTAAATGTAATTCTAAACGAAAACTTTGAGAAAAACACAACATTAGTTCTTAATTTAAATAACTAGAATTAATTGATAATCATCCCTATTCGTGAAATGAATCAGGTCATTTCTTGCAGGCCTGCAAAGTCTGGGACAAGGATCATTTTGTGACGCGCGTAACGTTGCTGGCAAATGTTGAGCACAGCTATACAAAAGATGTAATAGCTTCTTTGGGAAACATTTTAAAGTGTGGCTCTTCGCCAGAGAGTCGTGGGGACTTTTAGAAAAAAAAAGCTTCTTTGGGAAACATTTTAAAGTGTGGTTTCGCCGAACGGCCCTTTGTCTGCAGAGGGCCGGAAGGACTTTAAAAAAAGTAAGCCCTATTTGGCTGAGATCACGTGTAGCATTTTCCTTTTAACATGATAATGAAGTCTAGAATACAAACGCACAATGCTGAACGAATAAGTGCATAAATTTCAACATTTTATATCTCGGCTCAAGAAAGTACTATAAAAATAAAAGCTGGACTGTATTAAATTCATTCTTCATGCTGTTGAAAATGCATTTTTTACTTATTTGGACTTGAGGTGCACTTTAATAAATCCAATGTAGGCTACTTTTCGGGCAAATTTTTTTAAAGCAATTAGACATATACATGACATGTACCACTCTCCCCGTCTGTCCACCATTTTGCAATTGAAAACATCCCGGATTTTGTTCTTTATTTATTTTGTTATTTTTATTTATTTAATTTTTTTGTGAACTTTTGCTTGAAAATTCTACCATTTCGTTTAAAGTGCGGCGCGCAAAACTATGGAGTGGGGCTAACATTGTTTTTCCATAGGTTTTCCTAAAATGGAGCTCATTTTTGTAAACTTCTTTCTTCCTAGAAAATTTGCCATGCCGACTACGATTCTGTCTATTTTTCCTGCCAAATGCACAAATGAATTGGATGAGTGTTTTTGTGTAATTAAAAGACATGTCATTTGTTTTACTTAAAATATAAACGGTTTGCCCGACTTGTCCAGATCCTGATTTAATTTCATATCCCGAAGATATCCGCAGCTTAGTTTAATAGCTCTTTTTTTTTTTCATTTGGAAATGTGTCCGATAACTGATTCTCTGGAGTACGGAATCAGTGTTGTACAGGCGGTGCCATGGGTACATTATGTCACAAGTGAAAATGTGGGAATGGCTAAGAGAAACTGTAAAGAGCTTCCTGCTGTGTTAATCAGACGAATATTTATTAATTGGAATGTAATGTATTTAATGTGTAGGCCTAACTTCCATAAGTTAATCGAATACTGGGAAACAAGTCAAGCAGTCTCTCTGAAATTGAGCTCTATAAATAGTCTTACGTCTTCCAGTTTACCTTTCTCTCCGTTTTACCTTTTCTAAATCTTTTCTACATTTGCCCTCTTTTCAACGTGCTGGTTTGATTTGATCATCGCTTTGGAAGCCCGTCTCGAAGGGGGTTGGGGGGTTGAGTACCGGTTTCCACTTGCTCACCCGGCAAACACGCTAACTTCTCCGCGATAATTCCAATTCAAAGTGACAAGAAACTTTGTCCTCCTGACCCGTGTTACTGTAGAACGTCGTCTAGAGAAGGGGTATATATAGTTTCGGCAAAAAATTTAATTTTGTCCAGGGCCCATAATGGTAAATCAATACTTGTGAGTCTAAAAAGCACAGAAAGGTTTCGGATTTTCAGAGGTTATAACTGTTGATATACAGGCTACATAACCGACTCGAAGTCCGAAATTGATGGTCACTATAAGTTGAACAATTACTGCATTTCTTTTTATTTCTGGGTTTCATAATATCTGAAAGTATTTCATACAGTATACACAAATAGTAATGGAACATTATTCGAAGATGTCGTGAGGGTAAGCACTCTGAATATTCAGAGAGCTTGTCGAGTAAGGTGCTGCCGAGATAAAATAGATACATAAATCAAACTGAGACAGTAGCCGAAGACGGTGACATTACTTACGAACACGAAAAACTGTTCACCTTCGACCTTCGACACCTGCTCGATTTAACGGTCCCTTGATCTCCAACTAATTATCATTGATATAGACCACCCTTGTCCCTTGCACCTTGTAGGGTACACCCACTCTTAGCCTCTTCACATTTGACAGCAATTTTTAAAGTCTAAATCACCGTCAATCTTTCCTAAAGTTTCAACATCCACACTCTGGCAAGTTCTTTTTCATATTCATGGACTTTCATTACCCAGCTGGCACGTTATCCTGACAAAATTTGGTCCAAACCAGAGTTAAAAGAACTACTTCTTTGAGGGTGTGCACTTGACGCTGTAGAACACTACTCTAATGGAGTAGTGAGACCTTATCGTGCTTCTAGTAGCTGACCATGCTCTAACTCCAATACTCGTGCCTGTGAAAATGTTAACTGACAGACAAAGTGCCTTTAAAATTTTATATGATGTTGTTCCTGACTGTGTTACTTACAAAATATGATCATTTTTGCATTTGGATTTTGTAGACAATGAAATGAAAAATAAACTGCAATTTTTAAGCAAATTTGATCAGTTTTAATGCCATATTTTGTTTTATCATCTATTCTGCACCTACAGCCGAATGTGGAAGACAACGAAAATCGGATATTAAGAGTTTTTCGATTACTTATGATATATATGTGAAAATGTCTTCCAATTAGTTTGCCTGAAATTTCACTTAAACAAACCTCGCATCTTGATATTCTCCAAAAGGCGTCAGAAGAAGTACTGCGTCATTTATAGTTGGGAGCTTGGGCAGTCACATAGACGATTTTATCAAAATATAGTACAACTTGAATTTAGCCAAGAGTCGCAATAAAGTAAAAATATGAGCATGTTTTTAATTCAGTTGAATAATTTTCTTTGAAACGGTACTACAAAATCATTTTATCTAATGCAATGGTACATTTTATCTGGTAATTTTCTGATCAGGTTGCAGGTTGCTGTTTTTTCTATTATAGTGAAAATTTTATTTCATACGAAATCTTGAAATAACCGTGCTTCGTTTTTAGTTATTTTGTAGAGATTACCTCTGGTCATTCTGCTACTTTATTTCAATTGAATATTTTATTAAAGACGCAAACGCAAAATAGCGACCGCTTAGATTCTACTTACAAACCCCGGGAAATGCCGTTTCCGGCTATCAAAGGGGTAGCGATTTGTTAAAAAATTCTGCATGCTCCGCGCTAACCAGTAATGGTGCTTTGCTTTGGTAGTTTTTCGGGCAGGATAACATTTTCGGGCAAAAAACGTCTGCAGCCCCCAAACTGAAGTGCTCCCCCATTCAGTTTTGGGAAGCTTTTTGGGATCAACATTACTCTTTTATCGAGTCATGTTGTCAATAACCCGCCAGATAAACAATGATATTTTTTAACTCAATTATTTCTGTGCTCCTTCACAAAAATTATTTTTCAATGGGACTGCGAGGGTGAATTTAAAGATCAAGAACACCCCCCCCCCCCAAAAAAAAAAAACTTTTTTGAAGAAACAGCCAAATATCACAAATTTCTTTCTTATTTCTCTTCAAAGTATCTTCCATCATATTTTATGAATTCAATATTATTCAAGGTAAAACAAGTAGTTACCCCTTGTAAATTTCACATTTGAGGAAGAAAAATGTTGTCACATGACTCTCGGCCAATCATGAAACAGGGCAGAATGTTACACTACTTCAAGTTGGGGTGACTGCTTTTGCCCTCTAAGGTAACTCCATGTATAGCGGTAAGCTTAAAAAAGGCGCCTAGTTTCATCTTCGGAACCCAAGAAAAGCAACGCCAGATATTCTTATATAGTTAAGTTTGAATAAACCCGTGCACCACTAGTCTTGGTCAAGACGTTGTGACCTGTTCTCCCTCAAATTTAAATCAGAGACCGGGCTTTAAAGGCCCTATTCTCTCACCACAAAACAGTACCAATTCACCTAACCTTCTGTTTTAAACCCCTCCCACAATTGTCTGAAATTCATCCTCATCTAGGCACAGTCTCAGTTTATTGTTTCAGGGCAGTAAAGAATAGCTCAATGGGTATAATCAAAACACTCAGTACAGTTCATGCTGTGTAATATAAGCTTTGGTACTCTGCATTGTTTGAATTAGCAGTCAATCAAAACGCTTGGCCAATGGAGAGATTCTGTACCTCCCCACTCCCTTCAAGAAAAGTAGTTTGGGGTGAGAGTAATTGCCCTTTAAACCTAAGTATGTCGTAGGGAGATTTGCTTCAACACGAACAAGAATAATAACAATAATAATACATAATAAAGAGTTGAGACTCTTCCAAAGATAATAGGGCGTACTAAAAAGAAAGCAGCAAATGCTGTACTAACTCACTGGTGTAAAGGTCTTGACCAAAACTAGCCTGACACCCATCTGGACGACCCTTTTCATCAGAGTAAACTTGACCATTTAGCAATGTGTACATCTTAACAACACTATTAAATTATATCATTTTGGAAGCAGTGCATACCATGGTGCAAGTTTGCATTACACTATTAGCCTAAAAAGGACGTCGCGAGACGATTTTGATCCTTTTTAGGGAACTTTTCCCTGACCATCATGGTCAGGGACAACCGCAGGAAGGTCCAGATTCTAGAACTTACGTCATTGCATCCGCAACCTACAGTACACCATTATTGTACCCTGTATTCAGCATTAGCAATACAATGGCTGAATGGAGTAGGAAATACAGGCCGATGAGCCAAGAGGAAAAAGGACCATGATTGGACTGACTTAAACAGTTAAACAGATAAAATGAGCTGGAAAACATTAACTAACCCACCCATCCGTTTTGAATGGTAGGAGTATATACTGACGCAAGATTGATGTCACATACGTGATCTTTCGCTAGTTTGAAGATCCCAGCATTAAGCGTATAGATATTGTGAATTGACGACACACTGACGTCGTCAATAGGGCAGAACAATGGAACAAAGGGCCACACGCATAAGAATCCGCCCTGCGCCTGTCTGTAGCAGGCTATGTGCGTATTCGACTGATTGACAAATCAGCTGTCTGCATTTGTCTGTGTTGGTTTGTTTTGCCCTCAAAGGAGGGCTTACTTTCTGCTCTGTGACATCATATGCACAACGTCTATATGAAAAAAATTATCAAGCAAATAGATATAATTCATAGTTATGACGTATATTACCAACTTAAAGGATATAAGCAGCCTCCCCATAATTATTTTGCGACATGGGCTAAATTACACAAATTTTGGCGGCGCCAGAGTGTTGAAATTGGGGGACTGGGTTCAATTAGGGGTAATATCTTTTTCGGGGGGGGGATATTTTGGGGATTTCGAACAAACAGCAAAGTCGAACATTATCGAAGAGCATCCTCTTCCAGGTAAGGTCCTGCAGTACAAGGCCCCGGTGCCAGGGAATAGGGGGAAAGGCCCCGAAACTCTGAAATCTCTGGGTGAAAAATTAAATCTCAGGGGAGATATATTATTTATTTTTCGATTGACCTAACTCTTAAGTTCTAATCAAAGGCAAACAGGAGCATTTCAGTGGAGACAGCATATTTTTTGCGCTAAAGTGTAACTCTACCCGAAAGATTTTCTAAGCGGACCGCCATCCATTGGTTGGCTGGCGCGAGGCGTGCAGAAAATTTTGAAACTCACATCAAACCCCTCAGACAGTAGAAAATGGCATCATCCCACTGCAGACTTATAAGGAGGATCTTCACTACGGAGTTTTTGAGTTTTCGTCTGCAGAAATACGTTCACTTCAAACTAAAATTCAACCAGAAAGACTACCTCAGCAAAGCTCCGCTATTAGTTGTTGCGGAGCGTACAGAAATTTTTTGCAAATCGGTCCCCTCAGGCAGTCGAAAAAGGCATTTCGCGGCCTTTTAAGGGGATCTAAGCAGTTAATATTTTGATCAGAAAATTACCAGATAAAATGCACCACTGCCTTTGGATATAGAACGGTCTTGTATCTTCTCCGGGGAAACTGTTAAACGGAGTCGAAAGCAGCCATGTATTTAACTTTATTGCGTCTTCCGACTACATTCAATATACATTGAATTGATGAAATTGTCTATGTGACTGCACGAACTCCCGACGTTCAATGATTTTACTAATACCTTTTGAAAAAATGTCACGTTACTATAGGTGGGTCCAAACAAATCGCGGGCAGAATTATGCGGACAGTGGCGTCGCGAGGGGGGGGGGGGGGCGGAAAAATCGTGTGCCCCCCGTGTGCCCCCCCCCCGTGTGCCCCCCAACTGAGATTTGAGATTTTCCAAAAAAATATGTCTTCTGTAGTCAGAGTGTCATTATGAATTTTTTAGGATCCGATTCCTCTGTTGAAAAGAAAAGGCAGTAAATTTTCATGTTTTCCAAATGAAAATATCGCAAAAAACCTTGAAAATGCCATTTCCGGCTGGCTGAGGGGTTACGTTTTTTCAAAATTTTCTTCACACTTCCGACTACGTCAATTGGAGGGGGCGCACAGCTCAGGTAACCCTTCAAGCAGGATTAAGCCTACATTTTTCCTTCAGAGGATCACATCTAATTGCCCATCAACTGCCTTTCTTTCTCTTTATAGTCACGGTGCAGCTCACCTTCCTCAAATTGTCAGCCTGATACGCTCTTGAGAGTAGTTTCACTAACGTTTGTGTTGTTACCAAAAATAAAATCTTACTCGAAATTGCCCTGTAAGTAATTTTTAGGCCAGTGTAAAAACAACCCTTTTAAAAAACAACTTTAAAACCTTACAAACACGCTAAAGACCCAGGAGCTTCCAGGGGCTTCACCCTCTGGACCCCACCAAAATTCACATTGAAGTGCCCATTGACCCTTTACCGTTGTTTGGGTCCTTTTGGACCCATGCGGAGAGCTCGGCTGTCACCCATCTTTACTGTTTCACGCGGAGCTCGAAACTGCGAGTAGCTACCCGAAAATTCGGCCACAACAACGAGAGAGACACTGGTTTAAGATCACGGGGTCAACGGCCTACGGAAGCCGATGCGGGGCGGGCTACGTCCGCTTTTCCGCCCACTCCCGAGGCGCGCAGATATGCCCTGATCGGAGCACAACGGTAAAGGGTTAACTTTTTTCTCTATAGATTATCTACCCCATTTTCAAAATGTCAGCCGGATAAGCTCTTGGTAGTTGAATCAGTGTTTTTTTAACCGAGAGGCTTACCTGAAGTTACCCTGGAGGTAACTTTCAGACCAGTGTTAAGCCAATAAAATTACCCTTAAATAACGTCTTTAATACCCTCACAAACACACTAAACCCCAGGAGCTTCCGGGGCTTCGCCCCCTGGACCCCCACCGGGGCCTTGCCCCTGGGCCCCACCAGGGGCCCTAAGGCGGGCCCCCGGATTCCACCTGTTGAGCCTCGCGCTTCGCGCTCGGTGTCGCCTCCGGTGCCATGAGTACAGTCTAGCAAAGCCCCCCATAAAATCATTGTGCCCCCTCCGATTTCCGTCACTATTGACCACATTTGGATCCAGGGGCGGGGTAGAGGACAAACTATTGAACAGAGCACCGGAACACTTTCCCGTTTGTCCGTTGAATTAATTTGGCAAATGAAAACCTCTGAGCAGTTTTTAACCTTCGCCGGAATATTTTACTATTTCGGGGAAAGTTTGTGCAAGAAAACAGTATGAAGTGAGC